>CAMZMU010000052.1:77237381-77837381 GCA_947311845.1 Poa pratensis | reverse complement strand
CCGGCGGCAAGGAACCGCGCCTCCTTGATACGTCCAAAACGTATCTATAATTTTTGATTGTTTATGCATTTTTATGCTTTTAGCACTTGTTTTTATATTAATTTATTATTTATTTGGATAACCTACTAATAGTTGCAAAAGTGCACAATGTTCTTGTTTTACTATTTGATGTGTAGAAATTATCAAGAATACAAGAGGAAACCTTGTTGGAGTCGAATTGGGACTTTCCTGAAATCTGTCTGAGAACTTTTTACGAAGATTGTCAGTTTGACCCTCGAAGATGACGTCAACGGAAGTCTGAAACAAAGTTGTCACAATTTTCCATACGAAGATTTTAAGCCCGAGATCAGCCCAATCGAGTTCGGACGCGGCCTGTAGGCCCGTTTTGGTGGAACCCTAAAAGGGGGTGACGGAAATCCGAGAAGATATATAAAGGGAGGAAACCTAATCGTGGAGGACTCCTCCACCCACGAATTTCAGCCACCAAAAGCCACGTTTTTGCCTCCCCCATGGATCCCATCTCCATGGGGGAGGGCTCCCAAGAAGCCATGAAGGAGGGAGGCTAAGGGGCGGCGCTCCCCCTTGCCGGCGGCGGGGAAAGGAGTTCCCCGCGCCGCCGCGCCGCCGCGCGCCCTGCGCTCCTCGCTGCCCTCTCCGCCGTCTTCACCGCCATCTCCATCACCATCTCCTCCTTGTAGTGGTTCATCCTCCCACAAACCTCTGTACCGTCCTATGTAAACATGGTGTTTGATGCTATAATATTTATCCTATGATTTACATCATGTTTCCGTAGTTTATTTGTCTTTTGATTGCTTAATTGAATGCATGAGGTTCATTAGAGTTGTATGTCTATATGGTGCTGTCCTTTGGTGTCCATTATATTTGTGCGCGCATGGATCAAACACCCTAGGGTTGGTAGTATTTGTAACGAAGCGGGGGAAGTTCTGCCGGAGTGACAGAAACCTGAGAACGCGAACCGATTAGTTGCACGTATGGGAGTAAGAGGACCTTGAACTTAAGGCTATGGTTGGGGAAACCTTAATGCATTGTTAGTATTTGCGGATGCTTGCTAACAATCCAATCATATAGTACTTGTAATCCCAAGTAGTGGAGTGCATGTATATTTAGCCTCTCCCACATAGAAAACTGCATCGAAGACAATGAACCAAGTACCTTCACTAATTAATCTTGGACAAAGCCACCACAATTACCACCACTTTTCCACACTCATGGTACTGTTAGTATATGGTTACTTAGTGTATTTATTGCTGCAGCACTAACATTTACTTTCTTGTATTTATTATCTTGCAAAACTACCTCTCATACCCGTATTGCTACCGTAGTTTTATTTCTAGATAATGCAAACGTTTAGTGTGCGTAGAGTTGTATCAGTGGTTGATAGAACTTGAGAGAATACTTATCCTACCTTTAGCTCCTCGTTGGGTTCGACACTCTTACTTATCGAAAAGGCTACACGCGATCCCCTATACTTGTGGGTTATCAAGACCTTTTCTGGCGCCGTTGCCGGGGAGCCATAGCGTAGGTTAATGTTCTTGTGTGCACTTGTTTGCTTTATCTCTAAGTAGTTTTTATTTTCAGTATTAAGTTGTTCTTTATCTTACTATGGATAGGGAATGCGAATTACAAAAAAAATTAGGTGTAGTTGTTATCTAAAAACGTTTTCAAAAAGAAAAGTGATTGGAAAGATGAGTAATGGTTAAATGGGGGTCGACCTTGAACACTTGTGTTCATGCCTATGAAACCAAAACAAATCTTTCCATGGAAGCTTTTCATTAAAAACATGTAAATATTGTAAATATTGTGTATATACCTCTGTACATAAAAATAAAATGCTAATATAGTCTTAGTTAATTGAAAGTTGATAGTTTTACTTTGCTGTCCAGAAACAGATTTTCTGTGCTCCACCGTATTAAATGTTTAAAATCACCAGAACGTGATCTTGATCTGAAATTTCTTGAGTGCAAAGTGATGCTTATTAGCTTTCTTTCATTAGACTAACTTTTTGATTTAAGTACGTAGATGGTCGAAAAATTCGATCTTTACTGACTGTTCTGTTTAGACAGATTTTGTGCTTCTCTGTAAAAAAATCGTGATAAATCTCAGAATAGTATTTTGACTTGAAAATTTTTGTGCATAAACCTGAGATTATTATCTTTCTTTCATTAGACTAAAGTTTTTCGATTTGAGCTACTTAACTATCTCGTTGAATGCCATCTTTACGGACTGTTCAGTTTTGACAGATTTCTTTGTTTATTCAATATTGTACTTGGTGTTGTTAGTTTCATTAGTTTTTCGACGGACAACGGAAATCATGAACACCTTAGTATATACAGTGGCTAATGTTGAGTAAAATTATAAAACTTGTCAATGCTTGAACATGAGTGGATTTTATTTAATGAGTACTAACCCTACTAATGAGTTTTGTGAAGTTTTATGTGGATGTAGCTATAAGATCTAATCAATATGGTGATATGAGATGAATAAGAAGACGCAAGAGCTCAAGCTTGGGGATGTGTAGGTGCATCCCAAGAACATATTCAAGAAGATACAATCATCTAAGCTTGGGGATGCCCGAGTCATCCCCCTATTCATCAACTAACATGAGGTTGTCTCGTTCATACTCTATATTACCCGTCCACATGATATGTATTGTCTTAACTTGTATTATAATTGCTTTTATATGTCTTGGTTTTACCTTCTTTAGTTTTATTAGGCTCTTATTTGGTTTTTGCTTCTTTACTTTCACTTATAAATTCAAAATAACAAAAATATTTTCTTTTGTTTTGCTTCTTTGTTTGGTTCTTTATTTTAATTTTATTTGGGTTTTACTTTTGATTTTTTTTAGAGTTTTCCTTGCTGTAGCTAGCATGTTTAGGTCTTGCTTAGCCTCTGGTTTCTTAGTTTATCAAAAATAAAGTACCAAGTTTTATCCATTTAGCTTAGTTGATACATATGTAAAAAGTGATTTTCTGTTTTCGGTATCTACTGCTTATTGCGCGATTTTTCATATTTTACTGGAAGCTCTAAAAATCACGAAAAATTACTGATGTTGTAGCACCTAATCCTCTGCATGTACAAAAATTGGCTAAAATTTCGGGCATGTTTAAGTGCACCTAAAAATTGCGTTTTCCAGCTGCTGTTTTTCTGGACAGATTCTGACTTTTGTTGCAAGAGTGGCCTCTTTTCGTTTTCATTTGATTTTTAATGGTTCTTACCTTTCATTTATAAGTTGGCCATTTAAGCAACCTTTCTGTAACTTAAAAACAAAATTTTATTTGGTTTAATAGCAGCACTTGGGAAATATTATCTATTGTACTAATGTCTAACCGCAGAAAAGAATGGGAAAGTTTTTGTGTTGAAGTTTTTTCACAGAGAATGAAGGAACACCAAACTATGGAATATTGAAGAATTACCAAAGTCATAAGCTTGGGGATGTCCCCGCATCCCTCTTCATCAATAACCCCACGGTTTGCAAACCTTTAAACTTTGTTTTTTGAGCAACATAGGAACTTAACTAAACTTGAAGCGGCTGTATTTTATTATCTATTTATCTTAGCATCAAACACCAGTTACATTAATAAGTGGATCGTCACATATTTTATTTATCCTCTGTTTTCAATGTTTACTTGGTTAATGGATTACTTGTTGAAACTTAAAAATGATGTGTGAATAATACTGTTTAGTAGTTTATGTTTTCTTATGGTTAGTCTCAACTAGCTAATAGTGCATATTATGTTATGATATCAACATGCATTGTTGTTCATAAATGGTATGGTATGGTATCCTCCTCTGAATAATTCACTTGAATCGACTTGGCACATGCTCACACATGTTATGACTGAAAAATAAAAGTCAATTAAGCCTTGATGATCTATTTTGCCTCAGAGTTTTAGTATCGTTTTTATGCCTCCGTTAATTTTATTTTGTCGCAAGCATGATTATGACCGTTATCGCTCTCGTGGTTGTCGCTTCCCAGTCTATTGCTAGCCTTCACTTGTACTGAGCGGGAATGCTGCTCGTGCATCCAAATCCTTAAAACCAAGTTATCCCAAAGAGTCCACCAAAAATTCCTATGCATGGTATTTCAAGCCATTCCAAGTAAATTTGCATGTGCTACCTTTAAAACCTTCAAAATATTTCTCTTTTTGTGTCAATGTTTACTAGCTCATGAGGAATTAGTGTGGTTATTCTTTATTCTATTTGTCAAATGGACTTTTACACCTGGACTAGTGGCATATACATCCGCTTATCCAATAACTTGCAAAAAGAGCTGGCAACGGGGTGCCCAGTCCCAATTAATTACAACTTTAACCAATTAATTCTCTTCACACTTTTGCCCTGATTCATCAGTAAGCAATGACAAACAGTGAAATACCTGGTGTGTAAACCAAAGAGAAAGAGGGATGATCTGCCTTGCTGGTAGAAATAACGTCCTTCATGGGAGCCGCTCTTAAAAGTCCGTTTGACAGGTAGAATACTGTTCTCACCCGCTACCATTCGTTGACAATTAACAAACACCTCTCAAAACATTTTTACCTCTGTTTTTAAAACAAAAAGCTCTAGCACGTGTTAATCCCTGCTTCCCTCTGCGAAGGGCCAATCTTTTATTTTTATGTTGAGTCACCATCCTTTCTTTGAGCACTTCTTCGAGAGCATAGCTGTCGTTCTTAGTGTAATGTGCTTGTCCCAGAATACGATTAATTGAGGTATAACCATGATGCTTTTATCTTTGATATCTCTATATCTAGTCTTCACTTGAACTTCAGAGGTGCCTTGGCATTTATGTTTTGCTCCACAATTAAGGGCAAGCGAGATACCACTCTATTGCATATTTATTCATTACAATCTTGTTGATGTTTATAAATTTCATGTTATAAGCTCTTAGTTCGTTGATACTTTTCATTAGGAAACATGATTGCTAAGTTTTATTATCCATACATCATGCAATTGTTAAAGACCTGATCATAGCATTTACAATCAAAAATTATTTTGTTATCATTTACCTACTCGAGGACGAGCAGGAATTAAGCTTGGGGATGTTGATACGTCCAAAACGTATCTATAATTTTTGATTGTTTCATGCCATTTTTATGCTTTTAGCACTTGTTTTATATTAAGTTTATTATTTATTTGGACTAACCTACTAATAGTTGCAAAAGTGCACAATGTTCTTGTTTTACTCTTTGATGTGTAGAAATTATCAAGAATACAAGAGGAAACCTTGTTGGAGTCGAATTGGGACTTTCCTGAAATCTGTCTGAGAACTTTTTACGAAGATTGCCAGTTTGACCCTCGAAGATGACGTCAAGGAGACTGGCTGACGAAAGTTGTCACAATTTTCCATACGAAGATTTTAAGCCCGAGATCAGCCCAATCGGAGTTCGGACGCGGCCTGTAGGCCCGTTTTGGTGGAACCCTAAAAGGGGGTGACGGAAATCCGAGAAGATATATAAAGGGAGGAAACCTAATTCGTGGAGGACTCCTCCACCCACGAATTTCAGCCACCAAAAGCCACGTTTTTGCCTCCCCCATGGATCCCATCTCCATGGGGGAGGGCTCCCAAGAAGCCATGAAGGAGGGAGGCTAAGGGGCGGCGCTCCCCAAGCCGGCGGCGGGGAAAGGAGTTCCCCGCACCGCCGGCGCCGCCGCCGCCCTGCGCCCCGCTGCCCTCTCCGCCGTCTTCACCGCCATCTCCATCACCATCTCCTCCTTGTATTCAGTGGTTCATCCTCCCACAAACCTCTGTACCGTCCTATGTAAACATGGTGTTTGATGCTATAATATTTATCCTATGATTTACATCATGTTTCCGTAGTTTATTTGTCTTTTGATTGCTTAATTGAATGCATGAGGTTCATTAGAGTTGTATGTCTATATGGTGCTGTCCTTTGGTGTCCATTATATTTGTGCGCGCATGGATCAAACACCCTAGGGTTGGTAGTATTTGTAACGAAGCGGGGGAAGTTCTGCCGGAGTGACAGAAACCTGAGAACGCGAACCGATTAGTTGCACGTATGGGAGTAAGAGGACCTTGAACTTAAGGCTATGGTTGGGGAAACCTTAATGCATTGTTAGTATTTGCGGATGCTTTCTAACAATCCAATCATATAGTACTTGTAATCCCAAGTAGTGGAGTGCATGTATATTTAGCCTCTCCCACATAGAAAACTGCATCGAAGACAATGAACCAAGTACCTTCACTAATTAATCTTGGACAAAGCCACCACAATTACCACCACTTTTCCACACTCATGGTACTGTTAGTATATGGTTACTTAGTGTATTTATTGCTGCAGCACTAACATTTACTTTCTTGTATTTATTATCTTGCAAAACTACCTCTCATACCCGTATTGCTACGTAGTTTTATTTCCTAGATAATGCAAACGTTTAGTGTGCGTAGAGTTGTATCAGTGGTTGATAGAACTTGAGAGAATACTTATCCTACCTTTAGCTCCTCGTTGGGTTCGACACTCTTACTTATCGAAAAGGCTACACGCGATCCCCTATAGTTGTGGGTTATCACGCCTCTCCTCCGGCGACATGGAAGCCGCCATCTCAAGCTCTCCGGCAACCTCCAGCCGGAGCTGTCACTCCTCCGGCTGCAGGGAGCCGCGCCACCTCTCCTCCGGTGGCATGGAGACTCACCGACGCGGTCACCTCCACCTCGACGCCGACGGCGCCCGAACAAGGAGGGTTTATCGCCAACGTCGCGACAGGTGACCTTTGATTCGCGGCTGTGCTCCATCTCTCTTCTATGCGGGTCGTTCCTCTATCTCCAATCCTCCTCCGTCTCTTCCTTCTTTTCCCCGTGCTATTCAATTTGATAGATCATAACCTTCCCATATGTGCAGTTGTTGCTTGATTTGCTCTTCTGTCGGATCTATTGCTCCACGAGATGTGCTTGAGGTGAGTGGAAAAATCAAGAGGATTTGCCCTTATTTGTGTCCTCTATCTCCAATCAAGAGGATCAATCATGGCATTTTTGTTTGTGCAGTTGTTTTTGCGATATGCTCTTTTGTTGGATCCGGTGCTTCACAGGACGTGCTGTTTTGAGGTGAATGCAAAATTAAATTTTTCCCCATCGGGTGCCCATTTGTAGAGGTAGATGCGGCTACCAGGACATATATTGTTTTGTTTGGCAGCCATGCTCTTGGACATGCTTACATTTTTTATTGTTTACTTGCTCGATTGTTGGTCCGTGGTAATCATCAGACTACAGTTTCTAGATTGCTAGGTTAGTGGAATTGACACCGTCATCTTTAGCTTGCCCTTTTCTATAATAGTACACACCATATTATTATTCCCCTCATGAAGGAGGTTTGAATGGTCCACACATGCAGAATTGGATGCCCAAAACGAGGTTATACCTCTTGGCATCTTGCGTAATGTTAATTTCCGAGTATATTATTTCTGTAAACTTTATGTGTGCGTAGCTTGGAAATAAAAAGTAGGATAACAGTACTAAGAATTTTAGAAAGAAATCCCTAGAACCCCAACGTAACTTTATATGTGCAGATCTGAGACAAACAAGAAGAGGAGTAAGCTAGGCTAAGCTCCATTACAAGTCTTCGACTCAATGTCGACTGGCAGTGGTGGAATCTGGTCGCCTGCGCGTTCCAGCTGTCTGCATGTTCAAGGTCCTCCGGCCACCATCCTCCAGCCAGTCCTTCCATTCCTACACATCTAAAGCTTGGTGATCTTCCTAGCTTCATTATGGTCCGTTTGCTAATAATAACTTTCTAGAGTTAATTATTAACAATTCAGCGATGTGGTGAGCTACAGCGCATCATAACATTAAGCTTGGAAATTACTAACTTTGTATAGTTTTAGTGTATTCAAAGTTAAATCACCTTTATTTGCAAAGGATTGAAGATGTCATTTACAAATATTAAAGCCCACCGCACAAGCCACCCATAGCATACATTATTTGTAGCAGAGTTTGTGCTTACAACAACCTCAATTAATAGGTTTTTCGACAATTCGTCATCAATCTATTCTACTATGTTTTCTTAAATTTGCGATTACTGAATCTACCGTACAGAATATTTATCTGCTTCTTTGCAGCAAACTTCAGGGTAAAAGTTCACAATATTATTTTTACTTCAAAGATTAGTTGGTAAGGCATTCCAAAATGAGTCGTTTCCATCGATGTCCTATGTGTTTATCTTGTGATTTATTCTCCTAACCGATGGGACGGTCTTAGATGATATAAGGATACCATAATTACTTCTTGGAGAGATAGTTAGGGTTTAATTGAACCTGTTACATTATCACTGTAATCTCAAACAGCTTCACTGAAATCAAATAAGTTGGTATGACAATGCTACTGGATAATTGTTTGGATCAGCCAGTAGGTTATATGAGCCATTGATTCTTTCATTTAACATGATAAACAAATTGCTATGTAAAATATAATTATATTTTTTCAATGTCAGGACATGGAAGACAACATTACCCTGTCAGAGGGAGCATACGATTGTTTCTAAGGAGGAGAAGCTGATTGTGGCACCCCCGACCTGACTGTTATACAGTGATGCTGTGTGTCACCGGTTAAGCGATACAACCGGAGGTTACGGGTTTGCCAATCCCCGGCCAAAACCTTTGGCAGGTGTTGCTCAGAATGGATCATTGGCAACACAACACCCCGATTGATGCCTTAACACAGGCACAACCCTCAATGCATAATAGAGAGACCAAGACTTGTGGAACAACTGGCACATCACAGACTCTATGACACAAATCATTATAGTTCAACTCTTATAATAGAGAAAGATAGCAAATGACAATCAGAGGTCACAGACCCAACATTACAACATGCGGAAGCAAATTAGGTTGTTCTAAACAACAAGATCCAAATATGGCCTAAGAGGCCTACAGATACATATCCAGCGCCAGCTATTCCGGGATGTCCCAAGCTGCCACCTGGGAACCCAGACTACTCGTCGATGTCCACAAAGAACCCACCTTCGAGGTCGGTGTAGTCCTCCTCTGAAACAAAACAAACGACGTTGAGTTCGACGAACTCGCAAGATTATATATAGAGCTTTAGCTCGATGAGGCTTTCAAAGTTATATGGCTGTTTTGCATAAAGCTGATTTTATTTAGGAAAACATAACTCAAAGGCATCGACTATTCAGAGTATTTTTAAAAGGGGTAAGGAGAAACTCTTTTCTTCTACTCACTTTCTCAACATCCACCATCATCAACCACTGTACCTGTTCTACAAAGGCACCTCCCCGAATCACCCTCGAGGAAGTCAACCTTGCATTCTTGAGTGGTACCTTTAGTACCCAGTTTTTAATCATTCCGTTCAAGTTATTCTATGATCTTATCGTCCTTTCCCAAGTTGTCCGTAACCGTGGACACGGCTTTTCGAAAAGATTTAACCCTGCAGGGGTGCACTGTGTTTACCTTCGGTACCGCCCGGCTCATTGCCTACGCTTAGCTCTCTTCCGGGAAAGCCGGCTGAGTGGGAACGGTTACAACCTTTACCTTGTTAAGGACTAACCCAGGATCATCAGTGAGGACGGAGCAGCGGATCATCAACACCGTGCCCCGTGGCCCCTCATTTTCCTAACACCACCATCCTCATCCCAGTTCATACCACCATCCTCACGCACACGCAAATGGAAGCCCGAACTAGAGGACCCTGGCTAGTCCCGCCCAAGTTAGTTGGTCGACGGGGGTTCCATATAGCCCACCGAAAGGAAGCGCGCTCATTCTTGGTTCAAGAGGTAAAGAACTCGCACCTAGGCGGCGAGAGTGAGACAAAACACCATCATACCAGAGTGGCCTCTCATCCCCACCTTTAAGCATTTATTACCTGTCACCACAAATTCTCCACCATCATTTGAACACTTCAACAACCTTTTTCCAACATGAAGTATCCATCGGACGGCTAAGCATTTAACTAAGCATGACTAAGCATCAACATTGCATAGTTAAGTATTTCAGGCCAACAATACAATCCTATGGATAATAGGAGGGGAAACAGGTAATTGGCATCGGAATGCTAATGCAACTATAGGATACTCTAATCCAAGCAAATTGACATTTGGAACCGCATGCAATATTATAGTGAAGAAAATATTTGCGGAAACACATGATAAGATATGCTCAGAGGGGGGATTACGCTTGCCTTGTTGAGCGGAGGAGTCAAACTGCTCGTCGGAGTAATGATGCCCAACTCCGAACTCGTGATCTACCGGAGAGCAAACAACACTGGAAAGCAACAACAACAATTAACACATGGCAATTCTACAATGCATACAAAAATGATGATATGACATTTTAAATGCACCCTTGAAGCATTGAACATGACCAACAGGTTAAATGGGGTCCCCGTTATATTTATTGCATTATTTGGAATAACCCCATATTAAAACTTAATGATTCTAATACTACTAGAAGTACATTATTATAATTGTGATCAATTATGCATGATGAGGATGATTCTGGATGACTCATGTTCTTCTGAGCATTTGGGTATAACGAACTCAATTTTCTGAGGTCCAGATAAAAAGTTATCACATTTATAAAATCCTCTTTTAAATAATTGCTTTTAATTATTTTATTTCCAAGGATAATAATAATTACTCGATCACGAGGGAAAGAGATGGAACACGAAGGAATCTTCGGAGTCGACGTCCCTACGTTGCGAGGGAGGAGCGGGGAAACATATGCTATCGGAGAGGGAAAATAGAAAAGGAACCCCTAAAAAAACAGTACTCCCGGCCTCCAGCCCGGTCTGGGCCGGCTGGCAGGCCGGCCTAGCAGCAGAGGGGTCAGGCCAGCAGCCCGGTCTGGGCCGGTCCACAGGCCGGGCCAGTGACAGATCGCTCCGGCCTCTCAGACGGTTTGGGCTGGCTTAGAGGCCGGTAAGGGCCTAGAGGAGAACGGCCTCGAGGCTAGTTTAGGCCGGTTCTGCGACCGGGCAACGAGCAACGTCGACGAACTTCGACAGCCGAGGCGAGGTGCACGGCTCGGGGAGACGCTAGGGGGAAAGGGAAGGGCACAGAGGGCATGGGGAGGCGCGGCAGCTCACCCTGGAAGCGTAGACGTGCTTGGGGAGGCCGGAGGAAGGTCGACGGCGGCGGATTCCGGCGGCGGAGTTGCGTCGGGGGCGGAGAAGAAGTTGGTCGGCGGCGACGATTCTCGGTGTCCTGGCTCGATTGCTCTAGCGGAGCAGCAGAAGGGGATGCGGCGGAGCTGGGGATGTTCTTCGATCTGCTTCGGGAGCGCTCCAATGGCGGCGACGAGTACGGCGGCTCGAGCTACACGGCGGCCAGGGAGAGGAACGAGAGGAAGAGGAACTGGGGAGAATCGGGGAAGGAGGAGTGGGCAGGTGGTCCGCGGGATGCTCTGCGTCCTGCAGGTGGAGGCAGCGCGAGGGGGCCCGGCGTCCAGTGCGGCGCGAGCACGGCGAGCCCGTGGTGCGTCGAGCTCCTCTCGGTCGCTACAGTGGGGAAGAAACCGATTTTACAAAAAGGCCCCTGGAACTTTCAAGTTCAACACAGATTGGTCCCTGTGCTGCTCCTTTTTAAAATCCAGTGGCTTTAGGGAATTTTATTAGGGCACCAAGACATTTTATAAAAATTTGAGAAAATGTGGGGAGGCTCCCCTTATCACCTAGTTACTCCACAAAAGTTGGGAGTTTGGAAATAAATTGTTTTGACCAACTTTTGTTCATAGAGTTAAAAATAGGGCATTTTGTTAAATTCAGAAATGTTGCCCTTTTGTAATATTTATAGCAATTGCAAAACATTGTTTTCAACCCTTGGAACTTACTTGACAAATATAACATGTCAAAGTAATTTTGTTTTACAAGTTTGAGTGCCTTCCTTGTTGTGAAATTTGTTGGAGCAAGTTTGGCCTTTATTTTGTGGATGTTACCAAACCACTAGTGGTTTAGCAATTTCAGATGAATGCCATGATGCAATGCAACACGAAAGCGAAAATTTTATTCGGGTTTTTAGGTTTCCGAACTTTGGGCTGTTACAACTCTACCCTCCTTACAGGAATCTCGTCCCGAGATTCTTAGAGTAGGAAAGATGGAAAAGGGTTACAACAGTACTACACGATCTTCTCGCTTCAGGTGGCTCCTTTCTTGAAGGGTTAATCAGGGCATCATGAAGATCTTCATCGGCTACACTCGAGGTCACTATCAACGTACACCATCGGAAAGAAGGAAACCTCACCGAGAGGATGGATCTTTGTGAAGATACAACGACCGAGTACCTCCTAGTAGAATCTTAGGTTGGGATTTCGAGCATCCCTTGGATTGACAGTTAGGAGACACCTGCGGTTGACGGGAGATTGATAAGGAGTTTCCAGTTGGTAGACAACTGTTTCTCAAAGATTCAGAATATGAACTTTGCACAAGGCCTAAAATTTCTGAGGGAGAGTGTCGAAACAAGCTTCCAACAGATCAAGAGGTAACTTGTACTAGCCGGCTTGAGTAGAACTTTCCTCACAGAGGAGCATTTCGGATCACATGAGAAGGATCATGAAGAGGGACCGAGAGAACTTTAGGAACTCCGGGAACGTTAGAATCAGGAACACTTCTTGATATCTCCAGACATCGGGAACAAGCTTCTTGAGGATCACCAACTATCGTTTATGTTTGAGATTTAGATCTGGTCAGGTGTAACGTTACCTCAGGCTCCACATGGATGAATAGGGAAACATTGCAATGCATATCAACAGATTACATTTGCTAGAAACCTAAGAGTTGGACTACAAGGTCAAACTCCAAAGGAGGAGCGAGATTGCGGAACTCGCGGATTAGCAGCTTGTCAGAAGACAGCGGCCCTACTTGAATTACTCGTGACAAAACACCATCGAGTCTCTGCTGGGGAAACACCAACGAAGACGGAAGAAGTTCTCAAACTTCCTCTCTATCTGGAATAATTCAATCAGTGGCTTGGATGCATAGATGAAATTCTCAAGGGATGGAGGTAACAACATACCATTCCGAGAATATTCTACACATGCACGATCGAGTTGAGATGATTTCGAGGAACCAGACAATTCACTCAGATCCACGGCGACATCTTTCAGCAATTGCATGTGAACCAGGGAAAGTCACTTCCAACTTCCAGAACATATACCTTGTGAAGACACAAAGTTAGTTCCAGCAATTTTCCAATGCTAACGCCCAATATCCAATATGAATCTCCTCAAACATGGAGAAGATAAGAAGGTAGTTGATGGGCTCAACAACAAACTTATCCAGATACTCCAAAACGGTAGACTCATATGTCACAGGAACGGGGCATGAGTATTGGTTAGACTAACACATTCTGGTAGGTTGGTCTGAGTTTGATTTGACGATAGCCCAATTCAAATCAAAAGACTTGGAGGTTAGCATTCCCACAAAGGAGATACCTCCTAGCTTCAACACGGACAGACTAGACATCCCTTTAGGAAGGAACTATATCAGGATAGAGCTCTTGTCCTTCAACTCTCCAAGTTGTTTAAGCTCAACCGAATAATTCAGGACATCCAGCACGATTTTCTTGGAGAAGGGAGTTGTTCAGAGAACCAGCTTACTCATAAGCTTGACATCACGGTCAGGTGACAACCTGGCGATACTTCTGGAAAGACCTCCAGAATATCACGTTCCACATATAGGATATCATGACATACCGGTGGATCTGGAGTTCCAGAGGGGATCATGCCTTTCAAGACACAACGAGGTGGTCTTGGGAGCTTCGACACAAACCTAGCTCTTTGACCGGGGGAGTGCATCAGAGCCAACTGACTTGGTAGCACTGTCAAACTCAGCTTATTGATTTGCTAACCAATCATGCTAAGGAGGACAAGGAATGTCCTTGGATTCCGGCACAGTAAGAACTGTTAAGAATATCCAATAGCTACATTATTACTCCCGTCTCATCATTCTGGAGTAATAAGTCACTCGGAGATCGGAGAGTAACAAAGTGTAAGAGCATCACTTCATCAAGAGGATCATGATAGTTAGCTCGATACCCTGATATCAAAGAGTGTGACACTCTAAGGTGGAGCAGAACAAAAGCTAAACAAGGCCCTTCTTCTGCAGATTAAAATACTTTAACCTGGTCCGAGAAGTGGACAAGGTACTAGAGTTATTTCTTCAAACATCCCAAAGTGGAATGTCTTCACGGACCACAGTAGTGAAATGCATCAGAACACCTAATGCACGATAAAACTTTACTATCCACTGACAGACACAGGTTGGAAAGCAAATCAGAGTAACAAACATGCTCAGGAGAATCCCAAGATGTTGCAGATGCACCGGTTATTACTCAGTTGTGATAACCATGCCCCAAAAGGGAGAGATGCAATAGAGTCAAACAAAACTGTAGTAAGATTGTTGTTGATTCGCAGCTCACCCATAAGGACGCCGGAATCTTCTTCAGCTTCTTCAGCAGAGACGTGGTTCAGGCGACGACACACAAGAAGTCCAGCCTTGCCAGCTGGCGGGGCGGGGGCGCGTGCAGGAGTTCCCGTGAGAGGTGCCTTCTGAGGGCACTCCCTGAAGTAGTGGCCAGCCTGACCACAGGTGTAGCAGATAAGTCCAGGTGGAGCAGGTAGCGGAGGACGATACCCACTTCCGCTCGACCCAACGGTTGAAGTAGTGGGGCGCGTGGTGGCGTGCTGAGCAATCTTCTCTTGGGCATCCCTTACTGCGTCTACTATGAACTCCATAGAACAATTAGCCAGAAAATGATCACTCCCTTCACATAGGTAGTAAGTGGCGCTAGCGGTTGGGCACTGGCCAAGGGGATGCGCGTTGAAACAGTGCGGGCAACTGCCGGGGCATTGACTCGCCTGATGTCCACCCCTTCCGCACTGACTACATGCCTTTCCTTGTGGTAGTCCCCACTTCCTGGGGTACGTAAGGGGGCACTCCCGGTACGGATGTCCGCGTTCCTTACAAGTGTAACACCGGCGTTTGTCTATCGCTTTCTTGGGCAAAACTTTAGATGTACGGGAGTCCTTCCGATCAAAAGGTGTCGAGTGGTTTCCTGGGGTGGCTTCGGTGTGATGGAGCGGAGGACTTTGTGCCATTCTGTAGATTTGACAAGGACGCAGTTAGTATCCACCTCGGTATGGTTGGGACATTAGCATTAGCGTACTCAAGTACTCAGACTAGGGACGATAATACTTTGTGCAACAACGAACAAAGAACCAACAAGATGGGACTTGGGTCGAAGATCAGCATGATGTACCAGTAGCGTGAGATTCAAATGGCTAAGAAACCACGTGATTCAACCCACACTATCCGGGACAATCCGGGACCTTATGTTCAAGTTCTTGGGTTCAAACCTGGCAGATGAGCAATTGATTAGACTCGGTAGAAACATCTGAGTTGATTTCGGATTGTAACGCAGCGGGAGTAACGTGACACATAACACTAAAGGTCGAACCCAACCCCGTTTCTCCTAATTTTGAAGTAACAGATGAGAAGTAAAACCTTTAACTCAAATCGAGGTAAGATTGCTCCGAGATTAGAGGGTAACCAGATAAGGAGTAAACAAAATCCTAAGATGGTTTTCACAACTCCTTTTTAGGTTAAAAATACTTTCACAAACACTAGACTCAACGTCGACCAGTAGAAGGGTTTCCTACAGCCAGTACTGCTCTGATACCAACTTGTGGCGCCCCGACCTGACTGTTATACAGTGATGCTGTGTGTCACCGGTTAAGCGATGCAACCGGAGGTTACGGGTTTACCAATCCCCGGCCAAAACCTTTGGCAGGTGTTGCTCAGAATGGATCATTGGCAACACAACACCCCGATTGATGCCTTAACACAGGCACAACCCTCAATGCATAATAGAGACCAAGACTTGTGGAACAACTGGCACATCACAGACTCTACGACACAAATCATTATAGTTCAACTCTTATAATAGAGAAAGATAGCAAATGACAACCAGAGGTCACAGACCCAACATTACAACATGCGGAAGCAAATTAGGTTGTTCTAAACAACAAGATCCAAATATGGCCTAAGAGGCCTACAGATACACATCCAGCACCAGCTGTTCCGGGATGTCCTAAGCTGCCACCTAGGAACCCCAGACTACTCGTCGATGTCCACAAAGAACCCACCTTCGAGGTCGGTGTAGTCCTCCTCTGAAACAAAACAAATGACATTGAGATCGACGAACTCGCAAGTTTATATATAGAGCTTTAGCTCGATGAGGCTTTCAAAGTTATATGGCTGTTTTGCATAAAGCTGATTTTATTTAGGAAAACATAACTCAAAGGCATCGACTATTCAGAGTATTTTTAAAAGGGGTAAGGAGTAACTCTTTTCTTCTACTCACCTTTCTCAACATCCACCATCATCAACCACTGTACATGTTCTACAAAGGCACCTCCCCGAATCACTCTCGAGGAAGTCAACCTTGCATTCTTGAGTGGTACCTTTAGTACCCAGTTTTTAATCATTCCGTTCAAGTTATTCTATGATCTTATCGTCCTTTCCCAAGTTGTCCGTAATCGTGGACACGGCTTTTCGAAATGATTTAACCCTGCAGGGGTGCACTGTGTTTACCTTCGTACCGCCCGGCTCATTGCCTACGCTTAGCTCTCTTCCGGGGAAAGCCGGCTGAGTGGGAACGGTTACAACCTTTACCTTGTTAAGGACTAACTCAGGATCATCAGTGAGGACGGAGCAGCGGATCATCAACACCTTGCCCCGTGGCCACTCATTTTCCTAACACCACCATCCTCATCCCAATTCATACCACCATCCTCACGCACACGCAAATGGAAGTCCAAACTAGAGGACCCTGGCTAGTCCCGCTCAAGTTAGTTGGTCGACGGGGGTTCCATATAGCCCACCGAAAGGAAGCGCGCTCATTCTTGGTTCAAGAGGTAAAGAACTCGCACCTAGGCGGCGAGAGTGAGACAAAACACCACCATACCAGAGTGGCCTCTCATCCCCACCTTTAAGCATTTTATTACCTATCACCACAAATTCTCCACCATCATCTGAACACTTCAACAACCTGTTTCCAACATGATTTATCCATCGGACGGCTAAGCATTTAACTAAGCATGGCTAAGCATCAACATTGCATAGTTAAGTATTTCAGGCCAACAATACAATCCTATGGATAATAGGAGGGGAAACAGGTAATTGGCATCGGAATCCTAATGCAACTATAGGATACTCTAATCCAAGCAAATTGACATTTGGAACCGCATGCAATATTATAGTGGAGAAAATATTTGGGGAAACATAGGATAAGATATGCTTAGAGGGGGGATTACGCTTGCCTTGTTGAGCGGAGGAGTCAAACTGCTCGTCGGAGTAATGATGCCCACTCCGAACTCGTGATCTACCGGAGAGCAAACAACACCGGAAAGCAACAACAACAATCAACACATGGCAATTGTGCAATCCATACAAAAATGATGATATGACATTTTAAATGCACCCTTGAAGCATTGAACATGACCAACAGGTTAAATGGGGTCCCCGTTATATTTATTGCATTATTTGGAATAACCCCATATTAAAACTTAATGATTCTAATACTACTAGAAGTACATTATTATAATTGTGATCAATTATGCATGATGAGGATGATTCTGGATGACTCATGTTCTTCTGAGCATTTGGGTATAACGAACTCAATTTTCTGAGGTCCAGATAAAAAGTTATCGCATTTATAAAATCCTCTTTTAAATAATTGCTTTTAATTATTTTATTTCCAACGATAATAATAATTACTCGATCACGAGGGAAAGAGATGGAACACGAAGGAATCATCGGAGTCGACGTCCCTACGTTGCGAGGGAGGAGCGGGGAAACATATGCTATCGGAGAGGAAAAATAGAAAAGGAACCCCTAAAAAAAACAGTACTCCCGGCCTCCAGCCTGGTCTGGGCCGGCTGGCAGGCCGGCCTAGCAGCAGAGGGGTCCGGCCAGCAGCCCGGTCTGGGCCGGTCCACAGGCCGGTCCAGTGACAGAGCGCTCCGGCCTCTCGGCCGGTTTGGGCTGGCTCAGAGGCCGGTTAGGGCATAGAGGAGAACGGTCTCGAGGCCAGTTTAGGCCGGTTTTGCGACTGGGCAACGAGCAACGTCGACGAACTTTGACAGCCGCGGCGAGGTGCACGGCTCGGGGAGACGCTAGGGGAAAGGGAAGGGCACGGAGGGCATGGGGAGGCGTGGCAGCTCACCCTGGAAGCGTAGACGTGCTTGGGGAGGCCGGAGGAAGGTCGACGGTGGCAGATTCCGGCGGCGGAGTTGCGTCGGGGGCGGAGAAGAAGTTGGTCGGCGGCGACGATTCTCGGTGTCCTGGCTCGATTGCTCTGGCGGAGCAGGAGAAGGGGATGCGGCGGAGCTGCGGATGTTCTTCGATCTGCTTCGGGAGCACTCCAATGGCGGCGACGAGCACGGCGGCTCGAGCTACACGGCGGCCAGGGAGAGGAACGAGAGGAAGAGGAACTGGGGAAAATCGGGGAAGGAGGAGTGGGCAGGTGGTCCGCGGGATGCTCTGCGTCCTGCAGGTGGAGGCAGCGCGAGGGGGCCCGGTGTCGAGTGCGGCGTGAGCACGGCGAACCCGTGGTGCGTCGAGCTCCTCTCGGTCGCTACAGTGGGGAAGAAACCAATTTTACAAAAAGGCCCCTGGAACTTTCAAGTTCAACACAGATTGGTCCCTGTGCTGCTCCTTTTGAAAATCCAGTGGCTTTAGGGAATTTTATTAGGGCACCAAGACATTTTATAAAAATTTGAGAAAATGTGGGGAGGCTCCCCTTATCACCTAGTTACTCCACAAAAGTTGGGGGTTTGGAAATAAATTGTTTTGACCAACTTTTGTTCATAGAGTTAAAAATAGGGCATTTTGTTAAATTCAGAAATGTTGCCCTTTTGTAATATTTATAGCAATTGCGAAACATTGTTTTCAACCCTTGGAACTTCCTTGACAAATATAACATGTCAAAATAATTTTGTTTTACAAGTTTGAGTGCCTTCCTTGTTGTGAAATTTGTTGGAGCAAGTTTGGCCTTTATTTTGTGGATGTTACCAAACCACTAGTGGTTTAGCAATTTCAGATGAATGCCATGATGCAATGCAACACAAAAGCGAAAATTTTATTCGGTGTTTTAGGTTTCCGAACTTTGGGCTGTTACACTGATACTAGGAAGATTGGCCCCCATTGTTATTTCAGGTTTGAATGCTTATCCATTCTTACACTTTCAATGCTTGGTTTCACGTTCTTTTTCTTTGTTCAGTGTAATATATTACAAAACTTTGGGCTGTTGCAAATGACTTTGGCTAGCATTCACCATTGTGCATACGATAGGATCAAGATATTGATCATGTATCACATATCGCGTGTCATTTTATGATATATTGTTCATGAGCATGATTGACCATAGCCGCAGTTTAACATGAATTTATCTATAGGTGCTTAGTTCACCAAGATAATTACAATAGCCATACCTAGCTTCCGAATGCCTTTCTTTGTCGGGGATGTAACCCCGGGTACCCCGAAGTTAATGGTTTTACTGAGTTAGTAGAAGAGACAGCAAAAAGGTGAGAGCAAATAAAGAGAAAGACAGAAAAAAGCAGCATGGGCTGATTTTGATACTGCCCAGGCCGGCATACCTAGAGTTGGGCCGAGATTCATTTACCTCGGCTGGACCGAGTCTCCTCCAAGCTCGGCTGGGCCGAAGCTCCTCCAAACTCGGCTGGGCCGAGTTCTCCTCACTCCGGCTGGGCCAAGATCTCCAGCAAGCTCGGTTGGGCCGAGACTTCAGTAGCACGGCTAGGCCGAGACTCCAGCTGCCTGGCTGGCCGAGACAGCAGCAGAACGGCTGGGATGAGATAGCCACGCCCCGGCTGGGCCGAGGCAGCAGCAACTCGGCTGGGCCGAGATAGTCACACTCCGGTTGGGCCGAGGTAGCTACGCTCTGGCTGGGCCGAGGCAGCAGCAGCTCGGCTAGGCCGAGATAGCTAAGCCTCGTTCGACCGAGGCCACCAGGCCGCTCCCTCGCATGACGCCACGCCTCGGTCGTCCACGGACCGAGATCGCCAGGGGCTTCATCGACCGGCGCCAGGTTCTACTTCGACCGGCATGCACGTTGCCGAATCGCCCCAGCTACTTAACTCGGTGACGTCCCGAGCCACTTCCTCGACGAGTACCAGATGCCATCTACCCCCAGGAGAAGATAAGATGGTGGCCAGAAGATCCAGAAGACAGGCGCAAGAAGACAAAACGAAGGACAGGCAGGACGCTCCAAGCCCATCCCGTGACGCGCCAACAATGCGGATAAGATCCCAGTAGTCATTTCACCTACAGTGTTGTGTTGTGATGCGCATAGTGTTTTGTGGGCCAATACTTGTCCCTTGGGCTCCCTATATAAGAAGCACCAGGGGGATTGCTCTGCCCAGCCACGGACGAGCTCTTTAGCCCCTGAGACTCATTTTCTCCCTTGCTCTCATGAAGACCTCTTAGAGGCAACCTTTACCCATCTCATGCAGCACTTGTACAAATCATACACAGAGGGAAGAATACACAAAATAGGCTAGATGCTGCAGTAGGGGTGTTATCTCTCACGAGAGCCCCGAAGCAGGGTAAATCCTCGTGTTCGTCTATTTGTCTTCTGTGTGCGCAATCCTGCGCGCTATCCCTCCCCGAATCCTCTAGCGTCCATCGGCACCAAACTTAAGCCTACCCTAGGCATATGTTGTTCAATACGACGACAGTTGGTGCCCACCGTGGGGCTGGTAGTGGCGCTTGCTGGATCAAATTCGGATGGGACCTTCTTCATCAACGCGGGGACTCGACATCACCATTATCCCCCGCGCTCCAGCTTACCGCCGTAAGCAGAGGCTGGCGCAGCCTGCACCAACGATCATCATCAACAGATCCCGAATAACTGCCCTTCCCGCTCAGATCGAAGGCCACAGGCGGCTACGTCGTGCTCGCCTCTCCCTCCCCGCCGCGGCTCGCGTGCCGAAGCGTCGCGTTCTCGCCGGAATCGACGCCGCCGCGGTCGCAGGTCGCCACCGCGTTTGCTCCTCGCCGGCGAAGCTCCGGTGGCCAGACTGCGGCGGCGCCGCCACCTTCCGACACCCCGCGTCGAGGCGTGTCCAGCGCGCCCAGCCGCGCGTCCTGGGACTCGCTGGTTCGCTGCCGGCGACGTGATCGCCGCCGCGGCGGCTCTGGCCACTAGTGACGTCACGCTGACGTCATGCTGGGCCTGGGCTGCAGACAGGCTCTTGCTGGGCCGGGCTTTTCTATTTATTTTTTTTCCATTCCTTTCTGTTCTGCTTTTCTATTTTTCCACAACTTTTTGAACTTTTCAAACACATTTCGAAATCAACTCACACTAAATTCTACAAATTTGTCAAAATCATAATAGCCACTGCATTTAAAAAAAATATTAGCTATATTTCCAAATCAAATGAAACTAAATTCCACAGATTTGTAAACAGAGCAAAATAGTCTCTGCATTCAAAAAAATGTATTACATGAATATTTCAACAAAATGCGAATTCATTTGCTTTAATTGTACCTTGCTTCCAAATTGGATTTAATATATGTAAATAACTTCCCAATTTTCCAATTTTGGCAGTCAAACAACTTTAAATATTGTATTACATGAATATTTCAACAAAATGCGAATTCATTTGCTTTAATTGTAAACTTTCCTTCAAATTGAACATACCAAAAACAAGAACATTTTAAATATGCACATTTCCATAAAATAATTATTTATACCAAAGTACCCACAAATATGAAAAAAAACAGCATACCTACAAGAAAAAAATACTTATGACAAAAATATGGGTAATGCAACAAAGTAATCCAAAAATTACGTGCTAATTACTTATGCCATAAAACAAAACTTTCCGAAAATTCAAAACTTCAAAAAATTGGGAATATTTGAAATACATTCCCCCTAATGACAATTAAATATTCGTAGCAACATACGACCTTATTTAAATACTTTAATTCGCTAAATATTTGGATATTCACTAAACTACAAACAAAATGCTCATAAAAAAATCAACGCTAACTACATATAGCAGAACACAAAATATAGTCACAATTCAAAATGATTAAAATTTGGATGCAACATAGACAAACTTTCCTCATTTGTTAGCACGAATCCAGAAAAAATGCAATACCGCTATCTACATACTTAACTTAAATGTTATTTGGGAAAAAGAAGCACATTTCGACTTTTCAAATTGCTAAATATTTGAGTTACCATAAAATATATCAACATGCTCGAAAAAAAATTGGTTCGTACTAACGCCACAAAGAAACTTAAACAATTCAAACTGCCTAATATTTGTGTACATTGTAGGTGCACTTCATCTAATTATGGATTAAAATTTAATAAATGCTCACAAAATACATTTCCTCTTATTATACTACGAAGTCGAAAAAAAATTGCCCAACCATTACTTGCACTGCTTACAGCATAATGCACATATTCCAATACTTCAATTCGACGAACATTTAGAGAGAATCAAAATTAATTCTCTCAATTATGAATTGAATTTAATAAATGTCCACCTAATGTAATCCACTTGATTACGGAGTTCAACTAAATTTTCAACACAAAATATGAACTTATTATATCTTCCCAAGTTGTTTAAAATTTAGAGATAAATTAGCTGAAAACTCTCTAACTATGGACATAGATTTTCAAAAAGCTTCATTCACTAAATGGTTGCAAAAAATAAAAACTCTCTAATTATAGATTGAATTTAACAAATTCCCTTACAATGCACTCCCTCAGACTATGGAGTTAAATTACATATTTAGATATTTATGACAAATTACAAAGATACCTGACCATTCCAACATATGGAATTAAATTAATTCAACGAATGCTGTTTGTTTACAATAATGCACATTTTAATACGAACATGCAGAGAAAATAAGGAGTTTTTCTCCCCCACCTAAATGATTTTGTTACTTAATCTTCTCAATTCTAAACCATTCCTTTAATACGCTTTGGACATCTACAATACTTTAATAAATCATTGTTCGCGAAATATTACAACAACTTATCGCCAATAAAAACTTAAATATTAACAAAGGCGCGTCGTGATGACGCGCGACATTTCCACTAGTATAATCCCAACTTGTCTACTTGATCCAACAAGCAAATCATGCTGGTCGACAACAACGACATTAAACTTGTCAACTTCTGAAAGTTTTAGATAGCCGATGCCAAAAACACGGTGCCGCGTACATTATGCAACAAGCAATTCATTCTGACATCCTCACGAATCACGCCATTTGATTTCTGAGCAAACTCCGTCGCAGATAATCTTTTTTGGTCGAATTTGGTTACGACGACTCTTGATTGAAGTAAACAACGAGATGGACAATTTTTTTCAAGAACTGCAAATCTTCATATATGTATATCCCGTTCCTTGTCAGGTGGAAAAGAAACATCAAGTGTGCCCTCAACAAAGAAAATGCAACGCATGTACGATACAGGACAGAAAACATCAAAATAAGTTTTCTTTTGCGTGATTTCAACACGGAGAACAATGTCAAATTGACGCAATTTTCAAGCCTAAGTGTGACTACTCATACAAAAGAAAGAGATGGAGCCTAACATGGACTTCGCATGTACGAGCTCCTTTTATTCAGATATATGAGTTAGGCACTAATGTCAATGCCATCAACTCAAGACCATACAGCTGTACAGATGTTTCAGAAAAAGATGATAAATATTACTGAATGTTGCATGCATCAGTGTGGATACAAGATGTAAGCTGTTAAAATAAAACGAACAGTGAAGCTAAATATCATTTTCTGTACTTGGCAGCACCAACGAATCCTTGCAGAATAAATGATGCAAAGTCAGCGACAAGAGCTGAACATACATCTTTTTTGTCACCTGGATAATTTTTTTCCGATGGCATAAAATCCACACTCTTCACACACATATCTTGATTGTTTTTATTTGTTTGTTTGTTTTCTATACACTAATGTTCTTATCTTTAAATAATCAAACTGCAGATTGCTTGTAAATGACGGCTGCAGCACCATAACCAATTCGATAATATTTCAGCCTTCAAAGCTGGCGAGTTACATGAGCATCTCAATGATCCCGATAGCACACACTAATATCAAGCAAAGTCATATTTAATAACCGGGCGTAAATCAACAGGCTCAACATGCATCACAATAAGCTGTCATTTACTAGCAATCTGGTGACTCAGTGTTGCAGCTGTCTGTACTAGCAATTTGCAGTTTGAAAAATCAAATATGAGAACATTAGTGTATAGCAAACAAACAAACAAACAAACAAAGGGACCAGCTCCCTCCGGTCAATGGGCGGTCTGGTGAACAAGAGTTGCGGTGACGGCGGCAAAAACGGTGGTGGTTTTCTGCAGGTTCTCGAAAAAAAACGGTGGTGGTAAGGCAGTTTCAAAGGGACCACTGCTGATGCTGATGAGGCTGTGGTCCGGCAAGGCGAGAAACAGGGAGAAGAGCGGCGGCTCTGACACGTCGAGAGCCCTGGCTCAGTCAACCTCGAGGCCGAAACCAGGTTCACGCTTTCACAGAACACCAGGCATTCAGTCTTGTAGACTGACACCGTCTTCGCCTTTTCTTTCTTTCATTCATGTGGTTTTGCCTGACGAGGATGACGATCAAGTTAGTGTATTGTTTGGTCAATTTTGGTGCAAGCATAGAAAATAAAATCTGATTTGGGGTCACACTAATTGCAAAACAAATTCATGGTTGAGTGTGGTCGGCCCATGTCAGCCGCGATTGGGACATTACCTGCAAAGTCAAATTAAAAAATGCCTCCGTCAGATCTGAGATCATATCCTTACAAACCAACCTTTTAGTAATGGTTTGATTTGCCGCAAAAAAACCCAACTTGTTAGCATACTTCTCAATGGACTTTATTATGATCTTAAGTCCATTGGACTTCATTGTGATCTAAACTTACTTAGGATTTATTTAGATTGAATGAATTTTGTCCCCCACGTACAACAACATTATGAGTGGGAAGATCATATTTTTGGAGCACCTGCATAGCCAAACACAAGATCAATCATCTTATAAATAAATTTGTAACAAAAAGTGATAATGATAAGGAATATAAAAGCAAACCATTGTAGTTCAGTACCATAATGCCGCGACTAGTAGTTCAGAGCCACCAAACAACCACACACATATCTAATTAGATATCCTTTAGCGAACACCAAATTTTCATAAAAACAAAATTTGGCCGCTTATAGGATACGATGTCCTCGAAATTGACCATCTGGTTATTCTTATCATCTTTCAGTGGGTTGTCATGATATATGAATCCGTTAAACCCGCTTATCACTTGACAAGATTGCATACTGTACCGCACATAACATCTACATTCCACTTTAAATAAAACAAAACAAGTAAACAACATCAACAAACATAATATTTTGGTTCAAAATTAAGTAGAAATAATTATGAAAGCACTCACAGTTGGTGGTAAGATTGATAGCATTTGGGGTCATCGAACAAATTTTTATTTTTAAAAGACAACCATAAACATACAAAAAGAATTATTGCATGATATTTATTTCAAATATCTATTATATAATTAAAACACAAGATAATCAACGGTGGAGATTTATCAATTTAAAGCTAAGACACCTCAGCGGTTGAGATTCAATGTTCGTTCGGCTCCTAGGTGGTACGGAAGGAATCCAAAGAAATTCATATCTTATACGACAAGGACTCTTTTCCTCCACGCAGTTTAGGGCCGGTTTCCCTTTGATATGCCTGCATGCGTGATTCAGCTGGTGGTCCCCTATGCGTTAGGTCGGCACTACCACGTAACGTTTCCAGGTTGTACACGGCGACCGATCGAGATCTCGGCGAGATATTGCCATGGCTTGCCAACACCGGTAGAAGCCAGCAACGAGACTTCCGGGCGACCAATATGCAGCAGCAACCCACGAGATGTATGAGAGATGCCAGCATCGTCCCCAGCAAGTCCGGCAAAAAGGATTCATATCGAGGCGACTACAAGTTGACAAAGGCCGAGCTACAATATGCGTGTCACTGAAGATCTACATCGATCGAGATCATGAACGCCCAGCCACAACACGATTACACGGCGGCTGCAAGGATTGACCATATCGGGTCAGGGCGCATCAACTAGGTTATGATTGCTTCCATCAATATAATTAGTGAAACTGACCGCCCACTGTATCAAGTTTCGATTCAATTTATCTAGGTTCAGTTCTCTTCTTGAGGCAACACCGCGTGGTGTACGAGTTGATCATCGAGAGGATTTTTTTTTTTGAATTTTTTATGTATTAATTAAAAAACAACAGAGTTTTTACAATCATTCAAAACCAAACCAGCAACGCAGGCTGGCACAGAAGCATGAATAACACCCCCATACAACTCTCTACGCCCCAATTGGGCAAGATTGTGAGCAACACCATTAACCTTTCTACTTGCAAACTGAACCCTGATAGATCTTCCGTCAGGCTTTAGAGAGTAAAACTCCTTTGCAACGAGGCTCACCACCGATCTGTCTAGTGAACCTGGATCAAACACTTTCAGAAGAGAGTTGCAATCAGTCTCAAACAACAAATTCCCAGATGTGAAATTAATAGCAAGCTTTAGGCTTTCTAACAGCGCTAATGCTTCACCCATCTGCGCTGAAGCACAGTGAGGGATTGTATCCCACGCAGAAAACAGAACAGAGCCCTCATGATCACGGGCTATTGCGCCCCAGGTACCAGTTAAATGGTCATGTAAGAAGGAGGCATCCACATTGACTTTCATCCATCCTTCTACTGGTCTGCACCAGAATTCCTCCACAGCTTGGTTCGATTTATCACGGACTTCTTCCTGAGGTTTTTGGATTGTGGATTTACCTTTCCTATCGGCAACCATTCCACCTTCCGTTATAGCCTGCAGAGAATTCCAATAATTGTCAAGAAAACGCACTGAGTGAGATATGCTTGCGTCACCTTTGTCAAAGATTATGTTATTCCTATGGTGCCATGTTCTCCACCACACGAACATAATCTTGCTTCTTTCCTCTGTATTCAGCTTGTTCAGTAAAATGATGACCCAATCCTTCCCTGTATATTTTAAATCCTTTTCAGGTGGTAGTTTCCAGACTTTCCTTGTTTCATGTCGCAAGGCTTTTGCAACCGTGCAGTTCATAACAGCGTGATACCCATCTTCATCTTCCCTGCCACAGATTAAGCAAGTTGGCAACACGTTTGGCAGTCTTCTACTTCTATTAACCTGCACAGCAAGGGAGTTAGAGGCTAACTTCCATACAAAAACTCTCACTTTTGGGGGCACCTTTGCCTTCCAAATGCTGTCCCAAAGGCTACGGTCCCATTTGAAGTGTTGCTTGAGTTTGTGTTTATAGCTAGCTTTTCATCAAGGGCTAGTCTATAAGCAGATCTCACTGAAAAAACACCATTCTTTTCGCTCGGCCATGAGATAAAATCCTCTATTTCAAGGTTCGGTAGATGAATTTTCAGAACCTCCTCTGCATCATGCTGCATAAAAACCTTTTTAACAGTTTCAACCTTCCAAGTATTGTCTTCCTGATTAATCAAGTCAGACACACGCCTAAGTCTGGAGTTTGTATGATTTTTGGTGATTTTCATATCTCCCCTTGGGATCCAGTTGTCCCTCCAGATGCGAATCTTCTTTCCATTTCCCACTCGCCATACTGCTCCTTTTTTAAACAGTTCAAGACCATGCATGATACCCTGCCAGCCTGGTGATGGATTTTTAATGAAGCTTGTATCAGTGAGCTCTCCGTTGGGATAGTACTTTGCTTTCAGAAGTCTAGCACAGAGACTATCAGGGAAGCCGATCAGTCTCCAAACCTGCTTAGCAAGCAAGGCTTGGTTGAAGATTTTTAGATCCTTAAACCCCATACCCCCTTGGCTCTTCCTTTTTGTCAGATTTTCCCAGCTTGTCCAGTGTATGTGTCTTCTCTCAGTTTCATCATTCCACCAAAAACTTCTGATCATTTGCATTAGGTCCTCGCATAGCCCGTTCGAGAACTTGAAGACGCTCATTGGGAACATAGGAATAGCCTGCATAACAGCTTTGATTTGGGTTTCTTTAGCTGCACCAGCCATGTATTTCTCAGACCAATCCGACAGCTTCTTTTTGTATCGATCTTTAATAGGCTGGAACCGTCCATCTTTCATACGTCCATCTGGTACTGGCAGCCCCAAGTATTTTTCTTCAAAGCTAGTGGTCTGGACTTGAAGAATGTCACCGATTTGTGCACCCATCTCTGTTGTGCACTTATTTCCAAGAAGCAAGGAACATTTTCCGGGGCTCAAGAGCTGACCAGTGGCCTTTTCATAGTCATTTAAAATACCCTTGACTCTTTCAGCTTGCTCCATATCTGCCTTGAAAAAGAGCAGACTGTCGTCGGCAAAAAGAAGATGGGAAATCCCTGGGCTTTGTCTGCAAATTTTTAGTTCATGGATTTGGTTCTGCTCAATTGCTCGCAGAAACAATCTCGACATACCTTCCCCCACAAGCAGGAATAAGTATGGTGATAAGGGGTCACCTTGCCTTAGACCTCTCGTGGGAATGAATTTCTGAAGGTATTTTCCATTTAACCGGACTGTGTATTTAACCGATTTCACACAGGCCATGATCCATTTTATCCATACCTCTGAGAATCCAAGTTTTTGCATCATCCCTTCTAGATATCCCCAGTCCACTCTATCATACGCTTTTGCCAGATCAAGTTTATATGCACAGAACTTCCCCTTGTTGTTAGTGCTCTTCTGAATCGAATGAATACACTCGAATGCAATCAGTGCATTATCGGTTATCAATCTCCCCGGTATAAACGCACTCTGAGTTGGGGATATTATCTCATCCAACAGTGGCCTCATTCTGTTAACCAAGCATTTGGATACCACCTTGTATATTACATTACAGAGGCTTATTGGTCTGAAATCTCGAAGTGTATCCGGATTCTTTGTTTTCGGAATCAGGACAATAACCGTGTCATTGACCCCCTCCGGCATCACACCGGTAGCAAAGAACTCTCTAACAGCTCTAATAACGTCAGTCTTGAGGGTACCCCAGTTTCTCTGAAAGAATCTTGCCGGGAACCCATCAGCGTCGGGAGCTTTGAGAGGTCCAATTTGGAATAGTGCATTACTTATTTCATCATCACTGAAATCTGTAGTTAAAATCTCGTTCATTTGCTGGTCAATCTGGCCTTCAATTAGACTGTGTATAATATCTGGTTGGACCTCCCCATCTGCTGTGAATAGTTGCTTGAAAAAATCAGTTGCTATTTCGCCCATCTCCTCATGATTATCAGTCACTGTTCCATCTTGTTTCTTTAGCCTAGCAATGTTATTCTTCTTCTTTCTCCAGGTAGACTTCTTGTGGAAGAAGTTTGTGTTTCTATCTCCCTCTCGTAGCCAGTCAATTCTAGACCTCTGTTTCCAATAGATCTCTTCCCTCTCCAGCAGTTCATCCAACTTTTTTTCAATCTGTTTCTTCCTTTTGAAACTCCGAGCATCACGCCTCGAATTCACCTTCCTCAATTCGCTTCTGAGCCTTTCAATTTTCCCAGGAACATAACCAACTGTTTTTGAACTCCACGATTGCAGCGACCCCATTACTCCAGAAAGATTTGAGGCAATGTCCCCCAAGTCCTTCGGCTGCTTATGCGAAGTCCAGGCTGTTTCAATTTCCTCAGCTAGTCCTTGCTCTCTTTCCCAGCATGCTTCATACCTGCAGATACGAGCAGGTCTCACAGCAGGGCGTCTGATCATCGAGAGGATTTGATTTACACACTTATGGAAGTATGTGCAGGCAAGACTTTGCAGATTGCATCATACGAATCAAAAGATGACCAATTAAGACGTACAGAAGTGATCAGCCTAGCTTAGGCAAATCCTGTAGCACCTTCGGCAAAAGGAATTGTATTGTGGAGGCACAGTTGCCAGATCGAAGGCCCGACAACCGCCAGCTCTAATGACGGTCTCGGTGGGGATCTTTTGGTGGAGCATGTGTGCTAAAAAACAAGAAAATTTATCATCTTACAGCGAGCAGGCCGCCGTCTGCGACGAACTCCAGCAGCCTCTCCACTAAGATGTCAAGTATCCTTGACCTACGGAGATAAAGAGAATGAATGGAGTCGTCGTTGGGGGATTATAGAGTACTAGATGTTGGAAGAATATTCAGGCGTTGTGCAAGGGTCAGTGACGCACAGGTTGGTTTCCTTAATATTACGTTGTTCTCATCGTACGTACGTTTTTGGTAATAAACCACCTCTGACCAACTCATAGTGAAGTATATTCCTTGATGTTTGTTTGCTAACGTATCGCTGAATAGCAATGTACTTGCTGTAATTGGTAAAACATGACTAAGGCAGAAGTAATAAGAATGTTTATTTTCCTGGAGGTACAGTAAGTGCTTGCAGATGACCCTCTTGATGTTTTCTCATACTCTCTCCATGTAATTTTTCTTGCCAGAGGATCCTTGGTAATGATTCCTTTGTTTGTCTGACAAATAGTTGAAAATCAAAGAAAAGTGCTAAATCGAAGCTTGATATTTGCAGGTCATATTTACCAAAACATACATATTTTCTGTATTTTCTCTTTTATTGGATGTAGAGTACATTCTCTCTCTTATTTTTGCAGGCTATCGTTGTGTTCATATCTTTTTGAAACGAAGGCAAAAGCTTTGCCTTTTATATTAATATAGAAGGAGCACACATAACACGGCCGAGGCCAAAGTAAAAACTAGAAAGCGGTAAAAAGCGGTAGAAACACGAAGACCGTATCAGCCTATACCATCCACTCTCTCAGAAAGAAATATCGTCATTTCTTCAAACAGCCGTTAGCTCCGCCAGCTTCCTTGCGCCTGCAAGGATCCATTTCCTTCCCTCATCTTTGATACGTTGCCAAAGCACCGTTGGCATAGAAAATTTGTTGTTGAAAATACGTGCATTACGCTCCTTCCAAATCTCCCAAGTGATGAGGATGATCGCCGTCTTGAGACCCTTGCGAGAAACCGAAGTCGTCTCAGAGATGGCCTGCCAGTATTCACGCACCGTAGCCCTGGTCGTGCCCAAGTCATGCGCAAGGTCCGGACACTGCAACCAAGCCGCGGCGTCGCACCAAATCCGTCTGGAGTAGCGACACTCCAATAGAAGGTGCCTAGCCGTCTCCGGCTGGCACCTGCACAGTTGGCAAGTGGGTTGGTGAGGCCACCCCCTAATAGCGAGGCGATCAGAGGTCCAAAGCCTGTTCTGCACCGCAAGCCAAGCAAAGAAGGTGCACTTGGGAGGGGCCCAAGTCTTCCAAACGATGTTCACAAAAGAACATGGGTTGGCGCCAATGAACTGGGCCATATAGGCAGACTTCGCTGTGTAGTTCCCATTGCTTGTCAAGGTCCACGTGATAGTGTCAGTTGTTCCCGGCGTTAGGGTCACCTCCTGAATCAGGTCCCAGAGGTGGAAATACTGGGCGATATGCTCGGTCGTGAAGTTGTCCACCGATAGGTCAGAAATCCAGTTGAAATTCAGAAGGGCATCATGCACGCGCCTATTCTTACGGCGAGAAGCCGCAAACAGTTCGGGAGCAATGGACTTCGGAGAGAGGCCATCCAACCAAGACGAACCCCAGAAAGAAGCCTTGTGGCCGTCCCCCACAGTGACCTTAGTAGCCGCATTGAACAGACACCTTGCCGTATCATCGTTTGGCGTTTCCGAACCCACCCAAGGTTTGTCATCAGCAGTCCACTCATACCATAACCAACGAAGCCTAAGCGCCCTAGAGAACTTCTCCAAGTTTAGAATCCCCAGCCCGCCAAACTGCTTGGGGCGGCAAACCTTGTCCCAGCTGACCTTGCATTTTCCCCCGCTCACAGTTTCACTGTTGTTCCAGAGCAAGCCTCGGCATAGCTTATCAAAAGCCTTGAGCGTGCACTTGTCAGCCCGGATGGCCGTCAGCAGGAAAATAGGGAGTGAAAACAGGACGGATTTGACCAACGTCAAGCAACCCGCCCTGTTTAAGAACTTTCCTTTCCAAGGCTGAAGGCGGGAGGCGATCTTGTCGATGTACGATTGCAGATCAGCGCGGCGAAGCCTACCCAGGGATAGCGGCAGTCCCAAGTACTTGATGGGAAACTGCGTGACCGCGGCAGGGAAATCAGCGAGAATCTCCTGGAGGTTTAGCTCTGAGCAACGAATCGGGGAGATGGAGCTCTTGGCAACATTTGTGGACAGACCCGTAACAGCGCCGAAATTCTGCAGGGTAGAGGCGAGGTTGGAGATATCATTTGCCGCGGGGACCAAGAAAATAGCAGCATCGTCGGCGTAGAGGGAAACACGCAGTGTCGCCATTCTGTCCGGGATGGGCTGCAGTAACCCAGCTTCAGTGGCCAACTCGAGGGTTCTGTTCAGAGGATCAATGCCGATGTCGAAGTGGAGGGGGGACAGAGGGTCTCCCTGCCTAAGTCCCCGACCATGAAGGATATTCAACCCTGGGGTGCCATTAAGGAGAATGCGCGAGGAAGCTGTTGAGAAAAGGATAACCATCCAGGCCCGCCACCTAGGCGGGAAACCCCGACGCTGCATGATGTCGAGGAGATAGTCCCAGCGCATAGAATCAAAAGCTTTTGCAATGTCCAGCTTCAGGAGTAGCATAGGAGTGTGGTTTCTGTGTAACCGTCTAGCCGTGTTCCGCACGTACATGAAGTTGTCATGTATGCTTCTAGTCTTGATGAATGCACTCTGGCAGTGGGAGACAAGGTCATTCATCTTGGGAGCAAGACGACGGGCCATTGCCTTAGCGATGATCTTGGGAATCACATGGATCAAGCTGATAGGGCGAAAGTCAGAGAGGGAGTCGGCCCCATCCTTTTTTGGCAGAAGAGCCACATTTGCAGAGTTGATGACATGGAAGTTGTTGATCGTTACCTCCGAAAAGGCATCCATGACGCGCATAAGATCATGACTGATGACATCCCAACAAGACGTGAAGAAGGCCGTAGTGTAACCGTCCGGACCCGGAGCTTTGTCAGCCGGCATATCCTCAATTGTGTCCTTGATCTCGTCGAAAGAGAAAGGAAGAGCAAGGTCCTCCAGCTCGGCAATCTGTGGGTTAATAGCAACCCAGTTGAGATCCAAATTCCGCGGCGGCGGCCGTCCCAGAGTCTGGGAGAAATGCTCAAAAATTAAGTTGGCCTTGTCCTCATGCGATGTGATCCATCCACCATTATGCTTGAGCTTCTGAATATGATTCTTCCTGCGGCGCGAGTTGACGCGAATATGGAAAAACTTGGTGTTGGCGTCCCCTTCCCTCAGATTATTGATTCTCGATGCTTGTCGCTTGCGAGTTCTTTCCAGGACTGCAAGACCCATCACCCTCCTTTTAAGCCCAGCACGGAGGGCCTTCTCCTCAGCTGAAAGGGCCCTGGATTCCTGAGCCACGTCCAACTGGAGTATCACCTCAAGAGCCATGATGAACTGTAACTTATGGTCAGAGAACAGACTCCTACTCCAGGCGCGTAGCTTTCTGGCGGTGTGTTTCAGCTTGTGATTCAACACATGAACAGGTTGGGTGTGCGATGTCGGCTCCTCCCAAGCAGCCTTGACAGTATCTTGAAACCCCGGCATCATAGTCCAGAAATTCTCAAACCGGAAAGAAGGAGGGCGGCGCGGACCGTTCTGGTTTGAAAGCATGAGAGGGCAGTGGTCAGACAAATTAGACGACAGTGCATTCAGCACATGGTTTCCGAAGGCGAGATCCCAGCTGGCATTGCAGAAGGCACGATCCAGCTTCACCAAGGTTGGGGAGTCACGCTCGTTACTCCAAGTGAATTTTCTATTCTGGAGCTTGATCTCTTTGAGCTGACAAGTGCTAATGGCCTGGCGAAATTGGCCCATCAGACGCAAGTCCAGATTAGAGTTGTTCTTGTCCGCCGCTTGGTATATGAGGTTGAAATCTCCCAAGATCAACCATTTCGTGTCGCTCGCAGGATTGGAGGCAATGGCTTCATCCAGAAAAGCTCTTTTCTCAGCATCATAAGCAGGGCCGTAGACATTGGTGAGTTTGAAAGACGTGGCGCTAGCCCTAATGCAGACATCCGCGGAGATCATGTGCGTACCGATAATGATGTTTGTCATGGAGACAAAATCATCATCCCAAAGAAGCAGAATCCCTCCTCTGGTGCCCGTGGCCGGTCGATGCGCGAAGGAGCGAAGTCGATTACCCCCAATGTAAGCGGCAGTGGCTTGGTCGATGAAGTCTAATTTTGTTTCTTGCAGGCAGGCGATGTGGCAAGGCGTGTTCGCGAAGGCGATGTGAACAGTGTCCTTTCTAGCTTGGTCGTTTAGGTCGCGGATGTTCCAGCTCGCGATGTCGAGGATGAGATCACTCATGATGAAAAGAGGCTTGTGACGACGAAGCGTAGAGGTTGCCGATGAAGATGCCGAAAAGTTTGGAGTTGTGTTGGAGCAGCAGGAGGTGACAAGCCCACCTCATAATAAGCTAAAATAACTAAAAAGTTCTCCGAAGGCGACATAATGCAGTAAGCAGTAAACTTGAGCGATGTTTGGCGCGAGGCACTAAGCATTGGCCTCCAACTCAGCTGCGGGGGCGATCTCCACTCCCCCTGGGCCTGCCATGGCCATCAAGGCGTCATCAGCAGCAGCAATCCGAGGCATCTTCAGCTTGAACAACGTCGTCAGTGCCCCCACATTGGATGTGGTGAGCTGGTTCTTGTATGTGTCGGCATACATCTTGTGGGCAATCATCAAAGGAGTTTCATCAAGAATTATTATTCCCATCTTCTGGTGCAGCACACGAATGGCCCTATCCATGATCGGCAACTGCGGCTTGGACACTAGGCGCTCGCTGCTGCGCACCGGGGCAGGGAGCTGAGGCCCAGCAGGAACCGGCACGTGCAGTGGCAATGGCAGCACCGGCACTGCTGGGACGGCAAAGAGCGGCTGCAGCACAGGCGGCAACAAATCATCAGGAACCGCTGCCTCTTCCAACAGGGCATCAATGCCGGCGATGTGGAGAGCATCATCAAGCGCATCAGCTCGAAGTGCATCATCTTCATTTGCTCCATTGAGCAGCTCTTCTTTCCCTGCATCATGCAACACAGCAGTATCTAGTAGCAGATCATCATGCACCTCATCATGCACCTCGTCATCCCAATCAGCTGGTGGGGTCGTGTTGTTGTCGCGATCACCAGCACGCAGGAAATAGGCCGGCAGAATGCGCGGCTCAGCTAGCTCGACTTCCTCCTTCTCAGCAACCTCGTTTTCATCCTTCTCAGTGGCCTCGCCATCCAGTGAGCCCCAAGCGTCCGTCGCGTCGAGGGTTGGATGCAGCGGAGCGAGCGTCGTTCCAGGTTCAGTCCCTGTCGACGCAGTGACGGGCGTCCATGCCGGCAGCACCGTAGAGCTGGACAAACCAAGCTGCAGCGGCGTGGCGGTGCCGGTGTCGATGGCGTGCTTGACGTCGCTGATCCATGCGGCGCATACCTCGCTGAAAGAGGTCATGTCGGGGCGCAGCGGCTCCGTCTCGCTCGTGTCCTCCTTGGCAAGGAGCAGCTTCATCCCGTCGTGAAGGCCACCCATGTAGAAGTGGAACATGCAGCGGAGCTACGTGTCCGCTTCCGCATGTGAGAGCTGGCCATCAAGGACCAGCGGCGGCACCGCGGCTGCGTCGTGGCGGTGGCCCTGGTAGGTGGAGTTGCCATGGTGACGGCGAGGAGAGCCCTCGCGTGGGCGGTCCCGGTTGCGGTAGGCTTGGTCACGATTGTTGCCGTAGCGGTTGCCACGGGAGCCCCGCCCATCCCGGTGGTCATCTTCATCATCCTCATCACGGCGACGCGGTTGGTAACGACAGTTGTGCTCGTCAAGCCCAAAGCCGCGTCGCGCATCTTTATCGGCTTCCCAGCGTCGAACATCCTCAACGTCACGACCTTCACGCGATCCATCCTCCAGCGCGTCGGGTCGTGGAAAACGCGCAACACCCTGACTCTGGCTCCTTGCAGCGGAGCGATGCCGCGATGTGCTGCGGCAGGAGGAGCTGGCAGCCTCGTCGCGGTGGGAGCGACGACGGCGATCAGCAGACCTTGCCGGCACCCGGTCCAGACCCATAGGCGGGTGAGCCATGGCGCGGCACGGCGCCGCGGGCGCAGGCGAGGGCGAGCTGGTGGTGACGGTGGACCGCAGGCGAGGTGTCGTAGGTGCCGCAGCGAGCCGGTCGGGGTTGATGATGATGGACCGAAGGCGAGGTGTCGTAGGCGGCGTCGTGAGCCGGTCAGGGTTGATGATGATGGACCGAAGGCGAGCGGGCACGGGAGCGGAGGCGAGCTTGGTGGAGTCGGCGTCCACGGTGGCGAGCTTGAAGCGGTGGCAGGCGCTGCGCGGTGACCCGAGCGTCGACAGGAGTAGCAGCGCACGGGGTCGCGACAAGCAAGGACGTAATGGTCCGAAGCCAAACACCTTGCGCGCTTGCCGTAGCGAGGAGGTGACGGCCAGCGCAGCCTTGACTGGGGTCGCTGGGAGCAGGTACGGCGTGGAGGTGGCCGCAGCGAAGGTCGGTCTTGCCGTCTTGATTTCTTGTAGGTGACTAGCTGCCAGCCCTCCTCCGTCGTCGTCGCCTCCCTCGAGCCACACGCCGCCGAAAGCGGAGATGGCAGGGAAGCATCCAATCCCTTGCAGTCCGGGGCGAAGGAGACGCGCTTGCGTGAGCGTGGACCGAAGCTTCCCCCCGCTTGAGGATGCCAGGAGGGCGGGGCGCCATTGCAGCGGCAGCAGGGACGGGTTGGCAGCCCAAAAATCGCCATGCGCGGAGGTTGGCGTTGACCCGGATGCAATCAGCCGGCGAGGTGTCGAACATCAGCTGGCGCGACGGGGCCCCGGCCGCAGCCGATGGGGAAGCCCGTGAACCAGCAGGACGTCCGCCGCGAGTCGCCGTCGAGGGGGCAGAATGCCGGCCAGATTCAAACACCTGAGATCCTTGCCCGTTGACGACGTGGGCGCCCGGCGACCGAGTCGTAGACAACGAGACGGAGGTCGCGGAAGCAGCCATGGCGGAGGGGCTGGCGCGGCGCGCCGGCCGGCTCAGGTAGGGGGCGGCGGCGGTCCCAGATGCAGAACCAACGAGGCCAGGCAAGGGCCCCAAACCCAGGAACGCAGGGCGGAAATTTGGTGGAAGGGAGGCGGGAGGTGGTGGGAGGTAGTTTGGCCGGAGGGAGAGGAGGTTGGTGGCCAGAGGCGCGCCCATCTCCGGTGGCAGCAGCTCGGCGTGGCCGCCGCGCGAGTCGCGGGAGCGGAGGGCAACGGTCATGTTTCCTATAGCCTTTCTGACCGTTGTGTTCATATCTTGCCAGTGGATCATCTTACTGACTCATTTATCGCTCTGTGTAATATTGAGATTTGATGGGCAATGTTAATTTGAAACATTATGACTGCAGGCCGTATTTACTCAAAAACATATTCTTGATTTTCTCATTCTGTTTAAATTTATAAAAGGATTTAGTTATAATGTCCCAGTTTTACTGACGGCATGCAGAGTTCTGAATTAAATACTTCTGAATTCTCATCTGTGCCCTAGAGCTAACTCTTCCATTTTAGAGAAGTTTATGAAATGTCTAAATCCACCATGGATTCTCTAAAATTTGGATCATCATTACCATGCGCATGACGCACTTATCCGTAGATCGCAGCGTAATTCAGGCGGCTCACAACATACTACATTGTACATGGTAGACGCATCGTCCAGGCCAGGAACATGAAGCCACCCACCGTCGGCCGGGAGTCGCACGCGTGCAAACTGATGGTGCGAGAGCTGACGTACGGAAGTGCTTGATTGAGCGCTTGGCGACCACGTCTGCACAAATGAGGTTAGAGCCCTATCGCTCATATGTGAGTTCTAAGTTTTCTTTATTACTTTTCAATATGCATTTGTATGTGATCTGTATTCAACTATAATTACAACGATTCTCAGTGAAGCCAATAAATTAAAGGGATAACCAAAAGCGTAGGTCGGATAAAATTTTCACTAGCTTGATGAGACTTAAAACTAGACAATATAAAGTATTGGCTTTCAATTTTTTATACCATGTAAACTTATTTTGGAAAAAATGTACAGTACGATCGTTTGAATAGATTATAGATTAAGAGAATTAATAAGAAAATCTGTATTCAACTATAATTAGAACGATTCTCTGTGAAGCCAATAAATTAAAGGGATAACCAAGCGTAGGTCGGATAAAATTTTCACTAGCTTGATGAGACTTAAAACTAGACAATATAAAGTATTGGCTTTCAATTTTTTATACCATGTAAACTTAATTTGGAAAAAATGTACAGTACGATCGTTTGAATAGATTATAGATTAAGAGAATTAATAAGAAAGCTCAATGCTGATTAGTTGATGAAAGCGAGAAACACCTAGGCCCATTGCTGATAAAAAATGTAATATAAATCAGTTTAAGAAGATTGGCGTGAACACATCAATCTTTAGCGCGAAGACACGGTTCTTTCCCAGGTCGTGATATAATATGATCAAATAAAAAAACTGGAACTTGAAACACGATATACCACAAACCTACAGGTTGCGAAATATTCAGACCAAAATTTAATCCACAATTAGAGATGTGCCAAAATCGACTTCAAAATAGTGTCAACTTTGGGTGAAGAGAATTTGTAAGTGGATTTCAACTTAGAGTCGATATGGGTATCTATAGAAGATGGATGTGTGTTGTCAACTTTTTAAAGAACTTTTGTACTAAATATTTATACTTACAAAATTTGATCTCACAGATCACATGTACTAAAGGCGTGATACTAACCAAGTTGTCCAGTGAAAAAAACATCAACATTCCCACCATATCACAAAAATCCATGTACGCATACGAGGTATAATTAGAAAGATCAATGTTAACCGGTTGACGAATGTGAGAAATACAATGTGCCAATATATGAGTATGTGATCGACTGTAAGGACCTTTTGCTCAAAATGAGTATAGGATATACAATTTCTGCGACAAAGTAATGTCTTTCTTTTGGAGTAGTAAGACGATGATTGATGTAACAACGAAATATGCTTTATTGAATATGGAAGGGCAAGGAAACAAGTAGTGTATGTATCTTAAGCTATAGAAGATGAAAAATGACCGTAACTTCAAATCACCGTGTTAGGGAGGAAAAAGGTACACTCTATTCTTATGCAAGGAGATATTGAGCGCCTATCTGAGTGCAAATTTAGTTACACTTCTAGCCGCGCAAATGCGCGGGCCGACCAGCTAGTTTCCAATGAAAATAGACATTGTTATGTAATCGGAATATGTCAAATTAGATACAAACATAAGGTTTTCAATAGGGTACGAGGTATCCACATCACGACCAAATCCTTTTTTTGCAACTCTTCAAAGTAATTCACAATAATCTTAACAAAAAAAGTAATAACACTGGAAATGAATCAGATGTACAATGAGCTACTTTGACATTAATGCAATTTTTCGTATCAATGCCCCCTTGGAAGATTTCGGTTAGCTTGTCCACACGACAAAGTCATCTTTTTTTAGTTCGTCACCTTCATCAGCATCCTCTAGGTGACCATTGTGTCCATGGCAATAAGGCTGACACAACAACTCCCATGGAGGATGAGGAAGAGAAGGTGGACTCGAAAATAACGAGTTTATCATAAACATGCTCACGAAATCTGCTATGGTGGCATTGATAGAAAATTTGCATTTGTTTTTAAATTACTATCATGTCCATCTGCTTCATTTCTAGTGAAGATTACCTATTCTGTTCGGTCGATTGTATTATTTATTTTAACAAGTGCACTCGATGGGATTTGGTCGTGACGAGGATACCTGGGAGCCCATTGAAAATCTTAGATTTGTATCTATTTTGACAGATTATTTTCCACAACAATATATTTCCGTTGCAATTATGTGAACAAAAATCATTGTCAGTAATTATGTTTTATGTTTAATGATTTCCTTTAAAAAAAATAAAGAGCTTGTTCAAGCGGACCAAAAGCGAAAAATCTTACCATTCTTTCTTGTGTGACCTCTTGTTTTTCTTTCTCTTAACTTTTTACCTCAACATCTGGTCATTAGTGTATTAGTGTTGTTACATTTAAATCAGATAGATGTCTTGTGTGGGGCCCACCTTTCCAAGGTATAAGTGGATTTAATCGGGTTAGATAGTATGACAAACCACTAAAGGGTGAGAAAAATAAACAAATAGTGACCTTCATGAAAATCGTGTCCTATCTACGGCCGAAACTAGTTTTGTTGTAAAATTGGGTTGACTTAATAAAATTTGCTGAATAATATCTAGAAGGATATTGTGTTGATTCACTTGATCTTGTTGAACTACTAGTCTCAAAACATTATTCCAGCCAGCTATTACGACAGTTCAAAATGCTCTTCTTCCTTTGGTTGCCCTCCCTATACAATTTTTTTATTCCTCGTCGGTATCAGCTTTTGTTCAAACTTATTTATGAGATGATTGATCTCGTGTATTTGGCTATGCAGATGATGTATCGTTCCCTTTTCTCACTCTAGATGTACATTTTTAGATGAGACGACGACATTGAAATTGAATGAAACAATTATACATAAAAAGCTAGCAAAAATAAGCTTCTAATTATGAATCTAGTTTCCCATCAACTCTCTACTCTTAATTTCATCTCAACATATTAAGTTGCAAAGCCAATTTACCTCTCGGACATTAGGATATACATGTATTTCTCCTTAAACTTTGCCCATGGTTCCTCTCAAGCATGCTATCATGTATCAGCTCGTCTATCCGTTTTTATCCTTCTTCTCACTCATAGACTCACTCTTACTACACGACATGAAGACGTCGAAATTGAATGAAACATTAGCAATGGAAAACATGCGTAAAAAGATAAGCTACAGGATCAACATAATATGGTATAACCAATAATGGCGCCAAACTCACATCACAAACACCAGTAATATAACAATAAAATCACATTATTTATCATCACTTAATCAACGACCAATCAGTTACCCACGTCAAATTAGGGCATAACATAGACTCTCCGTGAGTGGATAAAAAGAGACAAACCTGTGGCGCCGTTGCACTTGCTGATCTTTCTCTCGACGACCCGCGCACACGTTTCGTCGCAAATATCCTCCGGAGGCAGATTCCTAGCAGAAAGGGGAGTTGGGAGGTCTCTTCACCAGGTCGCCGAGTGGCGTGCGTTCAGCCTTTCATGTACAGCCCCGATCCATGCATCCACGATTTTCTTTGCTTTCCATCGTTAAGGCTGTGGCCTTTGGCCCCTGGGATCTAGCGCAGAACAAACTATGAGTTTGTATGGGAAGCACCAACAACAAACTACTACTATAGGAGGCAATTCAAACAACACGCAATCGAGGAAAGAAGGTACGTACGTTCTTGAACGTAGATGAACTGAACGTATGTTCGCATCTTGCCGGAGAAGATCGCACCACCTCAGCAGGATCCAAGGATGTCGTAAGTCTTCCAGCCAACCGTGAGCAATGGGGAAGGCCACGCCGCCGGCGCCAGATTAAATTGCCCTAACTACGAAAATGCGGAGGAGCATCCGGCGACGACGCCCCCTGGAATCTCACCGTCCCCTTCGTTAAGAGCGCGCGGCTAGGATCTGCCCCCTTTCTTGTATCCGAGGCCTATATTTTCATATCTCCACCGTATCGTTCGCGTATTCCGCCGGCTTCCTGTACCAGAGGCCCACATAGTGACGTAAGCCAAAGTTAATGCGGAGAGACGTTGTGCCGTCTACCCGTCTTCTTCCCCACCGTCGCCTGTTCTTAACCCCCGTATCATCCAACCATTCTATACTGCCCTTTCCTGTCATCTGCTGTTCTTCCCCACACAGATCCATCTGCCCACCAAAAACTTTGTTCGTTCCGATCTTCGCCATTGATCGGAATGTTAACGGAGAACTCGGCTTCTTCAAGCGCCGCAACAAACCACGGTGCCCAGGAAGACATCGCTCCCCTTCCGCTAATCCGATGCCCCAGATGTCACCACGGGATCATTGAGTGGTACATTTCCAACACCGCGAAGAACCCTGGCAGGCATTTCTACAAGTGCCAGTTTCAAGGGGTATGCGATTATGGCCCAGAATAGATCCGTTTTCTTGTTGCGTCATTCGTTTCAATCTCCTTTGTTCATCTGTATCCAGCTTTCTGTATGTTTTATAGTAACTGATTTCGACCCCCTTATCGGCATTTCTGTTGTTTTCTTAGACTGGCGCTTGCAGTTTCTGGAAATGGGAGAGCGCGTACGTAGACTACCTCCGATCTCGGTGGGGTTATGTGTTTGGCGCCGCCCCTCAGCCCCCTCCGGTCCAGCCATCCGAAGAAATCCAAGTTCTCCTTCTGCAGCACCAAACTGAAATGAAGAACATGCTGTTTACCGGGTTAGCGATGATCGCGATGGCGATTGTTGTTGTTCTCACCAAGTTCTAGAAATCCTTGGATGAGCGGCTCCACGTATCATGACAGCTACATGTAGTTTGTGTGCTCTTTTGTAATATCTATTGTCACACTCGGTGTGAGTGTTAAGAGACATAATTAGTTATTTCGTTAACCATCCATCCGACATAATGTAACCACCTTGTGTAACAAAGTTATTTTTTATGTCATAGTAAAGATCGTTGTGCTACTTTTTTTACCGCAACTTTACTTTTTGTCAACGAGTGGTTTACTGCTTCGTTTAACTCCCTCATTTAATGCATGGTCATATTTAATACGCTCCTCATCAAAGGTATCAACACGCCTCACACGGACGCCATTCAAACCGATCTTGTTCATCACTCGTGAATTGCCGGGTTCATCGCCGGTGAACAAGCAAGGTGATGTGCAAAGCTTTTCAGTTTCGATTCATCGCTTACTCATGGCTTCTGCTCCTTTCTGTTTTTCTTCTACTCAGCGTCAACTGAGTACATTTTTTTCAACAGCTCATGGGTTCCTCATCCTTCCCAAGCTCCGGCACTCATAGAAGAAATAGGCTTTTCTGGGTTGGTCAAGCTCCCCCACATTTCCAACATGAACTTGAAGTTCAGCAAGTGGATAATGTCTAGGATAGATGCTCCATCTAGATCCATTGTCATAGACCAAAACAGGAAGATTAGGTTTTGGGCCGCCGACGTACACAAAGTGTTCGGCATACCTTGTGGTTCCCGCGACATTCATGATCCACAATATGCGTGCATGGAACAATCTGTTCAGTTCATACGCTCTATGCTAGGAATGCCTGACAAAGGCTGTCACATTCTAAAGGCAGCTGAAGCTGTCATCACCAGGTCACTTAGCGAAAAATCGTCCACCAATGCTGAGAAAGACTGCTTTAAAATGGCTTTCGTGATTTTCTTGATGGGACATTTGTTAGCTCCGTCCACAAAACATGACTATTCAAAACACAGAATTCATTATCGAATTCAACTGGTGTGAATACGTTATTCAAGACTTGCTAGCAGCTGCGCAGAAGCTTCAGTCAGAAACTCAGTCATCCAGCTCAACCACGCACTTGCAAGGTTGCCACCTTTTTTGCCAGGTATTTATGAGATTTTCATAATGGGTTTTAGTTTTTTTAGACAGCAATTCAGTAAATGTTACATGTGCTTAACTGTTTTCTGATCAAACCTTTCTTGTTCTTAAGGTTTTTTTACCTTGACAATCTAAATCTGGGTATATTCAACCTGCGTCATAACATGCTACCCCGCATATCATGTTTTGACGATGTCAAGTTTAGAAGGATGATCAATCAATGTGGAGCTATCACGAAGGGCCCAGAGGATTTTGGTGCAGCGCCAGTAAGTATAAACATCGAAGTGGTTGTTTTTTTGTCTGCCAACAACATTTTTGCTAACAACTAGCCATCTTGTCAATCTCAGTTACGTCAAGCTGATCAGGTATTGTAACATCCCAAATCTATAATAAGAGTAAATAAGACCCAAAATTCAGAACCAACAAAAACTTTTTGAATTATCTCACAAATGATTGTGTTTCCTTTTAAAATTGTTCTGTTTGACCTTGTGTGACTTGAATGCTTGTGATTGTTTGACTAGTAAATGTCAACCTAAGAACTCAACCTAAGTAAAAATATATTTTCAACACTGGTGACCATGTTATGACAAGAAAATATTCCATATGTCTTTCCCATTCTTATGTTGGCCAAAAGTTTATTTCAAAAATGACTTGGTTCTAGCAACAAATAAAATGCCCTTTATTTTGAGACAGTAAAAGTATTTTCAACACTTTCATATTTATAAAATATGGAGAACTCTCTGTGATCTCCTATCCTTTCCTCAACCTTGACATTTCAAAATTCCAATCTTTATGAACCCCAAGGTTTCAACTCTGTTTAAAAGAAATTCTAGTGGGAAATATATTACCCACATATTTCCTCCCTTTTCAACCCATCTTTGAAAACCACTAAGTTATGGGATGGTATATCCCTTAAACAACCTCTTGTCATAATTGGGTGTGGCCACTATTACAAAATAGCATTGCTAGTTATGGAAAAAGGTGTGTGACTTATTCCTGTAGTTTGAAGTGTGTGGCTTGTTTGAATTGCGGAAATTGTTGTGTCGATTGGTATTTTGGTGCTGTTGCTATTGCTGTGATTTTGCTGTGTGTGTGATCTTCTTGTGAGGATGATTCCTCAGTGGAGTTGTTACCACTTTAGGACACCTTGGCCACCAAACTTGGAGGGTGACTTGAAGAGGAATAAATCCTCTACAATTAGGCACCCCAAGTTAAAATCCTAAAATTTAGGGAGGTGGTCTCAATAAAACTTCCTCTTTTATCTATTCCTCCATTTTCTAAAAACATAAATATACTTTCTTTATCAAAATTCTAGGGAAGGAGATGAAATGCTAATTCTCTCCATCTCATATCACTCTCTCCTCTAGTAAGCCTACTTGTTGATTTAAAACAAACCCCTCCTTTATTTTATTAAAAAGAAATGAAGGTCATGGGTTAAAATGATCTTCATAAATAATTTTCCCTCCCAAATTCTCTATTCCCCCAAAACAAATGTTTTCTCTATGAAAATGAAACCTATTTGAAGTTATCTTATTTGTCAAAGAAGTACCAAAAGTTCAAAACCATATTTTAGCACTGGTTTTAAAATATTAGAGGGGTATCAAAATATTATTTCCCAAAAATGATTTATTTAGAACCCTATGAACAAAAATGGAGCAAAACATTTTATTTTCAAAAACCAATTTTTGTGGAGCCTCTACATGTATATGGGAGGCTACCCAAATATTTTCAGAATTTTTAAAAATGTATAAAGGCCTCAATTAAATCCCAGAAACCCTACTGGTTTTGAAAAGGAATTAAAAAGAAATGGGCAAGGACCTATCTGTGAGAGCAGAAAGGAATTCAGGGGGCGTTTTGCAAATCCATCATTGACCTCCTGTAGCTGACGGCGCCCGACGCAGCGTCCTGCTGCCGTGCTCGCCGCGCCGCCGTGCTCCCTCCTGCCAGTCACCGAGCCCCACGCCGCCGTGCTCCTCACGCCGCGCCCTGCTGCTCGACAAGAGGGACTCCTCCCGCACGACTCCTCTGCCACCATCTGCTCCCTGCTCCTCTGCCTCCACCTCCCTCCCGCACGTCACCGTGGCCCTCCCTCCTTGCCCTGGGAGGAGATAAGAGCACCACCCCACGCCACCACTCTGCTCCCCCATCCTCACTTCGCCCTCTCCCACTCTCTCGCTCTCTCCCCACTTCCCCTTTTCTCCTCACCACGATTTGAACAACGGCCGAAGCCGCCGACGCGCCTCGCCGGCGCTAGCGAGCTCCCCATCCAAATCCCAGACCCCCAGCAGCTTCGTCGTGTCCTACTCTCCCTCCCTGCGCGAATAATCGGAAAACGGAGCAAGGGATCGTCCCCGTCGAGCTATCCCCTTCCGCTCCGGCCGCCGATGTGTTGAGCAAGCTCACGGGTGGTGCCGTCCACCATTTCCCGTCATTGTTGTGCCTCTGTGCTCCCCGTCTTCTGCTCTCTCTTATGAGCCCTTTCTTTGCCCAGGAAACGCCGGAATCGCCGACGCTGCCGTCCTCGCCGGAGCCCCTGCTCTGTCTCGCCGCCTCGGCGTGTCGAGGAAGAAGGAGAGGCCCGTACCCCTTCGCTCGCGCTCGTGGGCCGCGAGATGGGCCACTCCCTGCGCTGCACAGCCCTGATCCAACAGATCCAGCCCGCTAACCTTTTTTTTTTAGGTGGGTTATTCTATTTCCTTATAGATCTATTTCTGGCCCTTCAGTTTAAATCGATTTAAAATAGCTCACATGCATTTTTGGCCAAACCAAAAATCATGGAGGTACCTCAACATGTTTTTAACCAGATCCAAGTGGTAGATCCACTTTTGGACAAATACTTCTAGATAAATAAAATGGAAGGCAAAAACACTGGTTTTCACCAAAAACTAAATAACTATTTTTCTAGGATAGCCAAAAATGCAAACTCAACTGTTTTGAAAAGCCCTGAGTGTTACCTAGCAGTAGCATTTGGCCTCTTGTGCAAATGATGTTCCTAAACAAAATGGCATCCACTTTGGTTTGTGACCAGTGCGCTCTTCTAGGATTTTTGTAAATTAATTGGTGATAGATTTTGATGTGAATCCAATTGTGTAGCCTTCTGTATGACTAGGAGTACCTAATCCTAGATTGGTATGATTTTTAGAGCTGTATTTTATTTTTGGTGTGCATAGCTAGTTTTAATGCTTTCCTGTGAAATCTTGGATTTAGTTCTATTTAAGTTTGTGGAATGTGTTAATGTTTTATTTGTGATTACTAGCATGCATAGGTTCTGTACTCTTTGTTATGAGTGTGTTATCCCTTATAATTAGCATGTTAGGAAAAGTTTAGTGTTGCATGTGTTCGTTAGGAAATAATATCACTAGTGTGAATATTTCCTAGAATATCCCTAGTGTTTAGGAATTGTCTGTGGATGAAATTCTTTGAGTGGTTTGGTTTTTGGAAACATTGCTTCAACATCAGTAGCATTTCATGGCTACTGATATTGTAGCATGTCACCCCTTGTTACCTATTGTTTGATCCTTAGCAAAGCATGTTTAGTTGGGGGAATAGTTATAATTATTTAGGACTCACTAGCACGAGTAGCCTTATGTTGTGTTGTTGTTTTAGTAAGCTTCCTATTGTAGCCAGAAGATATTTAACCTCTTAATGCCTTGTTATGGTAGTGGAACACCCACTGATTCCATTGCATATTGATTGAAGAATAAGTTTCTCAATCATAAGCATAGTTCCGATAGCCTTTTATCTACTGGGTGTGAGTGGTGGTTTTCTCTGTTAAAAATTGAGTGGTTGTGTTGTAGTGAAGTATTTCCTGTTTAGATAAAATGCTTGCTGTTCACCCTTGCTTGAGATAGCTTTGTGATCTAGGCACCTAGCATGCACTAGTCTAAGGCCCTTATAAGCTTAGATCCTAGTTTGTTGCTTGAATAATTGGTTTGATGCTTGTGGTTGTTATCTGTCTGTGCACCACTTGTGATTCTGTTTGGTGTATTGATTATTGTTTATTTCCCTGTTTGCGACGCTAGATAATAACGCTACCGGAGTGGTTTTCGGAGAGATTTGATCGAGGAAGGATTGGATTTTTATTATATTGATCAACGAAGAGAAGTCCAGGGACATTTTGCTGAAACCAGGCAAGCTACTTCACTGAGCTTGCATTTATATACTTCTACTTTAATCAAAAGAGTTGTTCAAAAGTATCGATGATTTTTGAAAAACCCCTTTTTCAAAACAATGAAAACTATTTTGCCACCCTATGTAGAAATATAGGGTAGCTACTTTACAACTATAGGATGGGAAAAACAATGTTTACTCAAAACCCCTTTTGAAAATACTTGAATGAAGGTGAAGTACCGAAAGGTCGGTACGAAGGTGAAGAACCAGAGAATGGTGTTGTTTCGGGAAAGAAAAAAAAATGCACATTGTGTCCTTGTACTTACATCCCCAGCCGAAAATCTGTGCGACCACATTTACCCACATATGGGCAAGGGCGTAGTCATATAATTTGCTCGTGTTAGTACTGGATGCCTCAATAGCGAGGATGACCTCGTTCCATGAGGGGATGGTCTGAGGACCTACCCCCTGACCTGGGTCCTCTTCATTGTTGTCTACCGGAAGCCGGTATGGATGTGTCGGAGGAAGAGGATTGAAGGGCTCCCTTGGGTCCGCCGGGCAGAACTACGAGTCCCCACACTTAGTTTCTGAGGATTTGAGTGTCGGTGGAAAGTGTCGTAGCGGCAGGGTCCTATACTAGCATGAGCAAAGGACAGGCTATGGCCGGGAACTCAACTTCGCATACCTCCGGTATGGCGGGACGTGGCTGACACGATGAGTGACCGGATGGGTGTGGGAAAAGCGTACTACCTCTGCAGAGGGTAAAACTATTCGAATAGCCGAGTCCTCGGATATGGACAGTTGGGAAGAACTACTAAGGCCATGTGCAAAGTTTTGCAAACTCTGGAGTTGTGTTGAGGAAATTGACTTGGAAAGGGTTATTTCCCACCTGTGCCAATGAGTTGGTACGAGGTGGTGAGGGGTTTGGAACCATAACCAGGTTATGGTTGGATACCGGAGGAGCTCCGGAGAAACAGCTAAAATGGTGTTTTCTTAAAGGATAGGTTATAAACTTCTTCACACCCCCTTTCTATTAAAAAGGTTTTTAAAGATTTTTCAAATAAAAGTTTTTAAGAGATAAAAATCTAGTGCCTACTCAAGTTGGGGTAGTTTGCGAGTACAATCAAATGTACTCATATTGGTTTCGTCCCTGGCTATTGTCTTAGCCAGATCCCAGAGAAGAGCAGTTCGACGAAGAGGAGTTCACTGACGTCTTGGCGAACTAGGGCGCTTCCCAGTCAGCTGCCTGTAGGGTAAAGGCGAATGACTTGGGCTCCACGTTGATTTGGTGATTCCGCTGCAAGTACCTTATTGAAGCTGATCACTTCAAGCACGTAAGTATAATTATTCAGTATTTGTGGGTGTTCTGTGATACCAACTCAAGTTATGTGCAACAGCACACTGATCATGGGACTGTTGCAGGAAACATAACGAGTATCTCGGATAATTAATCCGGGGTCCTCACAGACTTGGTATCAGAGCCATCCTGACTGTAACAGACCTTAGTTAGCATGGACGTTAGTTAGGAAGAGAATATTTTGTTAAAAATATGTTAACACCAAAAATATATCCTTATTTAGGGAAGTCCAAAAATGACTCCCGCTCTTCTCGCCTTCTCAATTAATTTCTGAGACTTACCTTTCTATTTTAAAATTTACCAAGGATTTCTCTACTCCCTCTTACCTGTTCAAAATACTTGACGATGTCCAATGGAGACCTAATTAGCTAGCACCTACAAGAAGAAGCTTCCATCGCAAATACTCAACATTCAACATCAAGGTGGTTGATATGCAAATGCCAAGATCGTCGACACCAACAAAGCAAGAGACCTCCGAAGACCTCAGCTCAGCCTCAGCAATTCTACTCAAGTTGCTACTTCGACAATCTCAGTTTTTCCAGCTGAAGACTAAGGCGACGAAATGAGGATTTCAGCACCCCTGTTTAACCAAGACCCATAGGAAAAACATATGATAGGAACCTTGGTTGTTTCACCCCTATTACCACGCGTACTAGACATCCGTTGGTACTAGACGTACCTTGTGTGCACCTTGCTTGTGTGTACTCTGCTTGTGTGTTGTTTGTGAGGTGGAAAAACGTAGCTTTACAAAAAGGAAAAGTTTAGTTTCCTTTTTGCCACCTAAGTGCACCTTGTTACGGATGTAAACCCGCCAAGGAAAAGCTTTCTAAAATATTCTTCCCTCTTATCTAAATCATCTCCCAAACAGAACTGACAGTTCCTCAAGATACCAAAAGACCCCCGATCTTTAACCAAATAGCCTGAGGTTTTGTATCCTTTCAAAAGTCCGACCTAGAAAACCCTCCAGAAAATTTTGACCTAGTAAGAGGAACAAGATACCGAATACTCTCTACTTCAACCTTGAGGCCCAAGACTCTACGACCTTCTGCAAGACGGATAGCGGCCTTCATACGTCGTTTTGAGCAACCACATCAAGCTATCGAGAAGGATGAAGATTCAAGACCCGACGTTCGATGACACTAGTTGGATTCTGTCAGACTAACAAAAGATAATGAAAGCTAACATAACTAACATAATTTATCTAACTTTAAATCTCTCATCTAACCAAGTTTTGCAAAGCTACTAACTGCTTTTTCTAGACAAAGGAAATAGGTGCCATAGGACGACTCAAAACTATTTGGTAGAAAGGAGAACTTTAGGAGGATATACAAGTGTTGAACTATGAGATTATTAGTTAAAAGGGTCCCTTAAGAATCTAGTTGAGGAGATCAGAACTTGTTGGATGATATTGGTAATATCAAAAAAATTTGGGGTTTAGAATAGAAGTGAAAACTTGGAGTGGATCGATAAATTAATTGGATTTGGACAAATGATATATCTGAATTATGCTTTGGGGCTAACCAGTTGTGGTCCCCAACCATTGGTGGTTATCTGGAGCTAGAAGATGTGACCCTTGATTTAAGGTTTAGAAATAAAGGTGAAAGTTCTTGGATTTTTAGGAAGCACTTGCTGATAAAAGGATAATTGGATTGGTTAGAAGCAAGTAGATTAAGAAAAATACTCCGGTGTGGAAATGTCTAGGGTGATTCTTGGCGCAAATGACCCTTGCAATAAACTCTTATGGAATTATGGGAAGTGATCAAGGATGAGTTAGCCGATGAGTAGATCGTTGTATGCAAGAAATAATTAGTGGAGGATAAATGAATGCTTATCGGATTCTAGGAGTCAATATGACTTGGTCTAGTAGCCAGACATTCTAGGTGACAGTAGTTTTCAGAGCTTGTCACGCTCTGTTTGGATTATTCTTAGAAAAAAATCAGTTATCTTTGATTACGAGATCAAGGCCCCAAAAGTGTTGAGATAAAATCTGAATTTGGTTAGAAAGTGGGTCAATTCTTGATGATATGATCACATGATTGTCGGATGCTTTATTTAGTTTTGATGATATGGTCGTAGGAAAATGACAACCGACGGAGTCAGACAATTCGAGATATGCCTATCTGGAGAGAAAAATCAATCAGGAAATGATAGGTGGAGCACAATGATTTAGTGATAAAAAGGCAATGGGAAGAATATGCCTAAAAAGATTTGATGGGTACCCGATAGATTGAACTATACCATGATAAAGAGTTTATGCCCAAGGAAGATGAGGGTGGATTAATAATTTTAGCTTGAGCAAGGACCATGTTTTAAATTAACTGATTGATAGTAGTGGCCTTACCAGAAATATTGGAATGGTATTTTGAAAAAAAAATCGAGAATTAGAGACCTAGGTAAAGTTGATCGTTCAGGATCATAGGTATAATAAGTTTGATGTCTAAGGTATGGCACCCAACTCCCTTGAAAACTAACATAAGCCCCTCAACCATAAAGTTTTCCCGAAGACCCTAACTATTTTGGAGCACTCTAGCTTACTTATGAAGACACCTGCGAAGCTGTGTGAAGACCCGGAACCAAAGAAGCCATCTACCAGACGATCTTTGAGTATTTGGAAACTCTTATGTCAGAATCTACTATTCTTAACCTCTCTAGAAATAGTGCGATCCTCCAATGTTCGGGTTATATAGAAGTAGTTTGGTAACAAGCCTCATGAACTTGTTAGCAACTCACTTTTGTATGCTCAAACAATGGAGTGTCATACACAAATAATCGGAACATCAGATAATTCAGTACATCTCAGCCTCTGGGAAATGAAAAGTGATTTGATGACAAGACTAGCTACCTTGTTACCAAATTCTTCTTGTATGACTAAGGCAATTTGATGTCATAGAAGACACCCACATTCTTATACAACTAACCAATAGACGGCCTCGCAACATCAAGCTGTCAAGATCTCACCTGGCAACCTTACCAAAGAAGCAACGACCTCGGAAGAGAAGTCAAACCCAAAACCCGTGCCCTCAAAACTCCCCGGTACCCCCGGGCAAATCTCGAGGACGAGATTTATTTTAAGGGGGGAAGGATCTGTAACATCCCAAATCTATAATAAGAGTAAATAAGACCCAAAATTCAGAACCAACAAAAACTTTTTGAATTATCTCACAAATGATTGTGTTTCCTTTTAAAATTGTTCTGTTTGACCTTGTGTGACTTGAATGCTTGTGATTGTTTGACTAGTAAATGTCAACCTAAGTAAAAATATATTTTCAACACTGGTGACCATGTTATGACAAGAAAATATTCCATATGTCTTTCCCATTCTTATGTTGGCCAAAAGTTTATTTCAAAAATGACTTGGTTCTAGCAACAAATAAAATGCCCTTTATTTTGAGACAGTAAAAGTATTTTCAACACTTTCATATTTATAAAATATGGAGAACTCTCTGTGATCTCCTATCCTTTCCTCAACCTTGACATTTCAAAATTCCAATCTTTATGAACCCCAAGGTTTCAACTCTGTTTAAAAGAAATTCTAGTGGGAAATATATTACCCACATATTTCCTCCCTTTTCAACCCATCTTTGAAAACCACTAAGTTATGGGATGGTATATCCCTTAAACAACCTCTTGTCATAATTGGGTGTGGCCACTATTACAAAATAGCATTGCTAGTTATGGAAAAAGGTGTGTGACTTATTCCTGTAGTTTGAAGTGTGTGGCTTGTTTGAATTGCGGAAATTGTTGTGTCGATTGGTATTTTGGTGCTGTTGCTATTGCTGTGATTTTGCTGTGTGTGTGATCTTCTTGTGAGGATGATTCCTCAGTGGAGTTGTTACCACTTTAGGACACCTTGGCCACCAAACTTGGAGGGTGACTTGAAGAGGAATAAATCCTCTACAATTAGGCACCCCAAGTTAAAATCCTAAAATTTAGGGAGGTGGTCTCAATAAAACTTCCTCTTTTATCTATTCCTCCATTTTCTAAAAACATAAATATACTTTCTTTATCAAAATTCTAGGGAAGGAGATGAAATGCTAATTCTCTCCATCTCATATCACTCTCTCCTCTAGTAAGCCTACTTGTTGATTTAAAACAAACCCCTCCTTTATTTTATTAAAAAGAAATGAAGGTCATGGGTTAAAATGATCTTCATAAATAATTTTCCCTCCCAAATTCTCTATTCCCCAAAACAAATGTTTTCTCTATGAAAATGAAACCTATTTGAAGTTATCTTATTTGTCAAAGAAGTACCAAAAGTTCAAAACCATATTTTAGCACTGGTTTTAAAATATTAGAGGGTATCAAAATATTATTTCCCAAAAATGATTTATTTAGAACCCTATGAACAAAAATGGAGCAAAACATTTTATTTTCAAAAACCAATTTTTGTGGAGCCTCTACATGTATATGGGAGGCTACCCAAATATTTTCAGAATTTTTAAAAATGTATAAAGGCCTCAATTAAATCCCAGAAACCCTACTGGTTTTGAAAAGGAATTAAAAAGAAATGGGCAAGGACCTATCTGTGAGAGCAGAAAGGAATTCAGGGGGCGTTTTGCAAATCCATCATTGACCTCCTGTAGCTGACGGCGCCCGACGCAGCGTCCTGCTGCCGTGCTCGCCGCGCCGCCGTGCTCCCTCCTGCCAGTCACCGAGCCCCACGCCGCCGTGCTCCTCACGCCGCGCCCTGCTGCTCGACAAGAGGGACTCCTCCCGCACGACTCCTCTGCCACCATCTGCTCCCTGCTCCTCTGCCTCCACCTCCCTCCCGCACGTCACCGTGGCCCTCCCTCCTTGCCCTGGGAGGAGATAAGAGCACCACCCCACGCCACCACTCTGCTCCCCCATCCTCACTTCGCCCTCTCCCACTCTCTCGCTCTCTCCCCACTTCCCCTTTTCTCCTCACCACGATTTGAACAACGGCCGAAGCCGCCGACGCGCCTCGCCGGCGCTAGCGAGCTCCCCATCCAAATCCCAGACCCCCAGCAGCTTCGTCGTGTCCTACTCTCCCTCCCTGCGCGAATAATCGGAAAACGGAGCAAGGGATCGTCCCCGTCGAGCTATCCCCTTCCGCTCCGGCCGCCGATGTGTTGAGCAAGCTCACGGGTGGTGCCGTCCACCATTTCCCGTCATTGTTGTGCCTCTGTGCTCCCCGTCTTCTGCTCTCTCTTATGAGCCCTTTCTTTGCCCAGGAAACGCCGGAATCGCCGACGCTGCCGTCCTCGCCGGAGCCCCTGCTCTGTCTCGCCGCCTCGGCGTGTCGAGGAAGAAGGAGAGGCCCGTACCCCTTCGCTCGCGCTCGTGGGCCGCGAGATGGGCCACTCCCTGCGCTGCACAGCCCTGATCCAACAGATCCAGCCCGCTAACCTTTTTTTTTTAGGTGGGTTATTCTATTTCCTTATAGATCTATTTCTGGCCCTTCAGTTTAAATCGATTTAAAATAGCTCACATGCATTTTTGGCCAAACCAAAAATCATGGAGGTACCTCAACATGTTTTTAACCAGATCCAAGTGGTAGATCCACTTTTGGACAAATACTTCTAGATAAATAAAATGGAAGGCAAAAACACTGGTTTTCACCAAAAACTAAATAACTATTTTTCTAGGATAGCCAAAAATGCAAACTCAACTGTTTTGAAAAGCCCTGAGTGTTACCTAGCAGTAGCATTTGGCCTCTTGTGCAAATGATGTTCCTAAACAAAATGGCATCCACTTTGGTTTGTGACCAGTGCGCTCTTCTAGGATTTTTGTAAATTAATTGGTGATAGATTTTGATGTGAATCCAATTGTGTAGCCTTCTGTATGACTAGGAGTACCTAATCCTAGATTGGTATGATTTTTAGAGCTGTATTTTATTTTTGGTGTGCATAGCTAGTTTTAATGCTTTCCTGTGAAATCTTGGATTTAGTTCTATTTAAGTTTGTGGAATGTGTTAATGTTTTATTTGTGATTACTAGCATGCATAGGTTCTGTACTCTTTGTTATGAGTGTGTTATCCCTTATAATTAGCATGTTAGGAAAAGTTTAGTGTTGCATGTGTTCGTTAGGAAATAATATCACTAGTGTGAATATTTCCTAGAATATCCCTAGTGTTTAGGAATTGTCTGTGGATGAAATTCTTTGAGTGGTTTGGTTTTTGGAAACATTGCTTCAACATCAGTAGCATTTCATGGCTACTGATATTGTAGCATGTCACCCCTTGTTACCTATTGTTTGATCCTTAGCAAAGCATGTTTAGTTGGGGGAATAGTTATAATTATTTAGGACTCACTAGCACGAGTAGCCTTATGTTGTGTTGTTGTTTTAGTAAGCTTCCTATTGTAGCCAGAAGATATTTAACCTCTTAATGCCTTGTTATGGTAGTGGAACACCCACTGATTCCATTGCATATTGATTGAAGAATAAGTTTCTCAATCATAAGCATAGTTCCGATAGCCTTTTATCTACTGGGTGTGAGTGGTGGTTTTCTCTGTTAAAAATTGAGTGGTTGTGTTGTAGTGAAGTATTTCCTGTTTAGATAAAATGCTTGCTGTTCACCCTTGCTTGAGATAGCTTTGTGATCTAGGCACCTAGCATGCACTAGTCTAAGGCCCTTATAAGCTTAGATCCTAGTTTGTTGCTTGAATAATTGGTTTGATGCTTGTGGTTGTTATCTGTCTGTGCACCACTTGTGATTCTGTTTGGTGTATTGATTATTGTTTATTTCCCTGTTTGCGACGCTAGATAATAACGCTACCGGAGTGGTTTTCGGAGAGATTTGATCGAGGAAGGATTGGATTTTTATTATATTGATCAACGAAGAGAAGTCCAGGGACATTTTGCTGAAACCAGGCAAGCTACTTCACTGAGCTTGCATTTATATACTTCTACTTTAATCAAAAGAGTTGTTCAAAAGTATCGATGATTTTTGAAAAACCCCTTTTTCAAAACAATGAAAACTATTTTGCCACCCTATGTAGAAATATAGGGTAGCTACTTTACAACTATAGGATGGGAAAAACAATGTTTACTCAAAACCCCTTTTGAAAATACTTGAATGAAGGTGAAGTACCGAAAGGTCGGTACGAAGGTGAAGAACCAGAGAATGGTGTTGTTTCGGGAAAGAAAAAAAAAATGCACATTGTGTCCTTGTACTTACATCCCCAGCCGAAAATCTGTGCGACCACATTTACCCACATATGGGCAAGGGCGTAGTCATATAATTTGCTCGTGTTAGTACTGGATGCCTCAATAGCGAGGATGACCTCGTTCCATGAGGGGATGGTCTGAGGACCTACCCCCTGACCTGGGTCCTCTTCATTGTTGTCTACCGGAAGCCGGTATGGATGTGTCGGAGGAAGAGGATTGAAGGGCTCCCTTGGGTCCGCCGGGCAGAACTACGAGTCCCCACACTTAGTTTCTGAGGATTTGAGTGTCGGTGGAAAGTGTCGTAGCGGCAGGGTCCTATACTAGCATGAGCAAAGGACAGGCTATGGCCGGGAACTCAACTTCGCATACCTCCGGTATGGCGGGACGTGGCTGACACGATGAGTGACCGGATGGGTGTGGGAAAAGCGTACTACCTCTGCAGAGGGTAAAACTATTCGAATAGCCGAGTCCTCGGATATGGACAGTTGGGAAGAACTACTAAGGCCATGTGCAAAGTTTTGCAAACTCTGGAGTTGTGTTGAGGAAATTGACTTGGAAAGGGTTATTTCCCACCTGTGCCAATGAGTTGGTACGAGGTGGTGAGGGGTTTGGAACCATAACCAGGTTATGGTTGGATACCGGAGGAGCTCCGGAGAAACAGCTAAAATGGTGTTTTCTTAAAGGATAGGTTATAAACTTCTTCACACCCCCTTTCTATTAAAAAGGTTTTTAAAGATTTTTCAAATAAAAGTTTTTAAGAGATAAAAATCTAGTGCCTACTCAAGTTGGGGTAGTTTGCGAGTACAATCAAATGTACTCATATTGGTTTCGTCCCTGGCTATTGTCTTAGCCAGATCCCAGAGAAGAGCAGTTCGACGAAGAGGAGTTCACTGACGTCTTGGCGAACTAGGGCGCTTCCCAGTCAGCTGCCTGTAGGGTAAAGGCGAATGACTTGGGCTCCACGTTGATTTGGTGATTCCGCTGCAAGTACCTTATTGAAGCTGATCACTTCAAGCACGTAAGTATAATTATTCAGTATTTGTGGGTGTTCTGTGATACCAACTCAAGTTATGTGCAACAGCACACTGATCATGGGACTGTTGCAGGAAACATAACGAGTATCTCGGATAATTAATCCGGGGTCCTCACAGGTATGTTACACAAGGAGTATGTGGGACACTCAGCTAGATAGGCTCACACCTACCGCACCACAGAGACGCCGCCCGAATTACAATGCAACAAATACAGACAGAAAGGGTTCCATGGTATCCACACCGCAAACCCCAATTGTCCACAACAACGTCGTAGCCGGGTCTTCTTTAGTTGTTCAGCCTCTCTTTGCTATCGCCCCGAACAGGATGATGTCCAATGCATATGCAAGTGACACACGGACCTTAGCAATTGGTTCGACATCTGCTATCAGCGGGTCTGATTTTGGGAACTACATGAAGGATAGATATCCACAGTTGGTAATGTCCCTTTTTATTTATTTTTGCATTTATTCCTAGCGTCTTTATATCCGCTGCAAAATCAGGTTCCAACATCTCGTATCATGTACAGGCAACTAACCAGATGGGTATGATGCTAAAGCACCACAATGCTGTTGTATTCCAGCACTGCAACTCAATAAGGAACCAGATGCACCAGGAGAAAACGAGGTTCCTTGACAAGATTGTATCCACACTTTCTGAAACCTGCATGTGCTGCAGCATTCACGGATTGCCATGCGTAGCCCAAAAAATTGCTCAAGGTGATTCCCCAGGAAAAGCGAACATGCACCACCGCCGCTTAGACCTAGATGAATCAGGTGGTAATTGTTTTTCATTCCTTGTTGTAATTCATGCTTTTCAATGTTGTTTGCTTCCATTGCTTACACCCGTACACGACATTCCAGAGAGCTCATCATCAACCATGAACAAAAGGACCAGGGCATCATCTGAGGCAACTCCCCATGCACGCCCCCCGCCATCACCAGGTTCATTTTAAATGTTATACAGCTGCACACCTCTGATCAACAAATAATACTCGCGTGTTTCATGTTTTATCCACAGCTCGCTCTTCGCCAATTATAAACACGCCTGTCAAATTGAAGCCATTGGTTGCAACTTGCCCTGACCCATTCAATATGTTTGAGGCTACAGATGGCATCAGTGAAGCAAGAAGTTCAGGTACACAAATAATGTGTTTGCAACAAAGATAAACATCATCTACACTTACTGATAGTACATCAGCTAACCACAATGTCATCGTTCAACAGGTTATGCGGAAGTAAAAACCCCACTTCCACGTAAACCTAAACATTCCCCAGGCATTTCAGAGTCTGTCAAATCATGGTCTGACTCCATCATTTCCACCATTGTCATGCTGAACGATGTTTGAACCCCACCCCCTGAAGCTGTACTGATCGACCATACATCAAAGGAGGTCCCCGTAATGAACCACGTGCAACACAGCAGGTTCGCGGATCCACACTGGACTGAATCAAGAGACATCAAGTACCATCAATTGCAACTGAAGACAAACTATTCAAAATCATGTCTTCCCTTTCAGTTGCCCACATGAATAGGTACTGAATCTCATCACCTCCATCTTAACAGCCATCTAGCATGTTGATTGCATCAGCTAACTACTTTGTTACAATTGAACAGGTCATTTGTAACGCATCTGAAACCACGGTTCATTTCCATGTCGATCATGACCGTTGTCACACAAATCGTTGGCAACGATATGCTAGAACATGAGCTATGCTCTATCATATTCTGAAGGCTTCAGCAAATAGATTCGAGTATTCTATACAAGGGATTAGACGATGCATGGCGATTGTTTTTCGAAGCAGATTTTGCGGTAATTCACCCGTTTCACCGTAGTCACTTATATTTTTCCGTATGCACTAAAAAGCATCGCATGCTAAACATATGTTGTTGCTTACCACAGACTAGCATATTGTCCGGGGAGATTGCTTGGAAACTCAAATCAGTCCAGGCACAGTTCACAGGCGAACACATCAATTTCAACTTATGCAATTGCAGGATGGTAGGACCCATGCCATTTTTTTCAGAAGTATGCATTGCAAATTTTTATACATCCAACTTTTTTTTATGTGCAGATACATGGACCTGTTATCCTTCAGTCTGGATGGTGCCTATATTCTTGGGATATGCTGTCGAAAACTATACACGTTTTTGACCCTGCAACCAGCATTCCTAATTCTCCAGCAAGAAAGATGCTTCATGAGATTGTTTCTGGCAAAATCCACATTGCGTTATTCATGTGTATTCACAAGTTCTTCCCGTCGTGGAAGGTGTAATGCTCTGACTGGACGAAGAAATACCATTCCTTTTTGTCATACCGATTTACCTGGTTAGCACAGTCAACACTCGTTCCAGCTGAAACTTCCATTGTGATCATGTTGGAAAGTTTTTTTATTGTTTGTTTCATACGTAGGGAGGAGTCAGGCATCTGCATAATACACATTGCTAGGCACTTCAATGGAACATCCCTAGAGGAACAATTATCAGATGTAAGTTAACGACGCTTGTTCTTAGATTGCAAAAACACCCCAAGACGGCAGTCTTCTTTACTTTTTTTGCATTTTGTATTGCAGGAAGCTATTGCCAAGGAGAAAGGGTTTGTACTTGCACAACTTCGAGACACAGAAGGGAATTTGGCACAAATCCCAGCAGAACTGGTTGGAGTCATGGAAGTTTAGTATTTTTTCCTGGTAAGTACCGCAATCGTGCATTTGATGTTTTTAGGATGTAACATCTGGATAGTGTCTGTTTGACAGCGGTTTGAAATGGCCTCATCAACACATACATAATCAGCAGAAAATACATAAATCTTTTTCTCAATCTAGAATGTTTGTTTATTCATTCACGAGCCAGACATAAATATACTTCATCCAAAATAGGAGATATTGCGAAACAATGTGAATTGCACTCCTCCACGATGTATCGGGGAAAAGCTGAAGAGGACAATACATGGCCAATTCACGGGACATCACCGGAGTCATCCAATTTGTTGTCAGTACTTTTAGCATGGATGAAACTACCAAATTATCTATGTAATAAACTTTTTGTTAGGATATCCTCATTCGCAATCGTCCAGACCATCTCTTGCTTGTCTGGCCTTAAAACAGTTCCCTTATGTGTTGTCGTGGGTAATGTAAAAATATTGCGCTTGCTGAGTTAGAAACCTGAGATGTCATTTTGTAGTTTTGTTATGCCCAAGTTCAACTTTCACATCATTATTTGCATTCCACGAATCCTGTTGAGGCTCCAATACGAACACCCATCTCCCTTGTCACCAGGAAACAACTCACGTTGCCATAACCAGCATGGCACCAGAACACTTAGCATGTAAGAGAAGTTGTCATACCAAAACTCAGTTGTTTGACACATCAAATTTCCGCGTATGTTATCGCTTTACTATAGGCCCATAGAACAACAAATCTAGCTAGTTATGTTCATGGAAAAAGAACCAATAGCAACAGTCGTTGCAAACCATATGACCATATGACCACGAAATTTTTCGGAAAATCGCAAGCATAACCAAGTTTTTTCGAATAAACCACGGCATAGCAAAGTGCAGCTTCATATTACATCACATAACCATATTAGTAAAATAACATAGTTTCACACAGGCCCTTGGTCACACATTAGTTTTCAGAATTGTTCAACGGTAAAACATGGTTGCACCACACATCATGTTTGTTGTCATCACTCCGAACCATAGGAGTCACTCCAGAAATCTGGGTTCGTCACATCTGTGGGATGATGACCCTTGTTCCCCGGCATCGTAAGCACCATGTTCAGTAGTTCAGTTCTCAGCTGAACCAAATGTTTCTGTTTTCAAAATGGATGATATGGTTGTTAGTCCTACTTCACCCACAAAACATGTTTGCAATATAAAAAATGAAACCAACTAACCTCATCAGTTGTGTCATCCAAACCCAATCCACTAAAGTTCATCATGTAGTTCACAACGTACATCCTAGTGTCACGGCTGCAGCAGTTTCCACAACAATGTTAGACTTTTGTTTGTATTTCCCCCATACTGTTAATAAATATAAAGAATACTTAGTCAGAGCTGGCTAGATTGAGGTTTTGATGGTACTTGAACTCAAAATCTTCCCTCTTGAGACCCCAATCTTCATAGAAACTCTCTGTGCAGGTGACAAATGCATCTATTATCTTCACACAGATGTCTTTGTTTACCCGCTCAAGCACCTGTTGACCCATGCAAGTCCTTTTTGGATCAAGTACATGAACTTTTTCAAGGAATGGATCAACCCCGTATAGAACATAGGTGTCATCTTCTGATCTCTTGTGAGGCATCCATATCTGCAATCAGTCCAAATAACTTGTAATCCACTATTCAGTATGAACCAACATGAGCTTCATACAACTAGGTACTTACCATCTGGCAAGTCTCAATGTCGTAGCCTATGTCTGTGCCCATGAACATGTCCTTAATCCTGCATCGTGCTGCACAGTTACCCCCTCCAAGAACAACATCATGTAAGAATAATCAGTAGGGAGTCAACAACAAGACATATATCTCATCAAATAAACATCACATAGTAAAATACATACCATCCATTCCTTAGGCATGTAATGCCTAAACCTTGACGTGTCGCCGTCATACCAATGATCATCAGTCTCCATCGGCATTCTTTGAGACGACTCAAATCCTTTATCTGTCAGCCCCCCCCCCCCTCTTTGTGGAATGCAGTGAGGCAATCCATACCATTCATCTTAAGAAGACATGGTTTTGTATGAATAACCCACAACCTGAAGAAGTCCCAAAACATATTCAATACATTTTTTACACAGATGCATCTTTTGGTAATTTACTTTTTTGTACCATGTCTAACCTCTTCATTGCCTTTTGGTCGCAATATATCATTTCTCTGTATCCTGCAAGCGCAGCATCCTCGCATGGGAAATTATACTCAAACCCATTTGAAAATGGGCTTAGTCCTGGCACATCGTTCAAGTCCCTTTTCTTGTTCACCAGCACATAGTTTGGCTCAACACGTATGACATACCTTGGTTCTCTTGGCTTTTTCTCTACGAGTTTGTAACCAGAACAGTCATCAAGATATGCACTAATAACCATACATCACCAACCACCCACAGAAAACACATGGACACACCAACACAACATATGTACAACAACTCACTCTTTGAAGCTGTGTAGACAATGATCTCGCACTTATCATTTGCATTTAGGATGCTGGCGACACATCTAGTATCTGTCTGCGAGGACTGTCCATGTTCCGATTTGCTGACATACACTGATTTACCGCGGTCTGCAACTAACGATAGTGTTTGTCATTAACCGGTATTGCAAGGGCAGTCAATATATTTAGAAATCAGTTACCTTCTACACTGCTGCCCCCAACTGATGCCCTATCAAGGTCATTCTGTCCTATTGCATTGGAGACGTATTCACATCCCCCTTTTGCTATCGGGTGAAGGTGTGTAATCTTGAGCTGCACACAAAGTACACATGTCATCTTTGCGGTGCATAAGTACCATCACCCGACCACCATCAGATACAGTAATGGTGCAATTTCTTTTTTTTGTTACCTGGTATGGATGGGCATGGAGCTGGAGACAGTTCATGTTCTAGTGCAGTTGAAACCAAACATTTGAGTGGCTCCCAATCATCCTTCACTGGCGTAACAATACATGGATTGCTAACCATACCAGCGCTAGAGAGGCTGAAAGGACCCAGCGACATTCTTTTTGTCGATTCAACATTGCTGTCAAACTGCTGGAAGCCTTCCATGGGCACACACCGTATTGGCACAAGACTGTAAACAAATCCACCATTGTCACGGACAGAGACATCTGGCACACTCGTCGAAGCTCCCGGACTATATGACGCTCCAGAGTGGCACCCCTTCCCACTAACCGCATTCTGTACACAGACATAATTTCCAGCCTTTCGAACCGCTGACTGAACAAGAGGACTAATCAAACCTTGTCTAACATCATAACCAGCACTATTGGATATCAGCTGAGCCAAACCAACAGGGGGCCTAGACGATGTAGGCACAATTCCAATCCCATTAACTGGGACATACTCGAAATTACATGTTCCAACTCCAGGGCTTTCAAAAAATACATGTAATGCAAGGTATCATCATTTTATTTTGCACAGTTCTTTTTTTGATAATTTATTATTTCTCCAAATTGTGTAGATACTAGAAATAGGACAATTACCGTGTGAGAGTGTTTGATGAATGAAACTGTGTCGTCCAACAGCCTTACTGCTAGGTGGTGCTATACCTATTACCAATGGGACATAACATATTTTAGATAACAATCCAACTTGAACATATGCAATTGAATTTTGTGGAAGAATTTATCACCTTGCAATGCCAGGTTGATCTTAGCCAGGTTTTCTTCAATGCTTGGTATTAATCTACCTATCCCCTTCTCCGAAAGATTGTTCAGTAAGTACTGCATCCCCTGCATCTTTGTCAGCTGCTGGTTCTTATCAAATACGTCGCGGAAGCTTTGTAGGGCATTAGGAGACATTGGCATGCTGTTTGCCACCTGTCTATTGAAATTGTCTTCACGGTCAGCTGCTGCATGGGCCATCGCGTCAAACCCCTTCACCAACCACGCTATAGCCTGCATCACAGTAGCAACTCACTGTAAACAGAACAAATTGCAAGAAAATGCCAGCATGGCAAACATATCACAATGGTCTCACCCTTGCGCCATTTTTTTTGCAGTTGTTTTCCACACATAGTTCTAAATACTTGTTGACTTTAGAATTGGAGAGAAGTGTCATCTCATGATTATAGAGTCAAAATCATAATAGTAAATTAAGACTGATAGTCTTTTTGGGCAACTGTTAGAATGAGGGGCTAAACATGAAAATGTTTCCTTATCATTTCTTTTTTTCCAGGAACACATGTAAGTTATACAATTCGAATTAAGTATAAAAGGGAATTCATGTGAGGAATTTGAGGATTAAATCACTAGCTTGTTTAAAATCATTGAAATGTCCAGTAACATGATATATGGATCCAATTTACAAAACAGAATGATGAACATTCATTAATGACATCATTTCTCAAAAAAGAGTTCAAGAAAATTAATGAATCTCAAAGATCCAATCTTGAGAGTAGTTTGCACCTGATGTGAAATCATCTGCATGAATCTTTTCATAAAGGAAGGACAAATATGAACATCTAATATTCATGTAGCTAGTTTCGATAAAATATGTTTTATCAAGGACGAATAATTGGTATTTTGAGAAGTTGGAATACTGTTCATGTCAATTGTTTCTTCAAGCTGCTACTGAAATAAAGAAGCAGGAATATTTGCTAAGCATAAGTTATTTCGATTATGTTGTTTAATCTAGACAATTATATTATGAATGTTTGAAGTCAGTCAATATAGATTATTGCTAACCAGAACAACTTGCATGGAAAAGTAATCAGGGCCAACATATCACAATGGTCTCACCTTTGCGCCAATGTTGTCATTGTTCACTTGAGGCAGGGCACGAACATGTTGTTCATCTGGCAAATTGGGAAGCTCCACCACTAGCTCTTTAATCGTTAAATTCACGTGTTGAACTCTCTTCCGCAGCTGAGTGCAACCCCCCATATGCAGTGCTTCGGTTCGAGTCAGGCCATGCGAACAATATTCCTACATGTCATTATACAAGGCTGTTGGATGTTAACAGTCTAAACTACAACCACACACAAGACTAAACAGAACAGGTGTGTCACATCCCAAATTTTGAAACTAAGAAAAACTTAGTTTCACAAGACCCAAAATTCAGAACCAACAAAAAACTTTTTGAAATGTTTCACTGATGTTTGTGTTTTCCTTTCCGTTGCTGTGTTGAACCTTGTGTGACCTGTTGTTTAAGTTGTTTGACTAGTAAATATTAAACCTAAGAACTCAACCAAGATGAAAATATTATTAACTTTGGTGATCATGTCATGACAAGAAAAATATTCCATTTATCTTTTCCATTCTTATTTTGGCCAACTCCATTTCAATGACACTTGGTTTATCAGCAACCAAAACTAATACCAGTATTTGAGAAAGTAAAAGTATTTCCAAAATTGTGTGTTTCCAAAATTATGGGGATCTATATGCTATCTCCTACCTATTTCTCAACCATGGTATTTTGCAGGTGTTTACAACTCCCATTTCATACACTCTTAATTCCACTCCATTTTAAAATAACACTAGTGGGAAATATATATCCCCACATAATTCTCTTTATCAAATCTTTTGAAAACTATTAAGTTATGAGTTGAGATATTCTTTAAAACATCATCTTGTCATAATTAAGTGTGATCATTTTATAAGATAGTATTGCTAATTATGTAGATGGTGGTGTGATTAATTCTTGTGGTTTGATTTGTGTGATCTTGGATGTGATGTTGATATTGTTGTGATTGTTTGCTTGTTTGACTTGTGGTTGAAATGATTGTTAATTCTTGTTTTATTGTTTGCTTGGGTGAATAATTACACCAAAATATTTGAGTGTTAAGTTGGAAACCCACTGGTCACAAATTTGGAATGTGACTTGAATTTAAAAGCAAACCCCTCAAATTATTCAACAAATAGAAATTAAGATCACGAGTTAAAGAAATGATCTTAATATATTCATCTACCTACCTCACTCTCTATTTCTCTCAAGCAAATATTTTCTTTATGAAATTAATTCCATGGATGAGGTAAAAAGATGACCATCTCCTTCTCATACCCCTCCCTTCCCAAAATTATATAGTTACCACTTAATTTTTATTTAAACTATGAAATCCTATTTTATTCTTTTGATTCAATTCAAATGTGTTTGTTTGTGACAAACACAAATACAAAAGCTAATATATTTGCCAAGGAAGTTCCAAGAGTTCAAAAATTTCTAAAGGATTATAAAATTATATTCAAGAAAAATGCCTTATTTAAACCCTAGGAACAAAATTTGTTCAAAACATTTTATTTTGACTTCCCAATTTTTGTGTAGCTTCTACATGTATATGGGAACCCACATGAATAATTTTAATTTTTTTGAAATGAATTTAGTGCCCCAAATAAATCCCTAAAGGCTACTGATTCTAAAAGGAATTAAAAGAAAAAGGAGAAAAGGACCTAAGTGCAAATAGAAATAGAAGTCCAGGGGGTTATCTGGAAAAACATCGTCCCTCCTGTAGCAGCCCGTGGCCGCCCGTCGCCGTGTCGTCCTCGCACGACGCCGCTCGCCGCCCAGGCCCCCCCCTCTCGCTCTCCTGCGGCTCGAAGGAGAAAGAGGCCCCCCCGAAAATGCTCTGCCCTCACTCACTCACCCCCTGCTCTCCCTCTTCCTCTGTCCTCTCCTCCGTGGCCGAACCCTAGCTCGGGCCGCCGTCGAGCATCGCCGCCGTTCCAGGGCTCCCAAAGCAGATCGAAGACCACCATCCTCTCCGCCTCGACGTCCTCTCCATCCACGTCCAAGGAATCGTCGCGGGAAGCTGCGAATCGAGCGGGGCACCGCCGTCTTCTTCATCTCCGGCCGCCGAACGTCGAAGAAGCTCACGAGCTGCATGGATCGCCGGAGCGCCGTCGCCATCCTCGCCGTCCTCCCTGCTGCCCATCTGGCGCCGCCGTGCGTGTGCGCGAGGAAGAAGAAGGAGGCGTACCTGTTCACTGCGCATGGGCCGTGGATGGGCCGGTTGCTGCGCCGCACGGCCAGATCTGGCCCGTGTTCTTTTTTTTTAATAGATCCATTTCTTGTTTCTATTTCCTATATAAATGGCAGTGTAGGTTTAATTCAAATGTGGTAGATCTGTGCTAGCAATTTGAGTGATTCCAATTTTGTAGCATTCATATGTGTTTTCTTAACCATGTGGCACTGGCCATTTTCCAAAATGTGTAGTTATGTGTGTGCTAGATTTAATCTCATAAAAAGTATGTTTTGCACTAAATATTCAATATCTAGAGTTTTATATATCCAAATATTGCAAACTAAAATTCTCTGGATAGGTGGAGATGCTACCTTTCCAGATCTGTTGGCCTTGCTTGCAAATGAAACCTAAAACAAAAGTTCTATTCATTCTTAAAAACACATCAGTAGCTCTTTGATGATTTTTGTAGATTTGTGTGAGATAAATTTTGGAGTAAATCCAATTGGATTGTCTCCTATATGTGTAGGAGAACATATCCCTAAATTGGTTTGAATTTAGGGGTCATTGATTGACTGTGGTGCTAATTATAAGGTTTTAGGCATTTTCTGCCTATTTTTAGTAGGACTTTATTAATTGTGTGTTATAACCTTATGGTTATAAAGGTGTTTCCTAGCATGTGTAGTGTGGGAATCCACGGTTGTGATGTGTTTCCTTATTGTTGCTAGCCTATTAGGAGGGTTACTTGTGAGTTATGTAGTTGGTAGGGTTTTATTCCCTACATAGCTATTCTCCGATTAATTAGGGGTTTGTTATGTTTGTATGCTTTGAGGTTAGATTATTCTGTGTGACTAGTATGTTGCCTTGCTTGTATTTAAGTTAAATTACCAAGATTATTTGGTGATTTAACTTTTGTCTGAAGTATTTCCTTATTAGAGAAAAGTGGTTGTTAATTACCTCTAATTGAGGATGCCTTGGTGCTCTATGTTTTGGCATGTGTTTGGTGTTATACTCCTGTGAGTATAATGCCCTGGTAAATATAGATTTAGTTCGTTGCTTGATTAAACTAGTGCTATGTTTGTGGCTTGAGTGATTAATTTGATACTTGTGGTTTGTTCCTTGTTTGTATACCACTTGTGGTTTGGTTTGCTTATTGAGTGTTGTTTTATTTTCATGTTGCGACGCTAGAGATAAACGCTACCGGGTGGTATTTGGAAAGGATTATTCGGAGAAGGATGAGAGTTTATTTCTTTGATCAATGAGGAGAAGTCCAGGAACATCATGCTGAAATCAGGCAAGCTATTCCCTAAGCTTGCACTACAAACATATGCATCTACTTTCATAACATGTTTTACTCTCAAGGCAAGATTTATAAAACCCATTTCAAAAGTATATGAAAATTATTTTGCCACCTATGTAGAAATATAAGATAGTTATATCAAATTATAGGATGGGAAAAACAATTATGTTTTGTTAAAAACTCCTTTGAAATTACTTGTGAGATTATGAAATACCGAGATGTCGGTGTTGGAATGGAGAAGAGGAAAAATGGTGATGTTTATGAAAAATGCACAGTGTGTCCTTGTACTTACATCAACCATCCGATACCCTGTGCGACCACATCCACCACATATGGGAAATGGCTTAGCCATATAGTTTGCTCATATTAGTACTGGATACCTCATCGACGGAGATGACTCCGTCATGCATGAGGGGATAGTGTGTTGGTCTACCCCTGACCCGGGTCCTCGCTCAAACTCTATGAAAGATAAAGGAGGAGGATTGAAGGTTCCACCATAAACCACCGGACAAAACCTATGAGTCCTCACACTTAGATTCCGAAGGGCTGGGTTAAGTGTGTTGGAAGTGTCATACGGGAAGCATCCTATACTAACATGAGCAAAGGACAGGCTATGGTCGGCGGCTTACTTCGCATACACCCTGTATGGCGAGACGTGGCGGACACGATGAGTTGCCGGATGGATGTGGGAAAAGCGTGCTACCTCTGCAGAGTGTGTGGGGACCCCGGACTAGCTGTCCGAAATACCCGATTATGCTTAACACAACGATCCCGTGATCAGTCTGTCGTTGCACATAATCCGAATTGGATACCAAAGTTTACATCCATTATAGTACCGAATAAAAGTCTTACATAAATGGTCATTTAGACCAAGTTCTTACATAGGTGCCTTCATGGGCCAAACCAAATATATCAGCGGAAGCTACGGCGTAGTAGACATCATATTCTAACGATGACAACCCGACAGGCAGCTGACTTGTGGAGATCCTTAGTTCGCATAGAAGTCGCCATACTCCTGCTCGGCGTAGTGCTCCTCCTCGTAGTCTGGCTAGGACAATAGCCAGGGGCGAAACCAATATGAGTACATTTGAATGTACTCGCAAACTACCCCAACATGAGTATGCACTAGTTCTATTTTAACTTACAACTTTTGTTTGTTTAAAACATCTCTATATCTTTATTGAAAAAGGTAAGAAGAGTTTTATAATCACTTTTTAAAGAAACCACCATTTTATCTGTTTCTCCAAAACCCTTCCTTTTCCTGACCATGGCTCACCATAGTCCATTTACTCCAACAACTCATACCACTCCATTTGGTATAGTGTGTCACAACACCACCATTTCAGTTTCTTTTTAAACTCGAAAGCTTTTCCAAAAACTTGCACATGGTCAAAGTAGGGTCTCCCAGCTGTCCATATCCGAGGACTCGGCTATTCGAATAGTTTTAATCCTCTGCAGAGGTAGCACGCTTTTATCCCACATCCATCCGGCAGCTCATCGTGTCCGCCACGTCTCGCCATACAGGGTGTATGCGAAGTAAGCCGCCGACCATAGCCTGTCCTTTGCTCATGCTAGTATAGGATCCTACCGCTACGAAATTATTATCCTTTCCATCAACACCCAGTCCAGATTCCCCGTCGGGAAACCTAAGTGTGAGGACTCGTAGTTCTGCCCGGCGAGCGAACCCTTCAATCCCCCATCCTCAGATGCCAGGACCCAGGTCAGGGGGTAGGTCGCCATGACCATCCCCTCATGGAACGAGGTCATCCTCGTTGTTGAGGAATCCCATACTAATATGAGCAAATTATATGACTACGCCCTTTTCCCATATGTGGTGGATGTGGTCGCACAGGGTATCGGATGGTTGACGTAAGTACAAGGACACACTGTGCATTTTTCATAAACATCACCATTTTCCACTTCTCCATTCTAACACCGACATCTCGGTATTTCATAATCTCATAAGTAATTTCAAAGGAGTTTTGAATAAAACACAATTGTTTTTCCCATCCTATAATTTGATATAACTATCTTGTATCTCTACATAGGTGGCAAAATAGTTTCCATATACTTTTGAAATGGGTTTTATAAATCTTGCCTTAAGAGTAAAACATGTTATGAAAGTAGATGCATAGGTTTGTAGTGCAAGCTCAGAGAATAGCTTGCCTTGCTTGGCAAAGTGATCTTGCTCTTGTTCTTCAATTTCAGCAAACTCTCCTTCCTCGATATATCCGACAACGTTCTCGTCTAATTAATAAACAAACAAGCAACCAATCACTAAGCTATACAAGCAATCATCTCAACACAGCAATCATAAACACTACAATTAGCTACTGCACACACAAACCACACAATTTGGTTTTCAAAAAGTTGAATTAAACATTATTTAATTAAGTCCAAATTATGGCAGAAACTAGTTATTCATGTTAAATTCCACAACTTGAGTTCTGTTGGTCACAAAAATACAAACTAAATTTCTATAGAAAGCTACTGATGTGTAGAAGACAACCCAATTTGAATTGGATCATTTGGAGTTACCAAACTCCCTACACATTGGATTGAATCCAGTAGCTTAATAATCAAGTTTTAGCTACCATTTAAATTCTATTGCTCCAAAAATTAAACCCTTTTAGGGGTAACTAACCATGGCTATATGGAGCTAACAAAATTGGTCCTAACTCATTTAGGTCAACCAATAAACATATTTGTTTGTTTTAGTCCAGAAGGGTTTATCTTAAAGTCAACAATTAATACTGCTTAATTAATTCTACCAAAATTAGGGGAGCTAACACAAGGCAGTACTAAGCTAGCAAAATTGGTTTGGAATTATTTGGACTAACAGAGTATCAGAAACAAACAAGTTTAGAATTTAAACCTTCTGTAGCATTTTCAATAATGCTTTTTATCTATTTAATTAAATGACATGAGACCAATTGGGTTGGTTAAACATTTTAATAAGCTTTTCAGAACAATTGAGTTTGATTTATTTGGATTCCTAAATCTTGAGATATTGATTTTCTAAGTTGATGCCAGTACTGAAATTTCCAGAGAAAATTAAATTAGAAATTCTCTCTGTTTGGATAATGTTCAAATTCCTGACATGTGGGGCCTACACGTCAGCGACACGGAGAAATATCTCGCGCGCTGGAAATGTTTAAATATCTGACGGGTGGGACCTACATGGCAGTGGCTCAAATTAACGAAGCGGTACGCGATCGTTGATCATAGATCGAACGGCTCACGGAGGCCGCGTTCATCGACGACCTAATCAGAGCGTCGCCGGAGCTCCGGCGACGGCGAGGGTGGCCAGTGGGGGTACCTGGAGGGTCTAGAGACGGCGGAGAGGACGGCGTTCGACGGCGGAGGTCGTGGGGATGCTGGGAAGGCGAGTGGAGCTTGATGGGGAAGCTCCTGGCGATGGCGATGATCTCCTTCTTCTCCGCGGCCGTGCTCCAACTCCGGCGAGATCCTCCGGGGGCTCCTGGGCACGATACAGAGGGGAAAACGTCGCAGGTGAGTGCGGTGGTAATGGAGAGGCAGGTGAGGTCCAGAGAGAAGCAAGGGAGGGAGCAGCACGGCGTGGCCGTGTCGTCGCCTACCTCGGGTGCGGCGGGCGCAGAGAAACTAGGGCAGCAGCAGCCTCGCTGCGGAGTACCCGCCCTTCTGGCGGTGTACGGGAGAGAGTGGAGTGAGGGAGAGGTGGTGAGATTGAGGGAGGGCTCGGGGTGGCTTTATAGGTTCGACGACGGCGCACGGGCTCGCCGTGGACACGGTGCAGGAGTGGGTGTCCAGGCGCGATAGCTCGCCGTAGGGGGCGGCTGCAGCGTTCGAGGTGCAGGGGCTAGCTCGACGGCGTGGCGACGCGCTGTGCGTGAGCAAGAAACGGGACGGCCCGGAGATCGTTTGGACGGCGGGTGCGTGCACTGGCACGGCCGTCTCGGGCGGACGCGGCGACTGCGTGGCGCGAAGCGACGATGGGGGTCCTCCCCGGGGATGGCTACGGTGCCTGGAGAGCGCAGAGACACCAGGGAGAGGGGGGGACACGGTCTTGGGCGACTGTGGTGGCGACAACGCCGTTGCCACGGCGACGGCCATGGCGCACGGCGCCCGCGGCTGTCCCCTGGTCCATCTCCTCTTCCCGTGCCTCCTTTCTTCGATTTCCTGGACGCGGCGAGGTCAGTGAGGGGAGAGGGAGTGGATGCAAGCATCAATTCGAAGAACAAACCTCGAATTCGATCGAATTGCATCGGTTTCAAATCAAACCGAAGATGAACACAGTGGTGTCCACCACGTGTTCGACGAAATGCCTCACTGAAATTTAAATTCGAATTTTTGAATTCTGATTTCATACTTTGCTTCATAATTATATATGGGTATTTGTGGTGCTGTGTTGCACTTCATGTGACAAGTGCAACATAGCACACTTTGTGATTTGAATTTAATAAAGATAGAAAATAGAATTTAAATTTAGGTTTTTAAATTAGATTTTTGAGAGGGAAAAGTATAGGAATAAAAATGGGAGAATTTATATAACTTCTCCTCTCAATTTTATTTGAAACCATTTTAGTTTCTCCCCTTGGAGAATTTGTGGGACACAAATGTCACTTTTATTTTTCTTGCTTTATTGCTATTTCAATTCTTTTCTTTTCTTCTTGTTTTTATTTAGAGCAAACAACAAACCACTAGCAAGAAGGAATAACACAAGCAACAAGAATTAAACCACACAAGTAACAGCAAGAGATCAACACATATAATTAACAAAAGTTTTTGTTGGCTCTCATTTTTGGAATAATCCTGATAATAATTTTGGGATGTTACAATCCTTCCCCCCTTAGAATAAATCTCGTCCCGAGATTTGCTAGGCCTGGGTACTAAAGAGGTCTGGAAATTCGCTTCGAAGATAATCTTCGCGTTCCCAAGTTGCTTCTTCTTCAGAGTGGTTAGTCCACTGAACTTTGTAAAACTTGATCGCACGTCTTCGGGTAACACGAACATCTTCTTCGAGAATTTTGAGAGGTCTCTCACGATAGGTCAGGTCTTGGTTCAGGTCGATGGAGAGGTGGTCGATGTTTTTGAAAACATCAGGCTGGTCAGGAACTTCAAGACACTTCCGGAGCAAGGAAATGTGGAAGACATCATGGTAATCTCCTAACTCCTGGGGTAACTCCAGTTGATAGGATACTTCTCCTCGACGAGAATGACCTTGAAGGGTCCAATATACCTTGGCGCTAACTTTCCTTTGACATGGAAACGCTGCATTCCTTTAGGGGTGTCACTCGGAGATAAACATAATCTCCGACTGAAGTGAGGTCACGGCGCTTGGTGTCAGCATAACTCTTCTGACGGGATTGGGCAGTTTTGAGGCGTTCACGAATAAGCTGAACTTGCTCTTCAGCTTCACGGAGGGTATCTGGTCCGAACAATTTGCTTCTCCGGTATCGGACCAATTCAGGGGTGTACGACACTTCTTGCCGTAAAGGGCTTCAAAAGGGGCCATTTGCAGACTGGACTGATAACTGTTGTTGTACGAGAACTCTGCAAACGGAAGACAATCTTCCCACTTGGAACCATAGGATAGAACACATGCACGAAGCATGTCCTCCAATATCTGGTTCACTCGCTCAGTTTGGCCATCGGTCTGGGGATGATAAGCTGTGCTAAATGCTAACTTGGTTCCGAGGGCTTCATGAAGGGATTTCCAGAACCTTGAGGTGAATTGCGTGCCTCTATCAGATACAATCTTCTTAGGCACACCATGCAGGCTCACTATTCTGGAAATATACAAGTCGGCCAACTGATGTCCCCGATAGGTGGTGTTGACAGGGATGAAATGGGCAACCTTGGTCAGTCGATCAACGATGACCCAGATTGAATCATGGCCTCGGTTGGATCTTGGAAGTCCGGTAATAAAATCCATTCCAATCTCATCCCACTTCCACTCGGGAATTTTCAAAGGTTGAAGCAATCCAGCGGGTCGCTGATGTTCAGCCTTAACTCGCTGGCAGATGTCACACTTGGCTACGAATGAACCAATCTCTCGCTTCATTCCATGCCACCAAAATCTTTCTCGAAGGTCTTGGTACATTTTGGTTCCGCCGGGGTGGATTGAATAAGGGGTCTCATGGGCCTCCTTCAGGATTAACTCCTTAAGTTCCGTGACATTGGGCACACAGATACGGTCATTGAATTTCAGCACTCCCTCAGCATCTTCGGTAAAACCGGGTGCTTTGCCGAGGGAAATCTTCTTCCTAATTCCCTCTATGCTTTCATGACCTTTTTGGGCTTCTTTGATTTGATCCATCAGGGTTGGGGTTAACTCTAAATTGGCGAGATAACCATGGCTAACAAGCTCTAGTCCAAAATCTTGGAACTCTTTGAACAAGGCTGGCTGTTCGGCTTGGATCAGGGCATTCAGGGTGCAAGGTTTGCGACTAAGGGCATCGGCAACTACATTAGCCTTTCCAGGGTGATAATGGATTCCAATATCATAATCCTTGATTAATTCCATCCATCTCCTCTGTCGCAGGTTCAGATCTTTCTGGGTGAAAATATATTCAAGCTTTTGTGATCTGTATAGACCTCACAGCGATGTCCCGCAAGATAGGGACGCCACTTCTTAAGAGCAAAGACTACAGCAGCTAACTCCAAGTCATGGGTTGGGTAATTCTCTTCATGCGGTCGCAACTGCCGGGACAGATACGACACAACTTTGCCTTCTTGCATCAGAACGCAACCAAGTCCGAGGCGTGATGCATCGCAATACACGTCGAAACTCTGGGTGACGTCTGGCATGATCAGGATTGGGGCTGAGGTTAGTCTCTTCTTCAGTTCTTGGAAACTATCCTCACACTTCTGAGTCCATTCAAATTTCTTGTCCTTCTTCAACAGTTGGGTCAGAGGTTTGGCTATACTGGAAAATCCTTCGACGAACTTGCGGTAATAACCGGCAAGTCCGAGAAAGCTTCGGATTTCAAAAACATTGGTTGGGGATAACCAGTCAAGAATGGCTTGTATCTTCTCAGGGTCAACAGAAATTCCTCCAGCGGATACAATATGCCAAGAAATGCCACTTCACTGAGCCAAAACTCACACTTGCTAAGTTTGGCATACAGCTGGTGCTCTTGGAGGGTTCCAAAACTAGACGCAGGTGTTCAGCATGCTCCTCTTCGGTCTTGGAATAAATAAGGATGTCATCAAGGAAAACTACCACGAACTTGTCGAGGTACTCCATGAAAATCTTGTTCATGAGATTCATGAAATAGGCTGGGGCATTGGTCAGGCCAAAGGACATGACGGTGTATTCAAACAAACCGTAACGGGTGGTGAAGGCGGTCTTGGGAATATCTGTCTCTCGGATCTTCAACTGATGGTAACCTGTCCGAAGATCGATCTTTGAAAAGACTCGGGCTCCGTTCATTTGATCGAACAGATCCTCGATCTTGGGAAGAGGGTACTTGTTTTTAATGGTCACGTCATTCAGCTTGCGATAATCCACACACAGGCGTGTGGTACCGTCTCTCTTGTCCACAAAAATAATGGGTGATCCCCATGGTGAAGCGCTTGGGCGGACAAGACCTTTGCTTAGCATATCAGCCAACTGCTTCTTCAACTCCACCAGTTCTTCCGGATTCATCCGATAAGGCTTTTGGGATATGGGGGATGTTCCTGGGATAAGCTCAATTATGAACTCAATATCCCTGTCTGGCGGCATACCAGGCAATTCTTCTGGGAAAACATCCTTGAACAGATGAACAACACGGATCTCATCTAGGGCGGGTCGAGCTATGCTCTCATGGCATCCGGGTCTGGTCTGGCTGGTCTCAGATGCATACTCCACTTCAACTCCATCATCAGAAGTGAGAGAAACAGCTCTTCGGGCACAGTCAATACGACCGTGGTACTTGGCTAACCAATCCATTCCAAGAATAACATCTATGCCTTGGTTTCCTAAGATAATTAGGTCGGCTGCAAACCTTCCTCCTCCAATTTCTATGGGGGTTTCGGAACACATCTGGTTGGTTTTGGCTAACAGTCCTGGGGTTTGTACCAACATTGGTTTGGGTAAAAGACTCCCGACTAAACCTCCCTTAGAAACAAACTCTTTGGTAATAAACGAATGGGTAGCACCAGAATCAAACAGAACAGTTGCAGGTACTGAGTTGACAAGAAACGTACCCAGCACAACATCTGGCGCTTCTTCAGCCTCTTCAGCATTGATGTGGTGCAGACGGCCTCTGACAACAGCAGCATTCCCGCGGGGTGCGGCATTCTTGCCATTACCATTTCCATTGCGGCCTTGACCATTGTTCGGTGCAGGTGCATTGGGGCGCTGGACATTCTTAGGATTGGGGCATTCCTGGAGTAGTGACCTTTGTTGCCACATTCAAAGCAGACAACATTGGCATTGGGGTTGAAGTTGTTGAAGTTTCCTCTGGGACGGTTATTGTCATTGGGGCGGTTGAAGTTGTTCGGGCGGTTAGGGAAATTGGGGCGTGGAACTTGGGGTGGACGATAGGCAGGCCTGGGGTTCTGCTGAAAGATACGAGGTTTCTGGCTGCTCGAACCTTCCTGAGCATTCATCCTCCTCTTGCGACCTTCATACATAGACTTGCGCTTGGTCTCCAGCTGGATGGCTTTGTCCACAAGTGACTCCAGATCACGGAAGTCATGGATAACCAGAGCACACTGCAGTTCATCATGAAGTCCACTCATGAAACGCTCCATCTTCTTCTCTTCTTTGTCGGTGTCATCAGGAGCATACCGAGATAAGTCGGTAAACTCCTCAAGATAACCGACCACATCTCTACTTCCCTGCCTCAGCTTACGGAACTCATCCTTCTTCCTCTCAATGAGTCCATGGGAATATGCTTCTTGCGGAACTTCTCCTGGAACTCAGCCCAGTTGATGACATGACCAGCTGGCTGGAGAGTCTTGGTAGTTTCCCACCAAGCTCTTGCAGGTCCAGCGAGATAGTGGGTTGCATACAGCACTTTCTCATTTTCTCCCACAGCAGCAACTTCCAGATTGTTGTCGATGGTGCGAAGCCAATCATCGGCTTCTAGTGGGTGAAGTCCCTTGGAGTAGGTGGGTGGGTTGGTTTCTGAAATCGCCTAAGGTAGATCGCTGGTTCTCATTGCCATTGCCACCATTGTTGTTGTTGTTGTTATTGTTGTTGTTGTTATAGCGGCTGCAGTTGTTGTAAGGCAGCGAGATGAGCTTGGCGCTCTTGCCGGGCATTTTCACGCTCCTCCATGATAAGCGCGAGAAGTTGGGTGGGGGTTGGGTCCGGTGGTGGTGGTGCTGATCCTCCTTCCGCATTGCGACGGGGCGGCATCCTGAAGCACACCGGGTATAAGAGACAAGGCAAGAAAAGTTCGACTAAGGGAAAAGACGATCTCTCAAGTGGTTGATTAATCCTAAGATTTATATGAAAATAGTTCACACAGATTTAAACAAGACAAACATACTTATATTTCACAAACAACACATCAAGAGTTCACATCAACATCAAGCTTACAACCTCAAGCTTACAACATCACCTTACATCTAGGATACATAACATCTGGTTTCCAAAAGAACCACTACTACTCGACTAGCTATAGGGGGTCAACCTAATCCTGCGGTAGTGATCAAGTCACTCGCCTACTGAGGTGGAACCTCCAGCTCTAACACGTCAGCATCTGACTGGTAGGCTGGCTCCTCGGGATCCTCCTCCTCGTCCTCGAGAACTGGCTCGAGTGGCTCCTCCTCCTCGTCAACTAACTCCTCCTCATCATCCTCCTCCTCACAGTCCATCTCCTCCACGAAGTCATCATCGTCACTGAGGAAAGCGTCGTTCTCCTTGCGGAGATCCTCGCCCTCCTCCTCCATCTCGTCAGTATGGTGCTCTAGATCCTCAATCAGTCGTCCTGCTCTGCCACCTTCGTGCGGAGCTTCACGATAGTCTTCCTCAGCTGGGCCCTCTTCCTGAGAAGAGCAACCTTCTCCACCATCAGCTTCATCTCGTCTCGCGAAGCTCAACGAGCGACTCGCGGTCAAAGTGAGCTGAATCCTAGTGCGCAACAGATCATCCTGAGTGCACTGAAGTAAGATCTCCATGTCCATGATGTAGCTCCCAAACATCGGGTGGTAAGGTGAAGGAGTAGGGTGTCCATCACAGTTGCGCCTCCCGTAGAACCGGAAACGGGAGTCTACTAACTCCGCCTTGTGCTCCTCACAAAGTCGGGCTAGCATCCTCTGTGTAGCAGTACAGAGACCATCAACCCAGGTGGCCTCCTTGGTGGTGAAGATGAGCGTCCTGGAACTGGGAGACTTGATGTTCCTGCGAACTGACGATCTGATGAGCCAGCTCAGCCTTCCGACACCGTGAACATCAATCTGAGCTCCCTCAAACTCTGGAGCGGGGCGACCTAACAGCTTGGTCAACTCGAACAAGTCCCTCTCAAACGTCAGCTTGCTGTCCTTCTCCAGCTGAACGAACTCGGTCCAATGGAGTGCCATCTACAGTTTTTAAGCAAAATTTTAAGTTAGTTAGGTGACAAGTATATCAAAATTTTAATATAGTAGGGCAACAAGTGAGTCAAATTTTAAACTTAATGAGAGGTGTACAAAATTTTAGGGATACCAAGGAAAATGTAATATTTAATGGAGTAAAATTTTGCATAAGTAAGAGGATTGGAGATAAGCAGTTTTCAAAATACTTCATTCCTTTCTTTTTAGAAATTCATCTTTTGTAACATTTGACAAACGACCATGCTAACTAAGGTTTCCTAAAGTCAGGATGGCTCTGATACCAAGTCTGTGGGGACCCCGGACTAGCTGTCCGAAATACCCGATTATGCTTAACACAACGATCCCGTGATCAGTCTGTCGTTGCACATAATCCGAATTGGATACCAAAGTTTACATCCATTACAGTACCGAATAAAAGTCTTACATAAATGGTCATTTAGACCAAGTTCTTACATAGGTGCCTTCATGGGCCAAACCAAATATATCAGCGGAAGCTACGGCGTAGTAGACATCATATTCTAACGATGACAACCCGACAGGCAGCTGACTTGTGGAGATCCTTAGTTCGTAGAAGTCGCCATATCCTGCTCGGCGTAGTGCTCCTCCTCGTAGTCTGGCTAGGACAATAGCCAGGGACGAAACCAATATGAGTACATTTGAATGTACTCGCAAACTACCCCAACATGAGTATGCACTAGTTCTATTTTAACTTACAACTTTTGTTTTTTAAAACATCTCTATATCTTTATTGAAAAAGGTAAGAAGAGTTTTATAATCACTTTTTAAAGAAACCACCATTTTATCTGTTTCTCCAAAACCCTTCCTTTTCCTGACCATGGCTCACCATAGTCCATTTATTCCAACAACTCATACCACTCCATTTGGTATAGTGTGTCACAACACCACCATTTCAATTTCTTTTTAAACTTAAAAGCTTTTCCAAAAACTTGCACATGGTCAAAGTAGGGTCTCCCAGCTGTCCATATCCGAGGACTCGGCTATTCGAATAGTTTTAACCTCTGCAGAGGTAGCACGCTTTTATCCCACATCCATCCGCCATCGTGTCTCTCGCCATACAGGTGTATGCGAAGTAAGCCGCCGACCATAGCCTGTCCTTTGCTCATGCTAGTATAGGATCCTACCGCTACGAAATTATCATCCTTTCCATCAACACCCAGTCCAGATTCCCCGTCGGGAAACCTAAGTGTGAGGACTCGTAGTTCTGCCCGGCGAGCGAACCCTTCAATCCCCCATCCTCAGATGCCAGGACCCAGGTCAGGGGGTAGGTCGCCATGACCATCCCCTCATGGAACGAGGTCATCCTCGTTGTTGAGGATCCCATACTAATATGAGCAAATTATATGACTACGCCCTTTTCCCATATGTGGTGGATGTGGTCGCACAGGGTATCGGATGGTTGACGTAAGTACAAGGACACACTGTGCATTTTTCATAAACATCACCATTTTCCACTTCTCCATTCAACACCGACATCTCGGTATTCATAAACTCACAAGTAATTTCAAAGGAGTTTTGAATAAAACACATTGTTTTCCCATCCTATAATTTGATATAACTACTTGTATCTCTACATAGGTGGCAAAATAATTCCATATACTTTTGAAATGGTTTTATAAATCTTGCTTAGAGTAAAACATGTTATGAAAGTAGATGCATAGTTTGTAGTGCAAGCTCAGAGAATAGCTTGCCTTGCTTGGCAAAGTGATCTTGCTCTTGTTCTTCAATTTCAGCAAACTCTCCTTCCTCGATATATCCGACAACGTTCTCGTCTAATTAATAAACAAACAATGCAACCAATCACTAAGCTATACAAGCAATCATCTCAACACAACAATCATAAACATCACAATTAGCTACTGCACACACAAACCACACAATTTGGTTTTCAAAAAGTTGAATTAAACATTATTTAATTAAGTCCAAATTATGGCAGAAACTAGTTATTCATGTTTAATTCCACAACTTGAGTTCTGTTGGTCACAAAAATACAAACTAAATTCTATAGAAAGCTACTGATGTGTAGAAGACAACCCAATTTGAATTGGATCATTTGGAGTTACCAAACTCCCTACACATTGGATTGAATCCAGTAGCTTAATAATCAAGTTTTAGCTACCATTTAAATTCTATTGCTCCAAAAATTAAACCCTTTTAGGGGTAACTAAACATGGCTATATGTGAGCTAACAAAATTGGTCCTAACTCATTTGGTCAACCAATAAACATATTTGTTTGTTTTAGTCCAGAAGGGTTTATCTTAAAGTCAACAATTAATACTGCTTAATTAATTCTACCAAAATTAGGGGAGCTAACACAAGGCAGTACTAAGCTAGCAAAATTGGTTTGGAATTATTTGGACTAACAGAGTATCAGAAACAAACAAGTTTAGAATTTAAACCTTCTGTAGCATTTTCAATAATACTTTTTATCTATTTAATTAAATGACATGAGACCAATTGGTTGGTTAAACATTTTAATAAGCTTTTCAGAACAATTGAGTTTGATTTATTTGGATTCCTAAATCTTGAGATATTGATTTTCTAAGTTGATGCCAGTACTGAAATTTCCAGAGAAAATTAAATTAGAAATTCTCTCTGTTTGGATAATGTTCAAATTCCTGACATGTGGGGCCTACACGTCAGCGACACGGGAGAAATATCTCGCGCGCTGGAAATGTTTAAATATCTGACGGGTGGGACCTACATGGCAGTGGCTCAAATTAACGAAGCGGTACGCGATCGTTGATCATAGATCGAACGGCTCACGGAGGCCGCGTTCATCGACGACCTAATCAGAGCGTCGCCGGAGCTCCGGCGACGGCGAGGGTGGCCAGTGGGGGTACCTGGAGGGTCTAGAGACGGCGGAGAGGACGGCGTTCGACGGCGGAGGTCGTGGGGATGCTGGGAAGGCGAGTGGAGCTTGATGGGGAAGCTCCTGGCGATGGCGATGATCTCCTTCTTCTCCGCGGCCGTGCTCCAACTCCGGCGAGATCCTCCGGGGGCTCCTGGGCACGATACAGAGGGGAAAACGTCGCAGGTGAGTGCGGTGGTAATGGAGAGGCAGGTGAGGTCCAGAGAGAAGCAAGGGAGGGAGCAGCACGGCGTGGCCGTGTCGTCGCCTACCTCGGGTGCGGCGGGCGCAGGAGAACTACGGGCAGCAGCAGCCTCGCTGCGGAGTACCCGCCCTTCTGGCGGTGTACGGGAGAGAGTGGAGTGAGGGAGAGGTGGTGAGATTGAGGGAGGGCTCGGGGTGGCTTTATAGGTTCGACGACGGCGCACGGGCTCGCCGTGGACACGGTGCATGAGTGGGTGTCCAGGCGCGATAGCTCGCCGTAGGGGGCGGCTGCAGCGTTCGAGGTGCAGGGGCTAGCTCGACGGCGTGGCGACGCGCTGTGCGTGAGCAAGAAACGGGACGGCCCGGAGATCGTTTGGACGGCGGGTGCGTGCACTGGCACGGCCGTCTCGGGCGGACGCGGCGACTGCGTGGCGCGAAGCGACGATGGGGGTCCTCCCCGGGGATGGCTACGGTGCCTGGAGAGCGCAGAGACACCAGGGAGAGGGGGGACACGGTCTTGGGCGACTGTGGTGGCGACAACGCCGTTGCCACGGCGACGGCCATGGCGCACGGCGCCCGCGGCTGTCCCCTGGTCCATCTCCTCTTCCCGTGCCTCTTTTTTCGATTTCCTGGACGCGGCGAGGTCAGTGAGGGGAGAGGGAGTGGATGCAAGCATCAATTCGAAGAACAAACCTCGAATTCGATCGAATTGCATCGGTTTCAAATCAAACCGAAGATGAACACAGTGGTGTCCACCACGTGTTCGACGAAATGCCTCACTGAAATTTAAATTCGAATTTTTGAATTCTGATTTCATACTTTGCTTCATAATTATATATGGGTATTTGTGGTGCTGTGTTGCACTTCATGTGACAAGTGCAACATAGCACACTTTGTGATTTGAATTTAATAAAGATAGAAAATAGAATTTAAATTTAGGTTTTTAAATTAGATTTTTGAGAGGGAAAAGCTATAGGAATAAAAATGGGAGAATTTATATAACTTCTCCTCTCAATTTTATTTGAAACCATTTTAGTTTCTCCCCTTGGAGAATTTGTGGGACACAAATGTCACTTTTATTTTTCTTGCTTTAATTGCTATTTCAATTCTTTTCTTTTCTTCTTGTTTTTATTTAGAGCAAACAACAAACCACTAGCAAGAAGGAATAACACAAGCAACAAGAATTAAACCACACAAGTAACAGCAGAGATCAACACATATAATTAACAAAAGTTTTTGTTGGCTCTCATTTTTGGAACATAATCCTGATAATAATTTTGGGATGTTACAATCCTTCCCCCCTTAGAATAAATCTCGTCCCGAGATTTGCTAGGCCTGGGTACTAAAGAGGTCTGGAAATTCGCTTCGAAGATAATCTTCGCGTTCCGAAGTTGCTTCTTCTTTAGAGTGGTTAGTCCACTGAACTTTGTAAAACTTGATCGCACGTCTTCGGGTAACACGAACATATTCTTCGAGAATTTTGAGAGGTCTCTCACGATAGGTCAAATCTTGGTTCAGGTCGATGGAGAGGTGGTCGATGTTTTTGAAAACATCAGGCTGGTCAGGAACTTCAAGACACTTCCGGAGCAAGGAAATGTGGAAGACATCATGGTAATCTCCTAACTCCTAGGGTAACTCCAGTTGATAGGATACTTCTCCTCGATGAGAAATGACCTTGAAGGGTCCAATATACCTTGGCGCTAGCTTTCCTTTGACATGGAAACGCTACATTCCTTTGAGGGGTGTCACTCGGAGATAAACATAATCTCCGACGTTGAAGGTGAGGTCACGGCGCTTGGTGTCAGCATAACTCTTCTGACGGGACTCCAGACATTGTCAAAGTGAATTTCCCAGAAGTAATAAAATCAAAATATGAACTTGTGTAGTAGCTAATGTGTGTGCACAACATTTACTAGATGTCATGACAAAACTGTCAACCTGATACCGAATTGCAAGATAAGAGGATGCAAACCATTTCTCCACCTTTGACAAAGATTAAAAACAGCAGCATGTGCGTGCTTACCAAATTTTTGGAACATAATCCTGATAATAATTTTGGGATGTTACAGAGTGTAAAACTATTCGAATAGCCGAGTCCTCGGATATGGACAGTTGGGAGGCCCTACTTTGACCATGTGCAAGTTTTGCAAAGTTTTGAGATTTGAAAATAAAATGGAGATGTGTTGTATCTGCAACTCTACCGACGGGCTGGTATGAGGTTGCCGGAGAATGATTTGACCATGAAGGGCTATGGTCGAGAAGTGCAAAGTTTTGTGTTTTGAAAGGAGAAAATGTTTTAGGTAACTATACCGAAGGGCTGGTATAAGGTTGTTGGAAAATGATTTGACCATGAAGGGTTATGGTCGGAAAAGGAGGAGTTTTGGAGAAATAAACAAAATGGTGAATTTCTGGGAAAATGTTTTAAAAGAGACTTCTTACCTTTTTAACAAAGATGTATTTTCGGGAAAAAGTTTTAAACGAGACTTCCTACAAAAACAGATTTATGGGAAAAGATCTAAAAGCCTTCTTTTCTTTTTCAAGAAAGATATAGAGATTTCAAAACAAAGTTTTAATAAACAAAAGTATATCCTTCTCCTTCCAACAAGCATATAGAGTTTTCAAAGCAAACGAAGTTTTATTTAAACAATAAAAGAGTAGTGCATGCTCATTCGGGGGTAGTTTGTGAGTACATTCAAATGTACTCATATTGGTTTCGTCCCTGGCTATTGTCTTAGCCAGATTCTGAAGAGGAGCAGTTTGAGGAGAAAAGGGCATCCGTGAACGTCAATGCGAACTAGGGCGCTTCCCAGTCAGCTGCCTGTAGGGTTGGCAAATGGCTTGGGCTCCACGTTGTTTGGTGATATCCGCTGCAAGTACCTGATGGAGTTATGGCTTCAGTCAAGTAAGTAATTTCATTCGGTATTTATGGGTGTTCTTTTGATACCAGTTTGATTGTGCTCAGCGACAGACTGATCATGGGATCGTTGATGTTGTAGGCACAACGGTATTTCGGACAGCTAATCCGGGGTTCCCACAGACTTGGTATCAGAGCCATCCTGACTGTAACAGATCTTAGTTAGCATGGACGTTAGTTAGGAAAGAAATATTTTGTTAAAAATATATTGTTACCAAAAACATGTTTTCATCTAAGGAAGTCTGAAAATAACTTCCACTCTTCTCATCCTCTCTAATATTTCTGAGTCTCGTCCCTCTATTTTAAGATTTTCCAAGGATTTCTCTAATCCCTCTTACCGTTCAAAATACTTGACGATGAACCCAAGTGAGACCTAATTAGCTAGCACCCACAAGAAGAAGTTTCCACCTCAAGTACTCGACATTTAACATCAAGGTGATTCATCTGCAAATACCAATATAGTCGATATCAACAAAGCAAGAGACCTTCTAAGACCTCAACTCAACAGCAACAATTCTACTCCATTTGTGACCTTGACAATCTCAAGTATTCCAGCTGAAGACTAAGGCGAAAACTATTTTTTTTTGGAAGGAAATATACTACCACCTAAATTATTTGTATCGAAGGAAGCCTAAGTATAACTTCCACTCTTTTCACCTTCTCGAATCATTCTAAACCTTGTCGCTCGTTTAAAGGTTTATCAAAAGTTTCCATCTATTGTCTTACCTCCATTCAAATTTACATACTTGACGATATCCCAAACCAGACCCATAGGATCGATAGGATAAGCTCATTTTACTTGAGCAATCCCCACCTTCCACGGTATTAAACGTCTGTTGGTGCTAAACGTGCCTTGATTGATCTTTGCTTGTGTGTTGCATTTACTGTGTGTTGTTTTCCTTGTGTGTTTCACTAAACACGCCTTGTTGGGAACCCAAAGTAACCACACTTTTATCTGTTGCTTTAATTTTGATTGTTAGCAAAATCCTTTTTGCCTTGTTGGCCATAGATGTACCTTTTGTATCCTTTCAAAAGACCGACTGAGAAAACCCTTCAGAAAATTTTCTCTTAGTGAGAGGAGCAAGGTATGGAATACTCGCTACCCCAAGACTCTACGACCTTCTGCAAGACTGATAGCGGTCTTCATTCGTCGTTTTGTACAACCACATCAAGCCATCGAGAAATATGAACATTCAAGACCCGACGGTAGATGACACTGGTCGTATCCCGTCGGACTAACAAAACAATATGAAAAACTAACATAACTAACATAATTTATCTAACTTTAAATTTCTCATCTAACCAAATTTTGCAAAGGTACTAACTACTTTTCTAGACCAAGGGAATAAGTGCCATAGGACGACTCAAAACTAGTTGGTACGAAGGAGGCTTTAGGAAGATATAAGAGTGTTGGGCTATCAGATTATTAGGCAAAAGGATCCCTTAAGAATCTAGATTTGAGATCAAATTTGGTGGATGATGTTGGTAATATCAAAAATTTGGGGTTTAGAATAAAAGTGAAAGCTTGGAGTGGATCGATAAATCAATTGGGTTTGGACAAATGATATATTTAATTAATACTCAGGGGCTAACTAGTTGTGGTCCCCAACCACTGGTGGTTATCTGGAGCTAGAAGACGTGACCCTTGATTTAAGGTTTAGAAATAAAGGTGAAAGTTATTGGATTTTTAGGAAGCACTTGCTGATAAAATGATGTTTGGATTGGTTAGAAGCAAGTAAAGTAAGGAGAATACTCCGGTGTTGGAATGTTTAGGGTGATTCTTAGGCAAGTAACCTTGTACTAAATTCTTATGGAATTATAGGAAGTGGTTAAAGATGATTTAGCAAATGAATAGATCGTTGTATGCAAGAAATAATTGGGGAGGATAAGTGAATGTTTATCGGATTCTAGGAATCAATATGACTTGGTCTATTAGCAAGACATTCTAGGTGACAGTAGTTTTCAGAGCTTGTCACACTCTGTTTGGATTATTCTTAGAAGGATAATTTTATCTTTGATTTTGAGATCGAGGCCCAAAAATGTTGAGATGAAATCTGGATTGGTTAGAAAGTGGGTCAATTCTTGATGGTATGATCACATGATTGTTGGATGCTTTATTTAGCCTTGATGATATGATCGTGGGAAAATGTCAACCTGAAGGAGTCAGATAAGATGAGATATGCCTATCTGGGGAAAACTCAATCAAGAACTAATTGGTGGATCACTACGTTTTTGTGATAGAATGTAATGGGGACTATGCCTAAAAGGTTTGATGGGTGTTTGATAGATTGAATTATACTGTGATAAAGAGTTTATGCCGAAGAAGATGATGGTGGACTAATGACTTTAGCTTGGGCAAAAGCCATGATTCAATAAACTAGTTATAGTAGTGGCCTTACCAGAGATGTTGGAATGGTATTTTGAAGACTCGAGAATTAGAGGCCTATGTAAAGTTGGTTGTTTTGGATCTTAGGTACAATAAGTTTGATGTTCAGAGTATAGCACCCAACTCCCTTGAAAACTAACTTAAGCCCCTCAACCAGAAAGTTTTCCCGGAAACCCTAACTATTCTGATGCACTCTAACTTACTTGTGAAGACACCTGCGAAGCTTCATGAAGACCCCGAACCAAAGAAGTCTTTCAGACAGCCTTTTTCTCGCCAAGCCGAAGGAAGAAGAGCGTGAAGAAGATCTACCGGAAGTCACTAAGAAGAATCCAACAACGGAAGCGCCTGCTGTTGACAACATCAACCATCAAGCAAGCTCCGACGCAACTAGAAGTTTTAACCTCCCTCTTCTAATTAGAACCCGGAGAGAATTAACTACGCAGACTTGACACATCCGGAGAACAACGCGTCCCCACCTGTGACCCTCGTAAGGAGATAAATCAGGAAGTGATATCTGCACCGACCCAAGCACCGAAGAATGACACCCAAGACAAAGATCGTCAAGCTACTCAAGAAAAATGATGCCTCCGAGTCAACTCCAGCTGCGACTTTCAACAAGACCGATTAAAGACCCCTTTTTAAGGGGGGAAGACCTGCAATAGGTATACGAGAACGTGGTAATAATTAGATCCGTGCACTCTTAGCCTTGTAGTATCTGGAAACAACCAACCACGACTATCTATCAGTCTTGATCATCAAGTCAACCACATCGCCAAGGATCTGAACTCAGCACAGAAGATCATCGACAAGGAAAGCCTCGCAACATCAATTTGTCAAGATCTCACATGGTGACCATACTAAAGAAGCAACGGCCTCAGAAGTATAGCCAGCCCAAAACCCGTGCCCTCGTACTCCCCTGTTACCACCAGGCAAATCTCGAGGACGAGATTTATTTTTAAGGGGGGAAGAGCTGTCACATCCCAAATTTTGAAACTAAGAAAAACTTAGTTTCACAAGACCCAAAATTCAGAACCAACAAAAAACTTTTTGAAATGTTTCACTGATGTTTGTGTTTTCCTTTCCGTTGCTGTGTTGAACCTTGTGTGACCTGTTGTTTAGGTTGTTTGACTAGTAAATATTAAACCTAAGAACTCAACCAAGATGAAAATATTATTAACTTTGGTGATCATGTCATGACAAGAAAAATATTCCATTTATCTTTTCCATTCTTATTTTGGCCAACTCCATTTCAATGACACTTGGTTTATCAGCAACCAAAACTAATACCAGTATTTGAGAAAGTAAAAGTATTTCCAAAATTGTGTGTTTCCAAAATTATGGGATCTATATGCTATCTCCTACCTATTTCTCAACCATGGTATTTTGCAGGTGTTTACAACTCCCATTTTATACACTCTTAATTCCACTCAATTTTAAAATAACACTAGTGGGAAATATATTACCCCACATAATTCTCTTTATCAAATCTTTTGAAAACTATTAAGTTATGAGTTGAGATATTCTTTAAAACATCATCTTGTCATAATTAAGTGTGATCATTTTTATAAGATAGTATTGCTAATTATGTAGATGGTGGTGTGATTAATTCTTCTGGTTTGATTTGTGTGATCTTGGATGTGATGTTGATATTGTTGTGATTGTTTGCTTGTTTGACTTGTGGTTGAAATGATTGTTAATTCTTGTTTTATTGTTTGCTTGGGTGAATAATTACACCAAAATATTTGAGTGTTAAGTTGGAAACCCACTGGTCACAAATTTGGAATGTGACTTGAATTTAAAAGCAAACCCCTCAAATTATTCAACAAATAGAAATTAAGATCATGAGTTAAAGAAATGATCTTAATATATTCATCTACCTACCTCACTCTCTATTTCTCTCAAGCAAATATTTTCTTTACGAAATTAATTCCATGGATGAGGTAAAAAGATGACCATCTCCTTCTCATACCCCTCCCTTCCCAAAATTATATAGTTACCACTTAATTTTTATTTAAACTATGAAATTCTATTTTATTCTTTTGATTCAATTCAAATGTGTTTGTTTCTGACAAACACAAATACAAAAGCTAATATATTTGTCAAGGAAGTTCCAAGAGTTCAAAAATAATATTTGAACCTGCTTTAAAAATTTCTAAAGGATTATAAAATTATATTCAAGAAAAATGCCTTATTTAAACCCTATGAACAAAATTTGTTCAAAACATTTTATTTTGACTTCCCAATTTTTGTGTAGCTTCTACATGTATATGGGAGGCCACATGAATAATTTCAAATTTTTTGAAATGAATTTAGTGCCCCAAATAAATCCATAAAGGCTACTGATTCTAAAAGGAATTAAAAGAAAAAGGAGAAAAGGACCTAAGTGCAAATAGAAACAGAAGTCCAGGGGGTTATCTGGGAAAACATCGTCCCTCCTGTAGCAGCCCGTGGCCGCCCGTCGCCGTGTCGTCCTCGCACGACGCCGCGCGCCGCCCAGGCCCCCCCCTCCCGCTCTCCTGCGGCTCGAAGGAGAAAGAGCCCCCCCCCCCCCCCCCCCCCGAAAACGCTCTGCCCTCACTCACTCACCCCCTGCTCTCCCTCTTCCTCTATCCTCTCCTCCGTGGCCGAACCCTAGCTCGGGCCGCCGTCGAGCATCGCCGCCGTTCCAGGGCTCCCAAAGCAGATCGAAGACCACCATCCTCTCCGCCTCGACGTCCTCTCCATCCCCGTCCAAGGAAACGTCGCGGGAAGCTGCGAATCGAGCGGGGCACCGCCGTCTTCTTCATCTCCGGCCGCCGAATGTCGAAGAAGCTCACGAGATACATGGATCGCCGGAGTGCCGTCGCCATCCTCGCCGTGCTCCCTGCTGCCCGTCTGGCGCCGCCGTGCGTGTGCGCGAGGAAGAAGAAGGAGGCGTACCCGTTCGCTGCGCATGGGCCGTGGATGGGCCGGTTGCTGCGCCGCACGGCTAGATCTGGCCCGGGTTCTTTTTTTTTAATAGATCCATTTCTTGTTTCTATTTCCTGTATAAATGGCAGTGTAGGTTTAATTCAAATGTGGTAGATCTGTGCTAGCAATTTGAGTGATTCCAATTTTGTAGCATTCATATGTGTTTTCTTAACCATGTGGCACTGGCCATTTTCCAAAATATGTAGTTATGTGTGTGCTAGATTTAATCTCATAAAAAGTATGTTTTGCACTAAATATTCAATATCTAGAGTTTTATATATCCAAATATTGCAAACTAAAATTCTCTGGATAGGTGGAGATGCTACCTTTCCAGATCTGTTGGCCTTGCTTGCAAATGAAACCTAAAACAAAAGTTCTATTCATTCCTAAAAACACATCAGTAGCTATTTGATGATTTTTGTAGATTTGTGTGAGATGAATTTTGGAGTAAATCCAATTGAATTGTCTCCTATATGTGTAGGAGAACATATCCCTAAATTGGTTTGAATTTAGGAGTTATTGATTGACTGTGGTGCTAATTATAAGGTTTTAGGCATTTTCTGCCTATTTTTAGTAGGACTTTATTAATTGTGTGTTATAACCTTATGGTTATAAATGTGTTTCCTAGCTTGTGTAGTGTGGGAATCCACGGTTGTGATGTGTTTCCTTATTGTTGCTAGCCTATTAGGAGGGTTACTTGTGAGTTATGTAGTTGGTAGGGTTTTATTCCCTACATAGCTATTCTCCGATTAATTAGGGGTTTGTTATGTTTGTATGCTTTGAGGTTAGATTATTCTGTGTGACTAGTATGTTGCCTTGCTTGTATTTAAGTTAAATTACCAAGATTATTTGGTGATTTAACTTTTGTCTGAAGTATTTCCTTATTAGAGAAAAGTGGTTGTTAATTACCTCTAATTGAGGATGCCTTGGTGCTCTATGTTTTGGCATGTGTTTGGTGTTATACTCCTGTGAGTATAATGCCCTGGTAAATATAGATTTAGTTCATTGCTTGATTAAACTAGTGCTATGTTTGTGGCTTGAGTGATTAGTTTGATACTTGTGGTTTGTTCCTTGTTTGTATACCACTTGTGGTTTGGTTTGCTTATTGAGTGTTGTTTTATTTTCATGTTGCGACGCTAGAGATAAACGCTACCGGGGTGGTATTTGTAAAGGATTATTCGGAGAAGGATGAGAGTTTATTTCTTTGATCAATGAGGAGAAGTCCAGGAACGTCATGCTGAAATCAGGCAAGCTATTCCCTGAGCTTGCACTACAAACATATGCATCTACTTTCATAACATGTTTTACTCTCAAGGCAAGATTTATAAAACCCATTTCAAAAGTATATGAAAATTATTTTGCCACCTATGTAGAAATATAAGATAGTTATATCAAATATAGGATGGGAAAAACAATTATGTTTTGTTCAAAACTCCTTTGAAATTACTTGTGAGATTATGAAATACCGAGATGTCGGTGTTGGAATGGAGAAGAGGAAAAATGGTGATGTTTATGAAAAATGCACAGTGTGTCCTTGTACTTACGTCAACCATCCGATACCCTGTGTGACCACATCTACCACATATGGGAAAAGGCTTAGCCATATAGTTTGCTCATATTAGTACTGGATACCTCATCGACGGAGATGACTCCGTCATGCATGAGGGGATAGTGTGTTGGTCTACCCCTGACCCGGGTCCTCCCTCAAACTCTATGAAAGATAAGGAGGAGGATTGAAGGTTCCACCATAAACCGCCGGAAAAAACCTATGAGTACTCACACTTAGATTCCGAAGGGCTGGGTTAAGTGTGTTGGAAGTGTCATACGGGAAGCATCCTATACTAGCATGAGCAAAGGACAGGCTATGGTCGGCGGCTTACTTCACATACACCCTGTATGGCGAGACGTGGCGGACACGATGAGTTGCCGGATGGATGTGGGAAAAGCGTGCTACCTCTGCAGAGTGTAAAACTATTCGAATAGCCGAGTCCTCGGATATGGACAGTTGGGAGGCCCTACTTTGACCATGTGCAAGTTTTGCAAAGTTTTGAGATTTAAAAAAAATGGAGATGTGTTGTATCTGCAACTCTACCGACGGGCTGGTATGAGGTTGCTGGAGAATGATTTGACCATGAAGGGCTATGGTCGAGAAGTGCAAAGTTTTGTGTTTTGAAAGGAGAAAATGTTTTAGGTAACTATACCGAAGGGCTGGTATAAGGTTGTTGGAAAATGATTTGACCATGAAGGGTTATGGTCGGAAAAGGAGGAGTTTTGGAGAAATAAACAAAATGGTGAATTTCCGGGAAAATGTTTTAAAAAGAGACTTCTTACCTTTTTAACAAAGATGTATTTTCGGGAAAAAGTTTTAAACGAGACTTCTTACAAAAATAGATTTATGGGAAAAGATCTAAAAGCCTTCTTTTCTTTTTCAAGAAAGATATAGAGATTTCAAAACAAAGTTTTAATAAACAAAAATATATCCTTCTCCTTCGAACAAGGATATAGAGTTTTCAAAGCAAACGAAGTTTTATTTAAACAATAAAAGAGTAGTGCATGCTCATTCCGGGGGTAGTTTGCGAGTACATTCAAATGTACTCATATTGGTTTCGTCCCTGGCTATTGTCTTAGCCAGATTCTGAAGAGGAGCAGTTTGAGGAGAAAAGGGCATTCGTGAACGTCAATGCGAACTAGGGCGCTTCCCAGTCAGCTGCCTGTAGGGTTGGCAAATGGCTTGGGCTCCACGTTGTTTGGTGATATCCGCTGCAAGTACCTGATGGAGTTATGGCTTTAGTCAAGTAAGTAATTTCATTCGGTATTTATGGGTGTTCTTTTGATACCAGTTTGATTGTGCTCAGCGACAGACTGATCATGGGATCGTTGATGTTGTAGGCACAAGGGTATTTCGGACAGCTAATCCGGGGTTCCCACAAGGTGCAACATAAAATTCAAGCAATGTATCATGTTCTGATATTTGGTATCTTACAAACATCCATTGTTAAGTAATATCAACATTTTTACTCACCCTGAACATCCCAAATATCTTCTCGTACGGCGTCACAAGTGTGTCCCGCGCGATCAATGTCTTAAACGCAGGCACGTTATAGTACTGGATGCGTGGCTCGAGAGCTGGGTTAATACCATACATCCCGGTGTTTACATTGTCAAAGTACATGCACTGCACAACAAAGCACAATTCATTTTGTTTAGGCCCTACAACATATGAAGCAAATCAATGCAGCACAATCTTGAGAGTTGCAACTTTCGTATTTCGTATATCATCGGATTGTACACATACCTGTATGTACATGTGGCACCCGTAGATGGTAAATCCGTGGACGCTTCCATGCATCGCCTCCTGCACTCTATATGCAGCATCCAAGGTCTCCTCTACTCCGTACCTCCCCCAGTTCACTTGTTCCAAGTTGTCAGCATACTGGGCAAGGAGGTATGCATCTCTGGGAACACACCCCCTCTTTTCCCTTGGGATGAAGTATACAGACATGGCCAGCATCACGTAGGCAAGCGTCAACTGCCTCGCTGTATGCCTGTCACTATTTCGTCCCGCGCTCTCTTCAGCAGATCAAGCAGCATGTAAGTGGCGAGCTCTGCACAGCCCGGCAAACCTATGGCAGTTCTAGCATACATGATCTCACGAGGCGTGGGTGCTCCACGCAACCTATATAGTGTGATAGATCCCCCCGCCTACATCCTACCACCCTGCAGAACGACGCCTCATCTAGCGTTGCGAATCGGTTGTCCCCTCACACTAGCCTTCCTTTTCTAGAATCTACACACTCGTATAGAAACTGCGTGAATTCAGGCTGAAGTGGGAGAAACGGTCCATCGTGAGCAGACCAGAGAGGCCTATACTCCTAATCAAGTTCAGTGCCTGATCTGACCACTTCTCTACTGTGTCACAGAGATCCTTTGCAGCAAAACAACTATTGACATTGCTTCTCCCACTCCTAATGATTCTACCCGCAGACAGACGGACAACGAACTCCTCTTCCACCTCGATGTCATCCTCATCACCGCCAGCAATCGCCCCCCCCCCCCCACACCAAGAAAATCCCTCGTTCGTTTCTGAATAAGAAGAACAAAGGAAGAAATCATCAACAGATCCAACAAAAAACTGAGAAGATGGAAACCACATTCATCCGTCAAAAATCGAGCGGCGGAGTTCTAAACTCACCATTGGATCTTCGTCGACGGACCAGGCTTCTTCCCACCTACGGAACCTGCTGGAGTTATCCGCTCTTGTGGGTTTTGCTATGTGTTTATTGTTCGCAACCCAACCGGAGCTCTCTTCTACTACTCTCACTCTCTCTTCTTCTCTCTACAACTAGCACCCCTCTTAACTATGTCATCACCCCCTGCTCTGCCGGAACGTCAAATCGGAGCTCCTCTTTCAAGCAAGCAAAGAAAAACAAGGAGCTAGCTACGCGCGCTTCAGAGCTAGCTACGAACTGCAGGGACCAACAAATGGCCATAAGTACGCTTTGACGCAGACGCGTGGTAGTAGGCACGTACGTTTTAATCATTTTCTTCACATATTTTTGAACTCAGCAGTGCTGAAAAAATCTTATCCAGGACTCCTATTCAATGCGTTGATGCTTTGACAAGCGTTGACTATTTCAAAAGACAAGTGGTCCACTTGCTCTCGGATGCCCAAGCACACCCATATCCAGGGCAAACAACCACGGGACAGACGGATCCTTCCCCTTTACCTGTACGGGCTTACTGTACATCATGGGCCATGAGGGTCGCACGCTGTACTACAGTGTATGGGAAGAATTTTCTCCACATGCAACACAACGGAAAATCAGACCAAAACAAAACAAAACGGCAATTCCACTAACCGCGAATTACTATAAATATTTTTTACGATGACAGACTGATATCTCAAATCCCCCGTTACATCAAATCGGCACGCCTAACAGTTATACAAGTTTTATAATCTTGTACCACAGACGCATCAAATTATTCTAGTCACTAAGTAAACTAAAACCTAGGATAGCTTTGCCCTCTTCGCACCACACTTCACGCTATCAGTTTCATCGTTCGAATCGCGGAACAAATTCATTGGAACAAGGACTGAATCGTCTGAATCACCACTTGATTCGTCATCGTCTGCCACATCCAGGCATGATTGGATCATAAGCACAGTTCACCCAGAAGCATCAAGTTTCTTGCCGTTGCACCTTGTACGATTCTAAGAAAGAGAATTTAGCAGGACAGTTACATTCTACCATTTCAGAGTTTGCATATCACAAGGAAAAAGAACAAATGGCACACAATGCAAAAAAAACAAATCCCACCTTCTTCAATGCTTTCACCCCGCCCTCCTTCAGTTGCTCCTTGTCCTGAGAGTCAGTAGAGTCCTTTAGGTTTGTAAAACATTCCATTAAGATACAAACAGGCATCACAACCATCTCTTGGTTGGTTTTGTGTAGCTTACCGACAGCTCTTCTAGATCACCAACATCCTCCGAGCTCACAATCATACCAATGATCGTGAAACAATCGTCGACCTTCAGGAAAGAGCAAGAATTAGAAGACCAAAATTGGTAACACCGTTTCCAGATCTGGATGAACGTGTACACGAGCCCCACTAACCTTGTTGATCTCATTGTCGGTGTGCTGAAAGATCTTCTTGGACGTTTCAAACTTGGCTGCATCAGGTAAAGCATCGAGGTTCTCCATTTCTCCTATATGGGCTTGGCTGCATCCCGAGCTTTGTACTCTCACACCACAGCAACCTGCCCTTTATACACACCTCCCTCAGCCAGGCGAAGGCTTCATTTATTGCCGACTATAATTCAAATTTCAAATTTGAAAACGATCATTAAACGTGACAGTACAGGGTCCAAGCTTTACAACCATGCTCTCCAAATATAACAGTTACAACAGATATACTCTACAATAGTACAAGGCACGAGACCTTTTGAGCAACCAAATCAAAAAAATGTATGAACTACAAGGCATCAGGAATGTTAACACCTGGCATCAAACTGAACATTTGTTTTGTACAGCTGGGCTTCCTGTGGCCAGTCAAACTGCAGTTGCTGCAATGGGGATCTTTTCTGGGTTTCACTGGACGGTCTCCTCGATGTGGACAAGTACTGCTCTTGTGTCCCTCACATCGGCAAATACTGCAAAACCTCGTTCTTTTCCCGGTCTGTTCATACGGCGGTTTGTCTCTCGCTGTCATTGCAAGTCCACGTTTAAGCCTACGCTCAGGCGCAATAATCCCGACAGTTGATGTGGGGTTAGTTGACGTCACATCAGCTGTATCATCTTGCGCGTTACCACCTGCAACCAAAGTGTTGGAGCAAGTATCATCGAGCTGAACAGTGGCAGTAGCGCTTTGCGTTTTCTTGCTTCCGGCAGTTTGCCTGGACCCAACCGAGTTTGACAATGAAGATGCTCTAGATTTCTCCAGCATGCGCAGTCCATCCTTGTCACCAGACAGACCAATTGCCTTTGCTTTGAGATCACACAATCCTGTCATAACACATTCAAAAGCATCAGGGTTGCTATCTCCCAAATGAACAACCTCCAGCACGGTTATATACATTGCGGAATGCCTGAATGTCATTGCTTCCGGAGGGCCCATATCCTTCTGGTAGTGTTTTATATGGTCAGGTAGTATGTCTCTGGCATCAACTGTCCACCTTTTCATAATGTGCTGAGCTGGAAGCCTTTGCACATCAAGAGTGATCATCACCTGTATCAAAACACTTTTTGTTAGTTTTCTTCCTCGCACAATTTCCCTATATCACTTGAATGTTACGCACATCGTTGCTTACCTTAATTATGTGACAGCACACCATACCCATATGCTCAATCTTCCACACTCACAGGTATATGTTGAACCATCGTCTGCAATGTTCACCTCGTAACGGCTCTTGAATCAGTCTGGCCTAGATGCTGGATTGACATGTATCGCCACATATTTCCTCATTGGTTCTACTGTCTGGACAACAAATGACCCAGCAACATATAAAGCCCATCCAAACATTTCAAACATTGCTCTGGTGTACACCTTGCTTGCATGTCTTTCAAGTGGGACATTAACTTTCAGCACAGCACCCGCCTGCGTTAATGTCAACATTAGTGCATAAAACAGAATGTACACTCCTCCGAAAACGGTAGGCAATATGTATATATATCCAATACCAATCATCCACTTACCAGCCTGGTCCTTTTTTCTTGGAACCCCTCCTCCTGTTCCCTGTCATACTGCAGTTTTGCATATTGCTTAACAAAGATATTCATCGGACAAGCAGGCGGCACTTAGTTCTTCAACATATGGTTTGCACTCTCACTTCTCTGCGTGCTTGTTTGTTTTGCGCAAAACTTCCCACTGAAATACGGTTTGGCCCACTTCTTACGCACTTCGTAAGCCTGGACAAGAAAAGTATTTGCAGATAGTCCATACTTTTCCATCAAACTCTTCCACCCATCTTCAAACTCGCCAACCGTCAGCATCTCATCGACAAGGTTGTGGAATTCTGTCCGGAACCCACTTTTCTTGCTGTAGTGAGTACCAAGGGACTCTTTGGCTTTGCGCAAAACATGCCACTTGCACCATCTATGTGTCGCTTCGGGCCAAACGTTTTCAATAGCAACTTCCATCGCCCTGCCTGATCTGTTTAACAGTACGATTCAGAGTAAAACATCAAGAATATCATACATGTTACTCAAAAAACATAAATGTAATGACATGTTCTTACCAGTCAGTATTGTAATTGGCCTCTTTCCACCCATCATTTTCACAAATTCTGTGAACACCCACTCAAAACTTTCTATCTTCTCGTCGCACATCAACACACCGCAAACAGTACACTCTGGAAATGGTTGTTCACTCCGACAAATATCGAATGGCATGTCATACAGATTAGTCTTGTATGTAGTGTCGAAGGTAACAACGTCACAAAAATGATGATATTGGAGCTTGCTCCTACCATTTGTCCACAACAAAGACTGAATTCTGCTTTCAGAGTCAGCCTGCACGGTGTAGGTAAACTTGCTGTCCTTTTCTTTCATCTCAGAGAAAACCTGCATTGTTTTCTTAACATCATCATCGCCTTGTTCTCTACTGATTTTCCCACACAATGTCCTAAGAGACCTCTTAGTGAACGGTACGGTTTCTATCTTCCCAAAAAAGCTCCCTATAATGCTATAAACCTTGCTTAAGTTAATGTTATTCTCACGGAGTTGTGAAACCAACTCCCTTGTGTATTTATCAATGTGTCGATGAGAAGGGAAATGCAGCTTCTCTACACATGTCAATAGCAGTGCGTGGTTGTGCACAAGCCTTGACTCACTTATAAACCAGCCTCGATCGCTTGTCCGCAGCAATCTAATCATGGCAGGACACTAGCAATGGCTAGATGTCGTGTTTGACGCTTTAGGCTTACCCTGAAGAAAAAGAAACATTCACTGTTAGTGCATAATACATGATACTAACATGGATATGTACAATCTTAGTGTATGTTTTTTTGTACCGCGCAAACACACAACAACTCCCGCATACACATTGTCCCTTTCACATTCTACCTGCTCTTCCCGTAGCGGATGCCAAATCCACATTCCCAAGAATAAAGATTGTAGTAATCATAGGCCTCTCCAATCGAATCAAATGTTACTCCCACCGCAGGGTTAACAATCTCTTTGGTTGTCCGCTGCGCAAACTCTCTGAAAGATGACCCAAGCGCTGACACCCTTTCAGCTTGTGTCTCCCTCTCGTCTACCATTGTGCCAAGCCTTGGTCTGAAAGTTGCAAAACATTTTTCTCATGTATTTGTTTAGATTTTCACTAAGTCATCACATAACATATACTCCCTCCGTTCCAAATTAGATGACTTCCATTACAATGTATCTATACATATAACATTCTATTGAGCAAGAAGTAATTTTTTCACTAAGTCATCACATAGCAAACTCTCTAGCAGTTTTCACAATTTAGCATTGCCAGCAGTAGTTATATTTCTTTTAATTATAATTCGACCACACCAAAATTTAGTTCTACAATTGCCAACCTTAGAACTAGCGACATAGTTGCCTTTTAAGCTAAAAGTTATATAAAATGAACTCGTTTTATACCTTCGCAACCAGCTGTCATTTGAGCAAGAAGCCCCCACGCCATTGTTGACGCTATCGACATCTGACCACAATCTTGGCCATTGCACACTCCCTTCCCCTCAGGTCGCTCTGAGAGGCTGCCACTGTTTCGCTATCGGTTTCTTCCGGAACAGTCTCCAGAATCCTGTCCTCAATACATCCGAGGTCTCAATACGGCTTGACAAAACAAGAAACGAAGATAGATCTGAAAAGTACAAATTGGAAATACCTGCTGCAGCTTGCACCATTTTGCATGCTAGCCTTGTCCTAGCCCTGTAATCACACCTGCCCACCCGATTCAGCGACCACGGGGAGAAAATGTGGAGATCCCGGCGAGGAGCCCGCTCCCGCTGCTCGCATAGCCGAGAGCTAGAAGAACGATAAACAGTAACACCATCTCGTGGGGTTCATAATTAATTAATGTTTGTCAAAGGGGGGACATTTATTGCATGATTAATGCATCATGCTCGTACTCTAACCATCACCTCTCATGACGCAGCTTAACAAGTAACAACACATCATTTGATTTTTTTCCGCTCAAATTTCATGACTGATTTGATGCCCCAGAACCGCCACCACGTCCTAGCATGCTTCTTTTTGTTATACAAAGAACCAAATTTCAAAATTCATCATCTTTTTCAAAAAAATGTCAACTGATATTTTACACCATGTCTTTTTTATTCACCTGAACCATAAGAAAAAAAAATTGTTGTGTTTTACTCACTTGCAACAGACGGCATTTCCCATGTGGTCAACTTTGTTTGACCCTCACTTCCCTTCACCTGTGGGGTCCGGGCAAGTGGGTACAGGGTGCGTGTTGTTTGGGGACAGGAAGCGAGGTAGGTGGTCAAAAATTTCAGTTTAAACAGGATATCAGCCCCACGGTTAACAAGTCGTCAACTTAATTAACCCATTAGTGAGCGTATGTTGTTTAGTACGCCGTTATCAACGAGATTAAACTGAATTTTTTTTTTCAATTTGAAGTAAAACAGAAACTGATAGAGGGACTATGTCGTAAACACAGAAACTGAACTGAAGAACTTATGATTCAGCTTTACAAATCGAAACTGACATCACTATTAGCAGGGAATAACACTGGAGTATACACCGATAGCAAAATATGAAGGCGGCTTTTACAGGAGATTATCAGTGCTCTATGCACTGTTGGTGCGCCGGCGGCGGCCTAAACTACTAGTACTAATCAGTTGCAGTGCAACTAAAGCACTACAACTGCTACTATGCCAGCCTCGGCTCGGCTCCTACATGCGCCGCCTCTTGGCTGGCTGTCCATCGTCATCATCGTCGGAGTCATCGTCGGAGTCGTCTTCCTCATCCTCCTCCTCCCCCTCACCATCCTCCTCATCCTCCTTATCCTCCTCCTCCTCCTCCTCCTCGTCCTCCTCCTTCTCCTCGTCGTCGTCGTCCGAGTCAGAGTCGGAGCCCTCACCATCGCCGTCATGCGGCTCCAACTCCGGGTCCGAGTCCTCCTCCTCGGAACCGCCGCGGTCGCCGGAGTCGGGGTCGAAGTCGGCGCCATCGCCGTCCTCCGCCTGCTCGTCGTCGTCGCCCTCGCCGTCGTCGTCGGAGGGGCGCGCTCCTGCCAACGCCTGTGGCCCTCATACCACCATGGGACCGGGTTCCCTTCTCTGTCAGACTCCTCCAGGATGTCAGGGTTCGTCCACCATGGATCCATCGCAGAGAAGGATTGTTTTGTGTTTCGGGGCTGGAGAGAAGAGAGGAAATGAGGAACCGCAATCTAACGCGGTTGGGGTTTTTATGTGTCGAGGCATACTGATGGAATCACTGCCACCGGCGCGGAGATCGACAACCGCAAGCTGCACCGAACAGGCGCGGTTCGCTTCGTTTTCTCCCCATTTGCAGTTGGAAATGACAACACACCCTACCGACCTATATTCGCAATGATGACACTGTGTGACCGCGCTTCACGTCTCATCGAAATGACACGCGTGTAAGTGTTCACCACGTCATTTGCTGCATTTTTATATGTGTGTAGTACAAGTGTCGAACAGTTCAAGTGCGTCGTGGTTCTGGTCAAAGTTACTACAGTTGGAGACGATGTGAGACATCTAGACGTATCGGAATACTAACTTGCGAGAAATGACGCCTTTTTGTTTTCTCTCCGTGCATATCTGCCTCACTGATCCCTTGTCAACAAACCTAGCGTGATCTGGTCACGAATTGCAAGATGTCCATTTCGTTTAATTATTTTGATTATTTCAAGTTCATTTGAAGCACCGGTCAAAATAGATTTGACCAACATAAAACAAGTTTGAAACATCCAAATGGAAAATTATCCATGCATCCTTCTTAGTTAGTCTAAACTGAAACTTTCGCGACGTGTTTGAACATTTCATGTTGCAAACCCACAACCCATTTACCATCAACCTTGAGTTCATACGGCATAGTTTGTGTATATCACCTTAAGCACACGAACTTTTTCGCCTGAATGTGTATAGACCTGGTTCATCATATTGCTACTATATGACACAATATGTCTATGCGCGCAGGATTTTCCACTTTTTGAATTTTTTTGAATACTTGAAGATCATTTCAAATTCCGGCAAACTAACTCCTAACAAAAAACTAATCCATTTTGAAACATGAATTTTGGAAAGGAGGAACACATGAATGCTATGGTACGAAGACCGTAACGTAGAACGCAGAACGGACTCGGCAAATTTTGTGGTATGTATGTATCATTTTATGACAACACATCTTGAACTACAAAACACACCGGTAAAAGTTGTCACCGCCCCTAACGAATGTTTTTTTTGACGATACACAATACGCAGTTCTTGTTTTAAACCACACGTCGTTGTTTTTGCTTGAAAATAAAACACAATTGGTTTGTTTAGTTTAAGAATTTTTACCCCAGTGACATGCGAATCGACGCAACCCTGTACACACCACGTACTTGTCACAACACACGACGTGTACACACTGTGTGTCCAGCGTCACTGCGTTTGTGTGAGGTAGTATCCATGTTCAGTAAAATTCAATGCATCGACGCTTCGCGGTCCTTCTCCTTCGCTGGTTAATGCTGGTAGGTGCAACTGCTCCAGCTTCTTCACGAAGCTTCTTTATTTACCGCAGACGGCGAAGCTTGCCTGTTCATCGTCCATTCACTCTTCTCTACCTCCCACCATTTACCGTTCTCTCATCAACTGTCTGCATCCTTCCCCTGTAGTCCCCATGGATCGCGAATAGTTCGAGTTGCTAGGACTAGCCCAGGCAAGAATGGCTGAAGGCGCTGTCAGGTTCCTTGGTCCAAGGCCATGGAACATGGGCAACACTGTCCAGTTCTTCGCATGGGGAGGCACCCTATCCACCTGGCGCGCTGCTCAGATCTATCTGAGCCATGTCTCCGGTGGGGCCATGGCAAAGCAGAAGATCCATTCCGGCGCGGGCGGCCATGGGCTGTACGCCTTGCTGGAGGAAGAAGGAGCCACGGGATGGCTCCACGGCGACGTCTACTGGGTTGGCGATACCCTCCTGTGCTGCATCAAGGTCGACCCCATTCTGATGTACGAATGGGGTCGCCCGCTCGTCCAGCCCGTCCTGCGCATCCTCCACGTTGCTCGCCAGAGTGAACCTCCAATAGGACACTAGTTCCCTCTATCTAGATCATCTGTTTTCTTCCGTTTATGTCAAGGACATGTAATCGTCTCAGTCTGTTTTTATTTGTGTCAACTATGTATTAAGATCTCATGTTTTTATCAAGATCTAAATCTCTTATCACTGTTTAGATTTTATATGCCCTAATGTCAGCGAACGATCAAACTAGTTTGGTCCGAAACGTCGTGTCTAGGATTAATTCTTGTGCAAGTGTGAAAAAAAATTATGTTATACCAGCAAACGGTCTTCACGCTCGCACTAGTTTTTGTTTTTTTACCAGAAATATAATTACGACAAGTAATGATTTTTTTGCATCCTTTAACTGTAGAAACAATTTTCCTCCTTTCGGATCACTAAATGATGTCATCATCGTTAACAACAATTTTGTGATGCTGAAAGCCATTTTCCTCCATCGAACTAAATAGGAAGCCCATAGCAGCCCTACGCCAGGTTCAAAAACACATCCAGCTGTACGCCAGCCAACGAACATGTCCCGAGATGTCCTAGTGACGCACGTCGTCCAGCATTCAATGCGTATTCGTCCCGTATTCAACCATTTGTCCATTTCTCTCACATTTCTCTCACATTTCAGAAATAAAAAACACTACCTTATCCACGGATCGCGAAGCCCCCACAGCCGTCCAGATTCGCTCCTCGCGTGTCTCCGTGAGCCAAAAGTCCGCGTCCGCCCTAACTAGGTCTAGATTGCAGGATGGCAACAACGGCGGCACTCCTTAAACAATTATATATATCGTTACGATTGCCCTAGGTCAATTAGTAAAAGGCTTCTCCACGTGAGTGGGCTGGGCTCATCCAGTTTTGGCAGCGTGGGCTCGTTCCACCAGACCACTCGGGTCATCCGGCCCCTTCCCTCTCGACCGGTAAGCGGTTCCTTTGAATTTGAAAAAGATCGCACCAGCGGACCGTGTGGTGGTGACAAACGTTGTGTTCTTCTTGCGTCGTCTCATAATTTTTTTGAATGTCTGCCAAGTGTCATACTGTGGAGGATGAGAGATTAAGGGTACATGAGGTGGGAGGACAATATTTGCCTTTAGTTTTTAAAACCACAATTTCAGAACAAAATATATTGAGAACCGCTCATCCAAATTATGAATCTTTTCGACTTTTGAGCACATCGTGTCGAGACTTTCAAAAATTATATCCTTGATAGGTTTTGACAAACTTATTTTTACCTCTCGATTTTATATACGCATTTGCTACAATCCCAACTTAATTGTTCATAATCCTTTGTTAAAACAATACTCAAAGATATAATTCATGCTTCCTAGGTCAAGAAGCCCAAACTTCTACTCTGATGTAAACTGACTTGGGAACAAATGAGTAATTGAATTCTATGGTCAAGAATAAGAATGAAGATGCACAACGGTTTAGGACTTCCTTTCTTTTATTTCTTGGAAATTTAATTGTCGGATGTTGAGGAACGAAGTCACTAGTGTATGTTGCAGAGCTTACTGAAATGAAGAAGAACACTGCAGGAGCTGACGCCACTCAAGCAGTACGCGACATGGAGCATCAAGTTCTACTCTAGAGGACAGGGACAACGCCCACTCCCCGGCCACCATCTGCAACATAGAGAGTATCTTAACATAAAAAATGGTTAATTTTGCGTAAGCAATTACACACCATAGACTTCTTGAGACATAAGAGTAAACCAGTGGCGTCGCCCTCCTCTCGCGACACGGGGGAACCCTAGCCGCAGCAGTAAAAGCTTACTCCGCCCCTCTCCCGCATCACCGCCGCCGGAGGGGCGCCGGCAAAGCCATGCGCGCCCTGGGGAAGGTGGCGGCGGGGCGGTTTTCTCTCGCAGCACGCACTCCCGATGGATGTTTGGGAGCTGTGATGGCGGCTCGAGGTCGATGGAGCGGCCGTGCCGAGATCTGTGACGATGGTGCAGAGATGAAGGACGCGCGGGGTAGCGCACCTTGCCATAGAGTCGAGTGGTGCAGGGGTGCATCCCGGGCCCGATCTGGGCCTAGAGCGGGCCATGCGGACCGCGGCCAACGCGTCACAGCCTGTGGTGCTGCGTGCTTCCCGTGGAGCTCGGAGAGGATGTGGCGTTCGAAAAGGCGGATCTGGTGTTCTCAGGATGAGATGAGGCGGTTTGTAACATCCCAAAAATATTAATCAGTATTATTACTCCAAAAATGAGAGCCAACAAAAACTTTTGTTGATTATGATGTGTTGTTTATAAATTGTTGCTTGTGGTAATTAATTCTTGTTGATTGTGTTGCTTGTTTGCTTGAATTAATAGAAAGAAAATGCAAAAAGCAAAAGTGAAACAAGAAAAATAAAAGTGACAAATAAGAAACTCAATAATGTTCCAAACAAAATTCAGAGGAATGATATATGAAACCTCTCATTTACATTCTTATCACTTATCTCTTCCAAATATTATTTTACCCTATTTTAAAATTTAAAAGTAAAAACAATTGAAATAAAACAAAATGCAATAATTAAAACCTATAAACAAAACTGATTCAAAACATTTTATTTTGAAATGCCAAATTTTGTGGAGCTACTACATGCTATGTGGAAGCCTCACAAATATTTGTGAATTTTTCTAAAATGTTTAAGTACCTCAAAGAAATTCCAAAATGCTGCTGGAAATGAAAAGAAGAAAAAGAAGCAGAGAAGGACCTAGTTGTAATAGAAAAAAGAATCCAGGGGGCGTTCTGCAAGAACGTCGTCGTCCACCTCTCTCCCTCGCCCCGACGCATCGCCGTGTCGCCGTGACCGTTCCCCGCCGATTCCGCGCTCCCCAGGCCCCCCTGGCCGCGTTCTCCCTCGCTCCCGTGCCTCTGCAGCCGCGGCGCCGCAGAGGAGAGCACTTACGACCTCCCTCGCCTCGAATCCACCCCAGCGCCGCCGTGGCAGCCGCGGCGATGCCGGCCCAAATTCGCGCAGCTCTCTGCACCTCGACACACCGCTCGAGCCAGAGCTTCTAGAACGTGTCCGGACCCCGGTGGACGCCTAGTCTCCACGTCCCTCGCACCACCGCGACGGATTCGAGGAGAAATATCTCCGCCGTGCGCCATGGACGTCGATCATGCACTCCGTCCACGATACGCCGGCCCTGCGCTATAAAACCACCCCCACACCCCTCTGGGAACACCACACCACCCCACTCCCTCACTTCTCCCTCTCGATTCGCCGTGCACCGCCAGGAGGGCGTGCTCTGCCGCAGCCTCTGCCGCCGTTGAGGTCGAGCACGGCCGCGACGCCACACTCTCCCTTTCCCTTCTTTCTGGCCTGCACGCTCTTCTGCAACCACACCGCACTCACTCGCCTCGCTTTTCCCTTGTTTAGGGCAAAGGAGAGGAGCCAGGACCTCGCCGGAGCTCGTGCCCGTGGCCGTGGAAGTTGGAGACCTCGCCGTCGCCGCTACACGCCGTCCCAGCAAGCACAGCTCGCACCAGCACCTTCCTCGAGCCTCCGCCGTCGATCTGCATCATCGCCACGACCTCCCGAGCCCTCTAGGTGAGAGATTCATCCACCTCGCCGGCGCGGCAGCGCCGCTAAAAAAATGGTCGCCGTCGTTGCGTTGATCAAGGGCCGTTGGATCTTGATCCGACGGTGCCTTACCGCTTCGTTTAGAAGAGAAAGAGAGAGAGACTAATGGGCGGGCCCCGCTCGTCAGGTTTTAAACAATTTCCCGCCGCGCTGTGCCGCTGCCATGTAGGCCCCACTAGTCAGAGATTTAAACATTATCCATAACTGGATTTCTCTGTTTAAAATGGAAATATGAAATCAGTACTGGATCCAACTTTGAAATTCAATATCTCGAGATTTAGGAATCCAAATAAATCAAACTCAATTGTTCTGGAAAGCTTATGAAAATGTTTAACCAACCCAATTGGATTCATTCCATTTAATTAAATAAATAAAAAGTATTATTAAAAATACTACAGAAGGTTTAAATTCTAAACTTGTTTGTTTCTGATACTCTGTTAGTCCAAATAATTCCAAACCAATTTTGTTAGCTTAGACTGCCATGTATTAGCTTCCCTAATTTTTAGAATTATTTGTGCAGTAGTATTTGTTTAGTATTAAGTTAAATTTAAACACCTTCTGCACTCAAACATTTAAATATGTTTATTGGTTAACCCAAATGAATTAGGACCAATTTTGTTAGATCACATTTACCCAGGTTTAGTTACCCCTAAAAGGATTTAATTTTAGGGTCAACAGAACTTAATTGGTAGCTAAAACTTGATTATTAAGTTACTTGATTCACAAATGTGTAGGGAGTTTAGTAACTCCAATTGATCCAAATCAAATTGTGTTGTCTTCTACACATCAGTAGCTTTCCATAGAATTTTAGTTTGTATTTTTGTGACTAACAGAACTCAAGTTGTGGAATTAAACGTTTTCAACAAGTTTCTGCCATAATTTAGAAGTAATTAAATAATGTTTAGTTCAATTATTTGAAAACCAAATTGTATGGTTTGTTGTGTGCAGTAGCTATTTGTGATGTTCATGATTGTTATGTTGAGATGATTGCTTGTAGATTAGTGATTGTTTGCATTGTTTGTTTATTAATTAGACGAGAACGTTGTCGGATATATCGAGGAAGGAGAGTTTGTTGAAACTGAAGAACAAGATCAAGGTCACTTTGCCGAGCAAGGCAAGCTATTCTCTGAGCTTGCACTACAAACATATGCATCTACTTTCATAACATGTTTTACTCTCAAAGCAAGATTTATAAAACCCATTTCAAAAGTATATGGAAATTATTTTGCCACCTATGTAGAAATATAAGATAGTTATATCAAATTATAGGATGGAAAAAACAAATGTGGTTTATTCAAAACTCCTTTGCAATTACTTGTGAGTTTATGAAATGCCGAGATGTCGGTGTGGAATGGAGAAGTGGAAAAATGGTGATGTTTATGAAAAATGCACAGTGTCCTAGTACTATGACGACCAATCTTACCCTGTGCGACCACATTTACCATATATGGGAAAAGGCTTAGTCATGTAGTTTGCTCTTATTAGTATGGGATACCTCATCGACAGAGATGACTCCATTATGCATGAGGGGATGGTCCGAGGACCTACCCCCTGACCCGGGTCCTCACACAAGTTGGTGGGGAGGATAGAAGGTTCCACCATAAACCGCCGGACAAAACTATGAGTCCTCACACTTAGGTTTCTGACGGGAAACTGGACTGGGTGTTGATGGAAAGTGTCATATGGGAAGGATCCTATACTAGCATGAGCAAATAAGAGGCTAGGCCGGCGGCTTACTTCGCATACACCTGGTATGGCGAGACGTGGCAGACACGATGAGTTGCCGGATGGATGTGGGCTAAAAGCGTGCTACCTCTGCAGAGTGTTAAAAACTATTCGAATAGCCGAGTCCTCGGATATGGACAATTGGGAGACTGTCCTAAGACCATGTGCAAGTTTTTAAAAGACTTTGAGTTTTAAAAGAAAAATGAAGTGGAGAGTGTTTCCTGCACCTATACCAACGGATCGGTATGAGGTGGTTGGATGAAAGTGGACCATGACGGGCTATGGTCGGAAAAAGAGGAGTTTTGGAGAAACAGATAAAAAAATGGTGACTTCTTTAAAGATAGTTATAAAACTCTTCTTACCTTTTTCAGTAAAGATATAGAGATGTTTTAAAATAAATAAAAGTTGTCAACTAAAATAAAACTAGTGCATACTCATGTTGGGGTAGTTTGCAAGTACATTCAAATGTACTCATGTTGGTTTCGTCCCTGGCTATTGTCCTAGCCAGACTATGAGGAGGAGCACTACGCCGAGCAGGAGTATGGCGACTTCTACGCCAACTAAGGATCTCCACAAGTCAGCTGCCTGTCGGGTTGTCATCGTTAGAATATGATGTCTACTACGCCGTAGCTTCCGCTGATATTTTGGTTTGGCCCATGAAGGCACCTATGTAAGACTTGGTCTAAATGACCATTTATGTAAGACTTTTTATTCGGTATTGTAATGGATGTGAACTTTGTTATCCAATTTGGATTATGTGCAACGACAGACTGATCACGGGATCGTTGTGTTAAGCATAATCGGGTATTTCGGACAGCTAGTCCGGGGTCCCCACACGGTTGCCTAGCGGTGGAGCGACTTGGTGGTAGTGGTTCTGGCTGACTGTGTGCCGGCGCAGGGAACAAGATCGATCTGCCTTTGGGGGCATCGACGCTAGCTGAGCGGCTGCGTCTGCGAGGAACCTCATCCCTGGCAAGGACGCTTGTCACGGTTGGTCTGGAGGACGGTGAAGTCCCATGCTTATAGGTTCGCCGGACCTGGCGGCCGGTGCTTACAACGGGAGGTCATGGCTGCGACGCTTCAGGCGAAAGCCTAATTTGATGATTGTGACACCTTCAGGCGTCGTTCTGCTTCGGGAAGGCATCATTGTGAAGCTTTCGTAGCCCGCTACATGGTGTGCTGAAAGTGCATGTTGCCCCCATGCGTGGTTTTGGTAATTAATGACAATCCTTATAGACTAATGTTTACATTGAGATATTCTTATAGATCTTGTCCATAGGAAAAGATAGAATTTCATGGGTTGGACTCTTGAAGATGACATGATGACCAATGTTGTTTTCAAGGGTTTATATGAAGAATGGTCATGTGTGGAGTTGAGCTTATTGTAAGTATGACTTGGAAAATAAGATTGAGTGGACAATCATGTTTACCTCCAAGCCATCATACATATCAAGAGAAGAAGATGAAGTGCAAGTTCAATATAATGCATCTTAGAAGATATCATTTGAGTGGAGCTTGCAAATTAAGGAGACATGAAGACGGAGCTTAGCGAGTCCCTTCCATAATGGAGTATGGGGGAGCATTTGGAGAAGTCTTCATCAAGCATGTGCTAGCAAGCACAATCAAGAAAGGTGTTTCAACTTGAGATAGTCAACATCGTCATCATCGAGCTCAAGTGGAATGCGCAAGGCAAAGGTATGATCTTGATAGGTTTTCTATTTTACCGGTCTCATGGTGTTAGTGGGAGATGGGGTTATAGGATAGACGGCGTACTATCAAGAGGGGCTCTCAAGTGAGTAACTTGATCGCATCTTTGTGGAGAGCTCAAACCTTTGCATTCTTGGCATATCATCTTTCTTGGTTCTTACTTGGCTTCTCTCCTTGTTTGTTTTTGGTGCTTGTTGTGATCTTCATGACAAGCCCAAGTTCACCGAAAATGGATTTCGTATGGAAAACTTGTTGCATTTTCGGTTTTGAAGGTTTTACCGGTCTTTCGTTTTAGAGAGGTTTTACCTTTCTACATTTGGTTTTACCTTCCCTTGTTTCACTATGATGTTTCTCTACATGATCTTAAAGTGCTCGTTGTGGTGATTCCAACGAGCCCAAGAACATCGAAAACAGAGTTTGTATGCTCAAGATATCTTCGTTTTCGTGTTCGGTCTTGCTATAGTTTTTCCCCAGGCAAGAGTCTCCGGTCCCGGACCGGAGTCTCCGGTCCTCAAGTTTCGTTTTTTGTTCCAGCGGACGTCACTTTCTGTATAGGGGTCCGGAGTAGGTTCGGAGTGACCCCAGAGTCTCTGGGGGGCCGGAGTCTCTGGTCTCTCAGTTCGGAGTCTCCGGTGTTATTTTTCCTGCAACGGCTCTTTTTTTGTGGGGCCTATAAAAGGCCCCTTCTTCCCCAAAGAGACCAGCTCTTCCACGCACGAATTTTCCCCCTCTCTCACCTCCATTGTTGACCTTGGAAAGCTTGCCCCTCTCCCAATTCCTCCTATGATTCTTGCATATCTTAGAGGGATTTGAGAGAGGAGATCTAGATCTACATTTCCACCAATCAATCTCTCCTCTAAGTGAGGGGAACCTAGTGGATATAGATCTTGGAGTTCTTGTGTGTTTCTCCTCTTTGTTCTTCCTCTCTTATTCCCCCATAAGCATTTGTTGCTTTGTTGGAATTTGAGAGTGGAGGATTTGAGCACTTGTGCTCTTGCCTTATGCATTTGGTGCATCGGTGTGCTCTCCACGAGGATTCGTGGAAGTTGAAAGCTTGTGAACTTGTTACTCTTGGGTCTTTGGACCCTAGACGCCCACGTGGTGGTTGAGACCCTTGGTGGTCACTTGTAGCCGTTCGGGAGCCCCCAATCCCGTTGTGGGTTGTGCCCCGGATTGTTGTTGAAATCCGTTCGGGAGCCCCCAATCCCATTGTGGGTTGTGCCCCGGATTGTTGTTGAAAGGCTCCGGATTCCGCCTCGAAGGATTCCGATAGTGGAAGGTGAACCAAGCCTTTGTGGTGCGGTTCATCAGAGAAGAGGGTGAAACCTTTGTGTTTGTTGAACCGTTGTGTCGGGTCACACCTCTCCAACGAGACGTACTCCCTTAACAAGGAGGAACTCGGGAATATATTCTCGTCTCCGCGTGCCTCAGTTATTTCTATACCCGAGCCTTTTACTTATGCAATTTACATTGTGACAGCCTTCGTGCTTGAAGTATTCTATAGCTATCACCTTGTTGCTTGTCTTGCTTAGCATAAGTTGTTGGTGCACATAGGTGAGCTTAGTTTATTTAAGTTGTTAGCTTGTTAATTTAAACACCTAGTTTTATTCCGCAATTAGCAAGCCTAAACCGGAAAAGTTTTAATCGCCTATTCACCCCCCCCCCTCTAGGCGACATCATTGTCCTTTCAATTGGTATCAGAGCCTGGTCTCTCTTTTTGGGCTTTACCGCCTAGAGAGTAAAAGATGTTGTTTAGAGAATTAGTGCATGATCCCACCTTTATATTCGATGGCACAAATTATGATTTTGAAAAAATCGCATGCTTAATCTTTTTAGGGCCATGTGTCCAAATTATATTAAGAGGATTGTAGATGTGAGTTTATCTCCTCCAAAGGATTTCCAAGAATTATCTTTAGAGAATGAGATAAACACTCATCTCGAGACTCAAGTTACTAATGGTCTTATATGTGTTTTGACCGATGTAGTTCTTGCTTCAATCATGCCTTTTCGAAATGCACATGAGCTTTGGACCAAGCTTCAAGATATATATGAAGTGTCCAAAATTATTGAGGATGATTGTTCTCCCTCCACCTCCGGCCGTGATGAGTTCACAAATCCTTCCACTTCACCAAAATGTGATTTGTCACAAGGTAATGATATGGTGAGTGGTGATAGAAATTGCATTGGTGATGGTGAACTTACTATTGATTATACTTCTTCTCTATCACATTGCAATGTTCTATCTTTGGACTTAAACTCTTCTAGCACTCCAAATGTCATACATGCTAGAGTTGATGGTCCTTGCATATCCTGTAATAGTTTCTTAACTAAATCTAATGATGATATGCTCTCTATGTCTTATTGTCTTGAAAATAATGCTTCCATATCCTCTAGTACTTGCATGACTAACAATGTAGAGGAATCCAAACATTTGTTGGAACAAGACATGGACCTCAATGGTGCTTCAAGTAATTCTTCATCCTTCTCACCCATTAATCATGTTTGCCTCATGGCTAAGGATTCTAAGGTAACTTCTACCTCGAATCCTGAGATATGTGATGATGTGGTTGAGGATCCTCATGGAGAAGATTTTGCCATTGAAACCTTAACCAAGAAGGGTGAGATTGTTCTTGGTGTTCTTCCCAAAGGTAGTGAAGCTATCTCTTCTCTATGTGAAATCGTTGCTCATGGTATCAAATGTATAGAAATCATTGAGGATTTGGATACTCAATTTGAGGAAAATGTAAAATTGAGAGAGAAGATACTAATGATAAAGCATCCTTAGAGAATGCCCTTGAGGAAGAGCAAGAGCTTCGAGTGTCTCTTGAGGAGAAACTTGAATCTCTTGATGAATCAAATGATCTTATCATTGATAAAATCCTTAAGGAAAGAGATCATGCTATTGCAAAATATAAAGTGCTTAAGAAGGAAAAGGTTGAATTTGGAGTTGGCAATGTTAGACTAGTTGAGGATATCGAGAAACTTGATAAAGCCCATAAGGCTTTGGAAAGTGAACACTCTCTCCTTATAAAGTCTCATGATCAACTCCAAACTCAACTATCTAAAAATGATGAGCTTGTCAAGTTGTCTTCTTCCATTTATAATGATGCTTGTGCTACTAACTCCATTTCTTGTGAAGCATCTATTTTGAAGCAGAATGTTGAGCTAAGGGCCCAACTTGAGTTGCTAACTAGCAAGTATGGGAAATTTGAAGAAAGTCATGAAAAGCTCTCTAGCTCTAATGATGATCTTCTAGCATCCCATGCTAAGCTAAAGTTAGCTCATGAGGCTATTATATCAAAGGTAACATCTTGTGAGCCTCATGTGGACAATGACACAACTTCTACTCTTAATGCTATATTGTCTTGTGCTAGTCCTAGTGATTTATCCACTCACAATGTTGCTAAATCTTGTGATGAATTACTTTCCATACCTTGTTGGTCTAACAATGAAGCTTCTACTTCCTCTACTATTTGTGTTGATACTAACCATGTAGAGGAATTAAAAGAGCTCAAGGCCCAAGTCACTTCTTTGAAGAAGACTTGGAAAAGCGTCATGTTGGGAAGTCCACATTTGACAATATGTTGAGTGTTCAAAGACGCCCAATGACAAGAGTGGACTTGGATTCAACTCCAATCACAACAACAAGACCAAGATCAATAAGAAGAAAAAGGGCCAAGAACAAGTCAAAGATTCGGCTAAGATTGCTGCTTCAAGTGCAAAGTTGAAGGGCACCATGTTAGATCTTGCCCTTTGAAGAAGAAGCTTCTTAGTGAGAAGCAACAAGGGAAGAAGCCTCAAGCTCAAACTCAAGTTCCTCAAGTTGAAGAACGACCTCTTCCCAAGAAGACTCAAGCTACTTCTCCTCAAGTCGAGATTACAACCAAGAAGAAAGGAGGAAGTCGATGTTGCTACCTATGTCGTGAAAAGGGTCACCTTGTTTCTTCATGCACTAATGGTACCTTATCCAACCTCATTATAGTTGATGATGTTTATTCTCTTCGGAAGGATAAGGTTGACAATGTGTTTGCCAAATATGTTGGTACTCAAAGTGGTGTCAATAAAAGAACCATTTGGGTTACCAAACCTATTGTGTCTAACCTCTTAGGACCCAACTTAGTTGGGGACCAACAAGCAAAAAATTGATCAATAGGTATTGTTGGAGGACATTAGAGACTTGGCTACATCATGAAGAATTAAGTGATCTTCATCAATTATATTCTTTCAAGTCAAGTCAATTGGGCTATATTGTTCTTTCTCTTATCCAATGTTCCTCCTTTTGGTAACTTTTATTTAAATCATATATACATTGAAAGTTGCTTGCACCCTTGCATGTGTTTGGTTGTGTACCTTGCTTGTGCTTGCGAAATCAAGAATGTGTATTTTGGTTTGCACACCATTTGCACTACAAAAATTTCGGCCATCCGGGACGATTTCATAACGTGGTGATCATGCTCCAAAACATCGGGATGAGCAATCCTCGACGATTCACACGACGTAATAAAAAAGTCAGGGACCTCTAGTCATAGATGATTCTACGACGATCCGGTGAACCCCTGAACGTCGCGAAGGATCCACGACGTTCCGTCAATCCTCGCGAGCAACCGGACCGGCCCATCTAAGGACCACGTTTTTGTTTTCGTCGCGGCATGTGCCACATGGCAGACGGCCGTTATCGCCGTTTGATGACGTCATCTTATGCTCAACGATTTCAAGACGTCGCGGCGCGTGATGATGTCAAGGTGCCGCAACGTTTTGTTTTTTCGTCGCGCTGTTGCTGTAATCAGGTGCGTACACGTGTTCCACCGATGAGCATACACGTGTTGACATATCCAGGACGAAAATTAGTTTTCATCGCTACGGCTGTGACGTCATCATCCCTCTCGACGTTTGTTTTATCCGTCGCGTCGGCCGTGCATCTGTATGCAGACACGTGGTCCAAACATACGTGTACACGTGTCCTCTGTCGACGACGGAAAGTTTCCGTCACGCGTAGTTCGTGACGTCACCGATCACATGACGTTCCCGTTTCGTCGTCGTTCGAAAGACGATTCGTCATAGCGCTACTAGTTTTCGCATCAAAGCAAACACAAAACATGTAGCAAATGCATAATTTTCGAATTAGTCGGAGCCTTGCTCGCCAGCATAGGCATCAAAAGCCAGAGGCCATGTTTTCCAGTTCAACAGACAACAAGTGGTTGACCTGCACTGAACATACAGTTTTCGGCCTCTCAAAGGCAACCAGCAACATACCCCCTTGAAGGGCACCAAAATGCGACGAGTTTCTAGAGGTTCTCACGCAGGACTAATCTGTTGCATGTGTCGAAGAACCTTTAGCCAACAATTGAGCAATAAGGGTATTACAAAACAGTTGACTCTCATTCATTGTTTCATGTTCCTCCCTCATAAGGTGCAAGTCTTGATGATACTGGATCCTTTCAGCATCAGCTTCTTCCTTCGCCTGATTCAACTCATGAACAACAGTCTGCAGTTTGGTCCTCCCTTTTTCTCAGAATCAAGTAGAAGCTGAAGCTGAATCTTTGATGCTCTTGGACGGCTCATTAACACAGATTCGGCGGCAAAGAGAATATCTTCGATAACACCATCCCCTGAAGTAGATTGTGCCATCTTGTTTTTAATTTCATCCTACAAGTAAAGTCATAAGATGAACTAGCAGACAACAAGCTTGAACAGAACATAGATTTTCAGCAAATATGTAGATGACTAGCAGATGACAAGCGTGAGGTGTTATAGCTGAAGACAAGCGTGTACAAAACATAGTTGGGAACCATGCTAAGATGATCTAGTGCAGATTTTAACAGACGTGTAAGAAGTAAGCATGCATGTAAAAACACTAAGAGATGACAAGAAGTAAGCATGCATGTACAATAACTATCAGATGACAAGCATTGATGAAATAGCTGACGAAGTGAATCTGCGCATGCATGTAAACTGTTGATTCCAGATGTACTGAATTCTGAGGGACTTACAATTGCTCTTTTCACAGGCGAACTGAAGGTCCGCTTCTTGAAGCCGGGCTTGGATCTGGACAATTTGAATGCGTGATCCCCCATGTCGCAGCAAACCTCGTAGCTACAAGAACCTGTGGCAGAATGGAACCGGACGCGCCGTCTACTCGATATGGCTTTCACGCAAGCCATCTACACAGACAAAGAGTATGAACATATTAGTGACAGTCCATAATATAGAACTGGAAAAGTGGCAAGGTTGAGTGAACAAGGGCACAACCTGTTTCGCGGGTGTCAACCAGGTAGCGACTAAATTGCACCAGTCGTCATCTCTCATGTGTTGTACTTCAAAAGAAGGTGTTCGTAGAAGCATAGTCTTGTCTTGAACACTGTCAAAGTAAATGCCCTTCAGGAAATAGCGTCTTTGTTTTGTACGGTTCTTGAGATTCATTAGAAGAGCTTCATGAATCCAGGGGTCTTCGAGGTCCAAAATAAATCTTGACTGAAACAAAATTTAGAGCATTCTTCAGTTTTATGAACATCAAGAGAATGAACTGGAAAGTTTTTTTTCATGGAATGAACTGGAAGTTGGGTTACAAAACTTACACTCAGATGGGCGACGTACATAGAAAATACTTCGGGTCTTCCCTTGTACTCTTTCCAATGGGATAAGATAGGGACAGTATCCTTCACAGCTACGGAACACGCAGTAGCAAACATGGAAGCAATCTTTGGGTTCACTGACCTTGTCTTTCTATAAGGAATTACAAGTTTGATCCTCCCTCTGTTGGACACGCTGTCCCGCTCACTTCGCCGGTGTACGTCCACACCACAGTTTGTACCACAAGTCCACACCACAGTTTTTTAACTAACCACGCACCACGCGTTGGTGAAACGTGCACACGTGAAGTTGCAGTTCAACTCCACTCGCCGTGCATGCGAAGTTGCAACGTGCCTCTGCATTTTCGCTCCACTCGCCCACCCGTGCATGCGCGCGCCCCCGGTTCAGTAACCACCGCCTTTCTATAAATAGATCTAGGGCATGCATACGTCCATTACAATTCACTTCAACCTGTTGCAAAAAAGTGGCGACCATGGCTCCAGCGGCGAAGCGCTCTGCTTCCTCGAGGTAGATATTGGAATTTCCATTTCCGTTCATGGGCTTCTGATCCGTTTCTGAATATTCCTCCTGCTTTCATCTTTCTTAGGTCTGTCTTTATGTTAACATCAACTTCCGATCACTGCATGTATGTACACGGCAGTTGCATCCGAGGAGACAGTCACATTCGAGTTTCTGGCGAAGTGGGTAACTTTCCTAGAAGCTGAGATTGAAGCGGCCCCGAAACTCGCTTGCGACAATGTCGACAAGGTGATTGAAGCCAGAAAGGAGTTGGCGCAGAAGGGAGAAGCGGCCAACAAAGCGATCATTTCGTTGCTGGAAGATCTGAAGAAGATGATGGCCAGCAACCTCGACCTGACGAGGCAGGTTGGGAAACTGCAAAATGAGTTAGCGCTCGCGTACAAGGAAGCTCTGATCGCAAAGTCAGGGGCGATCCCAGGGCCATCGGATGCATAGTTTCCCACTGTATATGTTTATGTTTCAGCAATTCGAACTACACTAGTAGGAAAAGCCAATTCTATGGAAGCTTATTCTGTGGCGCACCTTATAGCCGTGCGCCACAGAATAAGCTTCTGTGGCGCACCTGTAATTTATTCTGTGGCGCATTACTTATTGGTGCGCCACAGAATAAGCTTATTCTGTGGCGCAGCTATACCCATGCGCCACAGAATATGCGCGGGCCCCACACCCACGCAAGGGTCAGTCACTTTGGGCTTTATTCTGTGGCGCAGCGATGCCCATGCGCCACAGAATAATCTTATTCTGTGGCGCACCAGGGTGCATGCGCCACAGAATACGCGTATTCTGTAGCGCACTAGCTAGGTGCGCCACAGAATAAGGATGTACATATACAAGCATGTCAGCCCAGTAAGAACCAGGGTGTACTGGGCCAGGCCTCTATAACCCTCAACACTCGGCGAGTGAATCTCGCTAAGGACCAGGCCTGCAAGCCTGGGATGCCCGCGGGGCAGAATCGCCTCGCGGAGGCCTGAGGAGGCAGCTAGGGCCTGTGGAGCCTCTACTCCGCTGCCTCCTCTCCAAGGAAGTTTTCCCTGAAGGGAAGTCAACGCAGAATCCTCCACAGGGCGTTCCCGCCCACGCGAGGGTTCCTTCACTGTAAAGCAAGCTCTGCGGAGCGCACATGGCTTCCGCAGTGGCCGCAGAGTGACCGCGCCTCTGCGCAGAGTGATGACGGAGCTACAGTCCCACTTTGGTGATAAAGGAGTCAACAAAGCAGGGGCAACGGCGCAGACCACCAAGCTTTCCTCTTTGGTGATAAGGGAGCAGGCCGGCGCTACGCGCCGAACGCGACGTCACCGTGGATGGACGGCGGCCTCTCTGCTGCGGCCTCAGCTTTTGTGCCCATGGACCGCGCTCATGGACGCCCAAGCAGCGGTACACCGAGCTCCCGACCGTTGTCGCCATGTGGTAGCCCCTCCGCTGCACAAGGACAGGGAGGAGGCCCGGGGCGCCTATAAAAGGAGCTGGTGCACCACCCTAATGGAGGGATCGAACACATTTTACTCCTAGTCTAGCTACTTGCGCGCAAGGGAGAAGAAGACAGTAGTTTCCCTCCCCTTGTACGCGCCATTGCCACAACTGTGCCCTCGGCAAGCACGCTGTACTGTAACCTCTACAAGCAGCAATACAGACAGGCAGGACGTAGCGGTTTTACCTCCACTAGAGGGCCGTGAACCTGGGTACACGCCGTGTCTCTCTCTGCCGTGATGTCCCTCCTCTGGAACGACGAGCAGCGTCGCCGCGCCGGATGAGGGTTGATTGACGTCGTGTTCAGCCCCTTACACGAACTCTCTTCGCGAGTGTGACTGCCCCTGTTTCGTGGGAGTCATTCTCCGACAATTGGCGCGCCAGGTAGGGGGCTGAGGCGCGCATTCAACCTCCATCGACCTCAACGCCATGGCGGACACTCGCGCTGCTCGCGCCAACCGACGCGCGTCAGGCCGAGCTGAGACTGAGCCCGTCGTCCACGCCGCCAGGCCACGCGGCCGTCCGCGCACCAACCGCGCTTCGGGGCGCACTACTACGGAGCCACGCGTGGAGCACCCCGAGGATGAGGACGACCGCTACGACGAAGACGTCGACCACGAGCACAGCGAGGACGCTGAGTCCTCGCATCCGTCTCGGCGCCAAAGCGCGTCCACGCTTGGACGCCGGCGCCCAGCCCAAACACTGCGCTGCTCATGGCAGCAGAGCTCTTCCGCTACCGCCCCACCGCCGAGGCGCACGACAACTGGCTTGGCCGTCTCCAGCACCTCGTCGACATCGCGGCTGCGCCGCACGCGGTTCCAGCACCTTCGCGCTCCCTGGTGCACCACAACTCCGGGCGCGCAGGCACCGCCGCGCATGGAGCGCCTCCGCCTCCGCCTCCGCCAGGACCACCCCCGGCTGCGGCAAACAAAGCCGCCTCTCACGCGTCCTCGCCGCATGATTGTCAAATCGTGCAGCGGACGCCGCCGGACGCGCGGGTGGAGATGGAGCGCCAGCGGGACCTCCAGAAGCGCATCGTCGAGGAAATTGGCCAGGCCGGGCGCCAAAACCGCAGAGCTCTCCAGGGCGGTGTGGCCACGTACGCCACTGGGTGCACGGCCTTCACCCGCAACCTGCGCCGCGTCGTCTGGCCGCAGAAGTTCAGGCCAGACCTCCCCAAGGGCTACGATGGCACGAACAACCCCATCGAGTTCCTGCAGCTCTACACCACCTCCATCCAGGCTGCGGGAGGAGACGACAAGGTCATGGCGAACTGGTTCTCGCACGCCCTCAGGGACTCTGCCCTGCCGTGGCTCCTGAACCTCCCTGAGGACTCCATCGACTCCTGGGAGGACCTCTGCAAGCAGTTCGTTGCGAACTTCAAGGGCACGTACGAGCGCGCCCTCACCTACAACGACCTGCGTGCCGTACGCCAGAAGTCTGGCGAGACTCTCCGCAAGTACATCCAGCGCTTCAGCCAAGTCCGCAACAAAATCCCCAACATCCCTGACTCGCACGTCATTGCTGCCTTCAGAGAGGGCGTCACCAACCGCAGGATGCTTGAGAAGCTCGGCATTCATTATACCCTCTCCTCTGTCGTGAAGCTCTTCGACATCGCAGACAAGTGTGCCAAGGCTGAAGAGGGTCTCCTCTTCACCAAGGTGGCCTCTGCAGATGACCCCCCAGAGGGATCCAAGGCCCACAAGAAGCGTGACGAGACCAAGCGCAAGCCTACTGCTGTGCTGGCTGCTGAGCCCGGCGCTAAGCACGCTCGGGAGGACTCTGCAGAGGATGGCGAGAAGAAGGTCGACAACCGTCCCTTCTGCATCTACCACAACAGGCGCGGCCACGCGACGGAGAACTGTTACGACCTCAAGCAACTGAGCAAGAAGCGCGAGCAGGAAGAAGGCAGCGGTGGTCGCGGCAGAGGCCATAACTACCGCAAGGGCGGACGCAAAGGTGGCTACCAGAAGCCTCAAGGGACTCAGGCCAACGCCGCTGGGAAGAACAACAATCTCCCTGACGAGGAGCCTGGGGGCTACCAGGCCCCTAGAGGCGCCATGGCGTGCATCCTCGGCGGGGCTCAGGCGCCCAAGTCCAACAATCAGTTCAAGCAGTTCGCCCGCGAGCTCAACGCAGCGCTGCCCGGGGTGGAGACATCGCGTCCCCTCAAGTGGTCTCAGTACACCATCGCTTTCGACGCCAAGGACCACCCCAAGTCCACCAAGACTGTAGGCACCCTCCCGCTAGTGTGCACCCCCACCATCAACAATATCGCCGCCGTCCACCCCAACCCTTGTCGAGCATCCAGTTTACTATGTCAGTACTGTGCTAAGAGATGCTCGCGAGCGGTACCCTACGCAGCAGAAGCTCCTTCTCGCCCTGCTCATCGCCTCCAGAAAGCTGCGCCACTACTTCCAGGGCCACCCTGTCACGGTGGTCACATCATTCCCTCTGGAGCAAATCCTGCGCAACCCCAACGCCACTGATCGCGTAGCAGGGTGGAACATCGAGCTGCAGCCTTTCAACTTGCGTTTTGACACCACAAGGGTCATCAAAGGAAGAGCACTGGCAGACTTTGTCGCCGAATGGACAGACCCAACTCCTGAAGAGCCTCCTGAAGCAGAAACTATACCGCCTGGAGATACGACGCCAAGCCACTGGACCATGCACTTCGATGGAGCTTTCTCCTGCCGCAACGGAGGCGCTGGCGTTGTCCTGACCTCGCCTAAAGGCGACAAGCTCCACTATGCCGTCCAGTTGTGCTTCACGATGGACAAGATCTCCAACAACATCGCTGAATATGAAGGCCTCCTCGCCGGGCTCAGAGCTGCCATTGCCCTCGGTGTCAAGCACCTACTCATCAAAGGCGACTCCCAGCTCCTGGTCAACTTCTCCAACAAGAGCTACACCCCTAAAGACAGCCATATGGCTGCCTACCTTGAAGAGGTCCGCAAGCTCGAGAAGCACTTCAGGGGCATGGAGCTCATGCACATCCCGCGCAAGGAGAACCAGGAAGCAGATGACATCGCCAAGCGCGCATCACGAAGGGAGGCCCAGCCCGCAGGTGTCTTTGAAGAGAGGCTCTCCAAGGCATCCATAAAGCAGCCGCTGCAAGCACCAGCTACAAGCACAGACGAAGTACTCCCACCACCTCCCACAGGTGGCGCACCCAACTGTGGCCCACCTCAGGGGAGCGCTGATGCTAACCATGGTGCACCAAGAAACAGGCTGGGTTGACGAGCTCAAGGACTACTTGCTAAAAGGAGTCCTTCCCGAGGAAGACGCAGAGGCAGAACGAGTCGCTCGACAAGCGAAATCCTATTACATCCTGGAGGGAGACCTATACCGCAAGCGCCCAAATGGCATTGCCCTCAAGTGTGTGCCTCCTGAGGAAGGACGCATGCTCCTCAGGGACATACACAGTGGAGAGTGCGGCCACCATTCCTGCGCGCGCACCCTCGCCGGCAAGGTCTTCAGGAGCGGTTTCTACTGGCCTCAAGTGCTTCAAGATGCCGTCACCATCGTTCAGTCTTGCGATGCATGCCAGTTCCACGCCAAGCAAGTCCATCAGCCTGCACTGGGACTCCAGACCATCCCGCTCTCCTGGCCGTTCGCGGTCTGGGGGCTGGACATCTTGGGACCCTTCCCGAGATCGCAAGGGGGCTACCGTTTCCTCTTCGTGGCTGTTGACAAGTTCACCAAATGGGCAGAGGTTGAAGCGGTGCGCACCATCCCGCCAGGGCAGCCGTGAAGTTCATCAGAGGCCTGGTCTGCCGCTTTGGTGTGCCAAACCGCATCATCACCGACAATGGCTCACAGTTCACCAGCGGCATCTTCAGGGCTTACTGCGAGAGCCTCGGCACCAAGCTCTGTTTCGCCTCGGTAGCTCACCCACAGAGCAATGGTCAAGCCGAGCGAGCAAATGCTGAGGTCCTCAAGGGCCTCAAGACGAGAAGTTTCAACCGCCTCAAGGGCTACGGCAAGGGCTGGATCGATGAGCTCCCCTCCGTGCTCTGGTCCATCCGCACGAACCCTACAAAACCCACTGGTGAGACGCCATTCGCCCTGGTGTATGGAGCCGAAGCAGTCCTCCCCACAGAGATCAAGCACGGGTCCGCAAGGGTCCTTGCCTTCAATGAGGACAATCAAGAAGACCTCCACAACGACGACCTGCTGTTCCTCGACGGGTTGCGCCGCCAGCCGCCCTCAGAGCGGCAAAATACCAGCAAGACCTGCGACGCTACCACAGCCGCCACATACGTCCGCGCACTCTCGAGACAGGCGACCTTGTCCTCAGGAGGATCCTCTCCAGGGAAGGTCTCCACAAGCTCTCGCCCATGTGGGAAGGCCCCTACAGGGTCGCGCATGTCGCCAGACCTGGCGCGGTGCGCCTCGAGACGGAGGACGGCATCCCGGTCAAGAACCCTTGGAACATCGCGCATCTACGCAAGTTCTACCCGTGATCTCTATCACACCAGGCATTTTTTGTCTCTAGAGGAAAGCGCACAGCTTCACCTCCAAGCTTCACAAAAGCTTCTCTCTCTGAGGGCCAGTCCCTCTGAGCTCTTCCTGTAACGTGCCGCCGCAGGCCGTGAAGAGTCTCAGCCACTGAATGTGGTCCCCATGCCTCGACATGGAAACTTTATCTTGGCAAGCCCAAGTGTAACGAACCAATTCGTTTCCTAGTGAAACATTGCGCTGCGGCGCCGCTATGTAATATTTTGGGGGTGAGTTTTAGTTCTCGTTACTCTGTGTTTTCATTCGCGCTCATATCTTTCCCCTTGCGCACCTCGCGAGCGGGGGCTGAGTACGGTGACTGTGCCTCGGGAGCATCCCAGCAGCACCGCAAAACCCAAAAGGATCCGAGCTCTAACACGTGAGCACGCTCTCACGCCTGTTACCTCACCAAAGAGCTCTGGCCCAGGGGCTTGCTCCCAAACCTGCCACCTCACCTAAGGACCTTTGGTACTTACTCTCCTCGCGAGGCACCCATGAGGAAACCTATAAGCGCGCATGAGTTTCTCTACCATGTTTGCTTTGGTTCCACCTCTAACCTACACAGGGAACAAGAGTCCCCCCAAGGCTCGTGGAGTCACGCTCCAGACCCAAAGAGGGAAGCACATCTTCAGGGAAATCAACGCCCTCCACGAGGCAGAACCTCGCTAAGCTAAGTCCTGCGCTTACACCTCAGGCGTTGTGTTTTTCCTCTCACGAGCAACTTCCGTCCCTCGGGCGGGTATTTTCTCCTCGCATTTCATGGACTGCTTGAGCGTCAAAGGGGAGCCCTCGAGCATCGCGACTCGAGAGCTCTTACCTCTCTAAGCCTTAAACACCCCCCGGCCTTGCTGAGTCATTGCTCTGGCATACCGTAGTGGCGGAGTCATAGCGCTAAGAGACGGGTCCTGACGACGTAAAGCGAAAAAGGCATGGAATAGGGATAAAATGCCCGTCGAGGGGCACACGCACATTGCAGCACAATAAAGTGTTTTACAGACCATCACAAATGAAACAAAGTCTTTAAACAAAGATAACTTGCGCCTCAGGCGCGACTTGTGGCAGGAGCAGCTTAAGCAGAAGTCTTGGCGGCCTCATCCTCCTCAGCGTCATCTTCCCCGCGCCTTCCTCCTCGACGTCTTCCTCCTCGCCAGAGGCCGGCTCTTCAGCGACCCTCTTGAAGCGGTTGACATAGTCGTTGATCTCCTCCCGCAGCGAGTTGAAGAGGCGCGTCTCGGTCTGAGCATCCCCATGGGCTCGGTCACGGACTCGAAGTCGAAGCATGGATATAGGCGCTTGAGGTTGACGAAGACGCGCTCGACCGCCACCAGCAGGAGCTTGCGGCACTCCTCGTCGACAACATCGTCGAGTTCCGCCACAGGGCCCTCAAGGACGGAGAAGAGCTGGTCGAAGTAGGTCAGATACGTGGCAACGTCGGCGTTCCCGTGGACGGGGACGGCAGGAGCATCCACCCCCAGCTTCGCAGCAAGAGCGTTCCCGCGCGTCACCAAAGATCGGAACATACGCTCCCGCTGCTGCGTCAAGACCCGTGCCGCCACCGCGCTCTGCTCAGCCTCCTCGACCCTCTCCACAACAGGGGCCACCTGCGCATTCAGCTCCTGCATGTCTGCCATCAGGGCTGTGAGGTCCTGCTCCGAGCGCTCGAGGGCCTGCTCCGTGCGGAGATTAGCGTCCTTGGCGCGCTTCAGCGAGGATTTCAAGTTGGCGTTCCACTCCTCCAGCTGGCGAATGCGCTTGCCGAGCTCTCTGCGCTTTTTCTGGAAGCCGTCCTCCTGCTTCTTGAACTTCCCAGCATACTCCCGGGAGACGGCCTGTGTGACAGCAGTGCGGTACTCTTTTTGCTTGGTGAGGGCCTCCGCCTCTGCCTCCTTTTTCTTCTCGGCAAGCTTTTGGTTGGCTTCTCCACAAGCTCCCGGTGCCGCTCCACCTCCTTGTCGTGCTTGCCCATGGCCTCAGCCAAGCTGCTCTCGCGGGACTCCAAGGCCTCACGCTCTCTGTTCATGTCAGTTTCCGCCTGCTCCAGTTTCTCCTCACGCTTGAGCACCTCAGCTTCGCGTGTCGTCATGGCCTGCTCGCGAGCCTCCAGCGACAGACGATGCTGCTCCAGAGACTTCCTCACCACCTCAGCTTCAGAAATTATCTTCTCCTCGCGGCTGGCCAGCTCCTTGCGCTGGTCGGCGAGGGAGGTCTCGATAGCCGCTCGGTCGGAGGCTGCAGCCTGGCGCTCCGCCACAGCCGCCTCCCGATCCTCTGCAGCCGCCTTGCGCTCCGCCTGGACCGGCGCCAAGGCCTCTTGCGCCTCGCGCTCCGCGTTCTCGCGGATCTCCTGGGCCTGCCGCGTCGCCTCGTCGCGCTGCGCCTGAAGAGCTTGGTCGTCAGGGCCACTCCGCCGCCTGACTTCGAAGAAGCGGGCCCAGTCAGCAGCAAGGGCGTCATACCTCCTGCCAAGCTCCGCCTCCTCAAGGGCAAGTTGGGTCTCTAGCCCGTCTAGGGTGCCCCTCACCAAACGGAGGGCAGCTTGGCGGCTCGCGCCGCTCCGGCTCCGGTCGCTCAAGACCAAGGCCCAAGAGCCCTCACGTGGCGCAACGTCCTCCGCCCCAGCGCCAGCCTCTGGTGCAGAAAGCACAGTGCTTGGACCAGGGTCAGCACGGGGCCACAGGAGCGGGCCCCCACCGTCTTGTGCGTCGTTGTTCTCCACGACGACCTCCTCGTGGGCCCGGGGGCTGGCGAGGGAGGCCTAGCCACCAGAGGCTCAACCGCAGCCTCGCCTGCTGCGGCCTCAGAAGAAGTGGCCTCCCCCTCAGGCTCGGAATTTGGAGGGGGCGGCGGAGGAGTTCCCTCCTCCATCTCGACGTCGACGCCTCCCGGCGTCTGTGTGCTGGTCCCCGCCGTTCCACGGCGGGTGTCTCTGGGGGCTCCAGAGGAGCATCAGGGCGCGGCGGCGACGGAGTCTTCGCCGCCTCCTCAAACTGACTCTCGGCAGGAGGTGGCGAGGCAGTTGCTTCTTCAAGGGGCGTCTCCCCACAGGCCTCATGGCCTCGTCAACAGCCGGGCCCGTGGTGACTGTCACCACGGGCTCCTCAGTCTCCTCTCCAAGGGGCGCTGTAGGCCCCTCAACAACGGTCGTAGCGTCGCGCCGCACGTCCGCAGCCTTGCGGAGTCGGCGACGCTTCGCATGAACCAGACCCCTGATAATCAAGACAGTGAGATCCTCGAGAAAGGCAAGAACTCTCGATAAGCAAGAACGAGTCAAGAAGAAGCAGTACTCACCCAGATGACTTGGCGCGGGTGTCCACCCACACCTTGTTGGCGAGCGCCGCAGGCCTGTTGAGGCTCCAGCGCTGGGCTCCTCAGGGGCCGCCCCAGCTTTCCTCTTGAGAGGAGTGCTCTCCAGGCTTCTGGCGGCCCGGTCGTGGATGGCCTTGGTGCGGGGCTCGCACCGCTTTGCCGCGGCCTCCGGGCCGCTATCGTCCCCGTCTTCGTCTTCTTCTTCTGTGGCCCGTCGTGACGGGGCCACCACAAAATCCTCGTCCACATCGGACGATACCTCCAGGATCTCCTCCTCAGGGGCCGCCTGCTTTGAAGAGCTCGCCTCCCCTAACGAGGGGTTGACTCCTCCGGCGCGGCGTCAGCTTCGGCGTCTGAAGCAGCAGAGGACTCGCCAAACAAGTCTTCCTCCACCACAGGCGCCGCAGCCCCCTTCGCCTCTTCTCCCTCCAAGCCCTCTGGCGTGAACGTCGGCATCATCTCCAGAACTGCGAGGCGCTTCTTTGGAGTGAGCTGGTGGAGGGGCCTCAGGTGCTCAGTGCCCGGAACAGGGATCTCCGGGGCGATGAAGAGCGTGCCTAAGATGGAGGCGACGTCGTCTGGCGCGTGGGCGCTGAGGTGCAAGCGCATTGGATCTGCCGGGCCGGAGTACATCCACACCGGCTTCGTGTGCGCCTGGAGGGGAGCGATGCGCCGCCTCACGAAGTCCTCAGCGACCATCTGCCCCGTGAGGCCAGCCTCGCGGACGAGCTTCATGCGCGAGACCAAGTGGGCAATCTTCTGGTGCTGGAGCTTCTCGCTGGACCAATTTGAGTTCTTCAGCGGCGGCGCCTCAGGCTCATCGAAGAAGGCATTCCGCTCCTTGGCGTCGACGAGGACCCACTTCTGGCGGAAGTCCTCCACCTTCTTCGTCACCCTCGTAACGGCCTTGTCGCCATCCCACGACATGGGGATGTAGACGGCGCCCATCCCGTCTGCGATGCGGAAAGACACGCACCCAGACCGCTCGCCGGGCGCCGTGTTGCGGAGCGCGTAGAAGCTCCGGAAGAAGGCCACGGAGGCATCACTCCCAGATACGCCTCGCAGAGATAGGCGAAGATGGCGAGAATCAGGATGGAGTTCGGGTGGAGGTGCAGGAGCTGGATCTGATAGAAAGCCAGCACCTCCGCAAGGAAGGGAGAGAACGGCGGCACCAAGCCAGCGAACAGCGTGTGGACGAAAATGGGGTACCACCCCGCCGCCAGCTTGCCGAAGCGCGCCGCCTTGACGCCGCTGGCGCCATGCTCGTTATTCCTCCCGGCGACGAGGACCTTCAGCCTATCCAGCGCCTCCGCTGTGGAGACGCGAGTGCCGATGAGAGCCGGCGCAAGCTCCTCCTCCCGCTGCGCTTCAGCGGAGGCCTCCACCATCGCCGCCTTGCCTTTCTTGGGGCCCATGGCTCGCGAAGGAAGGGCGGCGGAAGAGCTCGGAGAAGAACGGAAATCGCCGGAGTAGTGGAGCACCGGAGGTGTATGCGAGAAGGAAAAGGCGTAAATGCGGCGGAACTGCTGCCGGCACAGCCGCGGCAGCCTTTATATCACCTCAGAGCGGTTTCCGAGGCGTCGTGGGTCCCACCACGACGCCCACCTCCTCCGGAGAAGCCGAGACGCACCAACCGCTCGCCACGTGTCTCGGGCCGGCCGGACACTTTGGGCCCATGACGCTTCGCCTGCGCCCCCTGGACCGCGTCGTGCCCGTCATGGGCCCGGGGGCTACTGTCAGCCCAGTAAGAACCAGGGTGTACTGGGCCAGGCCTCTATAACCCTCAACACTCGGCGAGTGAATCTCGCTAAGGACCAGGCCTGCAAGCCTGGGATGCCCGCGGGGCAGAATCGCCTCGCGGAGGCCTGAGGAGGCAGCTAGGGCCTGTGGAGCCTCTACTCCGCTGCCTCCTCTCCAAGGAAGTTTTCCCTGAAGGGAAGTCAACGCAGAATCCTCCACAGGGCGTTCCCGCCCACGCGAGGGTTCCTTCACTGTAAAGCAAGCTCTGCGGAGCGCACATGGCTTCCGCAGTGGCCGCAGAGTGACCGCGCCTCTGCGCAGAGTGACGACGGAGCTACAGTCCCACTTTGGTGATAAAGGAGTCAACAAAGCAGGGGCAACGGCGCAGACCACCAAGCTTTCCTCTTTGGTGATAAGGGAGCAGGCCGGCGCTACGCGCCGAACGCGACGTCACCGTGGATGGACGGCGGCCTCTCTGCTGCGGCCTCAGCTTTTGTGCCCATGGACCGCGCTCATGGACGCCCAAGCAGCGGTACACCGAGCTCCCGACCGTTGTCGCCATGTGGTAGCCCCTCGCTGCACAAGGACAGGGAGGAGGCCCGGGGCGCCTATAAAAGGAGCTGGTGCACCACCCTAATGGAGGATCGAACACATTTTACTCCTAGTCTAGCTACTTGCGCGCAAGGGAGAAGAAGACAGTAGTTTCCCTCCCCTTGTACGCGCCATTGCCACAACTGTGCCCTCGGCAAGCACGCTGTACTGTAACCTCTACAAGCAGCAATACAGACAGGCAGGACGTAGCGGTTTTACCTCCACTAGAGGGCCGTGAACCTGGGTACACGCCGCGTCTCTCTCTGCCGTGATGTCCCTCCTCTGGAACGACGAGCAGCGTCGCCGCGCCGGATGAGGGTTGATTGACGTCGTGTTCAGCCCCTTACACGAACTCTCTTCGCGAGTGTGACTGCTCCTGTTTCGTGGGAGTCATTCTCCGACAAAGCATATCTACGTATACAAGCAGAATAACGTGGTTCCCGTTGACGGGACACATTCCGTCGGACTTCCGGCGCGTTCACCGTTTTCGCCAGTTTTCACCGTTACGGAAGTGCTGCCCGTTGACGGGACACGTTCCGTCGGACTTCCGGCGCGTTCACCGTTTTCGCCAGTTTTCGGCTGTTTCCACCGTTACGGACGTGGTGCCCGTTGACGGGACACGTTCCGTCGGACTTCCGGCGCGTTCACCGTTTTCGCCAGTTTTCGGCTGTTTTCACCGTTACGGACGTGCTGCCCGTTGACGGGACACGTTCCGTCGGACTTCCGGCGCGTTCACCGTTTTCGCCAGTTTTCACCGTTACGGACGTGCTGCCCGTTGACGGGACACGTTTCGTCGGACTTCCGGCGCGTTCACCGTTTTCGCCAGTTTTCGGCTGTTTTCACCGTTACGGACGTGCTGCCCGTTGACGGGACACGTTCCGTCGGACTTCCGGCGCGTTCACCGTTTTCGCCAGTTTTCACCGTTACGGAAGTGCTGCCGTTGACGGGACACGTTCCGTCGGAGACTTCCGGCGCGTTCACCGTTTTCGACAGTTTTCGCCAGTTTTCACCGTTACGGAAGTGCTGCCCGTTGACGGGACACGTTCCGTCGGACTTCCGGCGCGTTCACCGTTTTCGCATTTCGTGCCACGTTTTCACCCACAAAAAACATAGTACAGTACCTCATTTGGTTGGTGATATAATTTTGATTATGAATGAATAAAGAGGTATGATGTGTTCAAAACATGGACAATTGCATGAATAAGGAGGTATAATGTTTTTTGTATTAATAATATGTGTGTGAGACAAACACAAAATTTGAAGAAACAAATAAAAAAATGTTGTGGCCACATTATTCTGTGGCGCACCCTTGCAGCCGTGCGCCACAGAATAACGTTATTCTGTGGCACACCCTTGCAGCCGTGCGCCACAGAATAATGTCAGCCGTTTTTCTAACACGCACGCGCGCCTTCTTCCCCCAAATTCACATCTCGCGCTTCTTCGTCTTCCTCAAACGACGCACGCGCCCGCCGTCGACCACCCGCCGCCGTGCCCGTCCTCGACGCCGCCGTGCTCGACGCCGCCATGGCCGACGCCTCCGCCGTGCTCGACGCACCGCTCTGCTCTACTCCGCCGTCCTCGACGCCCCGCCCTGGTCGACGCCTCCGCCGTGCCCGTGCTCGACCACGCCGTCGACGACGCCGCCGTGCTCGACGCCGCCCTCCTCGACGCCGCCCTCCTCGACGTCCACGGTGAGCCCCTCCACTCCTCTCCCTCCTAGCACCGAAGGTGCTTGTGCAAATGCTTAGCCAGATATAGGATCATTTTATGCTTGTGCAAATTCTTGTGCAAATGCTTACAGCGATCTGATGTCTTGTGATCAAGTAATTTCTTTTCGAAAACCAATGATTTCATTGATTTTTTCTTTGTCCCTAGTGCTTTGAATCTTTTCAACATTCTTGGAGGCTGGTAGTTAAAAAAGATATCTATCAAATATAATCCAAAGTTCTGAACTGTTTTATAGTTACATTAAGGCACATCCTATAGCCATGATATAGGATCATTTTATCAGGAACAACCTTAGCAGAGTTAATGTTATTAACTATTGGTGTATGAAAAATGTGTGACATATTCAGTCTAAGGAATGAGATGCTCTATTGTAATACCGGGTGCTTTCTAATTCCATCACTGCATTTTCTAAATATCACTTCTTTCACCCATCCTTTCGGTAGACCATCTGGACTGAAGTCCACCTGTGCTAGTATCTGTAAATAAGTCCAAAGCTTAGATATGAAAAAACTTGTAACCTTTTATAGATGCAATGCTGTTCAAATAGGAGAATAATTCCAGCAAGTGGCATACATTATCTTCAGAGAAGGTGTCGCACAGCCCCTTCACATCACATATAGAGATCGCACCCTCATTCACATAGCAACAATATTTATATGAATGTAGTTTTTTCTCAGATATTTGAAAACATTTTTGCAGCACAAATAGAAAAATTAAGCATAAAAGGGAAGTTCATTGATCACTTCATAAAAGGGAAACTAACATTGTATATAGTTAACTAATGCATTATTTGTTGTCAAATAAAATTGTATATAGTTAACTAATGCATTATTTTCCCGTATGCAGGAAATTTAGAAGAAGCACCGCGTTCTTTCAGGTGAGATGTGGAGATGGCGATGCGGGAGATGTAGATTTTTTATTGAGATGTGGATTTGGCTCCGACCATCGTGTCGTGGAGATGCCGGCCGGATATGCCGGCCGGAGTTGTGTTTTTTTAAAATTTGGAAATGGTTGCAGGTACCCCCGAGAGGCCCTTGAGATTGCCGGAACGTCGATTAACTTCCGTTCCGGCAATTTCGGGTACTCCATATGTCCCTTTTTTAGCAAAGGTCATGCCGAATTTTTTCGTGAAATTTGGCATGACTTTGCTAAAAATAGGACATATGGGGTATTGCGACTAATGCATGGGCCGGGGTATCTTAGTACTTAGTTAGGTGATTTTTTTTCTCTTATATTTGTCATACTAACTTTTTGCCTCTTTTTAATGCAGTTCAAACATGTCGGGCGACGCTTCTAAGCGCATGAGCATCAAAGAGCAAGCAAGAGTACAGAACATGGACTTTTGGCCCGATGATATGAGGGACGAAGCCGCGGTCACTAGTGGCAACGAGGCTGAGGAGCATCAACGGGAGGTCCGGGATCCCGACCCCGAGTACCACGAAGAAGGTGGTGAGGATGACACCTCAGGAGATGGTGGCGACCACACGACCACTGGCGATGACCGCACCGATGGCGGCGACCACACGGAACCCGGCGACAGCAACCCGGCCACTAAGAAGAAGAAGAAGCGGAGGGCAAGGACTAAACCGCGTAAAGTGCAGTCGGTGGACAATGTCACGGACGTGATCACGGAGGTCAGTCCAAGTGGCATGCCGGTGGAGCCTAAGCACGTTGCACGAGGGTACAGCATGCAACTAGGGTGCATCCTCCGAGAAGGCGTGTCGATCAACACGTCTGACATTAGAAGCGAAGAGAATGCGGCTTTGCTCGAACACCTGCTCAGGAGGGTTCACCAACGATACACCTTCCCGAACCCTAAACCCAAAAATGTGGATAATTACGCCACCACGAAGATGAGCACCGCCTTGAGCAGCTGGAAATGCCGGGTGAAGGCGAAGATTCATAATAAGAAGAGCTGGGAGGAGATTAGTACATGCGAGCCTCACATCACCTTAGAAGCGAGGTAATTAAGGACTTTTTAAATTCCGAGGTGTGTACAAGATGGACCGAGTGGGGGAAGGAAATGCGGAAGAGGAACTTAGGTAACCACCGTTTGGGAAGCGGCGGTTACAAATCCAAACAACCCACTTGGGACAAGGAGGACGCAGAAATAAGAAAACGTGGGCTGGACAACCCATGGGATAAATTCACAGACGAGCAGACCAGGAACTTTGTCCGGTCCCGCTACTATCTCAACTGGGAAACTGGGGAGTTCGTTACCAATCACGACGATGTGAAGCAATTCCAGCAAAATCTGGTAAGTGAATTTAAATACCACAGATATCTCAAAGTCCATTGCGTTGATCTCAAATTTCTAAGTGTGTTCACCTTTGTGTGCAGGAGGACGAGTTGAAGGCTGAGGCCTGAGGCCGGCCAGTCGTCGTCCCAGGGTGAGAGGGAAGTGTGGGACACTACTTTCAACCGGGCGATGAACGTTGCAAAGGGAAGGGACAAGTTGGCGCCGCCGACATCAGCTGGCCGTGTGTCAGGCTATGGTACGAGCGTGAAGTTCACGGAGTACTACAGGTCCGACGGCGCCGGCGAGAAGAAAAAGAGGAAGAGGACGTCCAAGAACGAGGATAGAGCCGAGGTTGAGCGGCTGAAGGCGGAGCTGGAGGAGCTGAAGAAGAACACCGTGGATAAGCAGGAGGTGCAAAAGCTAGTCCGAGAAGGCATCCACCAGATCATGCCCCCGCAGATAGTGGAGGGGTTCGCTGCCTGGATGGCGGGAGGTCAACAGGGGCCGATACACGTGCCCAGCTTCTCCGACAGCAACTCCACCATGAACCGGTCGCCGAGCGACATCATCGTGACCCCGCCGCCCATGGCCCCTTTGGTCACACCGGCGCTGCCTACCGCACCGGGATGCGAGAAGAAAACTCTGGCCACCGCCGCTGGCACCGGCGCCCGTGTCTCGACGGAAGCCGAGCTGGACGTCGTCACCAAGGTTACTAATTAATTAGTCTGCGTCATCTTCTGTATAACTATGTCCTTCTGTATAACTATGTCTGCTTCGATCGATGACTGTATTAATCACACAAATGCATATGTTGCTTAATTTCATTATAGGAAACGCCTTGCATGCTCCTGCATAGGGTAGGCGACGAGTTGAAGGAAGTTGCTACGGGCCTTATCCTAAAAACAGGCAGCGAACTAATGCACCACGCTCCAGTGGACAAGGGTTTTATGAAGGTCAAGGTAGTCACGGTGCCGAAAGTGTATCACAACATGGACCCCCCCGTTCAACCTCAAGGAGCCGATGAACACGTGGTCCTTGGAAAGTGCCCCGAATGGGTCTCGCTATGGCCGAAGACCCAGATTCGTCTTGGGGGGGTATTATTGATGAGGGCCCAAGACGCAACACCGGCGCCACCTCAAAGTTCCGGCGGGACGCTCCGATCCGTCCCCCGAAGAAGCCTGCAGCCGTCGCCACCACCACCAACCGCCAGAAGCAACTGTTGGTAGGCTCTCAACCACAACCATTGCAATTGGGCTCTGAACCACAACCGGTGCAATTAGCAGGCAACACCTCTGCACCTCAACGTATTGGTGGCAACGACGACGACGACGACGATGATGATCTTATCGACGTCGGTGGCTTCCTCAACACTGGCGCCGAAGACGCCGATGGATTCATGCGTCCTGTGGATCTCGAACCACCCTTCCGTGCCCACGCCGATCAACCTGCTCGTCTCAATGCAGTCACGCAGCGCCTGGACTTCCAGGGTTTATCTCAAGAGACACCTCCAGCAGCCGGCGTTGCAGCTCAAGACAAACCGGCTACCGGCGTTTTCTCCCCTGGCACGATTGCGAAATCGGTTGCAGAGGGGCTTCGTGGGCAGCCATGGAGCAATAAGCCCAGGAGGCCCTCCAAGAAGATGCCAAAGGGCGCCTCTGCGAGCCAGCCACCTAAGATGCCAAAGGGATCAAAGGGCGCCTCTGCGAGCCAGCCAACTCCTATGATTATCTAGGGTCGTGAAGACACCATACCACCCCCTCCGGACAAATTGGCGCACATGGTTCATGAAGCTGGAAAACCGATAGTGCCTCCAGAGATGACCCACCTCGCAACTCCATCAATGATCTCTTTGAGCGCTTCTATCTCTATGCTAGAGGGCTTTCTTCTAAAAGACAGGGATCCAAATTACCCGGCGTTCACTGTCCAAGTGCCAAAGGAAGAAGGCGGGTTGGTGGTCATCGGTGAACACCCGCGGATCTGTTCTTAGTAGCATACGAGGACGTGTTCAATCTATTTAACCAGCAGCGGCTCAACTATAACTTGGTCCGCCTATACGCGCTCAATGAGGCCATGACTATCCACAGAGATAATCTCTCGCACGTCGCGGTAGCGGATCCCTACTACATGCGTGACAGCCAGCTGGTGCAAGGATCTGTGACACGGACCAGCGCAGTTGAGTACCTCGAGAGGTTCATGTTGCAAAACCAGCAAAAGAATTGCCTTCTTGTGCCTTTCTTTCCCGAGTAAGTACACATCCGCTCGCCGCCGTATCTTGTGCCTTTCCGAGTTCAATGCATGCATGTTTCTGATCATCATCTCATTTAAATTGTGTTGAGCAGGGACAAGTACTGCGTCCTCATCATCCTACACCCGAGCCATTACCATGCCACTTATTTTAACTCAGGTAGTAGTACTACGAAAAGGTATGCCAACATAATTGCTGTCCTCAATCAAGCTCTTCACGGCTACCACCAAAAGGGAGGCGTCTTCGAAAGCACCGTGCAACCACAATTAATTGATAATAAGTTGCGCCGGTTCAAGCATATCACCGAGTTCTCTTGCCTCAAGGAGCAGTCGGGCAGCGAGATGGATGCCTTCTACGCCCTCCGTCATATTAACATGATTATCCGAGATGGAGCGCAATGTGGTTTGCCATCTGCTTTACAAACATGGGTCGAATATGACAGACGCAAGTCCGATATGGATCTTAGAAAAGACTTCCAATGCATCAAGACCAAGTTATCGGAAGTCATCGTCGGAAATGTTATCACAGCAGGGGGGACCTTCCATTGCTCCCGACGAGGTAGATAGGATGTATTATAAAAGAAAACCTTACACATGCACACATACATACTCTATTTTATCCACTTAGATGAATAAATCATGCATGCATACTCTATTGATATTATTAACCAATATATATATATCTATCTCCATCTACAGGGTTGCATCAGAGAGAAATCGAAGAACGCCTAAAGTTGCAGAAGGACAACAGGGCGTGGATGACGAAGAAAGACGGCAAACCATTCCCGGCGCCGCTCGCACCGCTCGCTACATGAGATCGTCGTGCTCCCGCTTTTGCTCACCGTCAACGCCAAGATGTAATCTATTCGATCCTAGTGTAGGCGGTGAACACTTCATTTGTAACGTGTGCAACGATCGATTAACTTTTGTATATATCTCAACACTTGTGTAAAACTTCGGCACTTTTGTATCAGCTTGTGATGAGACATATATTAGTAATGTGTTTGTTTTGATATATGTATCTGTGAAAATATATCCCTGTTTCTGTTATATCTGTGTAAATATGAAATATACATGTATTCTGGTATTATACTGGTATTTGTATTCTGGTAATATACGGGTACAATACGGCACAGTAATTCTGTGGCGCACCCAGAACTATTCTGTGGCGCACCCTATTCTGTGGCGCATGGTGAGTGGGGTGCGCCACAGAATAGTTATTCTGGGGCGCAGCAGGCTGGGTGCGCCACAGAATAGCCACTATTCTGTGGTGCGCCACAGAATAGCTTATTTAGTGGCGACTATTCTGTGGCGCACCACCCATGCGCCACAGAATAGCAAAATGGTGCGCCACAGAATAGCTTTTCTGTACTAGTGCTAGCTAGATTCCAAAAGGTTTATGTATCTAGGTTTTGTAATTCTGCCATGTTGAAGATCGAGTAATATATATGTAATGTGATGTATTTGCCGTGTTTATTCCACGTCATCTCTTTCCCGTAAAAAACACTTATGTAAGTCTAGCATAGTCCTAATGCATTATTTTAGAATCAACATCCGCGACGTTCTGTCAAGTTTCGTCGAACATAACTGGGCTACTGGGCCGCGGGATGAAAATCCGCGACGAAACATATGGAAAACGTCGCGCGCACCCGGCCCATTATCAGAAAACTCAAAACGTCGAGAGCAAAATCAACTTTTCGACCCACCGCGACGGAACACACGACGTTATTAGAACGTCGTCGTCAAAACGTCGTAGATCGAGACTATTTTGGTATTGTTGTGTTGAGCCTTATTGCTTTTATATGCTATCTTATTTTGTTGGCTCTCTTTGAGAGAATAATGGACTATCCATTTTTGGAGAGTGGTGTGCTTCGTGCACCTCACAATCCTAAAAATGTGTGTACATGAGGAATACCACTTAGTGTTGATATTTTAATATTATCTATTCTCTATGTGGTATGTCATGCTCATGAGAAATTCAAATTCTATAATGTCCAATAATTTCTTGAATTGGTTTTGTTTGCCTCTTCTTTTCAAATAAACTAGCTGGGTGGCCCGCGCAATTGCGCGGCTAGCGTTGATATAAAAAATGTCTTCTCTAATGTATTGTTATTCTTAGGGATACTACTCCCCCTGTTTTAAATTATTAAGACATTTTTATCTTCTGCTATGTTGTATGTGTATAGACATTTTAGTGTGTCAATTCAAAAATATGCAAAACAAATCTATTTTGTATATTTTCTATATCAATTTGTATGTGGTCCACAACAAAATATGCAAAACATTTTTTAATTGAAAAATGGAGGAAGTATACAAAATAATTAAAAATATATAACAATTTTTTAGGATATGTTGTTATTTTTATATTCCTGTTACTTCCACGTTCTAATCTACTCTAGGACAAAATTGAGACATCCTTTTGTGAGGGGAGGGAGTACGTGATAAACTGTATGCACGTGTTAAAATGGAAATCTGAATACCCTCATTGTTTAGGCTTCCAAGGTAATGTACAGGCCGTAGCTAGATTTTAGAAAAGGAAGCTTTATATTGAGTAGAATAAATATTGCATATATTAATCTTCCCCTGCTAGCTGCCCACATGCAATTTATTGAACGTATGCATAAATTAGAAAGCTATGCAAACTAAAATGAATACTACAAAAAGAGATTAGTGGAAAAGAGAGGAGGCAAATCAGTAAGAACAATTGTAAACCTCGTTCCTGGAATACTTTACTGGCATATACATAATCTGTTTCACAAAGAAAAGGGTTCACCTCTTAACCGATGAAGTTGTGTTAGATGGTGCTGGTGGTTCCTTCGGAACCTCAGTGATATCTGGAATGTCCTGCTGCAAGAGCAAAGAATGGAGAGTAAGAAAGAGCTTTCAGTTGATACGGCATCAAAAGTAAGTAATAATTTTTCCTTCTTTTCTCCACACACACATTGCATCAATGGAAGAGCTTTTTTTTTCTACTGCTCACAGCGTAAGCTTATTTAAGCTGCCATTTCATGTTGTCCAGTATGACTGTAGCATCACCAATTTCTATTCTGCACATATTTGGCAAGAAGAATGCAAGGATAGTTTTCATGTAAGAAAATGAAGAAAAACTAAATGATGACACCGTGACATCAATAATTTACACGCACCTGTTAGATAGCAGGAAGTTTTGGCTTCTCCATAGAATTATCGAAATAATTTCCTCAAGCACGTAAAGTAAAATTGTCTGCTTGAAAAAAAATATCACAATAGAAACATGTGCCAAATCCAGAGCTTTTTCTTGGATCATCTAAATGTGATGAGTTGGGGCGGTCCAAATGGGAGCTTTATCTGGCACCATATAAATGTCACTTATAGTTACCACGTATGCTCCTATAAGTAAATCTGCATGTAATCACAACCAAATAAATCTGTACGGCTGTACCCTATAACTGAAAGATCCCTGCAACAATATAGATTCGACATTAGTAACAAACATGGGCGTAGCAAAGTAACAATCATCAAGCTTTCAGACCTAAATCTGAACAATATACAACTAAATATAAGGAAACATAGAGCAAATCTGCCTTCTCCTCTCTCGGATGCTCTTTGAAACCGTCTTCATAGTGGTGACATATAATGATTCTCCGCCTTGAAAGCTACCGACGATAGAACCGGCCGGCCAATTAAAGGAGGGGAGGACTGCTGTTGCATGTTGTGCATGAGGCGGCAGACCATATCGTCACGCGGCGGAAGCTCATTGAAGAAGATGGTCACGTGTGAGGACTGTGGTTATTTGAAGATTATGAGTGTTCTATTTCTTCTGCTTTTCTCTAATACATGGTGTCGATTTAGTCCTAGCAAAATGAGCTGAGACTTCCGATACGCTCCGTCATAGGTTGCGAGAGCTTGCCCTTATCACAAATTGTCTCTTTATTTTAGAACATCGCACATTACATACGTCTGCAAGTCTCCAATGTTGAAACTTTAGATCTTAAAATTGGCAAATCTCCCCGATCACTGTCTTTTGTTTTCATTACTCTATAAGCAAAAAAATAGACAGATTCACATATATAACGGACACTACATTCTAGGAAAACATGAAACTCAAACTATTAATTTTTTAAAACAAACTTCTATTACTGATTTATGTAAGTCGCGAGGTATTTGTGAAATTAGTCGTTAGTTTTAGTTTTAGATATTACATATAAATAAACGTTTACCTGTATGTACCTCGTGAATATTTTTTGTACTTGTACGCCCATCTAATTCCCGATTCATAAGCAGCAACTGCAAATTCTGCTTTGCGTGCCAATGATGATCATGTCTATCATCCTGCATCCATGCACATATTGCCCTCGCCGCCTGCTATGGTTAATTAAAAATTGATCGTCCCTGGACCCATGCAAATATCAGTCTAGCCGATCGATGCAAAATTGTTCCATGCCTTGATCCGATCAATTTAAAAATCGCCGGCCAATCCACGGTAAGGATGCATGGTTCCGTAGAGACTTACCGATCGATGTTACATCGTGGACCACGCAAAGTGCCAAAACCCGGAATCCGGGCTCCTTCATGTTTATGTGCTCCCCCTTGTGGTCGCCGGCCGGCGTCGTCCTGCAGCTCCATCTTGCCGTAGCCTGGATGCATGATGACGGTGGAGATGCATGGTGCCGTAGAGTTGGGCCATTAGTGTCTCGCCCATAGCCTAGTGAAGACTTGCCAATCTATGTTACATCGTGGACCACCCGATCGAAGTGCCAGAACCCTGGAAGCCGAGCTCGTTCATGTTTCTCTGCTCCACCTTGTGGTCTGGTCGCCGGCCGGTTTCGTCCCGTAGCTCTGACATAGCCTACCAGCCTCAGCTGGTCGCCGGCCGCCGGCGTCGTCCTGCAGCTCATCTCGACGTTGCCTATATGTAGCATCTGTGATACGATTCGCAGGTAAGTGCCTTCAGTCAGCATACCTTCGATTCGCCGAGGGCGGAATTGGTGGTGTCCACGCGTGAGAGTATTTTCAGGCCTCCGCATTGGCCTGTTGATTACTGTCCGTTTGCTCCTAGAGATAACAGATCCATGTACGTGCTCAGGTCAAACACTTCTTTCCAAATTCTTTAACGTGTTGAGACTGGACATCTACTCGTACCTTTTAGTTTCCACGTAAATCTCCACCGTTTGTAATATGTTGCTAAATCTCCACCGTTGATTGTCCTGTGTTTTAATTATATAATAGATGGATTATCACATTACGGGGGAGTAATAAGCTATGTGCATATTACAAACCTAGAAAATGTGAACATGTGAGGTTTTGCCACATAGAATTGAGATGTCAATTATCTTATTCCTATGTGGCATGTTTCTCAAACAAGTTTCGTATTTGTTTTATCTCTCATCTTTTGGATCATGTGTGTGAGAGAGTTTCATGATGCTTTGCATGATCGTTGATCAAATTGAAGCCGTCAAGAATCTCTATCTAAGCATATGTTCAATTTCTATCCTTTGACATATGCTTATTTGTTGTGAAGTTGGCCTTGAATATACTTCGTACCACCGAGAAATATCTCCATACTCCTTGTCTATGACAAGTGACACTCGTATTTGTGGTGAAAATTGTAGACCCCATCTTCACTTTGGCTATTGCTTTGAATTGCCTTATTTTGTTGCCAAAACGTGTTCTATCAAATTCCTTTTGTCTTCTTTATATCCTATGGATCTTATTGCTCTTCTTAAATTTGAGTAGTGTTTGTATAATATATATGATGTGTGATGATCCCATTGGTGTGCATCTGTATTCAAAAGCAAAATCATAAATAATGCACACATATTGGGGGAGCTATCCTATATGTTTTTTAACACTATTTGTCTTTAATTGGTTTTAGATCCCGATGATATGTCTCTTTGAAGACAAGCATTTTTCGTCTTGGTACTTTGTGCCATCATAAAAAATGTAGAGGGTTTGGTTATTCCTTGACCATATTTTCATTTGGTATCTTTTCATCTTGGTATCTTCAATCATGTGTTGATTTGGGTATTTGATATAACTAGGAAAAGTGCCCGTGCGTTGCAACGTTTTAAAATAATTTAATATTACCCATAATTTTAGAAAATATATGATATGTAATTTCTAGCTCTTAAACATCTTATATTTCACTTTTTTCTGGTTTGTACCATTAAGAATAGTTTAGGTTTTTCTATTGATTTAGTTCCCTCTATGTGCGCATCATGGCTATTTAGAAATACAAAATATTATGCACATCATTAAAAAAATTGAGCATACAATTAAATCATTCATATATCGACCGATGAAAAATATTTTTAAGTTGTTAAAAAATTAGACTTACAAGGAAAATTTCCAAGTTTCATTATAAATATCGTACATATTGTGTAGCTCTTGTTTAGATATGATACAACAACAAACTTATCATTTAGTTTGTACAAATAAGACTACCATACTCACAGCCATAACATGTGTAATAAATTATGCCGGTAAATTTAATGAGTTTAGGCATAGCAATGTTTCATATTCGTTATTTGATTTTGAAATAAAAAAGTGAAATCAACTTCTTTGCTTCTTTCTATTACGTGCAACATATGAGTGCCCTCCCTAGATAGACATTGTGCTATGTCAAGAGAAAGCACCGATCGGTTACATCGGTACACCAAAGAAGGTGGAGAATTTTGTCCACCGCAAATTTTATTTTTATCCTGGGTCATTGTCCTTTGACCAGAGCAACGCACATGGTGTGTATCTCCCCTCTTCGTGATTTCTTCTTCTCATTGTTCATCCAAAGTTTACAGTATGGCCTGTACTGTCGCATATACCATGCTACGGTCGCGCCTGAGCTGCCGCTCAACTCGAGGATGTGTGTTCCTCTTCCTTCCGCTGAGCTGGGCATTGTTGAGGCTGCGGCCGACGCGTGCTCAGGTCGTGGATATTGTGGTGACCGGTGACCACCGGTCCACCGCGAACGAGCAGACAGCATGCTTGACGCTGGCAATGGATGGAAGACTGGGGCACCGACGATGGGGGATGAGAGCGAGGCGCATGGACGCATGGTCGACCGGCAGCACGGCTGCGACAAGCACGACGACCTGGCTGCACGATGGCGACGTGCTTGGGCATGGCAGTGCGCATCGTGGCCGAGAATATTTAGTGCCATGGGAGTCACAACTGGTTTTCTGTCGCTGGCCTCTCAACGGCCAGGGGTGCACGTACGGAGGGAAGAAAACAGTCTCACGGCAGGGTGACGCTCATACTTGAAATGTTTTTTTAACTTATTGGTGGCAGAGGTGGGTAATTATATACAACTATAAGGACAAATCGGATGACCTACCAAATCAAACGACGGAATCCTTACTGCTTTTATTATTAGGTATAGATTTGGATAATTTATTTTCGTGTCACACTAATGTGTGCTCTTTTGTTTTAATTGGTGTTTTATCCAAATTGTATCTCTTTTGGTTCTTGAAAGTCTTGTGCATGCATATTTACTATATGTATTTTTTTGGCATGCTTACTTTCGTTCATCCAATATATAGGATAAACTACATCAAATCCTATATGGCTAAGATGTGCATGAAATTCAATCTATTATATAATTAAAACATAAGACAATTAACGGTGAAGATTAACCAGGTAAAATGAACGGCGTTGATTTAAAAGTTACGTGCGCAATCGATTAGGAGAAGGATGAAGAGATCTGCACGCACACGTATACTAATATGCCCTAGATCGTACCGTATGCATATCTGATACCAAGCTCTTTTCCTCCGGTTGATACGTCCGCATGCATGTGCATAAAATCCATCTGGCCTGATCCCCTATGCGTTTGCTAGATCGGCACAGATCGAGATCTCGACGTGAGATGGCAGTGGCTTGCCAACACGGGTAGAAGCACGCAACGAGGTTTCCCGGCTTATTGTCTGTGGCACGAAGATCAAGAATCGATAGAGATTATGGCAGACATAACACGACGGCGGCAAGGATCGACCATTGATTACTTCTATCAATTAATATAATCAGTGAAACTGACCGCCTCACTGGTAGAAAATGGGCCTATGGTCTCGGTTCGGTTGGGCCATCAGTCCCGGTTTCCCAACCGGGACTGGCCAATCGGGACTAATGCTAGTCCTGGTTGGGCCACAAACCGGGACCAATGGGTGGCCACGTGGCCAGTTCTGGCTGGGCGTGGAGGGAGACTCATTGGTCCCGGTTCTTGTTACGAACCGGGACCAATGAGTGCTTTTTTTTTTTGTATTTAGAGTTTAGGGTCTCCCTCTCGCCGGTGCCCCCTCTCCTTCTCGCCGGTGCCTCCTCTCCCTCTCGCCGGTACCCCCTCTCCCTCTCGCCGGTGCCTCCGTCGTCTCCCCCTTCTTCGCATCGCCGACGTGCTCTCCATCGTTTCCGTACGCATATTATATGCTCTACTATATACACAGTACATGTTGATGCATATATAATTAATATTCGATCTCTTGTGAGAATACAACTATTTAATTACATGGAGATAGATCAAGCCATCAAGGCATATGTAGTTCATCGTCCGAAGAAAAATGTTCTCCCCTTTCACCGATGACCTCCCTAAGCAGAAATCCCGCCAATTCTTTTTGAATTGCTCCTATGCGCAGTTCTGGGTCGATCTTCTCCCGCATTTTGCTGAAAGCAGTTGTTCTCCGCTCAGTGGTCAACTCGCAAATGAACTCGCAAACGTAGAATCCACATAAATTACTCCCCGATGGCTGCTGCGGACTTTCCACCATTTTATAAGTTAGCTCATCTTTGAATGGACCTTCTACCTTCTGTTTGAAAATTTTCCAACACCTGCTTTGGCAAAGAAAATGAACAAAGGAGTTATTAATTACTTGACATCAGGGAACGAACGAAAGAGGGCGATATAATGCGATAATGATTGAAATTATTTGTTGAGCACTTCTTTCATGTCGGACCACAACGCTTGGTCCCAACTTAATGAGTCGTGGACTTCAACTATGGACTTGTCAGGTTGAATGCTTAGCAGAATCCAATGGAACCTGCGGATGTTTACATAAAGCAGACATGCATAGCTCATCAATTACACTTACCATCAAGAAAGCCAAATAAAAATATGTACAAGACAGAAACACTCACCTGAAGTTGTAAGGAAATAGTATTTCCGTACAGAAATGTTGCATGGTTAAAAAGGTGGTCAGGTCATGCTCCACGTCTTTGGGGTGATTGACTAACGTATGTGAATTCACGATATATGGGTCAACGAACCCAAGCTAAAAAACTTTAGATCTTTTGCATTCCAGCATCTTCATTATGCATAATAGCGTACAAAAGGATATATAGTCAGGATAATATAATACAGGCAATGAACGAGCTGAGCTAGAGACTTAATTACGAAAATAAATCACTTACAGACAATAGCAAGAGAGGATAAATTCGTCGAGGGCGCGCTTTTGGAATAACTGGAACAGTTCAGTCAGTTGAACATGTATAATGTAACGTTTGAAGAAATGCTCCACTCTAACGTCCAGCGGAAACCACTCTTTCGCGTCCTTCTTTGATGTGTGCACCAGGTACCAGGTATGCAGATTTCGCATATGTGTTGATAGACCCGTCAGCTCCTCATTACTGACCATAGGCTCCCCTTGGACATATTTCCGTGGCATCTCTTACATTGGTGCATATTCATAGCCTAAAAGTTGACCAAGGCTCATACCCAAGGCGGTAGCCTGTTCCTTGGCCTGAGATACAGTGACACCAAGTTCTTTAGCAGCAGCTATGGTTCTGGGGTCCAATAATTCCAGGTCCTTATCCATAGCGACTCTGAAGTCCTTGTCGACATCGGAACACACTATGAGCGGGGGGACCGATTGATTTTTCTGCTGTCCGAGCTGGGCAATTTGTTTCCCGCTTTTTGCACTTCTTCCCTTGTTCTGCTCAGACTGGGCACGTGCTAGCTTAGTAAGTTCACGACCATAGTCAGATGACAGATTCATCGATATCTGGGATTGCTGCTCAAGGAAGGACTTTCTCCGCTTTTTGGATTTTTCATCGTATACCGGCTTCTGCTCGGGCTTTTTTGGTGCAAAAAAAGCCTTATTGTAGGCAGCCACCTCCGCGGCGTTTTCCGCTACAGTCCTGTCATAAGGTCTAATGGAAAGATTCTTATGAGGTACTGTTGGGAGGGGCGACCTTTTACGTTTCTTTGATCGCTTACCCCTCATAGTACGAGCGGTGGGCGGAAACGGCTGACGCGGCAACGGAGACGGCTGCGCTGGAGACTGGTTGTAACATCCCAAATTCATAAACAGAGAAATATTCCAAAAATGAGAGCCAACAAAAACTTTTGTTAAAATTATATGTGTTGGTTATGCTTGTTGCTTGTGTATTATACTTGTGACATTATTTTCTTGTTGCTTGTAATGTGTTTGCTTGAATTGAAAAGATTAATTACAAACACAAAGAAATTGAAACAAGAAATAAAATCAAAGTGACAAGTGTCACATAGAAATTCTCCAAGTAAGAAATTGTTTTCCTTTACAATAAAATTCAGAGGAGTGGTAATGTAAACACTCCCATTTTGTCCTTACTACTTTTCTCTCTCAAATAATATTTTGAATTAGTTTAAAAATTCAAAAGTAAAATTCAATTAGCAATAAAACCAAAATTTAATAATTAAAACCCTATGAAAGAAAATGTTTCAAAACATTTTATTTTGTAAAGCCAATTTTTGTGGAGCTTCTGCACATTATGGGAAGGCCCCACAAATTTTGGCAAATTTTTATAAATTGATTTAGTGCCTCAAATTAAATCAAGAAGTGCTACTGAAATTAACAGAAGGGCTAAAAAGTAAATAGATGAAAGAAGAAGGAAAAGAAGAAGCGCACAGGAGCCAGGGGGTTTTGGCAAAAGTGTCATCGCCTACCTCTCTGTCACCGTGTCGTCGCCGCACGCCGCGCGCCTCGCCATTTCCCCGGCCCCCCCAGGCCCCCCCTCTCGCTCGCAGTCGTCCACGTTCGCCGCCTCTGCGTCCGCCGCAGTCGCTCGAGCATTTCCTTGACCCGAAGCCGTCCCCTGTCCCCGATGCCGCCGCGGTAGAGCACGAGCACCGCCGGTGAAATTGGCCCGCCCCCTCTGCACCTCGACGCGTGCCACTCCGCCCAGGCCTTCTAGAAGACACTAGAGCCTCGCTCGTCACCGCGTTGCCCCGCCCCTCGCCGTGCCTCGTCAGCCTCGAGCAAAAGATCTTGCCGGTGCGCCGTGGACACGCCCGTGCACCTCGCCCATGAACGCCGGCATCCGCCGCTATAAAACCACCCCCGACCCCCTCTGCTCACTCCACACCACCCCATCTCCCTTTCCCCCGCTCCAATTTCACCGTGCTCTGCCCAGAGGGCGGACATTGCTGCGCCACGGCCGCCGTCAAGGTCGGACACGGCCGCCGCACTGCTCTACCCTATTCTCCCCTCTATGCCTCGTAGCATGATGCCACAGCTTCACCACACTCACCCGCCCTTTTTCCCTCTGGATTATGCACAGGCCCGTCGTCAGGAGATCGCCGGAGCTGCAGCCCGTGCCGTGGAAGTGCGGGAGATCGCCACCGTCGAACCAGTCCGTCCCAGCTCGTGTCGCTGCTCCAGCAAGCTTCCCCACGACCCCCGCCGTCGAACGTGTCCACTCCACCGCCCCTAGGCCCCTCAGGTACCCCTCTCTGGCCACGCTCGCCGTCGCCGGCGCGGCAACGCCGCCGGAATTAGGTCGTCGCGGATGAGATTTAACATGGACCGTTAGATCTTCGATCTACGGTAGCATACCGCTTCACTTAAGTGTATCGCTGACAGGCGAACCCCACTGTCGGCATTTTATAATTTTTCCCCGCGTGCACTGTGCCACTGCCATGTAGGCCCCACTAGTCAGAAGTTTCAACATTATCCACAACAGTGGATTTTCCTAATTTGAATTCTCTGAAATTTTCAGTACTGGACCCAACTTCAAAAATCAATAAATTGAGATTTAGGCATCCAAATAAATCAAATCCAATTGTTCTGAAAAGCTTATGAAAATGTTTAACCAACCCAATTGGTCTCATGTCATTTAATTAAATAAATAAAAAGTATTATTAAAAATACTACAGAAGGTTTAAATTGTAAACTTGTTTGTTTCTGATACTCTGTTAGTCCAAATAATTCCAAACCAATTTTGCTAGCTTAGTACTGCCATGTATTAGCTTCCCTAATTTTGGTAGAATTAATTGTGTAGTAGTATTTGTTTAGTATTAAGTTGAAGTTTAAACACCCTTCTGCACTCAAACATTTAAATATGTTTAATGGTTAACCCAAATGAATTAGGACCAATTTTGTTAGATCACATTTAGCCATGTTTAGTTACCCCTAAAAGGATTTAATTTTAGGATCAATAGAATTTAAATGGTAGCCAAAGCTTGGTTATCAAGCCTCTGGATTCAAACAAACTAGCTGGGTGGCCCGCGCAATTGCGCGGCTAGGAATTAGATAATTAGTTTTTTGACATCTAACGTATTATATTTCTTCGTGGTAAAAATTGAAGATAAATAGGAAATCTGCATACATTAAATATTTTATGATACTTAGTTTGTAGAGCTTTGTTACGGCTCACATGTTTTCAATGACAAAATTTTCATAAATGTTATAAATACAAAATTCAAGTAACATCATTTTTATTGCTCCGTCTATTTTTTCCGTGATCTCCATCTTGTCCTTGCATGGATGGAGAGATCTTATCAGCTTACCTTGAATCCATCCTTGCCTTATGCATGCTACAGTCAGGTTATGGACCTTAATGCAATGGTTCTTCTGTTGTGGCATGCCAACCTTTTCGATAAGAAATTTGTATCAAAGTTTAATCTGTTTGTACCAAATTTATTTGTGGAGACCATTATTTTCTCAAATATATATTTTGGGAGATATATCATATACCAGTGTGTACGTACCAGTTACATGGGTATGTAGCAGGACATAAAGTGAATATGATTTGTAGAAATATGCCTAAGATAAAGATATATTTTGATGGCACTTGGACTAGAAATATATTCAATGAATTATTATTTTTATTTCCATGCAAATGACATATAATATGTGCATCAGAGGATAGACAAACTTGAACAAAACTGAAAACTTGAAGAAAAAGCAAATATGCATGCAGATTAAACTGAAAACTAACCTATATCCAATTGATTCCTTTCTTGTCCTTCTCCCTGCTTAGTGATACATTTCTAAATTGCATTAGGAAATCATCAATGTTTCACCTGCAAGAGACAAAAAACTCAAGAGAATGGCAACTGTTTGTAGCCTCGCATTCCACAACATCATCTGCGGTTGAATCTCATAACAGAAAAGACCAATATTTACAAATTCGACGCCTAACTTGTGTAATCCACAACATCATCTACGGTAGAATCCCATTGATATGTAGTTTGCCCTAATTCATTTTTCTATTACACTCCTCAATCTTCCACCTAGGAATGATGCATGTTACTGTATCGAACAGATGCATGATGCATGTCCCATCTATATATGTCATTAAACTGCAAGTAGTGATTTCTTACAAACGCATGCATGCAGGCAAGCAGGTAGCTGGTACGTTAAATATGCACATATCAAACGTATCTTGTTTCAGCTATCAACAATATTATTGCAAGTACGATTGTACGTTCGTGCAGCATATTTCTCCTCCTTCTGATAGCCAAATCCAGCACCACGTCTTTTAATTGTCCCCGCTCGTAAGCGTCAATGAAGTGCAAGAGCAAATCCAGTTTCCTCAGTCGCAGCGGCCTCAAAATCATTGGGGCGTGCTATACAGTATGCGCGCCAGCGTAGTCGCCATGCATGATGTCCTGAATATCCAGAATTTCGTGGGTTGCTCCAGGAACCTGCGAGCCGGGAACACATACGTGGTACGCCGGACGGCCGGCTATTGGTCAGAACATAGGTTATAGGGAAATAAAATCTAAATTAAACAGTTGCAGAAAGACCGGACAAACAATCATATACAAATATGATTTGAGTAAAACCACCATTGATCTAAAATGCATCGCACCAGAAGTTTTACATTGTACCCTGAAAAAATAAATCAAATAAACAGACAAAATGAGTAATATATATACCTGAAATTGGTCGCTTAAACTGATAGTTCACCATGGATTCCTGTATCGCACAACGTTATCTTTAGAGCAGTCTAGAGCGCTCTATATAAATACTTCAGCTCATATGCATGCACATACAGCTCTAGCGGCTTTATCTTGCACGATCAAAAAATTATTTGTACATTAAAAACATGGTGAATATTAGATGATTACATACCTTCGCACAAACATTAATTCATGCACATATCTATATGAGTATATCCTGATTTCCTGGCCATTTAAAGTGAACTGGCCAAAATCTCGCCGCTACCGACGTCTCGGAGTGGTATGAGGATATAGAGCAAATCAATATATTTGAACGCTTACTCAGGATGCCTTGACGGCCATTTTCCATAACATCGGCAGTATTGCTTCGTGAGGCCCGGCCGGCCGACGACGCGATTTTGGTAGTCGTAAACATGATGGTCCACTCGCAGTAGAATTACGCCAGAGCAGTTCTATGGGTGTCAATCTCCACGGCTACAACGGCGCCTGACGCCACAGCGTACTCCATTATCTGCGGACAACGAAAAACTTATTCGGAATCAGATATGAACATGCTAACAAAATTCCTAGAGTCAGCTACCGACACAAAAAGAATCATAGGGCCGGCTATTGATGGACGTGACCACAGACCAAGGACGCAAAAAAGCGCCGATGCTGCTATAAACCTAGGAAGTATCGGCAGTAGGAATAGGAACGTGGATTTCCAGCTTAATCGCGGACGGTGGTGCTGCGCCTTCACGTGTGCATGACCGGCCGCTCGCTTGGTCCGCGAAGATCTTTTAGATCCCTAGACTCTCGATTGATTGCATGCAGTCTTGGTCGTTGAGTAGAAGATGGAGAGAGAAATCTCAAAAAGAAAAAAGATGGAAAGAAAGAGTCCTGGTATGATACGTCTTAGCTAGGCTACGCGTATAGTCGCGCGCATCATCTTAGCCGTTAAAAAAACTTTGGTTTTAATGGATCAATCTCCACCATCCATTGTTTGTTCTCTTAATAATATAATAGATAGATATAATAGAATGCCCAAGATGATTTTTCTTTCTTCTATGTACCCTCTGTTGTTTTCAAAAATAGTTGTGGAAACATTGACTTGATTTTTCATGGTGTGCAAATAAGATTAACTTTGACATGCTAGTTGTACTGAATAATTTGTGTTAATTTTAAAAATACACACGCAATTTTCAAAATGTACACATATGCAAGATTTTAAATCATAGATGCCACCATCTAACATGACGACAAGGAGACTTCCTGCGATAACTTCAACCAACTCTGCCCACTAATGTTCGGAGAGGCAGAAAACTTGCAGCAACAACCCGTGCCTATCAGAAAATGTTTCAGGCTTAATTAAGGTAGTAGGCATCAACTGGCAGCATGAAAATATGTTGGCCAACTACGTGCTTTGCAATTGCATACACAATGTGAGCGGAAGAAGCAATGGAATATTTTGTACTACCTTAAATCTGGAAAGAGTCGCCCGGCAGAAATATCAATCGTTTTTCAATCGTTGCATGGCTGTGGCCTCCGCACTGCTAATTGGCCGTCCAATATTGGAGAAGGGGTGGAGGTAGGAATTGACTGATCAGTTGACGGTGGTCACCATGCACTTCTAGATCTCAGCTTTTCCTGGAACAAAACAAAACAATTCGTGGTCTCAGTTTTTCCGGATCAAAACTAAATATAACACATGCCAACGGGAGAGGAAGGAAGATAATGTTTCTCCAGCATGCGCGAGCGTATACCAAACAGTCGGAGGAGCAGCAGCAAAGGCGATGGCTGCCGTATCGCCGCCGCCAGATCAATTATTTGGCTTGCGTGAGACATACATCCATGTGTATAATTAAAACACATCGATATATCTCACAAACACACATATAGGCTAGCTGCTAGCCCTAAGATCATGTAACATGCTTTGAATCAAACGTACCTGCTTTTGGAGCTGCTAAACACACCATGATTTATTCGATGGCATTGTTCAGTATTGACTGGTGATGTCTCCGTTGTACTTGCTCCTCATGCCGTCCAGATCCACGACCACCCGTCTTATACTTGTTCGAAATCGTAGGCGTGTTGAATCGTGGACCTACTAATTCAATCCACTCTGGGGAGTTAACGCCGGTAGATCCTGCTGCTGCGATTGCGAGACAACCATCAGTTCGCCGGCCCGCGGAACTGCATGCAGCAAGAGGTGGTGATTGCTCATTGCTCGAGGAACTTCGAAACCAGCAAACGGACGGCGGACTGCCAGATCAATGAATCGCCATGTCTATGTTTCCGTCTAATCGATCTTGACTATATGTATGTCCGCGAGAAAATTAAACTGCTACCAATGGGCGAGAGAATTAAACTGCTATCAATTTTAGATGCGAGAGAATTAAACTTACTTGAATCGACTTGATCCAATGGGCGGTCAGTTTCACTTATTATTTTGATGAAAGTAGACAGAGCCGAGTTGATGCAAAACGCAGTGACCCGATACAGTTGATTCTTTGCCGCCGTCGTGTACTCGTGTTGCGTCGTCCACGATCTCCATTGATTGTAAATCTTCAGTGCCGCATACGGTAGGCTTGGCCTCTGTTGCTTCGTCGGAGCAAGATCGTCAAAGGTCTCGCCGCCGTTGCCTCGAATTGAATCTTGCTGCACCGTGTACGTGCTGATATATATGGACATGATGCAGCGGGCCTGCTGGCTCTTTTGTCGCTAGATAGGATTTTGATTAGTCTACAACACCATTTATTGACGTACGTTGGTCTGGTTAGTTTTTTTCTTTCCTCTTGTGATCGAGAGGGACTCTATTCTTTTCCAGCGTGATGAGCTACGAAAAGTAAATCTTGGCCGTTGTTAATGAGTTGATTATGTCTAGCTAATCTTCACCGTTGATTGTCTTGTGTTTTAATTATATAATAGATGTGTAGGGAGTTAGTAACTCCAATTGAACCAAATCAAATTGTGTTGTCTTCTACACATCAGTAGCTTTCCATAGAATTTTAATTTGTTTTTTTGTGAGCAGCAGAACTCAAGTTATTGAATTAAACATGTTCCACAAGTTTCTGCCAAAATGTTGAACATAAATAAATGATGTTTAATTCAAATATTTTGAAACCAAATTGTATGGTTTGATGTGTGCAGTAGCTATGTGTGATGTTCTTGATTGTTGTGTTGAGGTGATTGCTTGTATAGCTTAGTGATTGTTTGCATTGTTTGTTTATTAATTAGACGAAAACGTTGACGGATATATGGAGGAAGGAGAGTTTGCTGAAATTGAATAACAAGAGCAAGATCACTTTGCCAAGCAACGCAAGCTATTCCCTGAGCTTGCACTACAAACATATGCATCTACTTTCATAACATGTTTTACTCTCAAGGCAAGATTTATAAAACCCATTTCAAAAGTATATGAAAATTATTTTGCCACCTATGTAGAAATATAAGATAGTTATATCAAATTATAGGATGGGAAAAACAATTATGTTTTGTTCAAAACTCCTTTGAAATTACTTGTGAGATTATGAAATACCGAGATGTCGGTGTTGGAATGGAGAAGAGGAAAAATGGTGATGTTTATGAAAAATGCACAGTGTGTCCTTATACTTACGTCAACCATCCGATACCCTGTGCGACCACATCCACCACATATGGGAAAAGGCTTAGCCATATAGTTTGCTCATATTAGTACTGGATACCTCATCGACGGAGATGACTCCGTCATGCATGAGGGGATAGTGTGTTGGTCTACCCCTGACCCGGGTCCTCGCTAAAACTCTATGAAAGATAAGGAGGAGGATTGAAGGTTCCCCCATAAACCGCCGGACAAAACCTATGAGTCCTCACACTTAGATTCCGAAGGGCTGGGTTAAGTGTGTTGAAAGTGTCATACAGGAAGCATCCTATACTAGCATGAGCAAAGGACAGGCTATGGTCGGCGGCTTACTTCGCATACACCCTGTATGTCGAGACGTGGCGGACACGATGAGTTGCCGGATGGATGTGGGAAAAGCGTGCTACCTCTGCAGAGTGTAAAACTATTCGAATAGCCGAGTACTCGGATATGGACAGTTGGGAGGCCCTACTTTGACCATGTGCAAGTTTTTGGAAAGGTTTTTAAGTTTAAAAAGAAACTGAAATGGAGATGGTGTTACACAGCTATACCACATGGAGTGATATGAGTTGTTGAAATAGATGGACCATGGTGAGCCATGGTCAGAAACAGGAGGAGTTTTGGAGAACAAATGAGATGTTGGTTTCTTTTAAAAATAGTTATAAAACTCTTCTTACCTTTTTCAATAAAGATATAGAGATGTTTAAAATAAATAAAAGTTGTCAACTAAAATAAAACTAGTGCATACTCATGTTGGGGTAGTTTGCGAGTACATTCAAATGTACTTATATTGGTTTCGTCCCTGGCTATTGACCTAGCCAGACTACGAGGAGGAGCACTACGCCGAGCAAGAGTATGGCGACTTCTACGCCAACTAAGGATTTCCACAAGTCAGCTGCCTGTCGGGTTGTCATCGTTAGAATATGATGTCTACTACGCCGTAGCTTCCGCTGATATTTTGGTTTGGCCCTTGAAGGCACCTATGTAAGAACTTGGTCTAAATGACCATTTATGTAAGACTTTTAATTCGGTATTGTAATGGATGTAAACTTTGGTATCCAATTCGGATTATGTGCAACGATAGACTGATCACGGGATCGTTGTGTTAAGCATAATCGGGCACTTCGGATAGCTAGTCCGGGGTCCCCACACTGGTGAGGCGGTGAAGAGGACTGTTGCGCTGGAGAATGCTGAGGCGGTGAAGAGGACTGTTGCGCTGGAGACTGGTGAGGAGTCGATGGCCTTGGCTGCCAGTTCGGAAGCACGATGAATTTCTTTGGCCATAGAATGGTCGCTTTCTTGGCTTCTCCAAGTTCAAGCACCTCCCCATCTTCACCTGCAGAATGTTGCAGCTTCAGCTCCTCATAATCTTTCATCACTTCATCCACCGCGACAACAGCGTAGCCATTTGGAACCGGAGAGAAATGGTAAGTTGGATTAGGTCCAATTGGTACGACATAGCCGACCGCCACCTTCACGGTTAAGTTAAAAACGAGAAGCCACCGCGACATAGTTGGATTAGGTCGAATTTTTTCTCTGCCATATTTATTATTCCATTTATATTTGACGAGAAGCCAGCCGGGACCTTGATACTGCTCAGGCATTCAAAAAGATTTCCTTCTCTGCTTTGGTAAGAGCGTAGCTGCTTAAGTATTGACGCCCTTTATCCGTCTGCTTGTTGTATGGGTCTTTCATACGTTGCTGGTTTGCCCGTGCTTCCGGTGTATCTTTTGTCTTCCCATACACGCCCAGGAAGCCTAGCAGGTTCACGCAAAGATTCTTCGTCACGTGCATCACGTCGATTGAAGACCGGACCTCTAGGACTTTCCAATAGGGTAGCTCCCAGAATATAGAGCACTTCTTCCATATGGGTACGTGCTTGTCAGCGTCATTCGGAACAGATAGACTGCCAGGACCCTTTCCAAAGATTACTTCTAAATCCTTGACCATGTCATATATAACATCACCATCAGGGAGGTTAGGCTTCTTCCGGCGATCTGCCTCACCGTTGAAATGCTTGCCGGGCTTTCTTACGGCATGACTGTTCGGAAGAAATCGACGATGCCCCAGGTACACATTCTTGTTTCCCAAATGTATACTTTCAGTCTTATCTAAACAGTGCATGCATGCATTGTATCCCTTGTTTGACTGTCCTGAAATGTTACTAAGAGCAGGCCAATCATTGATGGTTACGAACAGCAACGCTCGTAGGTCAAATTCCTGTTGTTTGTGCTCATCCCACACACGTACACCTGGTTCGGACCACAACTGCAAAAGTTCATCAACTAATGGCCTTAGGTACACATCAATGTCGTTGCCGGGTTGCTTCGGGCCTTGGATGAGCACTGGCATCATAATGAACTTCCGCTTCATGCACAACCAAGGAGGAAGGTTGTAGATACATAGAGTCACGGGCCAAGTGCTATGACTGGAGCTCTGCTCCCCAAACGGATTAAAGCCATCTGTACTTAGACCAAATCTTAAGTTTCTTGCGTCATCTGAAAATGTCTGGAACTCTCTGTCGATTTTTCTCCACTGGGACCCATCGGCGGGTGTCTCAACTTCCCGTCTTTCTTACGCTCTTCTTTGTGCCATCGCAACAACCTGGCATGCTCTTTGTTTCTGAACAGACGTTTCAACCGTGGTATTATAGGAGCATACCACATCACCTTAGCAGGAACCCTCTTCCGGGGGGGCTCGTCATCGCCCTCAACATCACCAGGGTCATCTTGTCTTATCTTGTACCGCAGTGCATTGCATACCGGGCATTTATCCGCGGTACAGGATGCAGTCATTAATGCATGCATGTATCTTCTGCACATCTAATTCTAGAGGGCAGATAGCCTTCTTTGTTTCGTATGTAGTCTCGGGCAATTCGTTATCCTTTGGAAGCTTCGGCTTCATTATTTTCAGTAACTTCTCAAATCCCTTGTCAGAACAACCAGTCTCTGCCTTCCATTTCAGCAGTTCCAGTGTGGTACCGAGCTTTGTGCTGCCATCTTCGCAGATTGGGTACATCAACTTTTTGTGATCCTCAAGCATGGCCTCCAACTTTAGCTTCTCCTTTTCTGTATCGCATTCTCGCTTTGCATCAGAAATGACCCCACCAAGACCATCAGCGGGCTCATCTGATGCCCGATGTTCACATCTTTCTTCTTCAACGTCTTCCATAACAGTATCACCGCATTCCTCAGGGAACATAGGATAGTTGTCATCATCCTCCTCTTCTTCATTGTCTTCCATCGTAACCCCTCTTTCTCCGTGCTTGGTCCAACAATTATAGCTGGGCATGAAACCTTTCCGAATCACGTGGTCTTGAATGGTTCTCGGGTCAGGGTACTCCCTGACGTTCCGACACTTCTCACATGGACAAGGCATAAAATTATTCACTTTGTTTGCCTCAGCCACACCGAGAAATTTATGCAGGCCTGCAATAAACTCGGAACTGCGTCGTTCGCCGTACATCCATCGCATCCGTGCATCCATCTGCATCATATATATAATTAAGTTTATCAAATACCATTACAATAACATCTTGAATAGTGAAATGACCACCGTACATCGACACGTGCAATATTTCTGTATCAATTACAGACGAAAAGGATAAAGTTGCTAACCTCGGCCGAGGATATCATTTTGTGTGAACTTAAGTGTGGGTCGGGCATTTCATCGAACACATCTTGTGCGTGGCAAAGGAAAAAAAAATAGCACCCACTTCCCACCAATCCAAGAGGAAAAAATTAGAGGAGAGAAGGGGGGTGGAGGTTATTTATAGGCAGGGAGGGGTATTGGTCCCGGTTCTTGGCACGAACCGGGACCAAAGCTCCACCGCACGCCACGTGTCTGGCTCTGGAGCTTTGGTCCCGGTTCGTGCCAAGAACCGGGACCAATACCCCCAATCGAACCGGGACCAATGGTCCACGGGGTCGTGGCAACTCGAACCGGTACCAGTGCCAGGCACTGGTCCCGGTTTTTACCTGAACCGGGGCTAATGGCTGGGGTGGCCCTGGACCAAAGATGGTTTTTCTACTAGTGCCTGCCGCCCACTGCATCAAGTTGATTCAACTATGTTCAGTTCTTCTCACGAGGCAACACGCGTGTGGTGTATGAGATCATCGAGAGGATTTGCCGATTTGATGAATGTACGGAAGGAAGTATATACAGGCAGGACCCTGCAGATTGCATCATACGTATTGAAAAGGGAGCAATTAAGACGCATAGAAGATGGCCGATTTGATCAGAGAAGCACCCAGGTCTGCCCCACGTCCAGCCATAAACAAATGCATAAGATTGGGAGTAGGACACGCAAAGAACTGCCCAAACCAGCGTCGATGATATAGCCAGTGGACGATCACTGTTAACAAAACCAAAATCGTGGCGTCGGCCGGCTCCATTGCCGTGAAGGCATCGTGATTGCTGAGTACGCGTTCAAAGACATGGTCTGCCCGATGTGACGTTGCCGGGCTCATACCACGCCGCGACGTTGGGGCAAAATTTGCCCCAGTCCACTTTAACAGCTGGCTAGCAAATCTTGATATACTCATATACGAAGGTGCATGTTTAGGTTAAGGTATGTAATCATATGATATGCGTAATATAATTTTAATGTACATAGAAAATTTGGTAAGAGACAAGGCCGTCCCATGCAGGAATCCATTTGGGGCTAAAATTGAAAGTGAACTATCAGTTTGAACGACCAATATCAGGTATATGTACGTATTTATTGATTTATTTTTCAAGAGTATAATGTAAACTGCGATGCATTTTAGATCAATCATGTTTTGGCGCAGATCATGTTTGTATATGATTGCTTGGCCGGTCTTTCTGTAATAATTTTTAATTTTATTCCCCTTGAGACTATGTCTTGACCAATAGTATATGTGTTTCTTATCCAGCCCTTATAATTCCATTTAATGTGAAATTTCAAAAACATAAACTACCGGCCATGTAAGTACTTGGGCCAGCAAAGGAATATTCCAACAAATGTCTCACACAAAATCAGTAACGAATTATTGTGTGATGGCATATCACAAAATCATGGTGGTCCTTCAGTTTAGGCTCTACAGACATCACAAACTTTCTACGCACAACCATGATGTGCAATCGAAAGCTCCGAAACAAGTCATACATTTAAAAACAACAAGATGTTACGAATTTCTAATCAAACTTTGGCGTCTCTAAACAAATGTATTTTATAAGTATTGAAAATAAAAACAACAAGACCGAGGGGGAGACGTCACCCCGGCTTGTCATTAAGGTAGAAGTGTGACTCGAACCCGCGACCTGGCGCTTGGCGCTTCAGCCTGCCGACCATCTGGCCGCAGAAGAGTTCACAGTATTGAAAATATGGAAAGATGTTTTTTTATATGTAAATATCATATAGCAAATCTAGCCACACAAATGCGTTGGTTCGGTCGGAGATTCTTCATTTGTCTATGCACACAGGTGCTGCTGGCCGGAGTCGAAACTATTTTTTGGGGACAACGATGACGGCTGCAAGCACATACGAGAGAGGAAAGACAGCGATAGAGAGTTGAACATTGTGGAGGATATGCACCCTCGATGTCCAGTGGCCGGCGACTCAGAGTTCTGTTAGTACTAATTTGCTCTATGTTTCCTGATATTTAGTTGTATATTATTCAGATTTAGGCCTCAAAGTTGGATGATTGTTACTTTGCTACGCTCATGTGTTACTAATGTTTAATCTGTACTGTGCAGGGATCTTTCAGTTATATATAGGCTCTACCTATCATCTTACAGATTTATTTGTTAGTGATTTACTGGCAGATTTAATTATAGGAGCATACTTCATGGCATGGTTGGTAACTATCACTGCCCGTAGTATTTTCTCAATCCACATTTAGATGGTGCACGACAAAGCTCGCATTTGGACCGCCCCAACTCAGTTGCATCAATTTTCCAAGAAAAAGCTCTAGATTTGGCACATGTTTCTATTGTGATATTTTTGTTGGGCTGCATACTTTACATGCTTCATGAGGAAATCATTTCGATAGTTCTATGGAGAAGCCAAAACTTCCTGCTATCTAACAGGTGCAGATAAAATGTTGATGTCACGGTGCTATCATTTAGATTTTTTTTCTGCATTTGCTTACATGAAACTATCATTGCATTATGCTTGCAAAATTTGTGCAGAATAGCACTTGGTGATGCTACAGTCATACTCAAATGGGCAAATTGAAATGGAATTCCATTGATCTGATGTGCTTGGAGAAAAGAAGGAAAAAATATACTTTCCTTTTTGATGCGTGATCAATTGAAAGGTCATTCCCATTCTCCATGTTTTCTTTTTTCTCGCACCAGGCCATTCCATATATCACTGAGGATCCAAAGGAACGACCAGCACCATCTAACACACACCTTCATTAGTTAAGAGGTGAACTCTGTTCCTTTTCTTTGTGAACAGTTTGTGTACATGCCTTTGAAGTATACCAGCAGCGAGGTTTGCAACTGTTCTTACTGATTTGTCTCCTCTCTTTTCCACTAATCCCCTTTGTAGTATTCTTTATTTGTATAGCTTCTTTCCAATTTATGCCTACGTTCGATAAATTGCAAGTGGGCAACGGGGGAAGACTAAATATGTAATAATATTTATTGTAGTCAATGTATAGCTTCGTTTTCTGAAATTTTGGTACCCAATCAGCGTGTACATTATATTACCTTTCTCAATTTCGAGATTTTTTTTGTGGGGTTTTAAATTAGTTGACCTGCATATGCAATGTATTGTCTCTCGGTTATGTCACTTTCATATACAATATATTGTCTCAGTTAGTGACTTCCCCGTGCTAACTATATTACTGCTAAATAGATATTCATGGAAACTTTTCACCCTTAGAGGGATTTTTGCTTTAACAGAAAATTTATAAGATGGAATTTCCTTCACGCGCCATAGTCAATCCTACAAACATGAATTTAGCTTATTAATAGTTATTTGGGAAGTTTATATTTTTCATATTAGTAATATATACTAGATTTTTTAACAAATGTCCACGGAATTAGCAAAATGATTTTTATATGAACTTAATAAAGGAAGTCCAACCTCGGCAAATTAGAAATTAAGAACTATAACGCGATATATAATAGATACATAGAAATTACATTGACGTACATCAGTTCGTGTAATATTAGGTTATGCAAAAGCATCTAGAAGCATCACACTACACCAATAAAAAACACTGGCATTTCGATATATTCTTCGTGCGGATCGAAGAAGACGACATGTACAAGGTTTCATTAAAAGAGTACAATGTTCAATTCTAATTAATGGAAATATTTGCATTCGGAAATGCAAATTGGAAGAACAGAAAAGGATACCTTATACGAAAGTATTTGGATTTAGCTTGGAGGGAAATGATAACCAACAAGATGTATTTTGTTGGCATAAAAACCTAGAGCTTTATTATTTACTACGGAGGATTACACCTTACTAAGATGTTTATCCAGGATCCAATCATATGGTGTCTGGACGTACTACTTAAAAACAATATGTCAATGTTAGTGTACGGGTAAAAGAAAGAGAATTATGTTAGAAAAAATTAAAATTAACCCGCACAAACAAAAGATTGCACGAAGCTTACGGCCTTAGCTTCCAAAAAAATGGCTTAGTGTTGAGGCCAGTAAATCACTAAACTCATTGTTTGTACGGTTATCTGGTCTTCATTTCCGCTGGAGTCGGATCCATTTGGATAAGGGTTTTAAAGACTATGTGCCAATAGAATTTCAGTAAAATCTTATGCAATGATATCAGGTTGATTTTTTATATACATACGATATATACAAGGATAAAACGACTTACTAATTCAGAACGGATGGAGTAGGATCATAAGAAAAATGATACGTTATATATAAACATTTTTTATATCAACGCTAGCCGCGCAAATGCGCGGACAACCCAGCTAGTTTCACATTAATATGCACATATTTATGTGGTGTTTGTCCTATGTATTGTAGTTGCTCTAACTACTTTGGACCCAATGAGTTTGGGTACCATGGTGTACTTGAATTTGTTTTAGGTACATTGGAGATGCATTGGAAGCTTGTCTCATTTACAAAGAAGGTGGTGTCACCATGTGTTCATTGGAGCCAAGTTTGGATGATGGTTAACTCTTATCTTCTACATCACCAATGCTATCTCGGTAACAAGTATCTACCTCATGCATACATTTCGAGCTTTCAACCTTGTGTAGGTTGTATCTTGGCATGAATCTTTTTGTTGCAATTAATTTGATTCTTGCAAAACGTCTTTATTGCAAATGTGAGTAAGCCGGGATGATTACATATAAGGGGACTATATATTCATTTCTATGATTCATCGATCCCAATTATGTCAATCTAGCACTTTCTACTTAAAGTCTCTCACGTGCAACATTGATGAATTTTAAAAAATCATTTGCCTTTTGGGATACTTGTTATCTTACTCAGAGTATCCATTTGTTAACATTTATCCCTTGTGGATAGCTTTTGATGCTATGATGAGTATGTGTTGGAAGTTCATTTATATTCCCGTTAAGATAGAATTTGGCTTTGTGCTATGTTTTTTAGGAAAGATCTTATTGGTGTATTTATGACTTCCTCTTGGATATCATGTTCTTTACCCTTTACCTATCTTGTGTGTACATATTTATTTGTAGACCCATATCTTAGTGATTCATGTCTACTTAGAAACTTATACACATGAGAATAGTTACATCTTTAATTGATATTCCAATTCTTTAGTGACCACCTCTTATTGCTTTTGATTCTTTGGTAGTTTCTAAAAGTCACAAGTTTTTTTTATGTGTTATGCTTTTCGCATTTTACTAAGCTTGTGGAGCTATTTGCTTTATCTCTTTTGGTGTGTGGGTATGGGAAAGACATAATATGCACTATGTGCAACTCCTTTTGAAAGACTATGTTGATGCTTCTCATTCTTGTATTAGTCTCCTAAAATGTCTTTTTATCTCACACGCATCCTTATATTTGCCGCTCCTTGCTCATATTGCAAAACATTTTATTTGTTGCAAGTTGTTTTGCCTCATTTCTCATTTATATTCTCTTGCATGTGCTTGTGTTCGAATTTATCTATGAGGGAGCGAGGATTCCATGTTGTGCGCACTATATTGAAATGCAAATCCTATTTTGTGCACGTACCTTGGGGAGTTCCCTCTTGATTTTTTAGAACAATTTTTGGATCCGTTGATTGGTTACTTCTTTTGTCGAAGTATCTTTCAATTTATTTTTCTTTTGCAATCTTTGGATCCTAAATATAGTTTGATCTCCCTCCCAACTATTCGTCATTGAATATGTGCATTTGATTTCACTCATATGATGAGAAATGCACACATTATGGGGAGCTCTTACTATATTGGCCTTCTTACTTTTTCACCCATTTCGGCAACCGATGCCAATGGGGGAGAAATTTAGAGGGTTTAAGGGAATATGGGTTTGTTCTCTTGCGGTTCTCTTGCATCCTTGCTCTTTGTGTTGCATGGTTTTTTAAATTCATTATATAAACCCTCGTAAAGGGGATTGTCATCAATTACTAAAATGGGGGAGATTGAAAGTGCATGTTGCGCCCATGCGTGGTTTTGGTAATTAATGACAATCCTTATGGACTAATGTTTACATTGAGATATTCTTATAGATCTTGTCCATAGGAAAAGATAGAAGTTCATGTGTTGGACTCTTGAAGATGACATGATGACCAATGTTGTTTTCAAGGGTTTATATGAAGAATGGTCATGTGTGGAGTTGAGATTATTGCAAGTATGACTTGAAAATAAGATTGAGTGGACAATCATGTTTACCTCCAAGCCATCATACATATCAAGAGAAGAAGATGAAGTGCAAGTTCAATATGATGCATCTCAGAAGATATCATTTGACATGAAGACGGAGCTTAGCGAGTCCCTTCCATAATGGAGTATGGGGGAGCATTTGGAGAAGTCTTCATCAAGCATGTGCTAGCAAGCACAATCAAGAAAGGTGTTTCAACTTGAGACAGTCAACATCGTCATCATCGAGCTCAAGTGGAATGCGCAAGACAAAGGTATGATCTTGATAGGTTTTCTATTTTACCGGTCACATGGTGTTAGTCAGAGACGGGGTTATATGATAGACGGCGTACTATCAAGAGGGGCTCTCAAGTGAGTAACTTGATCGCATCTTTGTGGAGAGCTCAAACCTTTGCATTCTTGGCATATCATCTTTCTTGGTTCTTACTGTTGGAAATATGCCCTAGAGGCAATAATAAATAAATGTTATTATCATATTTCCGTGTTCATGATATATGTTTATTTCCATGCTATAATTGTATTAACCGGAAACATAATACATGTGTGGTTGCGTAAACAACATTGCGTCCCTAGTAAGCCTCTACTAGACTAGCTCGTTAATTAATGATGGTTATGGTTTCCCAACCATGAACATGAGTTGTTAATTAATTAACGGGATCATGTCATTAGAAGAATGACGTGATGGACAGACCCAACTAAGCATAACAATATTGATCGTTTCATTAAGTTTTTATTGTCATGCCTTTTATTGTCAAGTATCCTATTTCTTAGACCATGAGATCATGTTATTCCCGGGTACTGGAAGAATACTTTGGGGACATCAACCATCGCTTCGTGACAGGGTGATCATAAAGGTGTCTTACGGGTATCTCAGAAAGTGCTTGTTGAATTACATGAATCAAGACTGGGATTTGTCCCTCCGTGTTTCGGAGAGATATACTCTGGGCCCACTCGGTAGTGCACATTCGGTAAAGCTTGCAAGCACGTGACTAATGAGTTAGTCACAGAGAATGTTGTATTACGGAACGAGTAAAGAGTACTTACCAGTAACAAGATTTAACTAGGTATAGTGATACCGACGATCAAATCTTGGGTAAGTAAAATATCGCGTGACAAAGGAAATTGTATACGGATTATAGTAGTCCACGACATAGTGGTTCAACCGATAAAGATCTTCGTTGAATGTGTGGGAGTCATTATGGATATCCTGGTCCCTCTAATGGTTATTGATCGGAGAGGTGTCTCCATCATGTCTGCACGTTCTCGAACCCGTAGGGTCACACACTTAACGTTCGGTAACGCTAGAGTAGCTCTGGGATAATTTTGTTAATGGTGTCCGAATATTGTTCGGAGTCTCGGATGAGATCCTAGACATCACGAGGAGCTCCGGAAGAGTCCGGAGGTAAAGATTTATATATGGCAAGTTGATTTCAGGGTTCCGGAAAAGTTCGGGATTTTTCGGCAGAGTGTCGGAATGTTCTAGAAGGTTCCGGAGGGTCCCATAGTGGGGCCCACCTGTCCCCAACGACCAAGGGTGGCCCACTGGTCCATTTGACCAGTCCTACTTGGTCCATGCAGCCATTCAATGGGTAGCCCTTTAAAAGGGATGTTACCACTCTTGAAAGAGGGGGTTACCACCTTTTAAATGAGAAGGGGTTACCACTATTGAAAGAGGGAGTTTCTACTTTGGAAATAAAGTGGCTGCAGCCCCTTGCCTATATAAAGAAGAGGGAGAGGTGCACCAAGAGACAGAGGCTTGGCCGCATCACTGGCTTGCTGCTCCTCTACCTCCCGCGCACCGCTTGGCGAAGCCCTGCCCGCGGGAACTCTCCACCATATCCACCACCACGCCGTCGTGCTGCTGGAATCGATCCCACCTACTTCTCCCTCTAGCTTGCTGGATCAAGAAGAGGGAGACGTCATCGAGCTGTACGTGTGCAAGCCTCCGGAGGTGCTGCTCGTTTGCGGTGCTGATCGGATCGAACATCGTCAACAACTTCACCGAGCTGCGTTGAATTAAACGTTCAACGCGCGTGTTCTTCGAGGGTATGATGAACTACTCTCCCCGTTACTAGAATCTTCTAGATAGGATCTTGAGTGTTGCTTCCGCATGTGAGAGAAATTTTTTGTTTTCTATCGCGCAAACTCCTACAGTGGTATCAGAGCCGGATCTATGCGTAGATGTTTTGGTACGGGTAGAACACATATGTGTATGTGGGCGTTGATAATCTTTTTATTACTTCCTTTGTGTATTTTGAATCTTAGTGGCATAGTGGGATGAAGCGGCCCGGACTAACTTTACATGTCCACGTACATGAGACTTGTTCCACGACTGACATGCAACTTGTATTGCATAAGTGGCTTTGCGGGTGTCTGTCTCTCCCACTATAGTTAAGATTTAATCTACAACGGGTTGTTAATAATTTGTTTATCACCGTTGTGGTTTCATGTTCGTAGGTAAGAACGGTTCTTTCTTCGAAAGCCCTAAGCCACGTAAAATTTGCAAAGAATAAGGGAGAGGCGTCTAACTTGTTTTTGCAGGGGTGCTTGTGATATGGTATAGCCCAAACTGTTTCATATGATATATTTGTGATGTATGAGATGATCATGTTTTGTAATGTTTCACGACTTGCATGTCGATGAGTACGGCAACCGGCAGGAGCCATATGGTTGTCTTAATTATCAATTGTATGACCTGCGTGTCAACTTCAAACGCCATGTAATTGCATTATTTATCGCTATGAGTTAGCAATATATGGGATGCAACGTGGTGGAGACAACCAAGGCGCCACATGAACATGGCGCCATGATGGAGATCATGCCGGTGCGTTTAAGATGGAGATCAAGACGCAATAAAAGGGCTATACCATGTCACATATTTTTATGCATGTGATGTTTATCCTTTTATGCATCTTATTTTGCGTGTGCTCGACGGTAGCATTATAAGATGATCCCTCACACAATATCAAGATAAAGTGTTCTCCCTTAGTATGCACCGTCGCGAAAGTTCGTCGTTTTGAAGCATCTCGTGATGATCGGATGTGGTAAACTCTACGTTCACATACGACGGGTGTAAGCCAGTTTTACACATGCGGAAATACTTTGGTTAACTTGACGAGCCTAGCATGTACAGACATGGACTCGGAACACGACGAACCGAAAGGTTAAACACGAGTCATATGAATGATATGATCAACATTTCGATGTTCACCATTGAAACTACATCTTCTCTCGTGAAGATCGGACTTGGTGTAGTGGATTTGGATCGTGTACCACTAGACAACTATGAGGGATGTTGTTTTAAGTGGGAGTTCGTTAGTAATTTGATTAAAATGAACTCTTTATCATGAACATAGTCTAAAGATGTCTTTGCTAAAATGTTGTAGATCATGGCCCGCAACGTAGCTCAGTTCAACTTCAGCGCATTCCTTGAGAAAGAAAAACTGAAATCATCTGGTTCAAACTTCACTGACTGGCACCGCAACCTGAGGATTATCCTCACTGGGTGTAAGAAGCATTATGTGCTCGATGCTGCGCTAGGTGACCCACCTGCAGACAATGCGCCTGAAGCAGAACAAAATGTCTTTGAGACGCGCAGAGATGACCACATTATAGTTGCCTGTGCCATCCTTACATCTCTGGACACTGATCTCCAGAAACGTTTTGAACATCACGGCGCCTATGAGATGGTTGAAGAGCTGAAAACCATGTTTCAGACTCAGACCCGCGCTGAGAGATATGAGATCTCTGATAAGTTCTATACATGTAAGATGGAGGAGCACAGCTCTGTCAGTGAACATGTTGTCACCATGGGAGGCTATATCCAACGCCTAATTCAGCTGGGATGTGTGATCCCGGATGAGTTAATCACTGACAGGGTGCTGCAGTCGCTCCCTCCGAGCTACAAAGGCTTTGTGCTGAACTATAACATGCAAGGCATGAATAAGACTCTTAATGAGCTCTTTGCGATGCTGAAATCTGCAGAAGTGGACATCAAGAAAGAACATCAAGTGTTGATGGTCAATAAGACCACCAGTTTCAAGAAGGTTAAGGCCAAAAAGGGTCACTTCAAGAAGAGTGGCAAATCTGTTGCTGCTCAGGGCGGCAAACCTGTTGCCACACCTGTGAAACCCAAGGCTGGTCCTAAGCCGGACACTGTGTGTTTCTACTGCAAGGGAGACGGTCACTGGAAGCGTAACTGCGCCAAATACTTGGCGGATAAGAAGGCTGGCAACGTCAAAGGTATATTTGATATACATGTTATTGATGTGTACCTTACTAGTTCTCGTAGTAGTGCCTGGGTATTTGATACTGGTTCGGTTGCTCATATTTGCAACTCGAAACAGGAGCTGCAGAATAAACGGAGACTGGCGAGGGATGAGGTGACGATGCGCGTCGGGAATGGATCGAAGGTCGATGTCATCGCCGTCGGGACACTACCTCTTCATCTACCTTCGGGATTAGTTTTAAACCTGAATAATTGTTATTTGGTGCCTGCGTTAAGCATGAACATTATATCTGGATCTTGTTTATTGCGAGACGGTTACTCATTTAAATCAGAGAATAAAGGTTGTTCTATTTCTATGAGTAATATCTTTTATGGTCATGCACCCAACGTAAATGGTTTATTCTTGTTGGATCTCGATAGTAGTACTTCACACATCCATAACATTGATGCTAAAAGATGCAAAGCGAATAATGATAGTACCACATACTTGTGGCACTGCCGTTTAGGTCATATTGGTGTAAAGCGCATGAAGAAACTCCATTCTGATGGACTTTTTCAATCACTTGACTTTGAATCATTTGATACGTGCGAACCATGCCTCATGGGTAAGATGACTAAGACACCGTTTTCCGGTACGATGGAACGGGCGAGTGATTTGTTGGAAATCATACATACTGATGTGTGTGGACCAATGAGCATTCCAACACGTGGTGGATATCGTTACTTCCTAACTTTCACTGATGATTTGAGTAGATATGGGTATATTTACTTAATGAAACACAAGTCTGAAACATTTGAAAAGTTCAAAGAATTTCAGAGTGAAGTAGAAAATCATCGTAACAGGAAGATCAAATTTCTACGATCTGATCGTGGAGGGGAATATCTGAGTTACGAGTTTGGCATGCACTTGAAAAATTGTGGAATTGTTTCCCAACTCACGCCACCTGGAACACCACAGCGTAATGGTGTGTCTGAACGTCGTAATCGTACTTTATTAGATATGGTGCGTTCTATGATGTCTGTATCCGATCTGCCAATGTCATTTTGGGGGTATGCATTAGAGACAGCCGCATTCACTTTAAATAGGGCACCATCTAAATCCGTTGAGACGACACCATATGAGTTGTGGTTTGGTAAGAAGCCAAAATTATCGTTTCTTAAAATTTGGGGATGCGAGGCTTATGTCAAAAGATTACAACCTGATAAGCTCGAACCCAAAGCGGAAAAATGCGTCTTCATAGGATATCCAAAGGAAACCATTGGGTATACCTTCTATCACAGATCCGAAGGCAAAGTTTTTGTTGCTAAGAATGGATCCTTTCTTGAGAAGGAGTTTCTTTCGAAAGGAGTGAGTGGGAGGAAAATAGAACTAGACGAGGTTATTGAACCTTCTCCCGAATTGGAGAGCAGCGCAGCGCAGGAAGATTTGGATCTTCAGGCACCGCCTTCACCAGCTAGAGAGAAAGAAGCTGATGATAGTGATCATGCAGCTTCGGTCAAAGTTCCCGTTCGCAGGTCGACAAGGTTACGTACTGCTCCTGAATGGTACGGTAATCCTGTCTTGAACATTTTATTGTTAGACAATGATGAACCTATGAACTATGAGGAAGCGATGATGAGCCCAGACTCTGGAAAATGGCAAGACGCCATGAACTCTGAAATGGAATCCATGAAGGAAAACCAAGTGTGGACTTTGGTTGACCTTCCTGATAGCCGTAAGGCTGTTGAATGTAAATGGATTTTCAAGAAGAAAACAGACGCTGACGGTAATGTCACCGTATATAAAGCTCGACTTGTCGCAAAAGGTTTTCGACAAATTCAAGGAGTTGACTACGATGAGACCTTCTCACCCGTAGCGATGCTAAAGTCTGTTAGGGTTCTACTAGCAATTGCTGCTTATTTCGATTATGAAATTTGGCAGATGGATGTCAAAACTGCGTTCCTCAACGGAAACGTTGAAGAAGAGTTGTACATGGTACAACCTGAAGGTTTTGTCGATCCTAAGGATGCTGATAAAGTGTGCAAACTTCAGCGATCCATCTATGGACTGAAGCAAGCATCCCGGAGTTGGAATCTTCGATTTGATGAGGTGATCAAAGGTTTTGGATTTGTCCAAAATTATAAAGAAGCTTGTGTTTACAAGAAAGTGAGTGGGAGCTCGGTTGCATTCCTGGTTTTATATGTAGATGACATATTACTTATTGGGAATGATGTGGAGCTGCTTAACAGTGTGAAAGATTATTTGAATAATAGTTTTTCAATGAAAGATCTTGGTGAAGCTGCATACATATTGGGCATAAAGATCTATAGAGATAGATCAAGACGCTTAATAGCACTTAGTCAAAGTAAATACCTTGAGAAGATAGTGAAGAAATTCAATATGCAGGATGCAAAGAAAGGTTCTTTGCCCATGTTACAAGGTAAGCCATTGAGTATGACTCAGTGTCCAACTACGGCAACAGAAATAGAAAGGATGAAGAAAATCCCCTATGCCTCGGCCATAGGTTCTATTATGTATGCCATGTTGTGTACTAGACCGGATGTGTCCCATGCTCTTAGTTTGACGAGCAGGTACCAGAGTGATCCTGGAGAGGCTCACTGGACAGCAGTTAAAAATATCCTTAAGTACCTAAAAAGGACTAAGGACATGTTTCTTGTCTATGGTGGTGATGAAGAGCTCTCCGTAAAAGGTTACGTTGATGCTAGCTTCGATACTGATCCAGATGACTCGAAATCTCAAACAGGGTATGTCTTTATCTTGAATGGAGCTGCGGTTAGCTGGAGGAGTTCCAAGCAAACCGTCATTGCGGCATCTACATTAGAGGCGGAGTATATGGCCGCTTCTGAAGCAGCGAAAGAAGGGATATGGCTGAAGGAGTTCGTCACTGAACTCGGCGTTGTTCCGAGCGCACTGGATCCCATGGAGATTTTTTGTGACAACACTGGTGCCATTGCTCTAGCCAAGGAACCAAGATGTCACAAGAGTTCCAAGCATATCAAACGCCGGTTTCATCAAATTCGTGAGCATGTCAATGAAGGAGATATTACCATTAGCAAAGTACATACGAATCAAAATATCGCTGATCCGTTGACTAAAGTTCTTCCACAGACAAAACATGATCAACACCAGAAGGCCATGGGTGTTAGATTTTTACCAATGTAAACTAGATTATTGACTCTAGTGCAAGTGGGAGACTGTTGGAAATATGCCCTAGAGGCAATAATAAATAAATGTTATTATCATATTTCCGTGTTCATGATATATGTTTATTTCCATGCTATAATTGTATTAACCGGAAACATAATACATGTGTGGTTGCGTAAACAACATTGCGTCCCTAGTAAGCCTCTACTAGACTAGCTCGTTAATTAATGATGGTTATGGTTTCCCAACCATGAACATGAGTTGTTAATTAATTAACGGGATCATGTCATTAGAAGAATGACGTGATGGACAGACCCAACTAAGCATAACAATATTGATCGTTTCATTAAGTTTTTATTGTCATGCCTTTTATTGTCAAGTATCCTATTTCTTAGACCATGAGATCATGTTATTCCCGGGTACTGGAAGAATACTTTGGGGACATCAACCATCGCTTCGTGACAGGGTGATCATAAAGGTGTCTTACGGGTATCTCAGAAAGTGCTTGTTGAATTACATGAATCAAGACTGGGATTTGTCCCTCCGTGTTTCGGAGAGATATACTCTGGGCCCACTCGGTAGTGCACATTCGGTAAAGCTTGCAAGCACGTGACTAATGAGTTAGTCACAGAGAATGTTGTATTACGGAACGAGTAAAGAGTACTTACCAGTAACAAGATTTAACTAGGTATAGTGATACCGACGATCAAATCTTGGGTAAGTAAAATATCGCGTGACAAAGGAAATTGTATACGGATTATAGTAGTCCACGACATAGTGGTTCAACCGATAAAGATCTTCGTTGAATGTGTGGGAGTCATTATGGATATCCTGGTCCCTCTAATGGTTATTGATCGGAGAGGTGTCTCCATCATGTCTGCACGTTCTCGAACCCGTAGGGTCACACACTTAACGTTCGGTAACGCTAGAGTAGCTCTGGGATAATTTTGTTAATGGTGTCCGAATATTGTTCGGAGTCTCGGATGAGATCCTAGACATCACGAGGAGCTCCGGAAGAGTCCGGAGGTAAAGATTTATATATGGCAAGTTGATTTCAGGGTTCCGGAAAAGTTCGGGATTTTTCGGCAGAGTGTCGGAATGTTCTAGAAGGTTCCGGAGGGTCCCATAGTGGGGCCCACCTGTCCCCAACGACCAAGGGTGGCCCACTGGTCCATTTGACCAGTCCTACTTGGTCCATGCAGCCATTCAATGGGTAGCCCTTTAAAAGGGATGTTACCACTCTTGAAAGAGGGGGTTACCACCTTTTAAATGAGAAGGGGTTACCACTATTGAAAGAGGGAGTTTCTACTTTGGAAATAAAGTGGCTGCAGCCCCTTGCCTATATAAAGAAGAGGGAGAGGTGCACCAAGAGACAGAGGCTTGGCCGCATCACTGGCTTGCTGCTCCTCTACCTCCCGCGCACCGCTTGGCGAAGCCCTGCCCGCGGGAACTCTCCACCATATCCACCACCACGCCGTCGTGCTGCTGGAATCGATCCCACCTACTTCTCCCTCTAGCTTGCTGGATCAAGAAGAGGGAGACGTCATCGAGCTGTACGTGTGCAAGCCTCCGGAGGTGCTGCTCGTTTGCGGTGCTGATCGGATCGAACATCGTCAACAACTTCACCGAGCTGCGTTGAATTAAACGTTCAACGCGCGTGTTCTTCGAGGGTATGATGAACTACTCTCCCCGTTACTAGAATCTTCTAGATAGGATCTTGAGTGTTGCTTCCGCATGTGAGAGAAATTTTTTGTTTTCTATCGCGCAAACTCCTACACTTACTTGGCTTCTCTCCTTGTTGGGTTTTGGTGCTTGTTGTGATCTTCATGACAAGCCCAAGTTCACCGAAAACGGATTTCGTATGGAAAACTTGTTGCATTTTCGGTTTTAAAGGTTTTACCGATCTTTTGTTTTAGAGAGGTTTTACCTTTCTACATTTGGTTTTAGTGTGAGGACCCCGGATTAGCTATCTGAGATACTTGTTATGTTTACTGCAACAATCCCATGATCAGTCTGTTGTTGCACATAACTCGAATTGGCATCACAGAACACCCATAAATACCGAATGAATTTACTTACTTGTTTGAAGCCATAACTTCAACAGGGACTTGCAGCGGAAATCACCAAACAACGTGGAGCCCAAGTCATTTGCCAACCCTACAGGCAGCTGACTGGGAAGCGCCCTAGTTCGCATTGACGTCAGTGAATGTCTTCTTCTTCGAACTGCTCTTCTTCAAAATCTGGCTAAGACAATAGCCAGGGACGAAACCAATATGAGTACATTTGAATGTACTCGCAAACTACCCCCGGAATGAGCATGCAGTACTCTTTTTATTGTTTAGATAAAACTTTGTTTGCTTTGAAAACTCGATACCTTGTTGAAAAGAGAATGATAGACTTTTGTTTAATAAAACTTTGGTTTGAAATCCCTATATCTTATTGAAAAAAAGGAAAGAAGGCTTTTAGAACTTTTCTCATAAATCTGTCTTTGTAAGAAGTCTCGTTTGAAGCGTTTTCCCGAAAATACATCTTTGTTGGAAAAGGTAAGAAGTCTCTTTTATAAATATTTTCCCGGAAAATCACCATTGCTTTATTTCTCCAAAACTCCTCCCTTTTTCGACCATAGCCCTTCATGGTCAAATCATTCTCCAGCAACCACATACCAGCCCTTCGGTAGAGTTGCAGATACAACACATCTCCATTTCAGTTTCAATCCTCAAAACTTTCCAAAACTTGCACATGGTCAGAGTAGGGCCTCCCAACTGTCCATATCCGAGGACTCGGCTATTTGAATAGTTTTACACTCTGCAGAGGTAGCACGCTTTCCCCACATTCATCCGGCAACTCATCGTGTCAGCCACGTCCTGCCATACAAGGTGTATGCGAAGTTGAGTCACCGACCATAGCCTGTCCTTTGCTCATGCTAGTATAGGACCCTGCCGCTACGAAGCTTTCCAACACACTTAACCCAGCCCGTCAGAATCTAAGTGTGAGGACTCGTAGTTCTGCCCGGCGAATTTTAATGGCCCTACAAATCCTCTATCTCCAATTCATATCAGCCCTTAGGCGTTGCCCTCAGGCGTTCTTCTCTTTAGAGAACCCGGGTCAGGGGGTAGGTCCTCAGACCATCCCCTCATGGAACGGGGTCATCCCCGTTGTTGAGGCATCCAGTACTAATATGAGCAAACTATATGACTACGCCCTTTCCCATATGTGGGTAAATGTGGTCGCACAGGGTATCGGCTGGTCGACGTAAGTACAAGGACACAATGTGCATTTTTCATAACCATCACCATTCACCATTTCTCCACTTCAACACCGACATCTCGGAATTCCATGTCCACACAAGTATTTTCAAAGGAGTTTCAAGTAAACAATATTTTTCCCATCCTATAGTTTGAAAAAGAATTTCCATCTAATATCTCTATATAGGGTGTCAAAATAATATACTTGTATTTTGGAAAAGGGTTTTCAAAATCATAGCTTTAGTGGCAAACACCACATAAATCACTTATGCTCTTTATAAGTAAAACATGTGAACCAAAATAGATGTATATAGATGCAAGCTCAGAGAATAGCTTGCCTGATTGCAGCATAATGTTCCTGGACTTCTCCTCACTGATCAGAGAAATAAACTGTGATTCTTCTTCAACAAATCCTTTCCCAAGGCCACTCCGGTAGCGTTTATTTCTAGCGTCGCAAACACGAAAGTAACACAACAATAAATAAGCAAACCAAACCACAAGTGGCATACAAACAAGTAACAAACCACCAGCATCAAACTAATCATTCAAGCAACAAACTAAGATCTACACTTACAAGGGCATTATACTAATCAGTAGTCTAACTCCTATACACAAACTAGGACCATCGATCACGAAACTATCTTAGGCAAGATTAACAACAAGCACCTTCCTTTAAACAGGAAATACTTCAGACAAAAGTTAGGCCACCAATTAGTCTCGGTAATTCAAAATAGTTCACCAAGCTGGTAGAAACATTAACAATATACCCATGATAGGAGCATGTAACCTTGATCATGCACAAGACAAGCCAATTGGATTTACTCCACAATTTATTAAAGATTCATTTATAAAATCCTTTTTCAATCTGCCCTTTTTGTTAACTTGTTTTAAACAACATTACAAAATAATTATTCATGTTTGGAAACAAGGTGGAACACGAAGGTTATCACTTGCTGAACATTTTAAGAGGTCAAACTTAATTTTTGGATCATTATTTTTAAAGATATGAATTTTCCAAATCTGTTTTCTATTCTGCCATTTTCCTTATTTTAATAAAACAGCAAATACACTAATTTATTTGGATAGGTGAATTACACCAACAGACAACTTTTATTGTTCTGAACATTTTGGTATATTATTTGTAATTTTTGGAGCAGTATTCCAAAAGATATGGATTTTACAAGTTTAACTTTAAATTTGGCTGTTTATTTTATTTTCAAGAAAAGATAACAAAACATTTTGCACCGAGCTCGTGCCTAGCCCAAGTCGCTGACGGCTGGGCCCCAATGGCTACGTTGGCGCGGGAAGCTGCGCTGGCCACCGCGGTCACTGACTGGTGGGGCCAGGCTGTCAGCGCGGCGAAAAGAGAAAAAAGGGCGCCTTTGCATCCGGGCGGGATCGAACCCGCGACGCGCGCGTGTGTGCTGCGCACTGCTAACCAGTGGGTTAGTGCGGTGCTTGTGTTAGACTAAGGATCTGAACAAATAAGAGGTTCTACCGTTGCGAGACGACAGTGGTGGTCCTCGTCGGAGGGATCGACCGGCGTCGACCTCGAGCGACGGCGCCGTCGTGCGTTTAGGTGCATTTAGGTAGCGTGCAACACATGTGAGCTCGTGCACGTGCTGGGAGGACACATAGGACCGTGCTTCGTTAGATGGTGCTCGACACGGCGCGACCATGGCGGACGGCCGAGCGGCCTCTCGCACGAAGGCGAGGCTACAGAGCAGGAGGAGGAAGAAGAAGGTGTCCCGGAGGACGGCGCGCTCACCCTTGACGCGTTGGTGCAGAGGTGCGGTGACGACGTCAGAATCAAGCTCGGAGCGCGGTGGCCCGTGAGGAAGAAGACGGCGTCGATGGCGGCAATCCCCAGCTCCCCGGTCCGATTCCTTGTACGTGACGGTGGAGGAGGACTAGGCGGAGCTCCTGGCGGTCCTAGCTGTGCTCGGGGCTGCTTCAAACGACGGCGGCGTGGCGGCGAAGCTCCGCTTGGTTCGGTCATGGAAGGGAGAGAGGAGAGGGAAAATATCTAGGCAGGGAGAGCAGAGGAGCGGGGTGGTGCTCTTCTTAACTCCTCGCAGGGGAGAGGAGAGGAGGGGGGGGGGGGTCCGGGCGGCGCGACGCAGGCATCGTGGGGGGGGGCCTCCTTCTCCCGCCGACAATGGCACATCCGTGTCGGGCAGGGAGGAGAGAGAGAGAGATGACCTATTTTCGAAAAAAACATGCGTTTCTTTTCCCCTTTTTCAACTAAGTCCTTTTGCTGTTTCTTTTAAAACCAGTATCACTTCAAGGATTTTATTGAAGCACTAAAACATTTTAGAAAAATATGTAATTATTCATGTAGCCTCTCCATATCATGTAGAAGCTCCACAAAAATTGGGGAGTCAAAATAAAATGTTTTGAGCAACTTTTGTTCATAGGGTTTAAATATGTCATTTTTGCTAAAATAAATTTGTTACTCCTTTAATATTTTTAAATCAAGTGAGAGATATTGTTTTGAGCATCTTGGAACTTCTTTGACAAACATGGTATCTTCAAATAGTTTATATTTTCATAGAGAAAATATTTGTTTGAAGGAAATAGAGAATTAGGGAGGGAAAAGTTGTAGGAATAAATGGAGAGTGATTAATTATTTCTCCTCTGAATTTTTGTATGAAAGAAACTTAATTCCTCACTTGGGGAATTATGTTTGTCACTTGTCACATGATTTTCTTGTTTTAGCTCTTTGTTTTATTTTAGTATTAAGCACAGCTGAGGAATTACCCTCACAAGCAACAAACACACAATATCGATAACACGACAATATCAACAGCACAACAATATCAACAACACAATCAAGACCACACAATTTAAACCACAAGAATTAATCATACCACCATTTCCATAATTAACAATACTATCTTGTAGAAATGATCACACTCAATTATGACAAGATGATGTTTTAAGGAATATCTCAACTCATAACTTAATAGTTTTCAGAAGATTTGATGAAGAGAAATATGTGGGGTAACATATTTCCCACTAGTGTTATTTTCAAATGGAGTGGAAATCAGAGTATAAAATGGGAGTTGCATATACATGCAAAATATCAAGGTTCAAGATAGATAGGAGATAGCATATAGATCTCCATATTTTTGGAAACACACAATTTTGGAAATACTTTTACTTTCTCAAATACTGGTAGTAGTTTTGGTTGTTGACAAACCAAGTATCATTGAAATGGAGTTGGCCAAAATAAGAATGGAAAAGATACATGGAATATTTTCTTGTCATAACATGATCACCCAAGTTAAATATATTTTTATCTTGGTGTGGTCTTTAGGTTAATATTTATTGACCACACAACTTAAACAACAAGTCACACAAGGTTCAACATAGCAGTGAGAAGGAATCCACAATCATTACAACAAAATTTTTGTTGGTTCTGAATTTTGGGTCTGGTAAAACTAAGTTTTTCTTAGTTCCAAAATTTGGGATGTTACAGCTCTTCCCCCTTAAAAATAAATCTCGTCCTCGAGATTTGTCCGGTGGTACAGGGGAGTACGAGGGCATGGGTTTTTGGGCTGACTAGACTTCCAAAGTCGATGCTTCTTTAGCGAGCTCGCCATGTGAAGCTTGGCAAATTTATATTACGAGTCTTTCTTTGTCGATAAACTTCTGTGCTGCGTTCAGATCCTTGATGAGGGGGTTGTCCTGACGATCGACGCTAATGGATAGCCTTGATTGGTCATTTCTAAATACTACAAGGCTAAGGCGCAAGGAACTAATTATTAACACCTTCTGGTATACGTATTGCAGGTCTTCCCCCTTCGGTGTTGCGCCTTGGTGCATGGGGTTGGTGCAGATATCACTTCCTGATATTTTCTCCTTACGAGGGTCACAGATGGGGACACGTGGTTTTCAGGATGCGTCAAGTCTGCGTACTTGATTCTCTCCGGATTCTAGTGAGTAGAGGGATGTTGTAATCTTCTAAGTGCATCTGGACACTTCTAGTTGCGTCTGAGGTTGCTTGGTGGTTGACGTTGTCCACAGCAGGTGCTTCCATCGTTTGATTCTTCTGGGTATTCTGTCGGTTATTTGTCTTCATATTTGTCCTTCTTCAGCTGAGTAAGGGAGGGACTTCTTTGGTTCTTGATCTTCGTGAAGCTTTGTTAAGAATTTCCAGAGGTACAGTGTAGGGTATCGGGCTTCCAGAGGAGTCTAAAAGTCAGTTCGAGTGTCCTGAGGTAGGTGGTTTGGGGTGTGGATCGACGATAGTTCAAAAGTCACGGCTTAATGGAACTTAGAAGAAGTTAGTGAAGAATCTTCACACCAGTTGTTTTCCAAACGAGTACCTTTTTTCGTTTCTTGTCCCGGAAATGATATCCTTGGGAAAACACTATAACTCTCCATGTGACTTTCTTATTTAGAACTTGAATTTTTCCTAAGCTATACACTTGTTTTAAGAAAAGTATTATTGTCTTTTATTTGGGTTCTAACATCATTGGTCTCATCCCTGCGGTGAAGACATCCACTTAGTCCTAGCAAAGCTTTCCATTAGTTAGTGGTATAAGAATGTGGGTGTCCTTTATGACATCGAATTGCCTTAGTCATACAAGAAGAATTTGTTAACAAGGTAGCTAGTCTTGTCATCAAACCACTTTTTATATTCCAGAGGCTGAGATGTACTGGATTATCTGACGTTCCGTTTATTTGTATGTGACACTCAATTGTTTGAGCATACAAAAGTGATTTGTTAACAAGTTCATGAGGCTTGTTACCAAACTACTTCTATATAACACGAACATTGGAATATCACATTATTTCTAGAGAGATTAATAATAATGGATTCTAATATAGAGTTTCCAAATACTCAATGATAGTCTGGTATATTACTTCTTTGCCAACCTAAGAAATCTCTATTCAATGTCTTCTTGTCGTAGTTCCTCCTCCTTGTGGTCTCTGAGCTCGAATCTTCATAGCAACTCTTATATATTCCTTGAGTTTCTCTAGTTACCAATTCTAAATGGGTCTCCTTATGTCTTCGTTTCTTGTCAAGGCATGCAGCCTTGAGTTACAAGTTAGTACTATCATGGTTACTTAAGTCAGGTGTCATTCTTGAGTTAGATATGATCCGTTGGTGTAGTATTCCTTCACATATTAATTTCAAGGGGTGAGGCTCGTGTTAAACATGGTAACATCTCTCGTCTTTAAGAGTCTAAAAAAAGGATTTCATTAAAAGTGACGGATCTTACATTGAACCCAAATACTGCTCACTAAATAGGACCCATACTTCTTCTCGATAGCTAATGATCTTGAAAGGCCCACTTATTCCTTGGCGCTAACTTTCCTTTGACATGGAAACGCTGCATTCCTTTAAAGGGTGCTGAACAGTCTCCTTGGGATTGGGGCATTCTCTGGCGTAGTGACCCTTGTTGCCGCATTCAAAGCAGACCATATTGGCATGGTTGGAGTTGTTTGGGCGTTTAGGAAAGGTGGGGCGCGGAACTCGCGGGGGTTGATAGGCAGGCTTGGGGGCTTGCTGGATAGTACAGGGCTTCTTCCTGCGAAGGGTTCTTCCAGAGCGTAGGCACAACTGGTGATATGTTTCTAAGGGTGGTGTTGGTTCCTTGGGTGTCTATCCTTCTGGTGCTTCGGATTCCGATAGGGGCTAGATGCTCTGGTGGGCGTCTTTCTCGGATCGTGGATGGCGTCTTGAGCAATCTTCTCATGAGCCTCGTTTACTGCATCTACTAGGAACTCCAGAGGACATTGAGCCGGAACATGATCATTCCCTTCACATAGGTAGCACGTGACGCTAGCGGTTGGGCACTTGCCAGGTGGATGGAAATGAAAACAGTTTGGGCAGCTGCCAGGGCATTGACTCGCCTGATGTCCACCCCTTCCACACTGACTACAAGCCTTTCCTTGGGGTGGTTTCTTCTTAATGATGTACCTAAGGGGGCACTTTCTGTTCATATGTCTGCGTTCGTCGCAAGTGTAACACCAACGTTGTTCTCTGATGGCGTCCTCCCAAATTTTCTGGGCAGATCTGTAGACGTATTGAACTCTTCTCTTTCAAGGGTGTAGAGTGGGTCCCTGGGGCGGCTTCGATTTGATGGAGCAGAGGACTTTGGGTTGCTTCAAAACCGGAACCGATGTAGGTGTGTACCCACGACATTTCCGTCTGGGGAACTATGATTGCCGGAATTGAGTTAAACAATTTTCGTAGAGGTAGTTAAACACATATTTTAAAAGCGCAACAAGACTACCTGATTATTTTTATGGAGTAAGTATTAGGGATTTGTTAACTAGACGAGATTTGCGAAACACACAGGAGAAACAACAAACAAGCAGGGAACTCACAAACCAACATCGCACAAGGTACATTTAGTACCACTGGACCCTAATACTCGTGGATAATTGGTAGTACAACCAAAATTCCTATTCTAAGTTTTTCCTATGGGACTTGGTTAAACATGATTGGCGAAATCTTTGTTTCGTTGCCTTAGTCTTCAGCTGGAGAAATTGAGATGGTCGAAGTTGCCTCTTGAGTAGAGTTGTTGATGTTGAGCTGAGGCCTTTGAGGTCTCTTGCTTTATTGTTTACTGACGATCTTGGCATTTGCAGATCAATCACCTCGATGTGGAATGTTGAGTACTTGTTATGGAAGCTTCTTCTTGTAGGTGCTAGCTAATTAGGTCTCACTTGGGTTCATCGTCAAGTAATCTGAACGGGTAAGAGGGAGTAGAGAAATTCTTGGAAAATCTTAAATAGAGGGATAAGACTCAGAAATATTTGAGAAAGTGTGAAGAGTGGAAGCTACTTTCTTGGGCTTCCTTTGATAAGAAAAATATATTTTTGGTAGTAATAGATTTTTAACAAAATATTTCCTTTCCTAACTAACGTCCATGCTAACTAAGGTCTCCTATAGTCAGGATGGCTCTGATACCAAGTCTGCGAGGACCCCGGATTAGCTATCCGAGATACTCGTTATGTTTCCTGCAACAATCCCATGATCAGTCTGTTGTTGCACATAACTCGAATTGGCATCACAGAACACCCATAAATACCGAATGAATTTACTTACTTGTTTGAAGCCATAACTTCAACGGGGACTTGTAGCGGAAATCACCAAACAACGTGGAGCCCAAGTCATTTGCCAACCCTACAGGCAGCTGACTGGGAAGCGCCCTAGTTCGCATTGACGTCAGTGAATGTCTTCTTCTTCGAACTGCTCTTCTTCAAAATCTAGCTAAGACAATAGCCAGGGATGAAACCAATATGAGTACATTTGAATGTACTCGCAAACTACCCCCGGAATGAGCATGCAGTACTCTTTTTATTGTTTAGATAAAACTTTGTTTGCTTTGAAAACTCGATACCCTTGTTGAAAAGAGGAGGATAGACTTTTGTTTAATAAAACTTTGGTTTGAAATCCCTATATCTTTATTGAAAAAAAAGGAAAGAAGGCTTTTAGAACTTTTCCCATAAATCTGTCTTTGTAAGAAGTCTCGATTGAAACGTTTTCCCGAAAATACATCTTTGTTGGAAAAGGTAAGAAGTCTCTTTTATAAATATTTCCCGGAAAATCACCATTGGTTTATTTCTGCAAAACTCCTCCCTTTTTCGACCATAGCCCTTCATGGTCAAATCATTCTCCAGCAACCTCATACCAGCCCTTCGGCAGAGTTGCAGATACAACACATCTCCATTTCAGTTTCAATCCTCAAAACTTTCCAAAACTTGCACATGGTCAGATTAGGGCCTCCCAACTGTCCATATCCGAGGACTCGGCTATTCGAATAGTTTTACACTCTGCAGAGGTAGCACGCTTTCCCCACATTCATCTGGCAACTCATCGTGTCAGCCACGTCCCGCCATACAAGGTGTATGCGAAGTTGAGTCACCGACCATAGCCTGTCCTTTGCTCATGCTAGTATAGGACCCTGCCGCTACGAAGCTTTCCAACACACTTAACCCAGACCGTCGGAATCTAAGTGTGAGGACTCGTAGTTCTGCCCGGCGAATTTTAATGGCCCTACAAATCCTCTATCTCCAATTCATATCAGCCCTTAGGCGTTGCCCTCAGGCGTTCTTCTCTTTACAGGACCCGGGTCAGGGGGTAGGTCCTAAGACCATCTGTAACATCCCTAAAATATTATCAGTGTTATATTCCAAAAATGAGAGCCAACAAAAACTTTTGTTGATTTATGTGTTGTTTGTCAATTGTTGCTTATGGTAATTAATTCTTGTTGCTTGTGTTGCTTGTTTGCTTGAATTGATAAAAAGAAAATGCAAAAAGCAAAAGTGAAACAAGAAAAATAAAAGTGACAATTAAGAAACCCAAAATTGTTCCAAACAAAATTTAGAGGAATGGTATATGAAACCTCTCATTTACATCCTTATCACTTACCTCTTCCAAATAATATTTTACATCTATTTTAAAATTCAAAAGTAAAAACAATTGAAATAAAAAAAATGCAATAATTAAAACCCTATGAAAGAAAATGATTCAAAACATTTTAGTTTGCAAAGCCAAATTTTGTGGAGCTTCTACATGTTATGGGGAGGCCCCACAATTATTTGCAATTTTTTCTAAAATGTTTAAGTGCCCTAAATAAATCCTAGAAAAGCTACTAGACTAAAAAGAAATAAAGGAAAACAGAAAAGAAAAGGAGGCAGGGGGGTTTTGGCAAAAATGCCATCGTCCACCTCTCTCCCTCGCCCCGACGCGCACCGCCGTGTCGCCGTGGCATGCCTCACCGTTTTCCTGGCCGCCTAGGCCCCCCTGCTCGCGCTCGTCCACGCCATCGAACCGCTGCAACCTCTGCGCCGCAGAGGAGAGCTCTCGAGCGCTCTCCCTCGCCTTAATGCCGCTCTGTCCCCGCCGCATCGCCGTGGCGAGCTCACCGTCGCCGACCCAAATTAACGCAGCTCACTGTACCTCGACACGCAGCACTTGAGCCAGAGCTTCTAGAACATGTCCGGACCCCGGTGAACTCCGTGTCTCCACGTCCCTCGCACCGCCGCGTCGGATACGAGGAGAAATATCTCCGCCGTGCGCCATGGACGTCGCCCGTGCACTCCGTCCACGATACGCCGGCCCCACGCTATAAAACCACCCCCGCACCCCTCTGGAAACTCCACGCCACTCCCTCGACCTCTCCCTCGCTCCAATTGCACCAGGGCACCGCCAGGAGGGCGTGCTCGCTGCAGCCACCGCCGCCGTTGAGGTCGAGCATGGCCGCGGCGCCACACTCTCCCATTCCCTCCTTTCTGGCCCGTACTCTCTTCCTTATGAACACCGCACTCACCCGAGCCCTTTTTCCCTCTGTTTCATGCACAGACGCGCCCGCAGGAGCTCGCCGGAGTTCGTTGCCGTGGCCGTGGAAGTTGGAGACCACGCCGTCGCCGCTACACTCCGTCCCAGCAAGCACACCTCGCACCAGCACCTTCCTCGAGCCTCCGCCGTTGATCTGCATCATCTCCGCGACCTCCCGAGCCCTCTAGGTGAGCCAACGATCCACCTCGCCGTCGCCGGAGCCACGGCGCCGCCCAGAAATGGTCGTCGCCGATGGACTCCAACGTGGGCCGTTGGATTTTGATCCAACGGCAGCGTACCCCTTCGTTTAGATGTTAGACTGACGCACTGGCCCCACCTGTCAGCATTTTATTAATTTCCACGCGCGCACTGCGTCGCTGACGTGTAGGTCCCACTAGTCAAAAATCTGAACATTATCCATAACTGGATTTCTCTGTTTAAATTGGAAATGTGAAATCAGTACTGGATCCAACTTCGAAATTCAATATCTCGAGATTTAGGAATCCAAATAAATCAAACTCAATTGTTATGGAAAGCTTATTAAAATGTTTAACCAACCCAATTGGATTCATTCCATTTAATTAAATAAATAAAAGTATTATTAAAAATACTACAGAAGGTTCAAATTCTAAACTTGTTTGTTTCTGATTTTCTGTTTGTCCAAATAATTCCAAACCAATTTTGTTAGCTTAGTACTGCCTTGTATTAGCTTCCCTAATTTTGGTAGAATTTTTTTGCAGTAGTATTTGTTTAATATTAAGTTAAAGTTTAAACACCCTTCTGCACTCAAACATTTAAATATGTTTAATGGTTGACCCAAATGAACTAGGACCAATTTTGTTAGATCACATTTAGCCATGTTTAGTCACCCCTAAAAGGATTTAATTTTTGAAGCAATAGAATTTAAATGGTAGCCACAACTTGGTTGTTAAGCTTCTAGATTCAAACAAATGTGTAGGGAGTTTAGTAACTCCAAGTGAACCAAATCAAATTGTGTTGTCTTCTACACATCAGTAGCTTTCCATAGAATTTTAGTTTGTATTTTGTGACCAACAGAACTCAAGTTGTGCAATTAATGATGATGATGACTTCGTGGAGGAGATGGACTGTGAGGAGGAGGATGATGAGGAGGAGTTAGTTGACGAGGAGGAGGAGCCACTCGAGCAGTTCTCGAGGACGAGGAGGAGGATCCCGAGGAGCCACCTACCAGTCAGATGCTGACGTGTTAGAGCTGGAGGTTCCACCTCAGTAGGCGAGTGACTTGATCACTACCGCAGGATTAGGTTGACCCCTATCGCTAGTCGAGTCGAAGTAGTGGTTCTTTTGGAAACCAGATGTTATGTATCTTAGATGTAAGGTGATGTTGTAAGCTTGATGTTGTAAGCTTGATGTTGATGTGAACTCCTTGATGTATGTTTGTGAAATATAAGTATGTTTGTCTTGTTTATCTGTGTGAAATATTTTCATATAATCCTTAAATTAATCAACCACTTGAAGATCGTCTTTTCCCTTAGTCGAACTTTTCTTGCCTTGTCTCTTATACCCGGTGTGCTTCAGGATGCCGCCCCGTCGCAGCAATGCGGAAGGATCAGGATCAGCACCACCACCACCGGACCCAACCCCCACCCAACTTCTCGCACTTATCATGGAGGAGCGTGAAAATGCCCGGCAAGAGCGCCAAGCTCATCTCGCTGCCTTACAACAACTCGCAGCCGCTTATAACAACAACAACAACAACAACAACAACAACAACAACAACAACAACAATGGTGGTAATGGCAATGACGATGGAAACCAGCGATCTACCTTAGGCGATTTCAGAAAACCAACCCACCCACCTACTCCAAGGGACTTCACCCACTGGAGGCCGATGATTGGCTTCGCACCATCGACAACAATCTGAAGTTGCTGCTGTGGGAGAGAATGAGAAAGTGTTGTATGCAACCCACTATCTCGCTGGACCTGCAAGAGCTTGGTGGGAAACTACCAAGGCTCTCCAGCAAGCTGGTCATGTCATCAACTGGGCTGAGTTCCAGGAGAAGTTCCGCAAGAAGCATATTCCCACGGACTTATTGAGAGGAAGAAGGATGAGTTCCGCAAGCTGAGGCAGGGAAGTAAGATGTGGTCGGTTATCTGGATGAGTTTACCGACTTATCTCGGTATGCTCCTGATGACACCGACAAAGAAGAGAAGAAGATGGAGCGTTTCATGAGTGGACTTCATGATGAACTGCAGTGTGCCTGGTTATCCATGACTTCCGTGATCTGGAGTCACTTGTGGACAAAGCCATCCAGCTGGAGACCAAGCGCAAGTCTATGTATGAAGGTCGCAAGAGGAGGATGAATGCTCAGGAAGGTTCGAGCAGCCAGAAACCTCGTATCTTTCAGCAGAACACCAGGCCTGCCTATCGTCCACCCCAAGCTCCACGCCCCAATTACCCTAACCGCCCAAACAACTTCAACCGCCCCAATGACAATAACCGTCCCGGAGGAAACTTCAACAACTTCACCCGCAATCCAATGTGATCTGCTTTGAATGCGGCAACAAGGGTCACTACTCCAAGAATGTCCCAATCCCAAGAGGAATGTCCAGCGCCCCAATGCGCCGGCACAGAACAATGGTCAAGGCCGCAATGGAAATGGAAATGGCAAGAATGCCGCACCCCGCGGAATGCTGCTGTTGCCAAGGGTCGTCTGCACCACATCAATGCTGAAGAAGCTCAGGATGCTCCGGATGTTGTGCTGGGTACGTTCCTTGTCAACTCAGTACCTGCAACTGTTCTGTTTGATTCTGGTGCTACCCATTCATTTGTTACCCAAGAATTTGTTGCTAAGGGAGGTTTAGTCGAGAGCCTCTTACCCAAACCCATGGTCATCCAAATCCCAGAATCCACCGTAGAGACCAAGATGTTTTGCTCCGATGTACCCCTTGAGATCAAAGGAGAAAAGTTTCCAGTTAACTTAATTGTTCTCGGTATGAATTGGTTAGCCAAGTACCATGGTCGAATTGACTGTGCCAGAAGAGCTGTATCCATCACCACCGACAAAGAAGTAGAAGTGGAGTATGTGTCTGAAACTAGTCAATCTCACCCAGGCTGCCATGAGAGCATAGCTCGACCTGCCCTAGATGAGATCCGTGTTGTTCACCTGTTCAAGGATGTTTTCCCAGAAGAATTGCCTGGTATGCCGCCAGACCGGGAAATTGAGTTCATAATTGAGCTTATCCCAGGAACCGCCCCTATATCCCAAAGACCTTATCGGATGAATCCGGAAGAACTGGTTGAGTTGAAGAAGCAATTGGCAGATATGCTCAGCAAAGGACTTGTTCGCCCAAGCGCTTCACCTGGGGATCACCCATTATTTTGTGGACAAGAGAGACGGTACCACACGCCTGTGTGTGGATTATCGCAAGCTGAATGACGTGACCATTAAAAATAAGTACCCTCTTCCCAAGATCGAGGATCTGTTCGATCAAATGAACGGAGCCCGAGTCTTTTCCAAGATCGATCTTCGGACAGGATACCATCAGTTGAAGATCCGAGAGACAGATATTCCCAAGACCGCCTTCACCACTCGTTACGGTTTGTTTGAATACACCGTGATGTCTTTTGGTCTGACCAATGCCCCAGCCTATTTCATGAATCTCATGAACAAGATTTTCATGGAGTACCTCGACAAGTTCGTGGTAGTTTTCCTTGATGACATCCTTATTTATTCCAAGACCGAAGAAGAGCATGCTGAACACCTGCGTCTAGTTTTGGAGACTCTCCGAGAGCACCAGCTGTATGCCAAGCTTAGCAAGTGTGAGTTTTGGCTCAGTGAAGTGGCATTTCTCGGACATGTTGTGTCTGCCGGAGGAATTTCTGTGACCCAGAGAAGATCCAAGCCATTGTTGACTGGTTATCCCCAACCAATGTGTTTGAAATCCGAAGCTTTCTCGGACTTGCCGGTTATTACCGCAAGTTCGTTGAAGGATTTTCCAGTATAGCCAAACCTATGACCCAACTGTTGAAGAAGGACAAGAAATTTGAATGGACTCAGAAGTGTGAGGATAGTTTCCAAGAACTGAAGAAGAGACTAACCTCAGCCCCAATCCTGATCATGCCAGACGTCACCCAGAGTTTCGACGTGTATTGCGATGCATCACGCCTCGGACTTGGTTGCGTTCTGATGCAAGAAGGCAAAGTTGTGTCGTACTGTCCCGGCAGTTGCGACCGCATGAAGAGAATTACCCAACCCATGACTGGAGTTAGCTGCTGTTGTTCTTGCTCTCAAAAGTGGCGTCCCTATCTTGCGGGACATCGCTGCGAGGTCTATACAGATCACAAAAGCTTGAAGTATATTTTCACCCAGAAAGATCTGAACCTGCGACAGAGGAGATGGATGGAATTAATCAAGGATTATGATATTGGAATCCATTATCACCCTGGAAAGGCTAATGTAGTTGCCGATGCCCTTAGTCGCAAACCTTGCACCCTGAATGCCCTGATCCAAGCCGAACAGCCAGCCTTGTTCAAAGAGTTCCAAGATTTTGGACTAGAGCTTGTTAGCCATGGTTATCTCGCCAATTTAGAGTTAACCCCAACCCTGATGGATCAAATCAAAGAAGCCCAAAAAGGTCATGAAAGCATAGAGGAATTAGGAAGAAGATTTCCCTCGGCAAAGCACCCGGTTTTACCGAAGATGCTGAAGGAGTGCTGAAATTCAATGACCGTATCTGTGTGCCCAATGTCACGGAACTTAAGGAGTTAATCCTGAAGGAGGCCCATGAGACCCCTTATTCAATCCACCCCGGCGGAACCAAAATGTACCAAGACCTTCGAGAAAGATTTTGGTGGCATGGAATGAAGCGAGAGATTGGTTCTTCGTAGCCAAGTGTGACATCTGCCAGCGAGTTAAGGCTGAACATCAGCGACCCGCTGGATTGCTTCAACCTTTGAAAATTCCCGAGTGGAAGTGGGATGAGATTGGAATGGATTTTATTACCGGACTTCCAAGATCCAACCGAGGCCATGATTCAATCTGGGTCATCGTTGATCGACTGACCAAGGTTGCCCACTTTGTTCCTGTCAAGACCACTCATACCGGAGCTCAGTTAGCAGACCTGTATATTTCCAGAATAGTGAGCCTGCATGGTGTGCCTAAGAAGATTGTATCTGATAGAGGCACGCAATTCACCTCAAGATTCTGGAAATCCCTTCATGAAGCCCTCGGAACCAAGTTAGCATTTAGCACAGCTTATCATCCCCAGACCGATGGCCAAACTGAGCGAGTGAACCAGATATTGGAGGACATGCTTCGCGCATGTGTTCTATCCTATGGTTCCAAGTGGGAAGATTGTCTTCCGTTTGCAGAGTTCTCGTACAACAACAGTTATCAGTCTAGTCTGCAAATGGCCCCTTTTGAAGCCCTTTACGGCAAGAAGTGTCGTACACCCCTGAATTGGTCCGATACCGGAGAAAGCAAATTGTTCGGACCAGATACCCTCCGTGAAGCTGAAGAGCAAGTTCAGCTTATTCGTGAACGCCTCAAAACTGCCCAATCCCGTCAGAAGAGTTACGCTGACACCAAGCGCCGTGACTCACTTGTCGGAGATTATGTTTATCTCCGAGTGACACCCCTCAAGGAATGCAGCGTTTCCATGTCAAAGGAAAATTAGCGCCAAGGTATATTGGACCCTTCAAGGTCATTGCTCGTCGAGGAGAAGTATCCTATCAGCTGGAGTTACCCCAGAGTTAGGAGATTATCATGATGTCTTCCACATTTCCTTGCTCCGGAAGTGTCTTGAAGTTCCTGACCAGCCTGATGTTTTCAAAAACATCGACCACCTCTCCATCGACCTGAACCAAGACCTGACTATCGTGAGAGACCCCTCAAGATTCTCGAAGAAGATGTTCGTGTTACCCGAAGACGTGCGATCAAGTTTTACAAAGTCCAGTGGACTAACCACTCTGAAGAAGAAGCAACTTGGGAACGCGAAGATTATCTTCGAAGCGAATTCCCAGACCTCTTTAGTACCTAAGCCTAGCAAATCTCGGGACGAGATTTATTTTAAGGGGGGAAGGATTGTAACATCCCAAAAATATTATCAGTATTATATTCCAAAAATGAGAGCCAACAAAAACTTTTGTTGATTTTATGTGTTGTTTGTCAATTGTTGCTTGTGGTAATTAATTCTTGTTGCTTGTGTTGCTTGTTTGCTTGAATTATAAAAGAAAATGCAAAAGCAAAAGTGAAACAAGAAAAATAAAAGTGACAAATAAGAAACTCAAAATTGTTCCAAACAAAATTCAGAGGAATGGTATATGAAACCTCTCATTTACATCCTTATCACTTATCTCTTCCAAATAATATTTTACACCTATTTTAAAATTCAAAAGTAAAAACAATTGAAATAAAAAAATGCAATAATTAAAACCCTATGAAAGAAAATGATTCAAAACATTTTATTTTGCAAAGCCAAATTTTGTGGAGCTTCTACATGTTATGGGAGGCCCCACAATTATTTGCAAATTTTTCTAAAATGTTTAAGTGCCCTAAATAAATCCTAGAAAAGCTACTGGACTAAAAAGAAATAAAGGAAAACAGAAAAGAAAAGGAGGCAGGGGGTTTTGGCAAAAATGCCATCGTCCACCTCTCTCCCTCGCCCCAACGCGCACCGCTGTGTCGCCGTGGCACGCCTCGCCATTTCCTGGCCGCCCAAGCCCCCCTGCTCGCGCTCGTCCACGCCATCGAACCGCTGCAGCCTCTGCGCCGCAGAGGAGAGCTCTCGAGCGCTCTCCCTCGCCTTAATGCCGCTCTGTCCCCGCCGCATCGCCGTGGTGAGCTCACCGTCGCCGACCCAAATTAACGCAGCTCACTGCACCTCGACATGCAGCACTCGAGCCAGAGCTTCTAGAACATGTCCGGACCCCGGTGAACTCCGTGTCTCCACGTCCCTCGCACCGCTGCGTCGGATACGAGGAGAAATATCTCCGCCGTGCGCCATGGAAGTCGCCCGTGCACTCCGTCCACGATACGCCGGCCCCGTGCTATAAAACCACCCCCGCACCCCTCTGGAAACTCCACGCCACTCCCTCGACCTCTCCCTCGCTCCAATTGCACCAGGGCACTGCCAGGAGGGCGTGCTCGCTGCAGCAACTGCCGCCGTTGAGGTCGAGCATGGCCGCGACGCCACACTCTTCCATTCCTCCTTTTTGGCCCATACTCTCTTCCTTATGAACACCGCACTCACCCGAGCCCTTTCCCCCTCTGTTTCATGCACAGACGCACCCGCAGGAGCTCGCCGGAGTTCGTTGCCGTGGTCGTGGAAGTTGGAGACCACGCCATCGCCGCTACACTCCGTCCCAGCAAGCACAGCTCGCACCAGCACCTTCCTCGAGCCTCCGCCGTCGATCTGCATCATCTCCGCGACCTCCCGAGCCCTCTAGGTGAGCCAACCATCCACCTCGCCGTCGCCGGAGCCACGGCGCCGCCCAGAAATGGTCGTCGCCGATGGACTCCAACGTGGGCCGTTGGATTTTGATCCAACGGCAGCGTACCCCTTCGTTTAGATGTTAGACTGATGCACTGGCCCCACCTGTCAGCATTTTATTAATTTCCACGCATGCACTGTGTCGCTGACGTGTAGGTCCCACTAGTCAGAAATCTGAACATTATCCATAACTGGATTTCTCTGTTTAAATTGGAAATGTGAAATCAGTACTGGATCCAACTTCGAAATTCAATATCTCGAGATTTAGGAATCCAAATAAATCAAACTCAATTGTTCTGGAAAGCTTATTAAATTTTTTAACCAACCCAATTGGATTCATTCCATTTAATTAAATAAATAAAAGTATTATTAAAAATACTACAGAAGGTTCAAATTCTAAACTTGTTTGTTTCTGATACTCTGTTTGTCCAAATAATTCCAAACCAATTTTGTTAGCTTAGTACTGCCTTTTATTAGCTTCCCTAATTTTGGTAGAATTTTTGTGCAGTATTATTTGTTTAATATTAAGTTAAAGTTTAAACACCCTTCTGCACTCAAACATTTAAATATGTTTAATGGTTGACCCAAATGAACTAGGACCAATTTTGTTAGATCACATTTAGCCATGTTTAGTCACCCCTAAAAGGATTTAATTTTTGAAGCAATATAATTTAAATGGTAGCCACAACTTGGTTGTTAAGCTTCTAGATTCAAACAAATGTGTAGGGAGTTTAGTAACTCCAAGTGAACCAAATCAAATTTTGTTGTCTTCTACACATCAGTAGCTTTCCATAGAATTTTAGTTTCTATTTTTGTGACCAACAGAACTCAAGTTGTGCAATTAAACTTGTTCAACAAGTTTCTGCCATAATTTTGAACATAAATAAATGGTGTTTAATTCAATTATCTTTGAAACCAAATTGTATGGTTGGTTGTGTGCAGTAGCTATGTGTGATGTTCATGATTGTTGTGTTGAGATGATTGCTTGTATAGCTTAGTGATTGTTTGCGTTGTTGTTTATTAATTAGACGAGAACGTTGTCGGATATATCGAGGAAGGAGAGTTTGCTGAAATTGAAGAACAAGAGCAAGATCACTTTGCCAAGCAAGGCAAGCTATTCTCTGAGCTTGCACTACAAACATATGCATCTACTTTCATAACATGTTTTACTCTCAAGGCAAGATTTATAAAACCCATTTCAAAAGTATATGGAAATTATTTTGCCACCTATGTAGAAATATAGGATAGTTATATCAAATTATAGGATGGGAAAAACAAATATGGTTTATTCAAAACTCCTTTACAATTACTTGTGAGTTTATGAAATGCCGAGATGTCGGTGTTGGAATGGAGAAGTGGAAAAATGGTGATGTTTATGAAAAATGCACAGTGTCCTAGTACTACGACGACCAATTTTACCCTGTGCGACCACATTTACCATATATGGGAAAAAGGCTTAGTCATGTAGTTTGCTCTTATTAGTATGGGATACCTCATCGACGGAGATAACTCCGTTATGCATGAGGGGATGGTCTGAGGACCTACCCCCTGACCCGGGTCCTCACACAAGTTGGTGGGGAGGATAGAAGGTTCCACCATAAACCGCCGGACAAAACTATGAGTCCTCACACTTAGGGTTTCTGACGGGAAACCGGACTGGGTGTTGATGGAAAGTGTCATATGGGAAGGATCCTATACTAGCATGAGCAAATAAGAGGCTAGGGCCGGCGGCTTACTTCGCATACACATGGTATGGCGAGACGTGGCAGACACGATGAGTTGCCGGATGGATGTGGGCTAAAAGCGTGCTACCTCTGCAGAGTGTTAAAAACTATTCGAATAGCCGAGTCCTCGGATATGGACAATTGGGAGACTATCCTAAGACCTTGTGCAAGTTTTTAAAAGACTTTGAGTTTTAAAAGAAAAATGAAGTGGAGATTGTTTCCTACACCTATACCAACGGATCGGTATGAGGTGGTTGGATGAAAGTGGACCATGACGGGCTGTGGTCGGAAAAAGGAGAAGTTTTGGAGAAAACAGATAAAAGGATGACTTCTTTAAAGATAGTTATAAAACTCTTCTTACCTTTTTCAATAAAGATATAGAGATGTTTAAAATAAATAAAAGTTGTCCATTAAGTCAAACTAGTGCATACTCATGTTGGGGTAGTTTGCGAGTACATTCAAATGTACTCATATTGGTTTCGTCCCTGGCTATTGTCCTAGCCAGACTACGAGGAGGAACACTACGCCGAGCAGGAGTATGGCGACTTCTATGCAAACTAAGGATCTCCACAAGTCAGCTGCCTGTCGGGTTGTCATCGTTAGAATATGATGTCTACTACGCCGTAGCTTCCGCTGATATTTTGGTTTGGCCCATGAAGGCACCTATGTAAGACTTTTAATTCGGTACTGTAATGGATGTAAACTTTGGTATCCAATTCGGATTATGTGCAACGACAGACTGATCACGGGATCGTTGTGTTAAGCATAATCGGGTATTTCGGACAGCTAGTCCGGGGTCCCCACACCATCCCCTCATGGAACGGGGTCATCCCCGTTGTTGAGGCATCCAGTACTAATATGAGCAAACTATATGACTACGCCCTTTCCCATATGTGGGTAAATGTGGTCGCACAGGGTATCGGCTGGTCGACGTAAGTACAAGGACACAATGTGCATTTTTCATAACCATCACCATTCACCATTTCTCCACTTCAACACCGACATCTCGGTATTCCATGTCCACACAAGTATTTTCAAAGGAGTTTTGAGTAAACAGTATTTTTCCATCCTATAGTTTGAAAAAGAATTTTCATCTAATATCTCCATATAGGGTGTCAAAATAATATACTTGTATTTTGGAAAAGGGTTTTCAAAATCATAGCTTTAGTGGCAAACTCCACATAAATCACTTATGCTCTTTATAAGTAAAACATGTGAACCAAAATAGATGTATATAGATGCAAGCTCAGAGAATAGCTTGCCTGATTGCAGCATAATGTTCCTGGACTTCTCCTCACTGATCAGAGAAATAAACTCCGATTCTTCTTCAACAAATCATTTCCAAAGGCCACTCCAGTAGCGTTTATTTCTAGCGTCGCAAACATGAAAGTAACACAACAATCAATAAGCAAACCAAACCACAAGTGGCATACAAACAAGTAACAAACCACCAGCATCAAACTAATCATTCAAGCAACAAACTAAGATCTACACTTACAAGGGCATTATACTAATCAGTAGTCTAACTCCTATACACAAACTAGGACCATCGATCACGAAACTATCTTAGGCAAGATTAACAACAAGCACCTTACTTTAAACAGGAAATACTTCAGACAAAAGTTAGGCCACCAATTAGTCTCGGTAATTCAAAATAGTTCACCAAGCTGGTAGAATCATTAACAAGATACCCATGATAGGAGCATGTAACCCTGATCATGCACAAGACAAGCCAATTGGATTTACTCCACAATTTATTACAGATTCATTTATAAAATCCTTTTTCAATCTGCCCTTTTTGTTAACTTGTTTTAAACAACTTTACAAAATAATTATTCATGTTTGGAAACAAGGTTGAACACGACGGACAGCTTTTATTGTTCTGAACATTTTGGTATATTATTTGTAATTTTTGGAGCAGTATTACAAAAGATATGGATTTTACATGTTTAAATTTAAATCTGGCTGTTTATTTTATTTTCCAGAAAAGATAACGAAACATTTTGCACTGAGCTCGTGCCTAGCCCAAGTCGCTGGCGGCTGGGGACCAATGGCCACGTAGGCGCGGGAAGCTGCGCTGGCCACCGCGGTCCCTGACCGGTGGGGCCAGGCTGTCAGCGCGGCGAAACGAGAAAAAAGGGCGCCTTTGCGTCCGGGCGGGATCGAACCCGCGACGCGCGCGTGTGTGCTGCGCACTGCTAGCCAATGGGTTAGTGCGGTGCTTGTGTTAGACTAAGGATCTGAACAAATAAGAGGTTCTACCGTTGCGAGACGACAGTGGTGGTGCTCGTCGGAGGGATCGACCGGCGTCGACCTCAAGCGACGGCGCCGTCATGCATTTAGGTGCATTTAGGTAGCGTGCAACACGTGTGAGCTCGTGCGCGTGCTGGGAGGACACAGAGGACCGTGCTTCGTCAGATGGTGCTCGACACGGCGCGACCATGGCGGACGGCCGAGCGGCCTCTCGCACGAAGGTGAGGCTACAGAGCAGGAGGAGGAAGAAGAAGGTGTCCCGGAGGACGGCGCGCTCACCCTTGACGCGTGGGTGCGATCCGTTGGTGCAGAGGTGTGGTGACGACGTCGGAATCAAGCTCGGAGCGCGGCGGCCCGTGAGTAAGAAGACGGCGTCGATGGCGGCAATCCCCAGCTCCCCGGTCCGATTCCTTGTACGTGACGGTGGAGGAGGACTAGGTGGAGCTCCTGGCGGTCCTAGGTGTGCTCGGGGCTGCTTCAAATGACGGCGGCGTGGCGGCGAAGCTCCGGCTTGGTTCGGTCATGGAAGGGAGAGAGGAGAGGGAAAATATCTGGGCAGGGAGAGCAGAGGAGCGGGGTGGTGCTCTTCTTAACTCCTCGCAGGGGAGAGGAGAGGAGGGGGGTCCGGGCGGCGCGACGCGGGGCATCGTGGGGGGGCCTCCTTCTCCCGCCGGCAATGGCGCATCCGTGTCGGGCGGGGAGGAGAGAGAGAGATGACCTATTTTCGAAAAAAAAACCTGCGTTTCTTTTCCCCTTTTTCAACTAAGTCCTTTTGCTGTTTCTTTTAAAACCAGTATCACTTCAAGGATTTTATTGAAGCACTAAAACATTTTAGAAAAATATGAAATTATTCATGTAGCCTCTCCATATCATGTAGAAGCTCCACAAAAATTGGGGAGTCAAAATAAAATGTTTTGAGCAACTTTTGTTCATAGGGTTTAAATATGTCATTTTTGCTAAAATAAATTTGTTACTCCTTTAATATTTTTAAATCAAGTGAGAGATATTGTTTTGAGCATCTTGGAACTTCTTTGACAAACATGGTATCTTCAAATAGTTTATATTTTCATAGAGAAAATATTTGTTTGAAGGAAATAGAGAATTAGGGAGGGAAAAGTTGTAGGAATAAATGGAAAGTGATTAATTATTTCTCCTCTGAATTTTTGTATGAAAGAAACTTAATTCCTCACTTGGGGAATTATGTTTGTCACTTGTCACATGATTTTCTTGTTTTAGCTCTTTGTTTTATTTTAGTATTAAGCACAGCTGAGGAATTACCCTCACAAGCAACAAACACACAATATCGATAACACGACAATATCAACAGCACAACAATATCAACAACACAATCAAGACCACACAATTTAAACCACAAGAATTAATCATACCACCATTTCCATAATTAACAATACTATCTTGTAGAAATGATCACACTCAATTATGACAAGATGATGTTTGAAGGAATATCTCAACTCATAACTTAATAGTTTTCAGAAGATTTGATGAAGAGAAATATGTGGGGTAACATATTTCCCACTAGTGTTATTTTCAAATGGAGTGGAAATCAGAGTATAAAATGGGAGTTTCATATACATGCAAAATATCAAGGTTGAAGATAGATAGGAGATAGCATATAGATCTCCATATTTTTGGAAACACACAATTTTGGAAATACTTTTACTTTCTCAAATACTGGTAGTAGTTTTGGTTAAATATATTTTTATCTTGGTGTGGTCTTTAGGTTAATATTTATTGACCACATAACTTAAACAACAAGTCACACAAGGTTCAACATAGCAGTGAGAAGGAATCCACAATCATTACAACAAAAGTTTTTGTTGGTTCTGAATTTTGGGTCTGGTAAAACTAAGTTTTTCTTAGTTCCAAAATTTGGGATGTTACAGCTCTTCCCCCCTTAAAAATAAACCTCGTCCTCGAGATTTGTCCGGTGGTACAGGGGAGTACGAGGGCATGGGTTTTTGGGCTGACTAGACTTCCAAAGTTGATGCTTCTTTAGCGAGGTCGCCATGTGAAAGCTTGGCAAATTTATATTACGAGTCTTTCTTTGTCGATAAACTTCTGTGCTGCGTTCAGATCCTTGATGAGGGGGTTGTCCTGACGATCGACGCTAATGGATAGCCTTGATTGGTTATTTCTAAATACTACAAGGCTAAGGCGCAAGGAACTAATTATTAACACCTTCTGGTATACGTATTGCAGGTCTTCCCCCTTCGGTGTCGCGCCTTGGTGCATGGGGTTGGTGCAGATATCACTTCCTGATATTTTCTCCTTACGAGGGTCACAGATGGGGACACGTGGTTTTCAGGATGCGTCAAGTCTGCGTACTTGATTCTCTCCGGATTCTAGTTAGTAGAGGGATGTTGTAATCTTCTAAGTGCGTCTGGACACTTCTAGTTGCGTCTGAGGTTGCTTGGTGGTTGACGTTGTCCACAGCAGGTGCTTCCATCGTTTGATTCTTCTGGGTATTCTGTCGGTTATTTGTCTTCATATTTGTCCTTCTTCAGCTGAGTAAGGGAAGGACTTCTTTGGTTCTTGATCTTCGTGAAGCTTTGTTAAGAATTTCCAGAGGTACAGTGTAGGGTATCGGGCTTCCAGAGGAGTCTAAAAGTCAGTTCGAGTGTCCTGAGTTAGGTGGTTTGGGGTGTGGATCGACGATAGTTCAAAAGTCATGGCTTAATGGAACTTAGAAGAAGTTAGTGAAGAATCTTCACACCAGTTGTTTTCGAAACGAGTACCTTTTTTTGTTTCTTGTCCCGGAAATCATATCCTTGGGAAAACACTATAACTCTCCATGTGACTTTCTTATTTAGAACTTGAATTTTTCCTAAGCTATACACTTGTTTTAAGAAAAGTATTATTGTCTTTTATTTGGGTTCTAACATCATTGGTCTCATCCCTGTGGTGAAGACATCCACTTAGTCCTAGCAAATCTTTCCATTAGTTAGTGGTATAAGAATGTGGGTGTCCTTTATGACATCGAATTGCCTTAGTCATACAAGAAGAATTTGTTAACAAGGTAGCTAGTCTTGTCATCAAACCACTTTTTATATTCCAGAGGCTGAGATGTACTGGATTATCTGACGTTCCGTTTATTTGTATGTGACACTCAATTGTTTGAGCATACAAAAGTGATTTGTTAACAAGTTCATGAGGCTTGTTACCAAACTACTTTGATATAACACGAACATTGGAATATCACATTATTTCTAGAGAGATTAATAATAATGGATTCTAATATAGAGTTTCCAAATACTCAATGATAGTCTGGTATATTACTTCTTTGCCAACCTAAGAAATCTCTATTCAATGTCTTCTTGTCGTAGTTCCTCCTCCTTGTGGTCTCTGAGCTTGAATCTTCATAGCAACTCTTATTCATTCCTTGAGTTTCTCTAGTTACCAATTCTAAATGGGTCTCCTTATGTCTTCGTTTCTTGTCAAGGCATGCAGCCTTGAGTTACAAGTTAGTACTATCATGGTTACTTAAGTCAGTTGTCATTCTTGAGTTAGATATGATCCGTTGGTGTAGTATTCCTTCACATATTAATTTCAAGGGGTGAGGCTCGTGTTAAACATGGTAACATCCCTCGTCTTTAAGAGTCTAAAAAAAGGATTTCATTAAAAGTGACGGATCTTACATTGAACCCAAATACTGCTCACTAAATAGGACCTATACTTCTTCTCGATAGCTAATGATCTTGAAAGGCCCACTTATTCCTTGGCGCTAACTTTCCTTTGACATGGAAACGCTGCATTCCTTTAAAGGGTGCTGAACAGTCTCCTTGGGATTGGGGCATTCTCTGGCGTAGTGACCCTTGTTGCCGCATTCAAAGCAGACCATATTGGCACGGTTGGAGTTGTTTGGGCGTTTAGGCAAGGTGGGGCGCGGAACTCGCGGGGGTTGATAGGCAGGCTTGGGGGCTTGCTGGATAGTACAGGGCTTCTTCCTGCGAAGGGTTCTTCCAGAGCGTAGGCAAAACTGGTGATATGTTTCTAAGGGTGGTGTTGGTTCCTTGGGGTGTCTATCCTTCTGGCGCTTCGGATTCCGATAGGGGCTAGATGCTCTGGTGGGCGTCTTTCTCGGATCGTGGATGGCGTCTTGAGAAATCTTCTCATGAGCCTCGTTTACTGCATCTACTAGGAACTCCAGAGGACATTGAGCCGGAACATGATCATTCCCTTCACATAGGTAGCACGTGACGCTAGCGGTTGGGCACTTGCCAGGTGGATGGAAATGAAAACAGTTTGGGCAGCTGCCAGGGCATTGACTCGCCTGATGTCCACCCCTTCCGCACTGACTACAAGCCTTTCCTTGGGGTGGTTTCTTCTTAATGATGTACCTAAGGGGGCACTTTCTGTTCATATGTCCGCGTTCGTCGCAAGTGTAACACCAACGTTGTTCTCTGATGGCGTCCTCCCTAATTTTCTGGGGCAGATCTGTAGACGTATTGAACTCTTCTCTTTCAAGGGGTGTAGAGTGGGTCCCTGGGGCGGCTTCGATTTGATGGAGCGGAGGACTTTGGGTTGCTTCAAAACCGGAACCGATGTAGGTGTGCTCCCGCGACATTTCCGTCTGGGGAACTATGATTGCCGGAATTGAGTTAAACAATTTTCGTAGAGGTAGTTAAACACAAATTTTAAAAGCACAACAAGACTACCTGATTATTTTTACGGAGTATTAGGGATTTGTTAGCTAGACGAGATTTGCGAAACACACAGGAGAAACAAAAAACAAGCAGGGAACTCACAAACCAACATCGCACAAGGTACATTTAGTACCACTGGACCCTAATACTCGTGGATAATTGGTAGTACAACCAAAATTCCTATTCTAAGTTTTTCCTATGGGACTTGGTTAAACATGATTGGTGAAATCTTTGTTTCGTCGCCTTAGTCTTCAGCTGGAGAAATTGAGATGGTCGAAGTTGCCTCTTGAGTAGAGTTGTTGATGTTGAGTTGAGGCCTTCGAGGTCTCTTGCTTTATTGGTTACTGACGATCTTGGCATTTGCAGATCAATCACCTCGATGTGGAATGTTGAGTACTTGTGATGGAAGCTTCTTCTTGTAGGTGCTACCTAATTAGGTCTCACTTGGGTTCATCGTCAAGTAATCTGAACGGGTAAGATGGAGTAGAGAAATTCTTGGAAAATCTTAAATAGAGGGATAAAACTCAGAAATATTTGAGAAAGTGAGAAGAGTGGAAGCTACTTTCTTGGGCTTCCTTTGATAAGAAAAATATATTTTTGGTAGTAATAGATTTTTAACAAAATATTTCCTTTCCTAACTAATGTCCATGATAACTAAGGTCTCTATAGTCAGGACGGCTCTGATACCAAGTCTGTGAGGACCCCGGATTAGCTATCCGAGATACTCGTTATGTTTCCTGCAGCAATCCCATGATCAGTCTGTTGTTGCACATAACTCGAATTGGCATCACAGAACACCCATAAATACCAAATGAATTTACTTACTAGTTTGAAGCCATAACTTCAACAGGGACTTGCAGCGGAAATCACCAAACAACGTGGATCCCAAGTCATTTGCCAACCCTACAGGCAGCTGACTGGGAAGCGCCCTAGTTCGCATTGACGTCAGTGAATGTCTTCTTCTTCGAACTGCTCTTCTTCAAAATCTGGCTAAGACAATAGCCAGGGACGAAACCAATATGAGTACATTTGAATGTACTCGCAAACTACCCCCGGAATGAGCATGCAGTACTCTTTTTATTGTTTAGCTAAAACTTTGTTTGCTTTGAAAACTTGATACCCTTGTTGAAAAGAGAAGGATAGACTTTTGTTTAATAAAACTTTGGTTTGAAATCCCTATATCTTTATTGAAAAAAAAAGGAAAGAAGGCTTTTAGAACTTTTCCCATAAATATGTCTTTGTAAGAAGTCTCATTTGAAACGTTTTCCCGAAAATACATCTTTGTTGGAAAAGGTAAGAAATCTCTTTTATAAATATTTTCCCGGAAAATCACCATTGGTTTATTTCTCCAAAACTCCTCCCTTTTTCGACCATAGCCCTTCATGGTCAAATCATTCTCCAGCAACCTCATACCAGCCCTTCGGCAGAGTTGCAGATACAACACATCTCCATTTCAGTTTCAATCCTCAAAACTTTCCAAAACTTGCACATGGTCAGAGTAGGGCCTCCCAACTGTCCATATCCGAGGACTCGGCTATTCGAATAGTATTACACTCTGCAGAGGTAGCACGCTTTCCCCACATTCATCCGGCAACTCATCGTGTCAGCCACGTCCCGCCATACAAGGTGTATGCGAAGTTGAGTCACCGACCATAGCCTGTCCTTTGCTCATGCTAGTATAGGACCCTGCCGCTATGAAGCTTTCCAACACACTTAACCCAGCCCGTCGGAATCTAAGTGTGAGGACTCGTAGTTCTGCCCGGCGAATTTTAATGGCCCTACAAATCCTCTATCTCCAATTCATATCAGCCCTTAGGCGTTGCCCTCAGGCGTTCTTTTCTTTAGAGGACCCGGGTCAGGGGGTAGGTCCTCAGACCATCCCCTCATGGAACGGGGTCATCCCCGTTGTTGAGGCATCCAGTACTAATATGAGCAAACTATATGACTACGCCCTTTCCCATATGTGGGTAAATGTGGTCGCACAGGGTATCGGCTGGTCGACGTAAGTACAAGGACACAATGTGCATTTTTCATAACCATCACCATTCACCATTTCTCCACTTCAACACCGACATCTCGGTATTCCATGTCCACACAAGTATTTTCAAAGGAGTTTTGAGTAAACAATATGTTTCCCATCCTATAGTTTGAAAAAGAATTTCCATCTAATATCTCCATATAGGGTGTCAAAATAATATACTTGTATTTTGGAAAAGGGTTTTCAAAATCATAGCTTTAGTGGCAAACACCACATAAATCACTTATGCTCTTTATAAGTAAAACATGTGAACCAAAATAGATGTATATAGATGCAAGCTCAGAGAATAGCTTGCTTGATTGCAGCATAATGTTCCTGGACTTCTCCTCACTGATCAGAGAAATAAACTCCGATTCTTCTTCAACAAATCCTTTCCAAAGGCCACTCCGGTAGCGTTTATTTCTAGCGTCGCAAACATGAAAGTAACACAACAATCAATAAGCAAACCAAACCACAAGTGGCATACAAACAAGTAACAAACCACCAGCATCAAACTAATCATTCAAGCAACAAACTAAGATCTACACTTACAAGGGCATTATACTAATCAGTAGTCTAACTCCTATACACAAACTAGGACCATCGATCACGAAACTATCTTAGGCAAGATTAACAACAAGCACCTTCCTTTAAACAGGAAATACTTCAGACAAAAGTTAGGCCACCAATTAGTCTCGGTAATTCAAAATAGTTCACCAAGCTGGTAGAAACATTAACAAGATACCCATGATAGGAGCATGTACCCCTGATCATGCACAAGACAAGCCAATTGGATTTACTCCACAATTTATTACAGATTCATTTATAAAATACTTTTTCAATCTGCCCTTTTTGTTAACTTGTTTTAAACAACATTACAAAATAATTATTCATGTTTGGAAACAAGGTGGAACACGAAGGTTATCACTTGCTGAACATTTTAAGAGGTCAAACTTAATTTTTGGATCATTATTTTTAAAGATATGAATTTTCCAAATCTGTTTTCTATTCTGCCATTTTACTTATTTTAATAAAACAGCAAATACACTAATTTATTTGGATAGGTGAATTACACCAACATACAGCTTTTATTGTTCTGAACATTTTGGTATATTATTTGTAATTTTTGGAGCAGTATTCCAAAAGATATGGATTTTACAAGTTTAAATTTAAATCTGGCTGTTTATTTTATTTTCCAGAAAAGATAATGAAACATTTTGCACCGAGCTCGTGCCTAGCCCAAGTTGCTGACGGCTGGGGCCCAATGGCCACATAGGCATGGGAAGCTGCGTTGGCCACCGCGGTCACTGACCGGTGGGGCCAGGCTGTCAGCGCGGCGAAAAGAGAAAAAAGGGCGCCTTTGCATCCGGGCGGGATCGAACCCGCGACGCGCGCGTGTGTGCTGCGCACTGCTAGCCAGTGGGTTAGTGCGGTGCCTGTGTTAGACTAAGGATCTGAACAAATAAGAGGTTCTACCGTTGCGAGACGACAGTGGTGGTGCTCGTCGGAGGGATCGACCAGCGTCGACCTCAAGCGACGGCGCCGTCGTGCGTTTAGGTACATTTAGGTAGCGTGCAACACGTGTGAGCTCGTGCGCGTGCTGGGAGGACACAGAGGACCGTGCTTCGTCAGATGGTGCTCGACACGGCGCGACCATGGCGGACGGCCGAGCGGCCTCTCACACGAAGGCGAGGCTACAGAGCAGGAGGAGGAAGAAGAAGGTGTCCCGGAGGACGGCGCGCTCACCCTTGACGCGTGGGTGCGATCCGTTGGTGCAGAGGTGCGGTGACGACGTCGGAATCAAGCTCGGAGCGCGGCGGCCCATGAGGAAGAAGACGGCGTCGATGGCGGCAATCCCCAGCTCCCCGGTCCGATTCCTTGTACGTGACGGTGGAGGAGGACTAGGCGGAGCTCCTAGCGGAGCTCCTGGCGGTCCTAGGTGTGCTCGGGCTGCTTCAAACGACGGAGGCATGGCGGCGAAGCTCCGGCTTTTTTTCGGTCATGGAAGGGAGAGAGGAGAGGGAAAATATCTGGGTAGGGAGAGCAGAGGAGCGGGGTGGTGCTCTTCTTAACTCCTCGCAGGGGAGAGGAGAGGAGGGGGGGTCCGGGCGGCGCGACGTGTGGCATCGTGGGGGGGGGGCCTCCTTCTCCCGCCAGCAATGGCGCATCCGTGTCGGGCGGGGAGGAGAGAGAGAGAGATGACCTATTTTCGAAAAAAACCCTGCGTTTCTTTTCCCCTTTTTCAACTAAGTCCTTTTGTTGTTTCTTTTAAAACCAGTATCACTTCAAGGATTTTATTGAAGCACTAAAACATTATAGAAAAACATGAAATTATTCATGTAGCCTCTCCATATCATGTAGAAGCTCCACAAAAATTGGGGAGTCAAAATAAAATGTTTTGAGCAACTTTTGTTCATAGGGTTTAAATATGTCATTTTTGCTAAAATAAATTTGTTACTCGTTTAATATTTTTAAATCAAGTGAGAGATATTGTTTTGAGCATCTTGGAACTTCTTTGACAAACATGGTATCTTCAAATAGTTTATATTTTCATAGAGAAAATATTTGTTTGAAGGAAATAGAGAATTAGGGAGGGAAAAGTTGTAGGAATAAATGGAGAGTGATTAATTATTTCTCCTCTGAATTTTTGTATGAAAGAAACTTAATTCCTCACTTGGGGAATTATGTTTGTCACTTGTCACATGATTTTTCTTGTTTTAGCTCTTTGTTTTATTTTAGTATTAAGCACAGCTGAGGAATTACCCTCACAAGCAACAAACACACAATATCAATAACACGACAATATCAACAGCACAACAATATCAACAACACAATCAAGACCACACAATTTAAACCACAAGAATTAATCATACCACCATTTCCATAATTAACAATACTATCTTGTAGAAATGATCACACTCAATTATGACAAGATGATGTTTTAAGGAATATCTCAACTCATAACTTAATAGTTTTCAGTAGATTTGATGAAGAGAAATATGTGGGGTAACATATTTCCCACTAGTGTTATTTTCAAATGGAGTGGAAATCAGAGTATAAAATGGGAGTTGCATATACATGCAAAATATCAAGGTTGAAGATAGATAGGAGATAGCATATAGATCTCCATATTTTTGGAAACACACAATTTTGGAAATACTTTTACTTTCTCTAATACTGGTAGTAGTTTTGGTTGTTGACAAACCAAGTATCATTGAAATGGAGTTGGCCAAAATAAGAATGGAAAAGATACATGGAATATTTTCTTATCATAACATGATCATCCAAGTTAAATATATTTTTATCTTGGTGTGGTCTTTAGGTTAATATTTATTGACCACACAACTTAAACAACAAGTCACACAAGGTTCAACATAGCAGTGAGAAGGAATCCACAATCATTACAACAAAAGTTTTTGTTGGTTCTGAATTTTGGGTCTGGTAAAACTAAGTTTTTCTTAGTTCCAAAATTTGGGATGTTACATTTACCTTCCCTTATTTGACTATGATGTTTCTCTGCATGATCTTACAGTGCTCATTGTGGTGATTCCAACGAGCCCAAGAACATCGAAAACGGAGTTCGTATGCTCAAGATATCTTCATTTTTGTGTTCGGTCTTGCTGTAGTTTTTCCCCAGGCCGGAGTCTCCGGTCCTGGACCGGAGTCTCCGGTCCTCAAATTTCGTTTTTCGTTCCAGCGGACGTCACTCTCTGTATAGGGGTCCGGAGTAGGTCCGGAGTGACCCCGGAGTCTCTGGGGGGGGGGGGGCGGAGTCTCTGGTCTCTCAGTCCGGAGTCTTCGGTGTTATTTTTCCTGCAACGGCTCTTTTTTTGTGGGACTCCGTTTGCATTTGGTGCATCGGTGTGCTCTCCACGACGATTCGTGGAAGTTGAAAGCTTGTGAACTTGTTACTCTTGGGTCTTTGGACCCTAGACGCCCACGTGGTGGTTGAGACCCTTGGTGGTCACTTGTAGCCGTTCGGGAGCCCCCAATCCCGTTGTGGGTTGTGCCCCGGATTGTTGTTGAAAGCCGTTCGGGAGCCTCCAATCCGATTGTGGGTTGTGCCCTGGATTGTTGTTGAAAGGCTCCGGATTCCGCCTTGAAGGATTCCGATAGTGGAAGGTGAACCAAGCCTTTGAGGTGCGGTTCATCGGAGAAGAAGGTGAAACCTTTGTGGTTGTTGAAACGTTGTGTCGGGTCACACCTCTCCAACGAGACGTACTCTCTTAACAAGGAGGAACTCGGGAATACATTCTCTTCTCCGCGTGCCTCGGTTATTTCTATACCCGAGCCTTTTACTTATGCAATTTACGTTGTGACAGCCTTCGTGCTTGAAGTATTCTATAGCTATCACCTTGTTGCTTGTCTTGCTTAGCATAAGTTGTTGATGCACATAGGTGACCCTAGTTTATTTAAGTTGACAGCTTGTTAATTTAAACACCTAATTTTATTCCGCAATTAGCAAGCCTAAACCGGAAAAGTTTTAATCGCCTATTCACCCCCCTCTAGGCGACATCATTGTCCTTTCATGTGCTTTATGAGAAAGCCTTAGATCCTTCTCGGATTGGACAATGACGACCTCTCTGATGTCGTTCCCCCGTTGGGGGGATGTTGTCAGTGAGCCATTGATCTGTTGTTGGTTGCTTGGTGTCTCGGCTGGAGTGTGCTTGGGTTGTTGGTTTGTTTGGTGGTGGCGGTGGAAGTGCTTCATTGCAACTGCCTTTTTCCTTGGTCATCCTGGTGTGGATGGTCAACCAATCTCTTGGATACTGGTGGCGGGGGTGAGGTCTCGAAATTCGTTGCCCTCGACGATGCTTCAGGTTTCATTTCCTTGCATAGTGCTTTGGTTCTCTCTATTTTGGATGGAGGCCCTGGGTGGCCAAGAGGAGGTGTATGGCTATCTCGGTAGATCATTACCCTTCGCCACGGTCTTGTGGCTCTCTTTGTTGCGACATGGCTCGACAGTAGGATGTCCTTCGACGGTGGATGCGTCTCTCTTAGCTCTTCAATGTGTTGAGTAATCGCAAAGCAAGATGGCGATTTCTTCTCTTCGTCTTTTGGCGGTGGTCGTGTATTTTTTGCCTTATGGTGTGCTTTGGGAGTACATTGCGGATGCCCTAACTATATATAGTGTTTTGAGGGACAGGATCCGTTTATGGGCCATGAGCATGCTGAAAAATTGGCTTTCGCCCCGCTATATTAATATAGCAACCACACGATACAACAAGAACCACTGCTGGGGCAAACAGCACACAGTCACGCCCAAAAGAAAAGAAAGAGAACAAGAAGAGAAAACAAAGCCGACACCGACGGATCAACGAAAACGAAAGTGACTCACAACCGTTGCGTCCTCTCCGGATAAGTCCCACCACGAACCTAGCACTATGATTTGCCGCATACCAAGCAGCACCTCCAAGAAGGAAAGCGACGATGACGGCACTGCTGCCCGGATAAATCCTAGGGTTTCCCCTGGTACGCTCCGAGGAGTGGGGAAGGGGTACACTCGACACCCTTCAGGAAGGAAGGTGACACCCACAAGCGTCACCGTGTCGACGTCAAATGACCAGGATTTATCCTGACCCCAAAAAAACCACCTCTCAGACAATGCATAGCGCTCCACCCATCTTGCCGTCCACCAACAGACACCACCACGGTCTTGAAGTCACCAACGTCGTCTCACCAAGGCAAACGTAGCAAGGCCGGCCAACCCGAGACGAAGAAGCCGTAGAGAAGGTTTGACAATATGACAACCACACGGGAGGGAACAACCTCCACCACCGTAGGCGGTAGCCGACCGGACGTCACGACAAGAACACACCGAACCATTGGAGCCGGAGGGCGGCAGCAGCGCAGCCACCTGGAGGACATCCTCCACCGCGATCGGCGGGTGCCGACCGGACATGGCAGCAGGGACACACCAGGCCAAATAGGCCCGGCCGAAGCCCGGGGGCTCGTAAAGTCCCCGCCGCCATGCTGCTGCACATAGGCCGCCACCGCCGCTACCCTCAGATCAGCCCATAGGCTTGGCCGGACCTGTAGGTCCGTGAAGTTCGCACCGCTACGCTGCAGCAGAGGTGGCGTCATCGCTGCCATCTCCATCACGAGCTCCTCACGAGGCCTACCGGAGGCAAAACGTGGCCGGCCCGCCCTAACCCAGATCGGGCCCAAAGGGCCCAGATCTGGGCCTGCAGGGCCGAGCACCACCACCACCTCCGCCCCTGTCCCCAACGGGAACGCCTCCACCAAGTCGACCACCGTCGCTGCGCCAGGGAGCCCCGCCGCCGCGCCGGACCTGCGCCGCCGAGCCACACCACCGAGCTGGAGACTGCCCCGCGCCGCCCGCGCTGCCACCAGCTTGGAGGGAAATCGCGCGAGTTTCCGCCGCCACCGGCGCCGCCCGGCCAAGGGCCGGAGCAGCTCACCGGCGACGGCGGAGGGCGGTAGGAGGGAGAGGGACTGGGCGCTGGAGGGAGGCGGCGCGGGTCGCGAGAGGAAAAAGGAGTCCTTGGTGTCTACTCCAAGGACTTCATCGTCTTATCCATTTCTTTAATAGCGTCATGCAATCGAGATGCTCCTATGAGTAGGCTTAGAGGACAGGAATTTGATGGACAAGAGGGACATCTCGATCGCAACAGGAACAGTGTACCCAGATTTGCTCAACACTCTGATCTCCGAAAAAGTTGCATTGTAGGGCTAGTACTGACGACTGTATTTTGCAAATAATTGGGACGTGACGTTCCCTGTCACAGCAATGCTATTGTTAAGGTAGGCTTGTGTGATGAATGAATTTGTGCCTAGGGATGACAGATGAGCCATCGCAAGTTTTAGGAATGGCCTCTTTTGGTCAAAACCAAGAGTCCATGCTCGCCCTAAAAAGAAAGGTCCATGCACCATATTCATCGTTCAGTAATGATGAGTACCGTCCGGCGTCTTCCGTAAACAGATGTGAATGACTGACTTTCGTGCATGCATTGAGTAGCCGCTGAGCCTGGTCAGGGCATCATACTCCATACAGACCTCAGGGATCGCTAGTTGGTGCTGCCGCCGTGAGGTCAAAGAGGCGACGTAACTGCATGCAAGGAGTTCTGACCTGCTGCTCTTTCGCCCAGAATGCTACTCCCTGCAGGTGGCGATGAGTTCTCACCTACGAAGTACGATCGATCATACAAACCTTCCGGCCGCGGCGCGATTTCTGGTCACGCAGTGAATCCTCTGGATCAGATCACCCGTGTGTTCGAGGGTGGTAGCTCGAGACCTCCTGCTGATTTTTGACTCGACGAACGACCTTGGCTACAAGCCTAGAAATGTAGTACCAGCCTAGCATTAGCATGCATAGAAGGAGGTAAACGGGGTGCCCCAAGGCCTCCTCACAGCGATTAGGGATTTGTGGCCGTCGGATCGAAGGATCTACAGCGCGATCTGGGCCGTCCATTTCCGGCACATTTCCTGTGTTACTTATTTTGCTGCCTACATCTCTCACTGACAGTGGGTCCAGACATCGCCGGTCCCGCTCCGGTCCCGCTACACAGAGAAAGAGTCCGTTTTGCGGTAGCAGCTCCTTTCGAGCCTCTTCTTTCCTGCGCCGTCGTGGTGTGTGTTTCTACAGTGCTGGGAGCCTTATCCATGGTTCCCGCACGCGCGCCCTCTCATCCCCGTGCTCCTCTCTCCCTTCGCGTCGGCGGCTCCGCCACCCTCCTCCGCCCCTTTTTCTCCCCATGGCCGACCTTGCGCCGCCGACCTTGGGTACATTAGAGGCCCTATTCCTGCCATCGATTGGGGAGAGGAGCTCACCCCGATTCACTTTCTGTTTATCCTCCCTCTCGCCTCCTCGGTTTCGCCTCTCCTGTAGCTTTAGATCCACCGCCGCATCGCCGACTTCCGTCCGGATCCACCGCCGCATCGCCGTCTTTGTTCTCCGTCTTTGTTCTCATGGTTCTTTTTCTCTTCCCGTATTCTGTTTTGGCTTGCTTTTAATACTCTCATTTTGTTTCTTCTTTTTGGATCTGATCTCCTTTTTGTTCTTTCTATTGGCTCGATAGATAGGTTCTCGCAACGCACCGTGGGCCACCGCCAAGGAAGAATGGCTGGTTGCCGGCTGAGCAGCGTAGGCCGCCGCTCTCACGGCCACCACGCGCTGTGTTGTCGCCGGGAGGAGCGGCTGGTGGAGATCCGCCCGTCGTGCACGTTCTTGCAACCTCGAGACGGAAGAGTTCAGGTCGCCTCTGTGACCTCTGCTACACCAGGAGGAGCGTGTCGCCTCCATAGCCAGAAGGAGCGCCAGGTGGTAGCCCTTTCGTCGACAAGGATATTGGATCCCATGTTCCCTTTCTCTATGGCATACACACATATGCATAGTTTTGATCCCCTTTTTTGCCGGTAAGTACAGCTGAAAAAAATTCGTTGACGCAGCAGAGCTCGCTGTCATGTCCACCGGCCGAGCGGCAAGACAGAGATGCAGCTGCCGAAAATGTGTTGCTACCATGAGGACCCCCGCCCCAGGTTCCCTCTCAGTTCAAATCCACTTATTTTACTGCAAAACGGTATATATTTCTCAATTTGGAGGTTTATTGTTGTGGGATTGTCTCTTTAACTTACATTTGGCTGATGAAACAACGATAACTAAACGTCATGTCTCTCTATTAGAAAATTGTTTTGAACCTAAAGCCTTATTATGAAGTTTTTATTCTCTGTTTTAGACCATATTTTGATTGATCTGTTTGATACTGTAAACATATTGATGGAAGGTTGAATATTTGAATGATTAACTAAATTGACCAGCTGATCACTTTTGCTTTCTGTGGCTGCTGTAGGATTCCTTTCTCTCTTATATAGCCTTTGTATTTAATCACATTTACTCTGTGCAGTTGTTGTTAAAATTATGAATGCTCTCTACACTCTGCCGGCAGGGTGTCCCAGTGCAATGCCTCGGCAGTCCTGCATGATATTCTTACATGATACTGAGGTTAAACATCACCACATGAATTTCCTGCTTGCCAGTCTATAGTTCAGACCCATGAGGTTTCATAGATCTTAGCAGAGCATTATTTTAGGAGCTAATTTTATTGCGAATTGATCTGTAGTCGTTTCACTTAGTTGGCATACTGTCACATTTCCAAGGTTAATACGAGTGTATGTTCTTTAATCGTGCAGCAGGTTTTTTTGCTGAGAATGAGATGCGTAGGATTAACAGCTAATAAAAAGGCAGAAAGACAAGGTTATGCTGGCAGAAACTGAGACTTTTTGAACGGAACAGATGTTGGTTATGCATATTTAGGGCTCAACAGTTTTTGTTGACAGAGAGTTAGTGCATATTTGTTGGTTTGGCTGTTTTCTCTTAGCTCACCTCTCTCTACACAGTTCATATCACACTACAGACAAATAACTTAGTGAGTACAATTTTTAATATGATATACTTTTTCTCTGAACCTTCAACACATATCGTTGGTCTAGGTTCTGTTACCTGAACTACTTAATTATTGTCAGAACAAAGAGAGTGAGTGGTCTTAGCTATTTTCGTTTGCCTTTGCTTAGTATATATTTTCTATGATGCTCATTTGTTTTCATAGCTGTCAGCTACCAAATTGTTTAATCACTCAATTGTTTTTATGTTCTCATTTTTATATGTTATCTGCAAAACTTCATAGCCAATAAATCATGCAGTTGATAGTTATCTATGTCATATAGATGGAGCTTTGTTATGTAGTTGATTAGTAATGTAGTTGCATCTACCCTATTCTGCCTCGCCCTAGAGACATGTTTGACCTTCCGTTGTGCCTTCATGTGCTCCTTTTAGAAAATAACACAAGTTTGGTATGTTGTAGGATGATAACATTGTTTTGGGGTGGAATCCAGGTTGCTATCCAAATAGCTCACCACTACATGAAGAGCTGCCTCGAATACACTATCATCTATGATGATGTTCAGTGCTTTATGGTCATGCTGGTGTCTCTCGATCTGCCTATCTATGTTTACCTAACTTAGATAGTTTTTAGATGTTGTAATGAAAGACCTATCTATTCTGAAGACTCTTACATGTGTAAATTTAATGTATGAGAAGGCATTGTGCTTCGCTCTAAAATTATACTGCCACTACTTTGTATAGTAATTGTTCACTCTCGTATTAACGATGTTTATCATAACGTTTTACCAAAAAGATTATCATTGTCAAAAGCGGGTCCATTTTAAAGTAATAAACTGAATGCTTCTCACGCCGCTGTTGTGCCTGTTTGATTTTCCCCTGAACATGAATTGTTTTTGTGCAGATCCATTTTTATCTGGGCATATCAGCTGTTTGATGAAAATCTTGCCTAGATTAAATTGCTTCACCTAGCTATTTGTAGTTCTGTCATATTTTTGCTCCACCTATCTGTTTGCAAGTTTGTAATTTTCCTATCGCTATGCTCAGTGTTTAACAATTCTGAACATGCTTGTGTTTGTAATTACATAATCTTTCCCACGCAAAAAGAAGGATTGTTTGTTGTGCCTCCAAGAGGTTCCCAGCATGCTCGGCAAGGACGATCTACATACCAGCAATGGCACTGTAAGTAATTTTACATATTTCTTCCATGCATTCACAACTTGAACTCAGCTCCGATGGTACAATATTTAAGAATGTTTGGTGGATTGTGGATTTATGATTGATTGATGCGTGCTACCTGCAATATGCTCATGTTTTCTTGTGCCTTTCAGTGAAGGCAATTTTATTGTGCCATCAGAAACACTACGTCTTGTGCCTGCAGTGATCCATATGGTCCTGATTTCCTAGGATTTGTCTTTTGTCTTTCAAGTTAGCTTTTCTGAAAATTGGTCCAACAAAGACAATGCACGAGCAGCTCTGCTTTGATCATATATGTACTTCTTTACACTGAACCATTTGTTCTATTTTATCTTCTTTTGTCAACTGGTAACCTGACAAATGGAACACAAGCTTATGTTCTCATGATGGTTAATTAATGGATTGTAGTCAAGAACGTCGACCTAATATCATAATTTCTATATATCACAAAAAAATAAACACAATTCCCCCTACGAAAGTAAACACAATTTCACTAAAAATAATAGTGCGTTAAGCTTTGTTTTACCCCTCCAATGACGAGTTTATGTTTTCTTTATCATGCAGCAGATTGTTTTCACAACAGTATTGGAAGAATGAGATGCCTAGATTAAAGATAAAAAGGCAGAAGGACAAGGTATATATTTGCTGAGATGCTCTCTTCTTACACTATATTACTCCCTTGGGCCTTCTACGATGATGACATTGTTGTTTAGGAACATTCATCCAGGAGACCCCCTCCTAGCTGCAGGGGTCGCCGTCGGCGGGCCTCCAGCTGCCCAGCGCCCCCAGCATGGCGTTGAAGGCCATCTTCAGCTCCAGCAGCGCCTCCCCTGCAAACAGAAGAGTAGCTTTGGGAGTGTTCATTGATCTCTACTCTTTCATTGTTATATGTTTGTATTGCAAAAACATGTCATACTACTGATGATTTACATAACGTTTTACCAATCGATCGCGCGGCTGGATAATTTTTTTACCATGGCCACGGACGACCTGCAAATTACCACCCGAAAAAAGGTCCTACTTCCCGCTTCACTCTTCTTCTGCTGCGAATTACCCTAGCTAGACTACTATGAATCCATCATCTTTTAACTTGCAAAAGTGTATACTGTTACTCCCATGTGCATGCCTAGCTAATCCCTCCCTGTCTACTTTGTTTCTTGCAGTTCATTAACACCAAGAAGAAATCTTCACCTCCCAGCTTCGAGGAGGGAGGGAGGCAGCAGTGAACGAGGTCACTCCCTATCCTTTTCCTACTCCTCCTACCATGCGTATCCCTCCCGTTCTTGCATGTTATTTTCGTTCTTCTTCTTTTCTTCTTTATTTTATATGTCCTCAAGGCTTGGTTGTGCTGCGTGCTTTGTTGATTTTTTCTTTTCTTTTTCAGCTCTATGATCTTGCAGTCTGTGGTGTTGTGTTTTCTTTGTTTTGGCCTAACACGCTTGTGCTGTTTTTTGCTCCTTTTGCAGGTCGTTGCGTGGTTGGTGACTGCTGCCTGAAGATTGCTGCTGATGCAGCTTGATTTGTGCTATGTTTTCTCCTGGTAAGCTCAAGGCCTGAAGTAACACTATGGGTTCTGTTGATGATACAGACAAATGTGGGGCTGAGTTACGTGTGCTTTGCTTTACATATTAATATACATGGGTCTGATCTGTATGTGCTTTACATGTTAATAGAGGTTGGGCTGATCTGTATGTGCTTTACATATTAATAGAATTTAGCTATGGTGGCGGTAGGTATTTCTTAGTGTACGTTATGGCTGATTAGCTGACTATTTATTTGCCTAGCTTGCTTAGTCAGCTGATAGTTAGTCAACTAAATTTGGTTTTATGGTCTGATGGCTTTTAGGAACAGCAATAATTAGTCAAATAAATTGTCTTTCATCTCCTGATGATATGGTCAGTACTGTTTCTTTCATCTCCTCATGTATACAATGCTGATGTACCTCTTCTATGCTTTTCATATCTTTACTATATTTTCTTCGCTTCCAAAGTTTCTTTCAACTTTTATTTATATTACGGTTCACATGGGAATTTACCCATTGACTACCATTGTAAATAATCAATATTTACTGAAGTGTCAGCTCTTTATCTCATGGTGGTGTTGCCCATGGAATTATACTACTATGGAACTAAGACAATGATCTGTAAGGGCTAGGCCTGACAGACAATATATTTTCTATATGTTATGTCTGCTTGGACAGTGAGCAGTCTGTTTTATTTGATATTTTGTCCCTGTTGATCACTGGATTATACATTTTTGCCACTTATATATATATATATTATATATTTGATTGGAGGTTTTTTATGGTGCTGTAGAATTTTCTCTTTAACTCTCATTCTTATTAAGATGCATATGACTTTTTACAGATCGGTGGAATAATAATTATGCTTACCATACTGTTTTAATCGATTAGCATAGTCAAATCTTGGTGCCTAGACTTTCTATGTAAGAGCTTTGTGCTTTCCTCTAAACCTATAATACCATTATATATGATAGTTATTGATTGTTAGTGCCATATTATGAACTTTTATCATAGCGTTTTGCAAACCGAAAACAAAACCGAAAACCAATGTCAACAACGGGTGGCGCGCGGCGAGCCGCGCCAGGGGATTAGTTACCCATGGGCGGTGTGAATCAACGGAGACGACGAAGAACGTAACTCCGTCCTCCGGGGACCGGAGGTGCAGACCGCAACGCGCCGCTCTGCACGACGTGTGACTGAGTAAATGTTGGCGCGGAAAAATGTCAGTGCCCTGCGTCGTCCGTCCGCTTGCTGTTTGGGCGTGGTGACGACCGACCGACGAGGGCCGGTGGTCCGGATCGATTCCGCCACTATGCCAGATGAGGCCAGCGGCAACGGCCGGTGACGAGATCGGATCACGCCCCGCGATTCGGCCACATCTGGTCCGAAACGTCTCTCATCGAGTAGGCACAGGAGGCAAACGCAACGTGGCTTGGTGTGCAGTGTAATGCAGTTCAGCCGCGGCACGAACGGCAACTCCGTGCGCTTCTTTTTACTCACCAACGTGGGTGACGGCACACATGCGTCACCGCCAGCCATGGGTCCAACGACGAGCACGCACGGCCGGCCGGGGTGCACATGCCGGGCACACGCCCGGAACGTATGCGATTGTTTCTCTGACTGGGTTCTCAGTTTCACATGACTGATGCCGACGTCCTACCGCTGGCCGTTGTTCATTGCTGTGGCGACCATACATGGTGTTTGGTCGATCAAGCACTAGTCAAAGAGTTGTTGTACATACACGATTGTGTCGTGTTAGAGCATCTCTACCTACGCCCCAATAGAACATTCGGTAATCATGTTGGATAAGTGTTATTGGGAATATCGACAAAGGTTGTCACTTTGTTGGGAGCACCTCTCTCCTCTCAATAGACATTCCCGCGCCGCCGTCCCTTCTCCCCCTCTCCCGCGCCGCCGCCTTAGGACCCTGCAGGGCAAAGCCCGCGTGGGCGAGGGCGGCGGCGGGGGGTCTCGCGGTGGCTTCGGGGGCCAGGGCGGTGGTCTTCGAAGGCGTCGGCGGTCGTTGGCAGGCAGCGGGCTTTGGCTCTGACGCAGGGTGGCGAGGCCGAGCGAGCGGCAGGCGGCGGACCCTGGCCGTCCCTCGGGGCAGTCAGCGGCGGTGGCAAGCGGCGATCTAATCTACTGCGTGTTCGGGGAGGAGCGATCGCCGGTGAAAACCGGGCTGCGGCGGATGATGGCGGCGTCTAGGCGGCGCTCCCTTGTTGAAGGCATCGTCTTTGCGGTCGGCCTCTCCTCTCACGGGCTGCTCCGGGGGAAACCTCAGATCTGGGTCTCCCGGAACGGATGATGACGGCGCCGCGGTGTCGTTCTCCCTCTTGGGGGCATCATCTTTGGAGCAGCTACAGATCGGAGGCGTCACGAGGCGGAGCGGTGTTCATCTACCACATTGATGTCGGTGAGGCTCGGCGGCGTGGCGCTGTGGGGTCTCGATTTCGGGTTGATGGACTTGCACATGGTGGCGTTGTCTGGCATCGTGGCGATGCTGACGGCAGACCTGATTTTGCAAGGTCATGGTGTTGATCTTTCTGAAGATGGGTTCGTGGAAGACGGCGGCAGCGACTAAAGCCTGCACATCGGTGTGCGTTGAGTGTTTAGCTGAAGGTTTTTAGATGATGTGCGTTGGTGTTCGTCACCCCCATCATAGTGGTAGTGACCCTTGTTGTCGAGAGGTTGACTTCAGTTTGTTCTCAATATTGTACTTTGTAAATCTGGTTGAAATTAATAAGTGCGAATGGCTGTGTGCATCACTCGATGCAGAGGCCGGGGACTCGCACCCTCCTTTTCTAAAAAAAAAAAGAGCATCTCAACATATGTGAGTTTTCATACTCTTGTCAATATATTCAAGTAGCATATGGGTGATAACTGTCTAGAGGGAGTAGTCAAAATCAAACCTATGGCATGTTTTTATAATGGAGAAAAAAGAGGTGTGAATTGTTTAATGCAAAATTGTTTGAGCTGAGGATGAGTATATGAGGAAGGAAAATTTGTCATGTCTCGAAGCCTGGTTTCCAAATTGCACCTCATAGCTGGAAAGGATTAACACCAAAAATCTGGTGTCATGTCTAGGAGAAACATGAGTGAGGCCCTGGGAACTGTTAGCCTATCTGAGAGAAACTGATATGTCGGCTGATATAGAAAAAAAATAGTAGAATACGAGATCTACACCTATAAAAGATTGAGTTGGTGGTGTTGGTATGTCTTCCTCTAGATCAATTCAGCCGTTGTATCTTACACGAAGGGCTAGGATAAATACATGACCTTACCACTATAACTAACTAATATTTACCCACCTATGCCACCATATTAGAAATGGAGGCTCTCAACTATGTTATAATCACCTTCTTATTTATGTTACCTTCTCCTTCAGTTATGTGCAATTCACTAAGCGATTAATTTCCAGTTCTCTAAGTCACCAATCTACAAAATTCTCTATCCAATAAAGTTTTACTCGATCTTTCCATGTTTTGTATTTTATTAGGACATGTTACAATTTTTGCTAGCATAAGTAACATGGCATGTATGATGGAGTCAGAAAAGAAGGCAACAACAGTGATAGTTTTAGGGGGAGAAGTCACAAGTGAGGAGGGCCAGCAAGTTTAGTAGAGCAGACAAGGGGTTGGAGGAAGTTGAGCGGGATGGTTCTATCGCCATTGTGCTGAATGGGATGCGCACCGATTAGTGAGGGCGTCTTTTATTGGCAAAATGCTCCTTTTTAACCTTAACTATCTGAATGGGCCATTGAGAAGGTGGGCTGGACATGGCCCCCAACCCAATAATGGTTTGCGTTGCCTCGTTGGAGAAGCCCACCTTGGTCGAGAGAAGCGACAGGACAACAGAGCCCCCCACGGGGTGCTAATCTTTCCATAGTTGTGTTCTCACATTCGTAAGATGACTCACGTGCAATGCAAGTGATGCTTCCTACAACATGTAACTTTACAAAAAAAACACTTTTAGTCCATAATGATTGCACAAGTTGGCCTAAATTTTTAAAAATACCCAATCCCTGGCCCCGAACAAGTGGTTCAAATGTGGGCAAGCCGACGAAAAAATCATAGAGGAGGACTCTCGGTGCAGATAGATGCACAAAAGGTTGTCAAGCTCTAGCGATGTTACAGTGAAACTCCTCATAGTTACGTGCAAAATTTGCTCGCACCTGACAACAATCACCGACGATTAGGTCATCCAAACCGTTGCAGGGTGCAACACTCCTTAGTCACCTCATGAGTACTAGAGGAACACAAATGGTGGAGGTCTGAAATGATGTTGTGAAAACATTGGGGATATAAGTGAAAAAAGTAGAGAGTCGACATTGATTAGACATTGTTTTGGGTGATTGGACCAACTTTTGTAATTTAACTTACTCCGGGTTTCAAAGTTTCATTTCCCATATGAGTTGCGGGAAATATCATTCCACTCACGCGTCCTTTTCATGTGTGTGGCACACCCGCACGATTAGTTCGAGTGATGTGATTTTGGAAAAAAATGAACCATTGTGCCAAGTTGGTGGATTGTTCCATTTGATTTTGTAACTTGATTGACTAAACTGAACCCACAAGTCAAGTTCACATACTTTTATACAATTACCTCGTAAAAATTGCCCAAAAGGAGGTATAACACTATAAAAACTTCACGTGAGACAAAATTGTCAATTTTGAATTAAAACTTTTAAAATTATTTTGATTTGCACTTAAATGAATTGTTCTGGTTTGATATATATTAAAGTTTTAATGTACTCTGTGGTACCGAAAAAATAGTAGCTCGGGAAAGGCCCGCGGATGCAACATCGAAGACATCTTCAAGTCATACTCAACTGTTCACGGTTCAACTAGAAATAACAGTGCTTGAAGTTTTCATAACTCATACACTGGAGAGAGAAAACACATAATTCAGATTCATGCATCAACAACAAGTACTTCAGCTTTGCAGGCAGAAGCCAATGCAATGAAACTTCGAGCACAAATAGTGGAGAAACTTCAGTTTCAAGGAAGGACGAGATTGAGGACCGTGCCTAGCGCGAGTGGCTCCTCCAGCACGTCCCAGGTTCGACTCCGGCTGGAGCGAATTTTGGGGGCGTTTTCCTCACCGGGCTGCACTGTTCACATGAACAGTGTACACCAATTTGTGGAGGGCAATAGGGGCTGCATATATGCAGTAGGATGAGCCCATTAAAATCAGCCTATCCCAGTATTTCGTAGGTGGAGTGTGGGGACCCCGGACTAGCTGTCCGAAATACCCGATTATGCTTAACACAACGATCCCGTGATCAGTCTGTCATTGCACATAATCCGAATTGGATACCAAAGTTTACATCCATTACAATACCGAATTAAAAGTCTTACATAAATGGTCCTTTAGACCAAGTCTTACATAGGTGCCTTCATGGGCCAACCAAAATATCAGCGGAAGCTACGGCGTAGTAAACATCATATTCTAACGATGACAACCTGACAGGCAGCTGACTTGTGGAGATCCTTAGTTTGCGTAGAAGTCACCATACTCCTGCTCGGCGTAGTGCTCCTCCTCGTAGTCTGGCTAGGACAATAGCCATTGACGAAACCAATATGAGTACATTTGAATGTACTCGCAAACTACCCCAACATGAGTATGCACTAGTTTTTATCTTACTTTCATACTTTTATTTATTTAAAACATCTCTATATCTTTATTGAAAAAAGGTAAGAAGAGTTTTATAACTATCTTTAAAAGAAGTCACCATCTCATTTGTTTCTCCAAAAACTCCTCCTTTTTCTGACCATGGCTCACCACGGTCCATTTATTCCAACAACTCATACCACTCCATTTGGTATAGTTGTGTAACACCAGCACCATTTCAGTTCCTTTTAAACTTAAAAGGTTTTCCAAAAACTTGCACATGATCTCAGGACAGCCTCCCAATTGTCCATATCCGAGGACTCGGCTATTCGAATAGTTTTGACCCTCTGCAGAGGTAGCACGCTTTTCCCACACCCATCCGGTAACTCATCGTGTCAGCCACGTCCTGCCATACAAGGTGTATGCGAAGTTGAGTCACCGACTATAGCCTGTCCTTTGCTCATGCTAGTATAGGACCCCTTCCCATATGATAATTCCCATCGACACTCAGTCCGGTCCCCGTCGGCAACCCTAAGTGTGAGGACTCACATGTTTTTCCCGGCGACCACATTGATGAAGTCTTCAATCCTCCTCCTTATCTTTCCATAGAGTTTGAGCGGGGACCCAGGTCAGGGGAGTTCTCCAAACCATCCCCTCATGCATAACGGAGTCATCTCCGTCGATGAGGTATCCCATACTAATAAGAGCAAATTATATGACTAAGCCCCGTTCCCATATGGGGGTAAATGTGGTCGCACAGATTAAGATTGTTGTCATAGTACTAGGACACTGTGCATTTTTCATAAACATCCCCACTTTCCATTTCTCCATTTCAACACCGACATCTCGGCATTCCATCCACACAAGTATTTTCAAAGGAGTTTTGAATAAACAACATTGTTTCCCATCCTATAGTTTTATATAAACTACCTTATATTTCTACATAGGGTGGCAAAATAATATCCATATACTTTTGAAGATGTTTTGTAAACCAATGCTTTAAGAGTAAATCATTTGATCAAAGTAGATGCATATGTATTTAGGTGCAAGCTCAGGAGTAGCTTGCCTTGCTCGGCAAAGTGAACTTGGTCTTGATCTTCAGATTCAACAAACTCTCCTTCCTCGATAAATCCGACAGCGTTCTCGTCTAATTAATAAACAAACAAGTACAACCAATCACTAAACTACTCAAGCAATCATCTCAACATAACAACCATAACATCACAAATAGCTACTGCACACATCAAACAATACAATTTGGTTTTCAAATAATTGAACTCAACAATATTTATTTATGTCCAAAACTATGGCAGAAACTTGTGAAACATGTTTAATTGCACAACTTGAGTTCTGGTGGTCACAAAAATGTAAACTAGATTTCTTTAGAAAGCTACTGATGTGTAGAAGACAACACAATTTGATTAGGATTATTGGAGTTACCAAACTCCCTACACAATTGTTTTAATCCAGTAACTTAATAATCAAGTTTTAGCTACCAATTAAGTTCTGTTGACCCTAAAATTAAATCCTTTTAGGGGTAACTAAACATGGATAAATGTGATCTAACAAAATTGGTCCTAATTCATTTGGGTTAACCATTAAACATATTTAAATGTTTGAGTGCAGAAGGGTGTTTAAACTTCAACTTAATGCTAAACAAATACTACTGCACAAATAATTCTACCAAAATTAGGGAAGCTAATACATGGCAGTACTAAGCTAGCAAAATTGGTTTGAAATTATTTGGACTAGCAGAGTATCAGAAACAAACAAGTTTAGAATTTAAACTTCTGTAGTATTTTTAATAATACTTTTTATCTTTTAATTAAATGACATGAGACTACTTGTGTTGGTTAACCAATTTCATAAGCTTTCCAGAACAATTGAGTTTGATTTATTTGGATACCTAAATCTCGAGATATCGAATTTCTAAAATGGGTCCAGTACTGAATTCATAGAGAAAACTAAATTCGAAAATCTAACTGCTCTGGATAATGTTGAAAAGTATGACAGGTGGGGTCCTTCTGTCAGTGACTCAGTGCACGCGGGAAAATTAATAAAACGCTGACGGGTGGGGCCAGCCCGTCAGCCTAACACCTAACGAAGAGGTAAGTCACCATTGGATCTAGATCCAACGGTCCAGATTTAAAGACATCGGCGGCGGCCTTATTCTGGCGGCGCCGCCGCGCCGGCGGCACGGTGGTGGATGGATCCTCACCTAGGGGGCTCGGGAAGACGCGGGGAAGGTGCTGGAGAACGGCGGAGGCTCGAGGAAGGCGGCGGTGCGAGTTGTACTTGCTGGGGAGGCTCCAGTCGACGACGGCGAGGTCTCGAACTTCCACAGCCACGGGCACGAACTCCGGCGAAGCTTCTACGGCGAGCCTGTGCACGAAACAACGGAGAAAAGGGCTCGGGTGAGTGCGGTGATGATGGAGAGCAAGGTGGAGGGGTCAGAGAGGGAAATGGGGCAGCAGCACGGCACGGCCGTGTCGTTGTCCACCTTCGGATGCGGCGGAGCGTCGAGGAAGCTCACGGGCAGCTGGAGCTTCGAGGGAGTGGCTCCGCCCTCCTGGCGGTTCACTGAGGAGTGGAGAGGGGTGGAGGCAGTGGTGCGGGGTGTGGAGAGTTCGGGCGCGAGGTGGGGTATTTAACGGCGAGCACGGGTCCATGGTGGTCCGGGCGCAGGAGAGCTCCAGGGGCGACGTGCTCTCGCCGTAGGGGCGGTGGAGGTGCGGCTACGATGTGGGAGTGGCAGGGAGCAAGGTCGAGTGCGTGTCGATGAGCGGAGCGAGCTCGCGAGTGGGATGGCCAGGGAACGCTCGGGCGGTGCGCGGCGCACTGCACACGGCGTCACTCCGGCGGGGGCGGGTTCCTGCGGGCTGCGGTGTGGCCAGAGAGGGGGCAGCGAGGTGAGGGAGAGAGGGGGGCACGGAGCTGAGCAACGCGGCGTCGCCACGCCACGGCCACTTGCGCGACATGGCGCGTGCTCGCCGGAGCGTGTCCCCTCCGAAGCTTCTCCTCGACGCCAACCTCCCCTCTTCGATTTCTTGAGCGCGGCAAGGTCGGTGAAGCCAGACGGATCGAGTGCAGGCATCAATTCGACGAATAACACACGAATTCGATCAATTTGATTTCGGTTTGGATGAATTGGGGAAGAACACAGTGCATGGTTGCAAGGTGTTCGATGAAATGATTGAACCAAATTTGAATTTGAATTTCTGAAATTTATTTCATAATTTGCTTCACATATTCAAATGTAGGTTTGTGGTGCTGTGGTGCAATTTAATTGACAAGTTTTGCACCATACACTTTGTGATTTAAAAAGATAAAGAAAGGTTTTTGGAATTTTAAATTTAGAATTTTGAAAATATATTTGGAGAGGGAAAAGTATAGGAATAAAATTGAGAGTGATTAAACATCACTCCACTGAATTTTATTTGAAAGGAATTAATTTCTCACTTGGAGAATTTTGTGTGACACTTGTCACACTATTTTTATTGTTTTGCTTTTTATTTTATTTCTTTTCTTTTCTTCATGTTTTCGTTTAGAGCAAGCAACACACAAGCAACAAGAATTAATCATAACAAGCAAACATGCACAATCAACACATATAATTTAACAAAAGTTTTTGTTGGCTCTCATTTTTGGAATAATAATACTGATAATATTTTTGGCATGTTACATGGAGCCGATTTCTCGCGTGGTTCGACAGTGGTATTGTGGTGTGTCCACCACCGCAGGGTTCTCCTAGAAGATTTAGGCTCACGTAGACTCAGTCTTAGTATAAGGCTTGTTAGATCTAGCTTGCGCACCGGTGCCGTGTGTGTAGTGTTGCGTGCGTGTGGTGTGAGTAGTGCGTGAGTTCAGATACTACAGCTATACTAAGATCAGGGAAATCTAAAAAAAAAAAGGAAGGACGAGATTCTTTACCGATAACCAAACTTTGGCCGGTGCGGCTATTGCAAGGGATCCAATAAGAACCCCAGGTCACTAGTCCATCAGACCAGTGCTAAATAACATGAAGGCAACAGATAAAAAACACGTGCCCGTTCACAAGATCAGAAGCTCTACTCAAAATCTGATCGAAAGCTCTTGTATTTTCACTTTTGCAGGAGTTAGGCACAACATGCACATTAATCGGTGTAACATGCTTATGAATAAATGAAGAATGTCCTAAGTTTCTTTTAGGGCTCCGCTTTATTTTTGTTTTGAGCGAATTTAAGGCTCAGCTAAACCGGCGGGAGCTCCAATAGTGCGCAGTACGCGCACGATTCGTTCGGTACGCGTACCCCTGCCCCCACCGATCACCCCGCTGATGTGAAAATGGGCTTGGCCCATGTACCTTTTTCGTGCTTCTTTGATTTCCTGTTTCCTGTTTCTGGTTCATCGGTCTTTGGTTAGACGACTCCTGGGTTGATGAATCCTTTTTTTCACGATCAGAAATTGACGCTTTGTTACGTACTCTGTATTAAACACTCATTTGCACGATTTTTGAAACTGACACCATTCTAATAAAAATTGAAACTTTTTTGCCAAAATGGTTCCGACTAAGAAAACGGTTTCGACAAAAAAATGGTTCCGACTAAGAAATAGTTTCGATTTTTAAAAATGCTTCCGACTAAAAATATGGTTATGATTTTCGAAAATGGTTTTGATAAAACAAATGGTTCTGACCTACAAAATAGTTCCAACTAAAAAAATGGCTCCAATTATTGAAAATGGTTCCGACTAAGAAATGGTTCCGACTTATTAAAATGGTCCGGACTAAAAAAATGGTTCCGACTAAGAAATGGTTCCGATTTTTAAAATGGTTCCGACTAAAAATATGGTTGCCATTTTCGAAAATGATTCTGACAAAAAAAAATGGTTTCGCCTTACAAGTTCCAACTAAAAAAATGGTTCCGACTAAAAATATGGTTCGATTTTTGAAAATGGTTCTGACAAAAAAAAATGGTTCCGACTTACAAAATGGTTCCAACTAAAAAATGGTTCCAATTATTGAAAATGGTTCCGACTAAAAAATGGTTCCGACTAAAAAAATGGTTCCGACTAAGAAATGGTTTCGATTTTTGAAAATGGTTCCGACTAAAAAAATGTGCCCCATTTTTGAAAAATCAAAAGCAATTTTCAAATATCCAAAAACATTTTGAAAATCGAAACCATTCTCAAAATGGAACCATTTTTAAAGTTGGAACCATTTTTAAATTAAACCATTTATAAAATGAACCATTTTTAAATTTAGAACCATTTTTCAATTCTGAACCATTTTAAATTTAGAACAATTTTAAATTCAAAACCATTTTAAAAATGGAACCATTTTGAAAAAATGATCAATTTTCAAATTTAAAACCATTTTAAATTTTGAATCACTTACAAAAATGGAACCATTTTCAAAAAGTTAAACAACTTTCTAAAAACAATTTAAAAAAGAACAAAAAATTATTAGGAATATAAAAAGGAACGAAAACTAAACAGAAAAAGAAAAACAGAAAATGAAAAGAACACGAAAAAGAAAAAGTAAAAAAAACACGATCGCGAAAGAAGAATAGAAGTAGTGCAGCGACTGGGCCAGGCCCAACTGGGTTCGGGGGTACGCGCACCATTGTAACTAACACGGCCAGAAACCTATATGCCGCCTTCAGGCGCCCCGGAATTTCCGGGGCGCCTACACGATTCGCCCCCCTTAGTGTTACTGGGCCGGCCCGTTAACGCTCCTCGCCCTGCTAAAAAGCAGATTTAAATCAGCACTTGCGGGACTCGAACACACGACACGTCTTTGTGTAGGTAAGGGTACCGAAACCAATACGCTACACTCGAGTTTACGTTCAAGTATCATTATTCCTCATTATAGTTGTTTCCAGTTTTGGTTTTTTGGTTTCTTTTTATGTTTCTTATTTGTTTTCCATTTTATTCTTTTCTTTTTCCGTTTCGCTTTTCTGTTTCTTTTACCGTTTCTTTTTCTGTTTTCTTTTGTGTTTTATTATTTTTGTTTTTTGTTTTCCTTTTTAATTTTCCTTCTATATTTTGATTTTCGCTAATTTTGAAAATGGTTCATATTTTGGAAAATATTTTTTTAAATGGTTTTGATTTTTCGAAAATGGTTTCTTTTTAAAAATGGTTCCGAACCAAAAAATGGTTCTTTTTTTTAGAATATAGTTCCAAACAAAAAATGACTCTGAATGAAAAAAATGGTTCCGCTTTTTCGAAAATGGTTCTTTTTTCACAATGGTTCCGAACAAAAAAAATGGTTCTGATTATTGAAACTGATTCCGGACCAAATTTATTTTTAGATTTTGAAAATGATTCCAAACCGAAAAAATAAACGGTTCCGAACCAAAAAAATGTTCCGATTTTGAAAATGGTTCCGAACCAAAAAAAAATGGTTCCGGTTTCTGAAAATAGTTTCGAACCAAAAAATGGTTCCGAACCGAAAAAATGTTCCGATTTTGAAAATGGTTCCGAACCAAAAAAATGGTTCTGATTATTGAAAATGGTTCCGAACCAAAAAAAAATGTTTCGAATTTTTAAAATGATTCCTAGCTGAAAAAATGGTTCCACCGAAAAATGTTTCCATATTTTTGAAATTGTTCATTTTTAAAAATGGCTCCAAATTTAAAATAATTTAATATTGAAAATGGTTCCGAAATTAAAAATGGTTCCAAATTTAAAAATGGTTCCGAATTTAAATTGGTTCCGAATTTAAAAATCGATTCCATTTTTTAAAATGGTTCCATATTTTAAATTGGGAACCATTTTTAAACTTATTTGTTAAAACAAAAAAAACAGAAAAAGAAATAGAACAAAAAATAAAAATAAACAAAAAGAATAATAAAGAAAAAAAAACGAAAAAAAAAGAAACATTTTGAAAAGAAACGAAAAAGAAAAACGAAGCATGCAGTTCTTGGGTCGGCCCAAAGGAAAACCTGTAGGCGCCCCGGCGGCATAAAGGGGCGCCCCTTACGCGGTACGCGTATGCCTAAACCAGCCGAGTAAGCAATCTCTTTACTGAGCCTTCTGAAGTTCTCTGCTGGGCCTTCTGGAGTGACTTTCGACTTTGACCTTTTTTAGGCCCACAGTAACTTTTTTTGTTTAAGGCCAAGCGAAACTCGATCCCCTTCGTGTTCGCCGGTTCTCCCATGCCGCCGGCGAGGAGCCCGGCCGCCGGCCTGCGGCGGCGCAAAGCCTTCGCTCCTCTCGTGCTGCTCCTCCCTCTGGTTATTCTGATCCTATTCCTGATTTTCCCACCCCGCTCCGTCCCCGCGCACAGCAACGCAGCCCTTGGGCCCCAGCATACCTGCAACTACGCCGCCGGCCGGTGGGTGCCCGATGACTCCGCTGACTCCCACCTCCGGTACGACCAGACGTGCAAGGAGATCTTCAAGGGTTGGAACTGCGTCGCCAACGGCAAGCGGAACGGCCGCGCCCTCCTCCGCTGGCGATGGAAGCCTGCGGGGTGCGAGCTACTCCCCAGGCTCGACCCGCAACAGTTCTTGGAGCGTCACAGGAACACCAACATTGGTTCGTGCTCGTTCCCATCTGGCTGTGTCTTGTAGCTAGTATACTTGAGATGTCAGCACTCCTTGTGTAAAGTGAAGCCTATTGGGTCCTGGGTGTCTTTGATGAAATCTGATGTATAGAAGGTGGTAATGTGCAATGTGCGTACTGCCTAGTTGCCGAAGACTGGCATTCGAGAAATGCTCCGTGCTTTGCTTGGGTTACTATGCTAAGTAGTTGTCAGAAGATATGCGAGGTGTCCTCTATTGTTGAATGTATCAAAGTGTGGATGCATCTTATAGTGTGGCTATGTCAGTACATCCTTGCTACATTCAGTTGCTAGTATTGAAAAGTTAGTATTTTTTTTACAATTCGTGCATTCTCATGATTATAGTGGTATAAGAGGAAATATAGCTTGATGCATGCTATAAGTGCTGCAACTTGGTGATGCTAATCTTTTCTATTTTGGCAAGTGTATTGTACCCCTTGAATTTACCATCGTACACTGATGTATGTTCAATATTTTTTTGTAGGATTTGTGGGCGATTCGTTAAATAGAAACATGTTTGCTTCATTGTTCTGCATGCTTAGAGGAGTGAGTGGAGATGTTCGCAAGTGGCGTCCAGCAGGGGCAGACCGAGGTTTCACATTTGTACGCTATAATCTCACCCTCTCCTACCACAGAACTAATCTGTTGGTACGCTATGGTAGGTAAGCAGTGTCATTTGTATTAGTACCAAAATAAAGTTTTGCGAAGTTGTGTCTAGCTTCTACTGTTAGGGTTATATGAATTAGTTTTGTGCAAATGGTTTTGGATTTAGGTGTAACTTGAGAGTTAAGAGTATTGGAAGGCTCCCAGTAGACCATTTTTGCTACCTGATTTCCAAATATTGAATTGCTGGTTCACTGCTTTTCTTTAAATTCCCCTTGTTTGTGTACTCTGCTGGACACTACTGTTTCCCTAACCTTTTGATGTGCATTAGAGGGTGAGCTTCTCTTTCACGCATGATTCTGCTGGTCATCATTCATCAAAGCCATATTGCTGGTTCTGTAGGTGGTCAGCTAGTCCAAATGGAGGTCCTCTAGAATCTCTTGGATACAAGGAAGGCTACAGGGTTGATGTTGATATTCCTGACCAGACATGGACAGATGCAATAAGCTTCCATGATGTTCTTATTTTCAACACAGGACATTGGTAAGTTAACCTCACAATTCATAAGACAGATAAACACTAAAACGATATTTTTATGTAGTCCCACTATCCGTCAATGCTGCTCATGTATCCTATGATTCATACTCCATGAGTAATGATACTAATCAATTAATATCTCAAAAAAAAAAAAAAATCTTACTCTTACTCTTCCACTTACTGTTGTTTTGTCATGTGCCTTCTTCCTCAGTCACAGTGCATTCAACCAAGCATCATTCAAAATTTATGTGGCTTTACCTAGGCACTTATTGCATCAGATAAATTGATTGCTTAGATAGATTTCTAACGTGGTGCTATTAAAGTTCTTTGGTTAAGCTATAACCAGTACTGATGGAGAAGATCTGTGGTTATGTGTCACATCCCAAATTTAGAAACTAAGAAAAACTTAGTTTCACAAGACCCAAATTTCAGAACCAACAAAAACTTTTTGAAATGTTTCACTAATGATTGTGTTTCACTTCCCATTGCTGTGTTGACCTTGTGTGGACTTGATTGTGTCTGTTGCTTGTGAGGACAATTCCTCAGCAGTGCCTAACACTAAAATAAAACCCACTGGTCACAAATTTGGAATGTGACTTGAAAACCAAAACAAGACCCCTATGATTACTCACCACCCTCAAAATAAAATCATGATTAAAAGAAAGGATCTTATTTAATTTCCCTCTCTACCTATTCTCTATTTTGTTATAACAATTATTTTATCTTATAAAATTCAGGAATGAGATGATAACCATCTCACTATCATGTTACTCTCTCCTCAAAATATCTAATCTCCAATTACAAAGATATTTTAATTTGTCAAATTGGTTTTATCCAAAAATAACATATTTAAACTCTATGAACAAATTATGTTCAAAACATTTTATTTTGAAAAACCAATTTTTGTGGAGGCTCTACTTGACAAGGGAGCCTATCCAAATATTTTCAGATTTTTATAAAATGTTTTAGTACCCCAAATAATTTCCTAAAACACTACTGGTTTTAAAAGGAAAATACAAGAAACAGAAAAGGACTGGGTTGTGATTGGAAAAATAAGTCCAGGGGTTATCTGGAAAAGCGTCGCCTCCTTCCTGTAGCAGCAGTGGCGCAGCGTCGCCGTGTCGTTCGCTTGACGCCGCTCGTCGCCAGGCCCCCCTCCTTCCGCTCCTCTGCCGCTCGAAGGAGAAAAAGAGGCCCCCCAAGGCGCTCCTCTGCCCCCTCACGCCTCACTCGCCCCTGCTCTCTCTCCCCTCTCCGTTTTCCCTCCTCCAAGACCGAACCCTAGCCGAGCTCGCCGTCGAGCGCCGCCGTCGATGGAGACCGCCTGCAGCAGATCGAAGACCACCAGAAGAACCGCCTCGACGTCCTCTCCATCCTCATCCAAGGAATCGTCGCGGGAAGCTGCGAATCGATCGGGGCATCGCCGTCTTCTTCATCTCCGGCCGCCGAACGTCGAGCAAGCTCGTGAGCGATTGCGTCCACCATTTCCCGCCATTCTTGCCTCCCTGGGATCCCCTCGTCGCGAGCTATCTCTCAAACATCTCCTTTTCTTTTTAGGGTCACCGGAGCCGCCGCGCCGTCATCGCCGTGCTCTCTGCTGCCTCGCCGTCTCTGCGTGTCGAGGAAGAAGAAAGAAGCCCGTACCGCTTCGCGTCGCGCACGGGGCCGCTGCTGGGCCGCAATCTGCCTCGCACGGCCAGATCTGGGCCAGATCTGGCCCGTTTCTTTTATTTTTCTGTGGATCTATTTTGCTGTTTAATTTCCTGTGAAATTGCAGTGTAGCTTTAATTAATTTGTGGTAAATCTATGATAGATAATTGAGTGGTTCAAATTTTGTAGTATTCCTGTGTGTTTTCTTAAACATGCCACACTGGCTGCTTGCAAAAGTATGTTTTTAAGTGCTGTCTAGATTTAATCTTGTAAAAAGTATTTATTTAACTAAATATTTAATATCTAGAGTTTTATAACTCCAAAATTTGCAAACTAAAATTCTATGGAAAGGCTGAAGTGATACCTTTCAAGATCTGTTGGCTTTGTATGCAGATGAAGTCTAAAACAAAAGTTCTATTCATTCTTAAAAACACATCAGTGGCTCTTTGGTGATTTTTGTAGGTTTTTGTGAGATGAATTTTGGAGTAAATCCAATTGGCTTGTCTTCTACTCCCTCCGTTCGGAAAAGGATGTCACAAAAATGGTCTATATATGTGTAGGAGAACATATCCCTAAATTGGTTTGAATTTAGGAGTCATTGATTGACTGTGGTGATAATTATAAGGTTTAGGTCTTTTGTGCCTAGTTTTATTAGGACTTTATTAATTGTTTTGTTATAACTTTATTGTTATAGATGTGTTTCCTAGCATGTGTAGGGTGGTAATCCCCTGTTGTGATGTGTTTTCTTAATCTTTCTAGCATGTTAGAAGAGCTATTTGTGAGTCATATGTTTATTAGGGTTTTATTCCCTATATAGCTTTTCTCCTAGTAATTAGGAATTTGTTAAGCTTGTTGATTTTGATGTGAGAATATTGTGGGTGATTAATATGTATGCCTTGCTGGTTAATGGTTGTTGTGATACTGTTGCTTGCATGTTACTATTGTTTAGCAGTTATAATATGTTAGTACTGTTAGTGGTATTTGTTAGACATGTTGGTATGAGTAAAATGTTTACCTCGCTTGATGAACTTGATTGTCTTAAGTTGAGTACTAGCTTAGGTATCTTGTTATGTACCTACCCTAGCTTGGTGTGATGTTTTCATTTACAGAGATTATTTGGTGACTTAACTTTTGTCTGAAGTATTTCCTGTTTAGGGAAAATGGTTGTTAAGTACCTTTAGTAGAAGATGTCTTAGGGCTCTATGTTTTTAGCATGTGTTTGGTGTTATACTCCTGTGAGTATAATGCCCTTGTAAATATAGATCTTAGTTTGTTGCTTGATTAAATTACTACTATGTTTGTGGTTTGATTACTTGTTTGTATACCACTTGTGGTATGGTTTGCTTATTGTGTGTTGTTTTATTTTCATGTTTGCGACGCTAGATATAAACGCTACCGGATTGGTATTTGGAGAGGATTTATCGAAGAAGGATGAGATTTATTTCTTTGAGCAGTGAGAAGAAGTCCAGGGACATTATGCTGAAATCAGGCAAGCTACTCTCTGAGCTTGCATTTATATATACATCTATTTTGGTTCACATGTTTTACTTATAAAGAGTATAAGTGATTTTTGTGGTGTTTGCCACAAAAGTTATGATTTTGAAAACCCTTTTCTAAAATATAAGTATATTATTTTGACACCCTATATGGAGATATTAGCTGAAAATTCTTTTCCAAACTATAGGATGGGAAAAATATTGTTTACTCAAAACTCCTTTGAAAATACTCGTATGGTTGTGGAATACCGAGATGTCGGTGTGGAAGTGGAGAAATGGTGAATGGTGATGTTTATGAAAAATGCACATTGTGTCTTTGTACTATGACGACCAGCCGATAATCTGTGCGACCACATTTACCCACATATGGGAAAGGGCGTAGTCATATAGTTTGCTCATATTAGTACTGGATGCCTCAACAACGGGGATGACCCCGTTCCATGAGGGGATGGTCTGAGGACCCACCCCCTGACCCGGGTCCTCTTAAGAGAAGTCTACCGGAGGCCGGTATGAGTGTATTGGAGAAAGAGGATTGAAGGTTCCACCATAAATCGCCGGGCAGAACTACGAGTCCTCACACTTAGATTCCGACGGGCTGGGTTAAGTGTGCTGGAAAGTTTCGTAGCGGTAGGGTCCTATACTAGCATGAGCAAAGGACAGGCTATGGTCGGTGACTCAACTTCGCATACACCTTGTAAGGCGGGACGTGGCTGACACGATGAGTTGCCGGATGGGTGTGGGAAAAGCATGCTACCTCTGCAGAGGGTAAATCTATTCGAATAGCCGAGTCCTCGGATATGGACAGTTGGGAGGCTGTCCTCTGACCATGTGCAAGTTTTGCAAAGTTTTGAGATTTGAAAATAAAATGGAGATGTGTTGTATCTGGAACTCTACCGACGGGCTGGTATGAGGTTGCTGGAGAATGATTTGACCATGACGGGCTATGGTCGAGAAGTGAAGAGTTTTGTGATTTGAAAGTGGAAAAAATGTTTTAGGCAACTATACCAAAGGGCTGGTATGAGGTTGTTGGGATTGAATGACCATGAAGGGTTATGGTCGAAAAATGAGGAGTTTTGGAGAAATAAACAAATGGTGATTTTCCGGGAAAATGTTTATTAAAGAGACTTCTTACCTTTTTCAACAAGGATGTATTTACGGGAAAAAGTTTTAAAAGCGACTTTTACAAAAAACTGATTTATGGGAAAAAGTTCTAAAGCCTTCTTCCTGTTTCAAATAAAGTTATAGGAATTTCAAACAAAGGTTTATTAAACAAAAGTCCATCCTCCTCTTTTTCAATAAGGAGGTGGAGTTTTCAAAGCAAAGAAAGTTTTATTTAAACAATAAAAATAGTAGTGCATGCTTATTCCGGGGGTAGTTTGCGAGTACATTCAAATGTACTCATATTGGTTTCGTCCCTGGCTATTGGCTTAGCCAGATTTTGAAGAGGAGCGGTTTGAAGAGAAAAGGGCATTCATTGACGTCAATGCGAACTAGGGCGCTTCCCAGTCAGCTGCCTGTAGGGTTGGCAAATGACTTGGGCTCCACGTTGTTTTGGTGAATTCCGCTGCAAGTACCTGTTGAAGTTATGCCTTCAATCAAGTAAGTAAATTCATTCGGTATTTATGGGTGTTCTGTGATGCCAATTCGAGTTATGTGCAACAACAGACTGATCACGGGATTGTTGCAGGAAACATAACGAGTATCTCGGATAGCTAATCCGGGGTCCTCACATTATGTCTGGCTGGTACTAATTGAAATGTTATCTTCAGGTTGCCTTGCTATCTATTTTCTGTGCTAAGCTCAGGGGCGGAGCTACGGCAATGCCAACCTGAGCCATGGCCTGCCCAGGAATTGGGGGAGAATCCATTGTACTTATGAATTGGATAGCGTAGCCCACTAAAACTAGCACACTAGCAGCATGTAGCACATAAATTGTGTGTTTCTTTTAGCCCGGCTCGCCCAACTTTTTCTTTTAAGCTCTGCCAATGGCTAAGCTTGACACAATTGTTGACCACTCTAGGTCACAACAGGGCCAACTTACCAAGTTGTGCCCTTTTTTCCTGAAACTTGTTCTGTTTTGTGGGCATCCATAATTGGTAAGTTGTGCCCTTTTTTTCCTAAAACTTGTTTTCTTTTGTGGGCATTCATAATTTGTATTACTGGGCTCACCCTCCTTGCTTTATGTAGGTGGTGGGCCCCTTCGAAGTTTGATCCAACACAGTCACCGATGTTATTCTTTGATAAAGGGATGCCGATTATACCTCCTTTATTGCCACCTGAAGGACTAGATTTGGCTCTTAAACACATGGTATGCTTATAGTTCTGTTTCTAAGTTTTTCTGGAAAGTTCCTGTTTACTATTCCTTGCTGGGTAATGCTGAACCTTGTACCGTTTTTCATTGAATCCTGAAAATTATTCTCTTACTTTGGAATGAACCATCTTTTCCCTCAACAAGGCGTATCATTCAGCTGATTAGTTTGGGTTTCATTTGACCTTTTTTTCAACCTGTGTATTTATGTGAACGGGTCGCATAGATATCCTGTGAAGTATGAACTCTAGTAAAGAAGAATTATCGCCTTACTTTTTCTATCATCTTGATATATAACTTATCCGTCTCATGCTAGAATATACAATTTTCATCAGATAACACATGTAGACAAAGCAATGAGACCCAACGGAGTGAAATTCTTCTGCACTCAATCGCCCAGACATTTTGAAGGTGGTGATTGGAATGAAGGTGGATCTTGTCAACGTGACCAACCTTTGTCCTCCGAAGAGGTATTGAAACTACAGTGCATTGGATACTTGGATAGCAGTTTCTCATATTCTCCTGCATGCTTCGATTTTATTTCTCTTCTATTTCGAATTATGCATACTAGTCTTACATGCACCTGTACCGATTTTATTCTTTAAGTTCTCTTATAACATTGAAATTAAATCCGAAAGCAGATTCAAATGGTTTATTTTTTGTGACACATATCCCACTTTTCATTGGTCAAATTAAGGTCGAAGTTAAACTCTGAAATACGTGTGCGCCTAATAAACTTGGTTGGAGTGACAAGAAGTGAAAGAAAGGCTCTATATCAAGTGGATACTATGACTGCACCAGTGGCGGAGCATGCAGCAATACCTAGGCTGGGCCAACTAAACGGACCTAAGTAAGGGCCGGACAAATTTATAGCAGAACCTTAGTAATAATCAGGGGGGAGGATGGTCAACTGGACGCTCCCCACTGACAGCACCAGTCTTGTTTGCCAAAATGTATACATGCTCATACGCCAGCTTTTAAGGCCAATAAGCTAATTAGTTATAATTTGAATAGCCTAGTTGGCTGGACAGATATCACCTACATGTGTAGGGCAAAAAGACTTGTATATATGAACAAAGGGCTACTCTCTATTTCATTCGAAAACAAAGAAATAGGAAAAAGATCCCTCCGATTGTCTGAACTCAAACCTTTTCATGGTAATTTTACCCACTTACAACAAGACATTTATTTTCCTTCTCTCTGTGTGTGCCTTTATGTTGACTTAGCCATTGGCCATGCTGGGCCGTGGCCCAGTCTTCCAGAAACGTGATTTTATGTTACTAGTGTATATTTTGTTGATTCCTCGTGTGGGTTCTGCTGTAGTGAGCTGTTATCAGTTCTAGCTATCGATCGTGGCCCAGTGGTGGTGGAGTGTGACATTGCCCTCAACTAATGCCCGGATGCCTCGATCATGTGTGTGTCTGTATCTCTCCTACTGTCTTCCCCAAGTTCCCATGGCTAGGTCTTGTTCCTTCACCAAATCCCCATTTCCTAGTCCTAGCCATCTATTTCTTGCCACAAGTCAATATTCAAGAATAGGCATAAGCTAGGACTCCAATTTCTGGTTCTCTTGGCAACGTCTTCCAAGTAGCAAACTGGATAAGGAGAGCTACTCTTTATTAATCTCTAACTTGAGTTTGTTGACTGTATTTTGGTGGCTTCGGGCTACAAAATATGTTGCTGTGACATGGACAGTTAGAAACATGGTATTTTGTGAACAAATGATAATATTTTTATGCTCAAACAAATCTGCATTGTAAGCCATTGGCCACCCGCTGTTCCGTGTCACGCTCCACGCCCAAAGAGAACCAACCACATGACATCCATAAGAGTTGTCATTCTCAACATTTATCCTCTCTGGTCATCAGTCTGCAAAATAAATATGAAGTGACTGACAGACAAGTAAAACTGAACTCATTATATGCACTTACCTCCAGTGGAATAACACTCTTTGCTAAACCTGCAATCGTGTTTTGTTAAGTCTTGATATTTTAGTGTTTCTGTAATAGTATTATGTTTTTCCTTCAGTCTCAATAACTAATTTAGGCTTTAGAAGCTTGGTGATTCTTCCGAGCTTGGAGTGTTGATATTATTAACTTGAGCAAAACTGGTTCAGGTTAAAGAAATTTTCTACATGGATAACAACGGCACAAACACAGAAGCACGCTTGGTGAACCAGCACTTGATGAAGCCTCTTGAGCAGTCTACTTTTAGAGTTTTGAACGTCACTCACATGAGTGAATTCAGAGCTGATGCTCATCCGGCAACAGCTGGAGGAAAGAAGCACGATGATTGCATGCATTGGTGCTTGCCAGGACCGACAGATACATGGAACGATTTGCTGGCCGCAAATCTTGCAGCAACTAAGAGCTAACCTGAAAAAGTTGAAGCCCTTTTGAGAACTTCTCCGAACAGTGAGCTTGTTCATATAGGCGAGTGTTTTTCTTTTCTCCACTGTAAATTTGACCCTGTAGATTTTTGACACATTTAGGGGAGTTTTTAATGATTTTTGTGTTTCATGTACCTCCAAAGCCTAGGGTAGTTTAACTGGACATGTTTGTTTGAACATTGTGCCTGATCAGACAGAGTGATGCATCGCCTAGACAAATTTATCTTTTTGTCGGTCGTGCCGACACCAAAGCACACATCTCCATTATTTTCTGCAACTATATTTGTGGAGTCAGAAAGGAAACTATTTTGTGGCTAGAAAATACTTTGACTTTTGGTGTATAGATAGTACATGAGATACATGTCGATAACATATGCTTGAATGACCTTCCAACATTGGAAGCTCATCAAAGCATATGAATATTTTTTAAAATTTGTAATCAGAACCAAAATTCGTTTAGTTTTCATTTTGGACAATATATTCTTACATGGTTTCTTTGATGCTGCGTGCACACATGTACGGATGTACCTGTGCAATTACTTGATATATTAGCAGACGCTGACCTGAACAGTAATGTCATCCCTTACCAACGTGCGGCCCATGGATTTCATCAGGGTATTGCTCCTCACGTCGAGGCGTTGCGAAAGCTCAAGCATTCATGTCACCAAGCTACGTGCTTGCTTGCACGACGAAATTAAACCAGCTCGCGCGCAAACTATATATCCAGCTGCACCGGAACGAACCACAAGTCAATCCCCCTGCCTCTCGAGCATTCAGTTCTCCGACGAGCTAGCACGATGAGGACGCCTTCGTCGGTTCTCTCCTTCCTCGCCATGTCGGCGTTCATCCTCGCCGGCACAGCCATGGCGGACGGCTACGGCCAGCCGCAAGATAACCGGCCTGCCTACCAGAAGTCCGTCGAAGGGCTCAGCTCCGGGCACTACGCCGAGTCGTGCCCTGACATGGAGGCAATCGTCGCGAGGGTCGTCAAGAAGGCCTTCGACGCCGATTACACCGTCGCGGCCGGCCTCATCCGCCTCTTCTTCCACGACTTCGCCGTCGGGGTATGCATTTTGACTACCCGCGGATTAACTATACTGTACTAATCCGCACTGTATCTTCATGTCTGCATAGTGCTTATCGTGTGGCTTATATTCTGATTAGGGGTGTGACGCGTCGATCCTGATAGACGTGCCGGATCAGAGCGAGAAGTACGCGGCGGCGAGCAACACGCTCCGGGGGTTTTGGCTCATCGAGTCCATCAAGGAAGAGCTGGAGAAGCATTGCCCAGGGAAGGTCTCCTGCGCGGACATCCTCACCGCCGCCACCCGCGACGCGAGCAAGGAGGTCGGAGTGCCGTACTGGTCGCTCAAGTACGGCCGGAAGGACGGCCGCCAGTCCAGCAAAGCTGCCGCCGAGAAGTACGTGCCCATGGGCCGCGAGAGCGTCACCGAGCTCATCAAGTTCTTCGAGTCCAATGGCCTCAACATCCGCGACCTCGTCATCCTCTCCGGCGCGCACACCATCGGCAAGGCAACCTGCGCCGCCGTCAAGCCGCGGGTGTGCAACGCCAAGCCGGAAACGCTGGACCGGAAGTACGGTGACTTCCTGAGACGCAAGTGCCGCCACAGTGGCCACTTCGCAGAGTACGAGCGGGTGGAGCTCGACGGCGAGAGCCCCACGGTGTTCGACAACGTTTATTACAAGAACCTGCAGCGCAAGATGGGGCTTCTCGAGACGGACCAGGAGCTGCTCAAGGACTCCCGGACCAGGAGCGTCGTCCAGGAGATGGTCAGTGAGCCCGAGGACTTCAAACACGAGTTCGCCATGGCCATGCGTCGGCTCGGCGAAGTGCAGGTGCTCACCGGCAACGACGAGGGGGAGATCCGCCGCAAGTGCTCCGCCGTCAACAAATAATGATTGATCCACGGTTCCATACACTACATAACTAAGAGCAAACAACGCATGTATACGTTCCGTTAATTTTGTTGGTTCAGGAGGGAAATGCTGTTGTGTTTTTGCGTTTAATTCACTTTTTTTGGTTAACCTTTTTTCAAATGTACTACTCCTACTTGTTTTTGGTGTAAAGTCATGTGTGTCGGGTATACTTATGGCTCAAGATGGATTTAAGCTGTGCAACGTCAGTTTTTGTTTTTTGTTACAGCGTTCTGATCGTTTCGAACTTGTGAACTGTACCGTAATTAAGGACCCCTTCGATCAATGGAATGTTTACGATTTCGATCAGTAGATTTTCTCTCTCACACTTCAAGGAGTAAAGACCACAACTCAGCTGTTGTGGTTCAACACCTGTTACTTGGCTGTTGTTTCAATATATTGCACCAAACAGTAATTCTGGTATGAAAAGAAAAAATCTCCAAGCCAGTTACCGACACATACATGGTGATCTATGTTTCATATATCATGACAGAAGCAGAAGCAACAATGCGATACAACATAATTTGCACACAACAGTATTAAAAAATGGAGATTTGAGCCTAGAAGCGATGGACAGGAAACAAAGAGGCCTGACAAATATCACTTTAATGTGTTCAGATTGATGTATCATATAAGGAAAAATAGCTATAACAGTGGTTTACAATTTATACATATATCTTCAGTAACAATGGTCAATGTATTATTTATCTAAGCTCAATCCAATAAAGTCTGGCCAAATATTCTTTAGCTAAGCTCAAACCAATAAAGGTCTGGCAATCATTGAAACTTCAATATAGAGAATTGTCTTAATTTCCAGATGTTTCCGGCGGTTCCTTCAGATCCTCAGTCACAGATAGTACAGGCAAAATCTTCAGATGAATAAAGATAACCAGATCTGTCCGCCAGCATTTATTTCAGCGTGTCACCAATTTCCGAGGAAGCATCAGTCGATGATCCTCAACAAATGACAAATGGAATGCTTGGGTACTTATTTCCTATATGAACTCAAGAAAAAGAGGGCATTGCTCCTTAACATGGATGTGCTTACCTCTGCCCTAGAGGAAAACTAATGCTATGCCACCAAATGATCCATTAAATGCTTAGAACCAGCTATCTAAGCGAAGAAAGAAACAATGTTGAAAAAGATAAAACTGATCCTAAAAATTCGAAAAACAAAACTGATCCTACTTCCAGCACATACTCTTATGTTGCATTGATTTATTTGTAAAAAACACCTACCTTGGCATGCATTACTCACCTTGCCCAGGGGAATATCCTTACCAAGCAGACACTGATGTTTGATCGGAATCGCACAACTTTGGTATGCTCAGAGTGTTGACGGGCTATTCCTTCCAGCGGCGTTTAATTAGTTCATGATTTGTAACTGACAATAAGAGATATCACACCAAATATCAAATCCCAAGGTTGCAGTTCACACAGTTTCACATCCATACACCAGTCTAAAGCCGCGATGTAATAATTAGTTCGACTCCTAGATCCAGAACCTGCTAGCACAACAGCACAAGGATTATTACTCCTCCTGTAGTAGACACCAATATGGATTTCCGGTCAATTGAAAATTTAGTTTCAACATTTTCCATTTCACCCTCTTTGGAAATAACATTAACAACTGACGGTTCTGAAATCCTGATTATTATTATTTGGACAAAGTTGCCACTTAATTAACACTTTGAAGAAAGTAGGGGTAAAAGAATGCATGAAAAGCATGGTCCTACTCTAATTGCTTGTCTTCATGTCCCTCAGCACGAAAGGACGGAACATAGGAGGCAATAGCGTGGAGGGGGGAAGTTCAGGCCTACAGGCTACTTTAGTTGTTCTCAGCTTCCCCTAGTGTAAATATGGAAAATATGAGAACGAATGGTGAGCTGATTGTTTTTTAATTTAATTCAAGAATAGATCACAAACAAAGAGCTTACAGCGCCGGCCTGCAGCACCCACCGCGCTGTCCACTTTGTGAGCAAGCACCGGAAACGATCAAACACTTGATCATGGAGTGCCCTTTCTCCAAGCAGGTCTGGCACGACATACTTTCGTGGTTGCGCCTGACCTGTCGAGTGCCCGCCGGCGAGGACACCCTGATGGATTGGTGGTGCACTGCACGTCAGAGCACGCCGAAGCCCATGCACAAGGGACTCGCCTCCGCAGCGCTGCTGATCCCATGGATGACCTGGAAGCATCGCAATGACTGCGTGTTCAATGCCGCGACACCGTCAACCAACATTTTGGTTAACAAGATCAAGGATGAGGCTGCGCTCTGGGCAAGGGCCGACGCCCTAGGCCTGTGTGCCATTATCCCACAGACTTGGGATGTACACTAATTTCCCTAGTTTAGTTCATGCCTAAACCTCTTCGGAGGATGTAACAGACTCTACCTATCCAATTTAATGAAACGCAAACAGCAAAGATATGCAACTAATATATCATGCTATTAACTTGTTTTCTAACACAACAGTAAGCAATCATGTAACTTGGTGAAGCTTTGAACATGCCATTCTACTTACACAGAGATCCTTCATCTTTTAAGAAGAAAACTCAAGTTCAGAACTCAAGAGCAAACTGTAATCATGATGTTGTAGGAAAGATTAGCCTTTACAATGTCAGTACTCTGGATCAGCGCAATGCCTGCAAAAATAGACATACTCATGGTTATCTTAGTACAGCAAAATTCGTTTGAAGGAAACACCAGACATTTATCATATTTAGACTATAATAAAATTCAAATGGTATAAAAGGCTAACGTTACACAAAAGATCACTGTGTGCAGCAAAAATTCAGTTCTAGACAGTACAGAGCAAACCATCCAACCAAATTGCACAATTAGATACTTAAAGTGTAATATCGTGTAGATCACTGGTTTGAGATTAATATAAGAGCAGTCATTAATACGATTATGGAAGTAAAACCGTTGCACACGAGTTCAACTCAGGAGACGTAAGTACAAAATTACAACATTTGCACGCAGAGCTTGATTCAAACTGATTACCTCTTGTATAAACTTGTAGGATAGAAGAAAATGTTTGTGTATGATGCGACAGGATGGGATTGAGCCCATGACCCAGCCAACAAATACTACCAATGGAGAATCTAAGAGCATGATTTAAAATATTTTGAGGGCACAAATGTAAAAGAATCATCTTATTATGCATATGGATTCCAGCAGACTGAAAACTGTAGTAGGACAAGTATTGGAATGACTAAAGAAATTGTGTAACTTAAGTGATTTATGCATGCTAAATTGTATACACAAACATTCAGACTGCATTTTAACAAATAATAGAAAGCGTAGTTCATCAGAAAACCTATATTTTATTCTTCTGTAAACACTGACCCTTCTCTTAACAATAGTCATATACATCTTGAGAAAAGGAAGCAGACAACAGAAATATAAGAAAGTAACTGAAAAATGGAATGTGTGTTCTTATCAATAGCCGGTGCTTTAAAAAAATCCATTATCTTCTTGCCACATATATATCACAATCCAGAATTAAGCAATGGCAGTAAACATGCAACTCTCAGTTATTAATAGCTAGAAAAACCACGGCAATAAGTGTTAATACCGAAAACATGTGTATCATAGTAATCTCCGTTCTCACAAGTAATCATCACTGAGCAGTATGTGTTCTTATCAGTAGCCGGTGCTTTCAAGAAATTCCATTATCTTCTTGCTGCAGAGATATCACAATCCAGAATTAAGCAATGGCAGTAAACATGCAACTCTCAGTTATTAAAAGCAAGAAAAAAACCACAACAATAATTGTTAATACCAGAAACACATATATCATATTAATCTCATTTCTCATAACCAATCATCACTGAGCAGCAATACTAAAGAATATCATGCATGCACATTGGTTTTATCGTGAAAATCCCCATATTCTTCAAGCATCTACCGACCACCGCCCACGACGATTCTTCCTCACCTGGGCAAATCAAGCATGTTTCACACCAAGCCAATAAAATTCAAAGCATAAATTGCACATGCCACATATACAAATCAAAGGAAACAGGGTGATAAGCGACAAATATTAGTAAAATACATAGAGCAAGTAATGAGAATATCAGATACTGACGAGGTAATATAAATCGGCAATTGACAGAAATCCAATCATCTCAAAGAGCTACATAATGTATTGGCACTCCCAATGATTTTAAGGAGCTCTTATTCAATGGTACTCCAGGATACTAAAATCCTTATTTACTTCTGACGACTTGTGCAAGTGAGAATATTAGAATAAAATCTAGTATCCACTGAGTACATACATATTTCTCGCATCCTAACATTTGTTTTTCTTGTAGAGTCAAAAACTAAACCAGGACAACCGAATAGCTCTACTGACCTACAGTTTTCATCTAGTTAAGCTCAAAGACAAACATGGTCATAAGAGATTAGAAAAGGAACTGATGTCCATGAGACAAAACACCAAATCGTACACAAATAATATCTGAAGAAACAACAATCTCGGCCGAGAAGAGCACCATTCCATATTCCAACCCATGGATTCATGACAGTACCTTGCATTACATGAAGAATATTGAGGGCCACCTGAACAATAAGGAATCACAATAAAAAGGGTCACATGATAGAAAATTTTGATATGCAACATAAGTAAGAACAAACTAGAATCTCATGCATATTATTTTTTCTGGCTTAGGATTTATATTAGCGTTTGGTGGTTGTGCAATATGTTGTTTGGGTCTAGTCGTGAGACTGACAGCATTTTTTTCCGATTTTCTAGAGTTTTCATGTCTGAGACTTTTGAGTTTTGTGTTGTCGTCCCTTAGCTAGGTGCGCCACTTGGTTAATGCTATCTCATCTCCACTTGAAAATATGTATAAATTCTCATGTACATAGTTTAACGATTTCAGTCTCAGACCAGATGTAAAGAATCAGAGTAAGTTGCATCACATAAGGATATTACTAGAAAACATTAATAAATCTTTATTAATCTCGAAAAAATATATTTATTACATAGTTTACTAATGAATCCGTCGCTGAGCCAAACACTAGACTCGATTCGACCAGCTCATGTACTCAGACACTATGATTCTTTTAACTGATCTAAGTCTAAACCTGAACTGCATCTCAAAATGTTGTTCACAAACAACACCTGAATCTAAAAGATTGACACTGAAGTCCTAAGTCGATAATCTCCAGCCACTAAACCAACACAGGCTCGTTGGACTTCGATCTTCAGGGAGTTAGCTTTCAGCTCTGGCAACTCCTTCTCTAATTGTTTTCCTCTACTGAACCTGCACTGAAACAAAAGGGAACAGAAATTACCAAGAAACAAGCTGAAGGAATTTAGCCCAAAGAACCCTAGGTAATGCGAGATCGATCTTGAAAAAATCTTCCAGAGAAAAATCAAACAAACGAAACTTACGACGATAGAATCCGAAAACTGCAACAAAGAAACCCACAAGACTGCAAGAGAAAATTTGATCAAAAGCATGCTACGAGAAGATCGATAAAGAAACCAAGAAGCCGAGGCAACATGCCAGAAAGAAATCAAAGAACGCAAGAAACGAATTGATCAGTGAGTGCAGTGCAACAAAGAAACGATTCTGGAACGAAAGGAAAGAACTTATCTTGGAATCCTAAGATGCGACGACGTGCGGCTGGCATGCTCGCAGGCGGCGGGTGTCAGGACCCCGTTGGAGACTAAGCATCTAAGCAACAGAATCAAGATAAATAACTGAAGAACTGAGGGAAAAAACCGGTAGAAAGAACTGATAAAATAGGTAAATTGGATAAAAGGGACAAAGAATAGGAAGAACTGATAAAAGATAGTGTTTTCGGTTTTTGTCGTGCCACCCAACTCCCACCTCTCGGCCTTATATACTGACCGAGAGTCACGACTAAACAGGTTCTTTATTACATAACTTAAGCACACTTAGTGCTGACAGTACTTAATTAAAAGGGAAAGTTTCCTAGAAGGGAAACTTTCATCGAGCACCCTCCATGCTCCATCCGACGGTCGTCCTTGAAGTGGTCGAAGAAGATAAGATCCCTGACAATGCCGCCTCCTGGAGACAAGACTTCAAGGCTTGAAATCAGGAAATGCTGCCCTGATGAAGTTCATGTCCTCCCATGTAGCTTCCTCTGGTGAAAGATTTTCCCAATGAATAAGCCATTGATCAACCGGTATCTCATAATCACCAGCTGAACGAGGAATCTGTCTTGTCTGTAGGATGTGAGCTGGGGCCATCTTGATCTTGCCTTCAGCAGTTACTACAGGCAGATGAGGGTTTGGAATTGCCATTTTTCCCAGATGCTTCTTCAACTGGTTCAGATGAAAGACATCATGTAACTTTGTGCCTTCAGGAAACTGTAGCTTATAAGCTACATTGCCGACTTTTTGTATTACCCTAAAAGGTCCATAGAACTTAGAAGTCAGTTTCAATGCATTCCTCAGGCCAAGAGCAGCTTCTCTATAAGGTTTCATCTTCAGATAAACGAGATCACCAGGGGAAAACTGTCGATCCACTCTCTTTTGATCGGCAAACTTTTTCATCCTGTTTTCTGCCTGTTGTAAGTTCTGTTGGAGAACCTTCATCATATCTTGTTGGTCTTGCAGAGTGACCGCTGCTTCATCATTCAGCTCAGGTGAAACTGATATTTCTCCAATTTGTGGTGGTGCATACCCATACAGGGCTTGAAATGGGGATTGTTTTAGTGAAGTGTGATATGCCGTGTTATACCACCATTCTGCTGAAGACAACCAATCCATCCATTTTTTCAGTTCACGAAACACCATTGCTATCAAGTACTGTTCCAGGCACTGATTAACCCGTTCTGTCTGGCCATCAGACTGAGGATGGTATGCTGTACTCAACTTGAGTTTCACATCAAGAGCTGTGAAGAGTTCCTGCCAGAATTTGCTGGTAAACACTCTGTCTCGGTCTGAGACTATGGACTGTGGCAAACCATGTAGCTTATGGATATTATCCATAAATAGCTTGGACATTTGCTGTGTAGTGAAAGGATGAGATAGAGGTAAAAAGTGTGCATATTTCGTTAATCTGTCCACCACCACTAAGATGACATCCTTACCTCTTGATTTAGGTAATCCCTCAATAAAATCAAGACTAATTTCAGACCATTTGATTTTAGGAATATTGAGAGGATCCAACAATCCCGGGTACTGCACGTGTTCTCCTTTTGATAACTGGCACACAGGGCATTCAGACACCTTGGTTGCAACATATTGTTTCAGATGTGGCCAGAAGAACACTTGTTTGAGACGATGCAATGTGACTCGCTGTCCAGAATGACCACCAATCGGAGAGGTGCGAAATGCATGGAATAATGTGTCACATAGCTCAGAATTTTCTCCAATAACAATTCTGTTTTTGTACCTTAGGATTCCAGCTGAGAGTGTATACTTAGCATGGCTATTAGGGTCTAATGCCAATTATTGTGTTAGCTGCTTACACTTCTCATCATTTTCATAAGATTTTTCCACCTCCTCAATCCAGCGAGGCACCACTGCTGAAATAGCATAACAGTATCTTGATGGTAGTGTTCTACTTTTCTCGACAAAGCATCTGCCACAGAATTCTCAACACCTTTTTTACACTCAATGCAGTAATCAAATTCCAGCAATTTCAGCATCAGTTTATGTTGTACCCCTTCTAGCAATCTCTGGCTTGTAAGGTACTTCAAGCTTTTCTGGTCTGTTCTTATGATCAGCTTATGGCCAATAAAGTAATACCTCCACTTGCGTAGAGCTTCCAAAATAGCCATGGCCTCTTTTTTCATAAATAGATTGTGCCTGAGCTTGCACTCCCAGGGTCTTGCTAAAATAAGCCAGTGGTCTGCCTTTCTGCATAAGCACTGCACCCAATCCGACACCAGAAGCATCTGTTTCTAGAACAAAAGGAATTGAAAAATCAGGCAAAGCCAGAACAGGTGGTGTGGTCATTACCTCCTTCAACTTCTTGAAAGCGTTTTCTTGTTCTAAGCCCCATTTGAACCCTGTTTTCTTGAGAGCTTCATGTAAGGGTTTACAGATTGTCGCATACCCTTCTATGAATCTTCGGTAATAACCAGCTACTCCTAATATTCCACGAAGCTGAGACACATTTGTTGGTGTTCTCCAATCAACAATATCCTGTATCTTTGCTGGATCTGTTTTTACTCCTGCTGCAGTGATTATGTGGCCCAAATACTCCACTTGTGGTGCTGCAAAGGTACACTTGGACCTTTTTACTTTCAGTTGATGGTCTTTTAGCAGATTGAGCACTATGTCCAAATGTTTACAGTGCTCTTGCAAGTTCTTGCTATATACCAAGATATCATCGAAAAAGACAAGCACAAATTTACGAAGGTATTGAGCAAAGACAGTGTTCATTAACTCTTGAAACGTTGCTGGAGCATTAGTTAAGCCAAAAGGCATTACTAAATACTCGTAGTGGCCAGAATGTGTTCTAAAAGCTGTCTTGTTAATATCATCTGGATGCATTCTTATTTGATGGTATCCTGAACGTAAATCCAGCTTGGAGAAGATAGCTGCCCCATGTAACTCATCAAACAAATCCTCTATCACCGGTATAGGGTACTTATTTTTAATGGTCTGCTCATTTACTTGCCGAAAGTCAGTACAGAGCCTCCAAGTTTTCTCTCTCTTGGCTACTGTAATGCTGGTGATGAATAAGGACTGTGGCTATATCTGATGACCTGAGAAGCTAGCATCTCTTTAATCATCCCTTCCACAATATTTTTTTGCTTGTATGGCATTCTATACGGCCTGATATTGGGAGGGATAGATCCCTCTTTCAGTGGGATTCTATGATCACACTCTCTTTGAGGGGGTAAGCCAGTTGGTAGTTCAAACAGATCAAGAATTTTTTTCAAAAGCTCTTCTATCTGTTGCGGCACTTGCTGCTGTTCAGAACCATCCTTGTGTACTTCAGGTGTTATCTGGAAAAGCTGTATCATATAGCCAGATGCTCCTTTCTTCAGTATCTTAGAGCACTGTTTTGCAGATATTAACTGATTTTTCTGAATTTGCAAGTAATCAGAGAAGGTATGGTATACACCTTCTTTTGTTATTGATAAAGTTCTAGCCACCCAATCAAATGTTGTCGGGCTATACTGTTTTAACCAAGAAACTCACAGAACTATATCATATCCTTTCAAATTCAATACCCGGAAGTCACTCACAAACTTGGTCTTTTGTATAGTAAAAGGACATGCAGAAACTACTGAATCAGTAATCAGTGTACCTCCACCTGCTATTGTGACCTTTCTAGCTTGTGTTGCTCTTGTGGGCAGATTTAGCTTTATGGCGAAATCCTGGTCCATGAAAGTGTTTGAACATCCAGAATCTACCAATGCTATTGCTTGAACGCCCCCTATAACAATTTGGAGGGACATTGTTTCATCAGTTGGCATTCCATTTATTGCAGTTTCAGAAATGGACATATACACATCCTTGTCCTTTTCCAGTTCTGGTTCTGTTCGCTGGGGTTGCACTTGTTCTTGTTGCAGTTCTACTTGTTCCACCTGCTCAGGTTCCTCATCTGAATGACCTTGCAACTGGAGCATATGGAGCAAACTTTTCATCTCAGGACATTTGTGTCCATATGTCCACAACTCTGGACAATACCAACATTTTTTCTCCTTTGGCTTTTCCACAATAACTCTGGGTCAGAATTCTCTATTCATTGTATTTCTATTAGGAGCTGCATTGTTCACTTGTCTGTTAGCAATAATGTTAACTTGCTTCTTGCTATTGCATAGGTGAGACTGCTCCTGTTTTCTTGCATACCAGTATGCTTCCCTTAATGTATCTGGTTTGTGGCATTTTGTATCATGCTTGATTGACTCTTTCAAACCACTGAGGAAACGTAAGAGAAAGAAATCTTCTTTTAGATATGAATGATCTCGGCGCATGGCTGTCATCCATTCCTCAAACTGATCAATATAATTATCAATTGAGTTCACTTGCTTCAAGTGTTGGCACATCTCCATAGATTCATCAGTGCCAGCAGTTGGAAATCTTTCACACAAGAGAGTGCAAAACTGCTGCTGATATGAGGGTCTTGATTTTGCTGCTCATGATATTGCTGTCTGTCCTCATGTGGTCTGTTCCTCTGCACCTCCTGTGACTGAACATTTTCTCGAGTTCTACCATTTGGAGGAGCATTGGCTTGCTGTCTACTTTGACTCAAAGGAACAGGGTTTGGTTGTGGCTGGGTGTAAGTATATTGTGGTTGTGGCATAGGTTGTTGGTAGTAATGTTGTGTCGGATAGGAATATGGTTGTAGAGTTTGGAAATTTGGCTGGTATGGTGGTGGGTAGTAGTTGGTTGATGCTTGTGGCTGGGATTGGCTTTGGTATGTGTTGTATGGCTGAGTATATGGTTGTTGATACATGTGGGGGTGTGATTGTGGGGTGGTTTGTGAGTATATCTGGTTGGATGTGACCAAAGGTTGTGAATTTTGTGTGTAGGATGAAGAGGCTTGATTAGCAACTGGTGTGTTGCCGAATCTGGGATGTGGTAATTGGCTAGGGTGGGGTTGAGGTGGTACTGTGGGTGTAGAAATCTCAAGGATAGGACTCAGAGTAGCGTGAGTATGGGGAGGGGTGAAAAAATTGGATCCACGGCCAATCTGCGGGTGAAGCTGCTGCGCGGGATCTGAAGCAGTGGAATTCCTAACCAATTGAGCAACCATCTCCGTAAGATTATTGATATTACCATGGAGTTCCTCGACTGACTGCTGCTGCGTCTCCAGGTGCCGCGATATGTTGAGGACCTCGCGAGGAAGACGGCGACCAATTTCTTCTTCAGCTCGTGCCTGTTCTTCGGCAACTTCCAAAAGCGCCGCCTCTTTATCCGCCTTGTCCAGTGCTTCCTGCGACCTTGTACGCACCGGCATGGAGGTAAAATCCACTCCTTTGCAAGGATTTGGCGATGACACGGGCTTGGGAAAGAAGCCGCTTCCGGATCTGAAGGTAATTGGGAATTTCACACTCGAATCAAGGTGATCGAGCAACCTCGGGCGGAAATTTTTTTGTGGCTAAAATTTGGCTCTGATTACCAAGTTGTCAGGACCCCGTTGGAGACTAAGCATCTAAGAAACAGAATCAAGATAAATAACTGAAGAACTGAGGAAAAAAACTGGTAGAAAGAACTGATAAAATAGGTAAATTGGATAAAAGGGACGAAGAACAGGAAGAACTGATAAAAGATAGTGTTTTTGGTTTTTGTCGTGCCACCCAACTCCCACCTCTCGGCCTTATATACTGACCGAGAGTCACGACTAAACAGGTTCTTTATTACATAACTTAAGCACACTTAGTGCTGACAGTACTTAATTAAAAGGGAAAGTTTCCTAGAAGGGAAACTTTCATCGAGCACCCTCCATGCTCCATCCGACGGTCGTCCTTGAAGTGGTCGAAGAAGATAAGATCCCTGACAGCGGGGCTCCTCCTCTCGGCCGTCCACCGCCTCCGCCTTTCTCTTCTTTGATCCGCAGCTCGCACTGGGCGCCTTCGGGCCGCGCTCCATGACCCCCAAGAATCGCTGAAACTCTTCGTCCCCGACGAAGAGGCGGTAGTCGATGGCCCGCAGGAAGAGCAATTCGAGTGAACACCTCGCTTGCCCGAATCGCCTGGCCCGAGCAGATCTGTAAGGCCTCGACCCACCTCTCGAAGTGCCTAGGGCTGATGAACTTGGCGCCGAGCAGGACAGCGACGGAGACGAGGCGGTGCGCCGTGGCCGGCTCGACGAGGATCACGGCGTCGCGCGCGGCGCGTCTGCGGATGAAGCGGGCGAGGTACGCCCCCGCGAGGACGTAGACGCTGCCGTCGAACATGTAGTTACAGCGCTGGATGCGCTCCAGGAAGTCGCCGATGGGGACGGCCGGGGTCGCGCCGCCGCGGAAGGCCCGGACAATGTCGTTCTGGGCGGGCAGGGAGGCGGCGGCGGCGAAGTGCTGGGACTCCGCCTCGACCAGCGCGGCGAAGAGGCCGAGCGTCCTCGGGCTCCCCTTGCGGTCGAGGGACAGGACGGCGGCGGCGAAAGCCATGGGGATTGGGGATGGAGGATCTTGGGCTAGGCAGGTAGGTTTCTTTTCGCGCGGAGCAGAGCGGGTGTAGAGGGTAGGGATACGTATAGAGATACATATGTACAGAAGCTGGCGTACAAACTACGCGCCATATTTCCAGATTCTACTTCTACGTCGGTAAAAAAACCTGCACACTTGGCGTACAAGCACGCGTTCTGTTTCTTGGGAGGAGAATACATCGGTACGCCGGTAGGCGCATTTTTTCTTTAAGCGAAATCCTTTACTTCGTACTATACATATGTCAGTCAGCCCACTTGGCGAAATAGGCTGCAGACAATCCAAGCAAGTGCGTAGACGGTGAGGCATCAAGATTGCTAGTAGGCTCGTTCCTTTTCGAAATCAACCGTCTACACACTTGCTCGGTTTGTCCATGTGCAGCCTTAGATCGGTGTGGTGTGGATGTCGGAGCGACAAATATGGATGTTCACATGGGCCGTGTTGTGTTGTGTTGAGATGTTAGACTCCTGGTCTTGGTTGCTGGGGCAATTTGGTCGTCGCCTTGTGTGGAGGTATGGCCTTGGATGGATGTCGAAACGATGGCTGCAGGTATTTCGCCTCCGTCGTTTTGTGTTCTTTTTAGGTGTCGGACAGTAAGACTTATTTGTTTCGGCAATTTTATCGTCGACTCGTGTGAGGCGCAGACTTAGGACCAGCGTGATGTGCTTTGTATTGTACGGCCAGTTAACCTTATAAATTTGCCAACTCTTTTCTTCTATATCAACTAAAAAGGCAATTTTTTTGCCCAATTTCAAAAAAAATGTCGCTTAATTGGAAAGAAAGAGGATGTCAAAAGAAAATGGAAGAAAAGAGATCAAAAGAAGCCCATCCAAGTTGGCCCATGAAACAAATGGTCCAGTTACAATTAGGCATTGGAGCTATCAAATATTGGGTTTTATCACTTCTGCCACTATGACCGACGTTAACACTTTTGCCAATTGATAAAATGAAATCTCAATCTAGCCACTACTTTGTTTCTCTATATAATTTATCGCATTGACAGGTTGCAGCTTCTAGTTGTACAAGGAGAAGGCGAAGAGGTCAGCGGCAGATGACGGGATGTGCTCCGATGTGGGCGCTGACGGGCACACGGTGAAGTCCCGTACGAGCGCGGATGCACCTTGGTATTGTGGCTTCCGTTGGTGCCCTGCCGACGAGACCGGCAAGACCGGATCAATAAGGTGCTGCTTGCGGGGAAAGAGGCCCATTGGAAAGCGGCATAGGCTTGGGGACGAGATCATAATGTTGGCCTTTATGATGAAATGCCGCCAAGACCATAGCATTTTGTAGGTGGCCGGAGATACCATGACGTTATGAACAACTGCTCTGAATTTGCCAAAGTGATGACATGTAGGTCCACCAATCAATGTTATAAAAAATGAATAGAAAGTGAGAGAGAACTAGGAATGAAAAAATTAATTACAGAACTAATGGTGGAGTGGCAAAAGTAAGGATAAAACTAAAGGTGGAGTAACAGAGTGGCAAAATTGAGGAGCGGTCTAACATGGAGTGGCAAGATTGAGATTTCAGTAAGCCAAATGTTAAAACTGAGGTTAACCTCAGTCATAGTGGCAGAAATGATAAAACCATTTATAAATTTGTCAACTCTTTTCTTCTATATCAGTTCAAACGATAAATCTTTTACCCAATTTCAGAAGAAAAAAGAGAGTGTCGCTGGTGAAAATTGGAAGGAAAGAGGATGTCGAAAGAAAATGAAAGAAAAGAGATCAAAAGAAGCCCATCCAAGTTGGCCCATGAAATAAATGGTCCAGTTCCGATTAGGCATTGGATGCTTGGAGCTATCAAAAATCTGCAAGAAGACTAGAACAAATTTCAAGGTCAGTATTTTTTCTTAGCGGAATTTTATTAAAGAATTTACGAATATAATATGCTTCTGACTTTTCTTTCTGACGGTTATTGTCCAGGATAGATGGGTGAAAAGGCCTTTGATAAAGTTAATTAGAATAAAAGAATGGAAAAACGAAAACGACACGTGCGGCCGACGCAAGTGGCAACAATCGTAGTAATGCAAACCAAATCCATTTGCTGGCCGATCATCACAAAGGAACAATTGTGAGCAAATGCATTTTAACCAAAAAAAAATCGCTGCAAACACCGAATCAATATTCAGTAGAGAGGGCAGCTAGAACATGTATAGTAAGTGAGGTGTGCCGTCAATGCCATCGAACGACATTGCCAGCTGAAGCTACACCAGGATTTTTTTTGTTTTGTCTAAATAAGAATGAAAACCATAGTAGGATCTATGTGTACTACAGTATTAGATTATACTAGACAGCGCTTCAAAATTGTTTTGTCTTGTAAAATGCTGGCATCCTGCTGTTTGTGCCGTAGAAAAGATCAAAATTCACAAGTATATAGGAAACCGTGAGATAAAAAGGAAGACTATTCCCCACTTGTTAATTAAACTGCCGTCGGTGATCTGGCCAGAAGGCAATCGCCAACACTGTCAAAACGATTCGACATGATCGTATAATTGTAATACTACGCGTCGATGACATAGGTTTCTTATTGTTTCCACCCGATTTTCTATTAACTGGATAATTCTGTTCTGCTTAATTAATGGATATAAGACAAACATTTTGCTTCCATTTCAAAAGAAAATACCGGTCATGTCTGCCGAATACAGATAGCAGACATACGATCTACCTAGGATACAATCGTGACACCCACGCCCAAGATCTCCCCATCGGGTTGTCAAACGGAAAAGGACATGATCAAATGATGGTACGATGCCATCTCGACGTCGATGTACAGTCGAGCAGGACATTGCTGCACTCGGTTACACCAACATAGGACATGCGCGGCAATTTGTTGGGAGGGATCTAGTCCAGCCATAGCTACAATGCCCCAACAAAAAGAGAGGAACAAACGGATATACGATGGGCTAGAAATGAGAGAACATGTGGAGGTAGTGGAGCTATTGTATACAGGAAGAAGGTCCACAATGGTTTCGGTGGGAGGGCAATCGTAGGGCCACTCTGCAACCTCCTCGCACATTCTTGATCTTGATTAGGCGACGGAAATCACCAAAATTATACAAAGAGAGGAGACAAAAAACATTATAATCGATGCATAAATTGCGGAAACAAACTTCATTTATCTTTATATAGGACGCATCGTCTTCGCCCGTTTGAAATTTTCGGATCCATTATTGCAATTGTAGTAAGTAATTAAGAAAAATGTTCAACCAAATTTCACTTTCTTTCAGTCAGCAATGAGCAATTAAGTAAAGGGAGAACTCCACTTTGACCCTCGAAGATCAAACAAATCTAAATTGTTCGCTTATATAAATGTCTGAACCTTAACAATCTTATCTCGCAAAATCTATGGGATGAAAATTTTGAATAACATGCCAATAGTTTACACGCATGGCAGCCTACTTTGCGCCGTTAACCAATGCACTTCTAAAAATAACACCTTTTACCAAAAACAGACACTCAAATACATGAAGTTAAAGATTAAAAACAAAAATGAAATTATTATAAAAAATGAGTGAATTCAGTTATTACCCTATAATTGTGCATTTGTGACACTTATTACTCCATTCGGTGAAACAAAATTAGAAATACGTCATTTATAAAAATTTGGACACAATTTTACCCTATTTTAGCATTTAGCATGTTTCTTTATAATAGACTGACTATCACAGAGCGCCATCCACGATCATGTCCAACCTTCTCTTCACCATCTGCTAAATTCCTCGACGTTCACTTGATAATTCTAGCCTCGGTTGTCACCTCACATCTTGTGTAACATATGCATAAGAAGGGGGTGGGGGAGGGGGGGGGGGGTCAAAAGTTTATAAAATGGGTAGCCTAGACGATTTTTCATTAGATGAGCTAACTAGTGTCACAAATGCACAATAGAGGATAAAAAAATGGAATTCGGTGTTAAAGAATTAAGCATCACGACATCGTCCCATAATAAATACCTCTTTAATCCCGAAATACCAAAGTACGACTATCAACTAACGAATAGACTTCCTACTCTCCTGTGTGGTCCTCGTCAATGGGACATGAAGACTCTTTTTTTTACTGAAATCCCTGGATACAAATTAACCTTGATGTAGCCTCGTTTTTTCTTGATTTATTTTAATTGATATTTAAGATAAAGAAGATGTGCTGGTTCTGAAGTTTACCTGGTTCTAAAGTTTAAGGGTGTAACATGTGCTGATTGAATGGATGAAACACACACCTTCCCTTTTTGGATTCTGCCATGGTGACATTGGTTTGTTCACCATAATGCTCATGTTCTGCATTATCTATTGTTCCACTCTGAAACGAACCCTCGCACAGGTAATTAGCAGTTAGCACTTTCACTTGGAATCCTCACACTAGAAATTAGCAACTGTACCTTATGTGATTATGACACAGCATGGCATTCATTATGCACTGTTCCTGTCTCAGGATCAGGGGAGACGAACCCGGGCGCTACCGCGCTAGCAAGGGTGGTTCAACACTTTGAACATGGAGCTAGCTACGAGCAACATTAGCTGCTTAGCTAGTAGAGAGAGCCAGTGTCTTAACTTTTGCTTATGTGTGGATCCCGGACTGATTGATATGGCTGAACACCAGAGATTCCCCAAAAGGCAGGGGAAGAAATATCCATGCAGATGCATGTATCTAAAAGTTTCGGACTCTGGTTTATGTGGGGTTCTACCGTTCTAGTTAGCTCAATGGAATAAAATTATATTTCATATTTCTTATATATTCTTCATGATCATTACTCTTTGGAAAGTTCTCACTGGAATACATCTAAGCAAAAAGCAACAAAAACAAAATGGCAAAGATCTCCATGTGATGTGAACACCCTGGTCAATGCCGAGTTCTAAAAGTGATTGTGTTTGTTGTCAATATGTTTCTGTACGATATCTCACTGATCCATTGATCTGTCATGCATCAGCGAGGTAGTGGTGATGGAGCTTGCTATACAGAAAATCTGTAAATGTCTCACAATTAAAGTAGGCGGCAAACCAGGCGGAATTAATGGTGATTTTGTAATACCAAACCAGCCCGTTCGATGGAGATAATATGGACGGCTGTGGAGAGGTCCGGCGATTTGCTTCGCATCGGACTCAGATACATAGTACCTTAAAGTCTATCGGTTCCTTAAGACTAGTCTCATGCTTAGTCTTAATACGGTAACCCACAATTATGAGATCATTATTAAGAAGTTGCTTCAAGGAGCCAATGGATAGTCTTGTGCTGTTGAAAATGAGCCTGTTTTGTTGTTTCCAAATATTCCAGCAGACCATAATAATGATGTTTAGAGCAATTTGATGTGGTAGAGATACAAACGCCAAGTCACATTCCTCTGAGAAAGATGTGCCTCTGTTCTTTGGTGAGGTTTATCGAGTCCCGGCATTCCATGGAGAATGGCAGTCCCAAAATAGATGCAGGATGGTTTCAGTTGTCCCTGTATTACAAAGAGGGCATGAATATGAAGGAAGGTGCATAGATTTTCGTTGCAGCAGTTCTCTGGAGTTCAGCCTGTCTTTGAGTAGTAACCAAAAGAAAATTTTGTATCTGAGCATGACAGCACACTTCCACATATATATATGCTTGTACATATTCGGAGCTTTAGGTCCTGTTTTAAGTTGTAGACTATCATCGAAGAAAACTGGTAAGCATTCCTAGTCAGAGAACATTTATCCGGAATAGATGGTAGCTGTAGGTTTTGCATATCCACCTGAAGGTTTTGTAGCTGTTGAAATGCTTACATAGACCGAGGGAGCTGAAATCTTTCCTAAATATCAGAAGCTTCTTCTATATAATGTGTGATGCTTTGCTTGTTGAAAATAGATAGATGAGTCGACACATACATTTTTACGTGGAAAAAATAGCTTAGACACCTGGTGCTAAGGAACCAGCAGGGGGCATCCTGTGAAGTAATGCAACCAAAAAGTATAAGAAAAATAAAAATAAAATACATAAACACAACGCCCGGAGAATAATTTTATCAAATTTCTCCACCAAAAAGAACCCACAATTATTTCATCAAACAGTCTGTTGCTGTAGTACTTTTCCTGAATGAGCTTCACCCAAGGTAAGTCTTGAGAGTTGAAAACCTGTGTAAGTGTTTGAGTAGCAAAGCTTTATTATGCACAGTGAGATCCATTACTCCAAGTCCCCCTTGCTCTTTAGGCATACAAGCCTTTTCCCAAGCGATGAGCGCGGTACCTTTGTCTTCCATTCAATATTTTCTCCAAAAACAGTGCTTGATGAATTTGTTTGCTTGTTGAATTACAGAAACAGGGATCATCATAATGCACATATACAATACTGTCCTTATCGAGAAAACTGACCGTATAAGCTGAAGTTTCTCCCCATATGAAAGAAAGGTGGAGCAACCATTGAGTCTTTGTTGAATTATCATCAAGAAACGAGTATAATCTGACACTCTGGGTTTAGTGAGACTTAGGTTCTCCTCAGGGTTGTCACCAATAGTACAGCCAAAAGTCTCTGCCAGTGTTTGAATGTTCTCCTCAGGGAGGTTAATAGGGACCAACACTGATTTATCATAATTGACTCTCAAACCACTATAAGCAGCAAAGTGGAGGAGCAGATTTCAATTCAGACATTTTTCAGGAAGGCCAAATCATAGCTCTTATTAATAAATAAGATTTTTACGGGAATTTATCTCATTTCACTTTACAAAATTCAAATATTGAAATTAAAAGTAGTTGGTTGGTTCTTTTATTCTGACGTTGTTCCGATAGTTGTACTATCATTTTGAAAATGAACAGGATTTAGAGGTGATCTGGCAGAGACATAGGCACGATATTGTCTAAAAGTGCTTTGGAATCATCTGGGCAGTTTATGTTCTTCGATTTAGAGAGTATGGTTAAATTTATATGGTTCCAAAGTTTAAGGGTATAATATCGTGCAGATCAGTACTGGTTTGAGATTAATATAAGAGCAGTCATTACTTGGATTATGGAAGTACAACCGTTGCACATGAGTTCAACTCATGAGACGTATTTACAAAATTACAATATTTGCACAAACTTTGATTCAGACTGATTACCTCTTGTACAAACTGTAGGATAGAAGAAAATGTTTGTGTATGATGCACAGGCTGGGATTGAGCCCATGACTGAGCCGACAATATACTACCAATGGATAATCTAAGAGCATGATTTAAAATATTTTGCTGGCACAAATGTAACAGAATCAACTTATTATGCATATGGATTTCAGTAGACTGAAAATTGTAGTAGGACAATTATTGGAATGACCAAAAAAACTGTGAAACTTAAGTGATTTATACATGCTGAATTGTATACACCAATGGAACGATAACATTCTATGAGCACTGAATCTTCAGCCAACATTCAGATTGCACTTTAACAAATAATAGAAAGCGTAGTTCATCAGAATACCTATGTTTTATCCTTGTATAAACACTGACACTTCTCTTAAAAATAGTCATAAAGATCTTGAGCAAAGGAAGACCACAACGGGAAAATAAAGTAACTGAAAATTGAAATAGGTGTTCTTAACTTCATACCAGTAGCCTGTGCTGTCAAAAACTTCGATCATCTTCTTGCCACAGAGATATCACAATCCAGAATTAAGCAATGGCAGTAAACATGCAACTCAAGTTATTAATAGACAAAAAAAGCAGCAATGATTAGTAATGCCTAAACATGTGTATCATATTAATCTTTCCCATATCTAATCATCACAGAGCAGCAACACTAAAGAATATCATTAAATCGATGTTATCGTGAAAAATCCCATATGCTTCAAGCATCCACCACCCACGACTATACTTCCTGACCTGGGCAATATCAAGCATGTTCACACCAAGCCAATAAAAATCAAAGCATGAATTGCATATACACTTCAAAGGAAACAGGGTGATAAGCGACAAATCATTAGTGAAATGAATAGAGCAAGTAAGGAGAATATCAGATAATGATTAGGTAACATAAATCGACAATCTAACAAAACATAAATCCAATCATCTCAAAGAGCTACATGATGTATGGGCACTTCCAATGATTTAAGCAGCTCTTATTCAATGGTACTCTAGGATAAAAAATCCTTATTTACTTCTGATGACGACTTTTCTAAGTGAGAATACATATATATCTCTAGCATCCTAACATTTATTTTTCTTGTGGAGTCAAAAACTGAACCAGGACAACTGAATAGGTCATAAGAGATCAGAAAAGGAATTGATGTCCATCAGACAAGCACCAAATCATACACAAATAATATCTGAAGAAACAACAATCTTGGCCAAGTAGCACCATTCCGCATTCTAACCCATGAATTCATGACAGTAACTTGCATTACATGAAGAATACTGAGGACCACCTGAACAATAAGGAATCACAGTAAAAAGGGTCACATGAGAGGGAAATTTCATATGCAACATAAGTAAGAACCAACCAGAATAGTCACGAGACAATAGTTCCTCATGGATCTTATTGCCGCTTTTGCTGGCCAGGCCTTTATGGCGGTGACTACACACTCTTTTTTAGATGGTTTGTAACCATCTGATACAGAAAGCATCCGGGAAAATCACTAGTAAGTTAGTATCTCCTTTTTTGAGAGAAAACGAGTAAACTAATGACTCATGTACATAATATTTATCAGATGCATTATTGGGAATCGATTGTGCATCAGACACGTCAGATTCGTGTCTAAGTGGCTAGAACTCGTGTATATTATTGTTTCCTGCTAAGAAAATATATTAGCGTTTGGCGGGGACCGCGGGTTTGGTCGGGAATAGACCGAGGTTTTTTTTCGAAAAGATGCCACGAAGTCAATCTTGACGGAACGGAGGGAGTAGCATATATGAGACATGTGGACCCACATGCAACACCCTAGCCATTTTGACCTAGCACATATGAGACATGTGGACCACATGTAACACTCATAAGAATTTTGTTGTATATCTACCATATTTTCGACATGTGGATCCACATGCAACACTCTACCTGTTTTGCATGTTGTGAGACTCACATTATAGTTCTAGGTCAATGTGTGAGGGCTATTACATGTGGGTCCAGATGTCTAGTAGGTCAGATAGGTATGTATCATGCAACACCCTATCCAGTTTGACCTAGTACATTTGGGACGTGTGGAACCACACACAACAGTTATAAAGTAGTAATTCATTGAATTTTGAGGTTGGATATTTTCACTACAAATTCACTCCACATCTATATAGGAATATTATGACCAGGTCCAACTTTTTGACTCAGCGCATACTATCATAGATTCTTGACAAACCCTGATGATTTATCGATCGTGCGTTTTCTACCCCTTGGACCATCATCGAAATGGGTAAACCAATTGCCTTTGCTCATTGACTCTATAAAGGTAGGCCTTCCAACCACGTGAGAGTCTAAAATGGATCCTCAGTTATCACAAGATTCGCGACACGTGTGAAAATACCCTTTTTTTTGGCACATTTGTCAAATAACAAAACTTCTTGACAAAGATGCCTAGTTTTGTTATATTATATTAGGGAAATTTAATGGGTTATTTCGAGGAGGTCAAAACAAAAATCACTTGCTTATAAATGGACCCTTTTCGGCACGTTTGTTGGGCATAAAGTTAATAATATGTCGTATTTTTCAAAAAAACAAAAATACTTGTCAGAAATGTCTAATTTGCTCATATTGGAAAAAAAAATAACAAGTCATTCCCATCAGGTTGAAAAACATCACTTGTTATAATTATCATGTTTTCCTAAAAATGGATTCATCTATATTTCAATTTCATGTTGTTAAATTTTCGGAATTAATCTTAAATTATGTGGTGCTCAATTTCAATGATTAGTGAGTAAGAAAAGGATGGAAATTCAACATAGGTTGTGTAAGCTTAGCTGCATCAGTTTCGCTTAGTAGAACGTTTAAATATTAATAAGAAAGATGCAATTCGTACCAAACGGACGAAGGTATCTCAGTGGTTTGCTCGCTTTGCTTTTCTCGTTAGTCTCTGGTTCGAGTACCTAGTACATCTATTTTGCTCCGTTTTTCCCCAGCTCTGGCCAAGTCTCCACGTCGGCTCGGCTCAAGCCCCTTCGGTATGTTTGTCTTTCGGCTCGGCTTAAGCTCCTTCGGTACGTTTATGCGATTGTGAGGTTGGGGGTGTATGGAAGTAGGAGCCAATTTGAGCAAAAGAATATTGATCGGAAATAATCCAATTTATACAAGATCCCTTTTGGTGGAAGAAGGATATTCATATACAACACCATGTTTGTGAGTATCGAATAAATGAGAACCAACCTTCCACTCAAGGATAGTAATTTGCCCTTCCAACTAGCTAGCCTCGCTTGCAGACGTTCCTTGACGTGTCTCCATTCCGCATTAGTCAGCTTCCTATAATGCATTGGAATACCCAAATACATTATAGGAAATTGACCCTGCTCAAAGCCGAATATATCAGCATATTGAGCAGCTGCTTCATCTGCATCGCCAAAACAAAAAAATTCACTTTTATATAAATTGATTTTTAATCCAGATAATTGTTCGAATGCTGACAATATCAATTTCAGATTCGTCGCTTTATCTACATCATGTTCCATAAAAAGAATTGTGTCGTCCGCATATTGAAGGATAGAAAGTCCTCCATCGACAAGATGAGGAACAACTCCTTCAATTTGGCCATCCGTTTTTGCCCGTTCAATCATGATGGTCAACATATCTGCCACTATATTAAATAGTATAGGCGATAGTGGATCACCTTGTCTAAAACCCATTTTTGTTTGGAAGTAGTGGCGGACGTCATCATTGACTTTTATCGCTACACTTCCCCCTTCAACAAAGTTGTGGATCCATTCGCACCAAGTATCCGAGAACCCTTTCATTCTCACGGTCTGTAGCAAAAATGACCACTTTACTTTATCATACGCCTTTTCAAAGTCGATTTTGAAAATAACCCCATTAAGTTTCTTCGTATGCATTTCATGTACAGTATCGTGGAGAACCACAACCCCATTCAGGATATTCCTCCCTTGCATAAAACCAGTTTGGGTAGGCTTCACCACATGATCTGCTATATAATTCAACCTAATGGTCGCTACTTTTGTAAAGATCTTGAAGCTAACATTCAGGAGACATATGGGCCGATACTGTTGTATCCTCTCTGCCCCCTGAATCTTAGGTAACAAGACGATTTCCCCAAAATTTAGGCGAAAAAGTTCGACTTGTCTAGCATGTAAACAACCAAATAACTCGAGCAAATCGGGCATTATGATTTCCCAAAAATGCTGGTAAAATTCAGCTGGGAATCCATCAGGCCCAGGTGCCTTATTATGCTCCATTTGGAAGACAGCATTGCTTATCTCTTCTTCAGAGAAGGGTGCGATGAGCAAGTTGTTTTCCTCCAGAGTTACTTGGGTAATATCATCCGTTTGTGCCTCATCAAGAGTGAAGTTTCCTTCCTTTGGAGCTCCGAACAGACCCTTATAGTAGCCAGTAATATAATCCTTGAGCATGTCCTGACCCTCGATCAGCCCCTCATCTTGGTGAAGAGAATGGATGAGTTTCCTCCTATGTCTGCCATTAGCAACATTGTGAAAGTATCTCGTATTCGAATCTCCTTGCAAAATGAATTGTGCCATAGATCTTTGGTACCATTTAAGCTCTTCTTCTCTCAACATCCGACCCACATGCTGATACGTGCATTTTATATCATCAGTTATACAACTTTTATTATCATATTAGGATGCTATTTGCATTGTTATATCATTGTTTTTACATGTTTTAGATGATTTATGGGATTTTCATACAAAGTCCCTATTTTTGGTATTTAATGGGAGGCAGAAAACCTCCTTTTTCTTGTTTTTAATGTTTCAGGAGCTACAGAGACCCAAATAATAAAAGAAAAATTGCACAGCTGGTTTTTCATCAGAAGAATGACGGAGGAAAGAAGATCGAAGGGAGGAGAGCCACGAGGCCCAAAAGAGGTGGGCCCACGCGGCCAGATTCTTTGGCCGCATGGGCCCATAAAATCGGCCTCGGCACCTCCTCGCTCGGGGCTTTTTAGCGACGCCTTCGTCTCGCCCGAAAATTACGCCCTAATTTTATCGAGACCATCCGAGGCCGCGGCGGCGGCGAAACTCCTGATTCCCTCCGTGGGGGATCAGATCCTGCTGCTCCGGAGCTCCGAGAAGGGGGAAATCATCATGATCGTCATCACCTCTCCTCCTTGGCGTGGGAGGAGGCCTCTACATCATCACCCCCATCAAGACCAGCACCATCTCCATCATCATCTCCGTGATCCACTCCGTTCCCCTCGTAGTTTGAGAGTTGCTATACCCTAGATACTTGTCTTGTGCTACTATTCATGTTTGTGATTGAGTACTTGTCATTATTTGGAGGTGAAGTTATATTTTCAGATTGTGTTGTACCACTTATGCCACTGAATATTATCATGTTTGCACGTTGTGAGTAGTTCCCGTATGTTCCTGAGGGCATAGGATGAATTGGCAATGATTTATATATGACATGTGTTGGTATTTTGTCTAGTGTTTATCTTTTTATGTGATTCTATGATGGTGTTGTGCGAACGTCGACTGCACAACACTTCACCTATATGGGCTCATAGGAGAACACCGTAGTGTAATGAATTGAGGGAGACTTGGGAGGACATGTAAACCTGAGACCGAGTCATGAAGTTACATTATGAGGGTATTAGTATCGGGGACCTTAGAGTGTAATGCTATGGTGGGACTTTTGTCTTAATAATTCTTGTGCAGTCATTTACTTGGCCACATGATCCATCATAAGGGGTTTAGTTTATTTATTTAGCTATACCTAATATGGCTCCGTCCAAAGAAGATTAAAACTTGACAAGATATTCAACGTGTTGTTTAATAAATCTCTATGCCTAGCAATATCCATGCCGCCCTCGGGAACGTTTTCCACATATAAGTTACACATCACTTGAGCTTGTCCTCTTGCCACATAAGAGGATTGGGCTTTCTCTCTTTGAGAGCTTTCACTTGCTACTATTTATTTTCTGCATTGCAACTATACAACCAAAAATACCAAAAACACTTGCATCTTTATTGTTTTATTTATCAATCTTGCTAACCAATACCTTCAGCTCCTCGTGGGTTCGACAACCTTTTCTAATTGAAAGGTACTACAATTGATCTCCTGCACTTGGGAGTCATCAAGATACTTTTCTGGCGCCGTTGCCGGGGAGCGTAGCGCTATTGGTAAGAAGTTTGGTAAGGAAACTTGAAAGCTGAATTTTATTACTGTTTTATCTCATTGTTACTATGGCATTTATGAATCGTGCCTCGCTGCATCTTGCTTATATGAAAGTGCTTATGCCACTACTCCTAAAGTGGTTGAAACTACTGTGTCTGAGGTACCTAAAGTGGGATTTAAAATTCCCATTGGTCATGTTAAAAGAGTTATGAAAAATCCATTTACAGGGATGGAACTAAGTCTGCACGTGAACACGTGGAGACAATTGAAGACATATGTGGTTTATTTAGACTTCCTGGTATTTCTGAGGATCAGGTAAAAAGGAAGCTATTATATTTGTCTTTATCTGGTAATGCTCGTATTGGTTCAGGTCTTTGGATGAAGAAGTCACTATTGAATGGAGTATTTGAGGAAGGTTTTCTTTCTTAAATATTTTACTCCTAAAGAAGCTTATGAGAACCGCTGCTATATATTTAATTTCTGGCCACATCTGGGAGAGAGTATTACTCAAGCTTGGGGGAGGTTAAAGGAACTCCTTCGCAAGAATCCTTGTCATGATCTTACAAGGAAAATTATATTGATAAACTTTTATGTGAGGCTACCATGAAGCACAAGGAATTCTGGATAATTCATCTGGTGGAAGTTTTACAATAATACTGAAGAAGAAGCATGGAATTTATTGGAGACTATTTCTGAAAATACTAGTCATTGGGATCTTGATAAAGGTAATGAGCCTATTTGATTATGATATTCATGTGTAGAGAATTTCTACTTCTATTTGTTTAAAAATCTGAGTGATAATTTTGGTCTTGATCCTTATGTTATAATTGAGATAGCTAAATTTTGCTGATCATATTGTGTTCCTAAAGTGGTTTGAAGTTTATGTTGAACCTGTTAAACAATCTATTGTTGTTCCTAAAGTTATTAAACAGGTAGAACCAGTGTCATCTGTGACAATTGAGGAGTATGTTGAACCACCTCCATATCCAAACCAAGTTAAGGAGAATTTACTTATTGCTGTTACTAACAAGAGTAAAAGAAGATGTTCTCAGCCTTATGAACAGGTGGAAGTCAACAGTCAAATTTCTATTATCAACAATTAAATGAAGAAGACCCTGTTGATGTTTATTTATGTGAAGATGCTACTAAAGTCATCAAAGGTAATTCGGCCAAGTTGGAAACCTGTTATATCATGCTCTATTGGGACTTCAAGTTATCATGGTCTATGTGATATTGGAGCAAGTATTAGTGTCATTCCATATTCTCTTTATCTTGAAATCAAGCCTGATATTGATCCTATCATTATGGAAGAGACAGGTATGACAATTCAACTTGCTAATAAAGATTATATTAGTCCATTTGGAATTGTTAGAGATGTTGAAGTATTGGTTGGCAAAATAAAATATCCTGCTGATTTTATTGTGCTTGGTTGTCCTCAAGATTCATTTTGTCCTATCATTTTTGGTAGACCTTTCTTACACACTGTTGGTGCTGAAATTAATTTGCTAAAGAGAAAGTGTTTATTAAATGTGCTGAGAAAACTTGAATTCAACTTTTCCAAATTTGCTGATAAACATGAGAAAGAGCCAATTTCTGAAGATATAATTGAAACTCTTGCTCATATAGCTGTAGCTTCAACATGTGTAGAACGTTATATGCTTAATCAAGATGAACCATTTAATGATGAGGAAAAAATGCTTTAGAACAAATATTATGGCAACAACCACCACAATTACAATTGCATATCCCACCTGATAATTTAGGAGTGCTACCACCACCTAAAGGGGATCCTAGTTTTGAATTAAACCTTTGCCTACAAATCTGAAATATGCATATTTGGATGAGAAGAGCATATATCCTGTCATTATTAGTGCTAACCTTTCAGCTGAAGAAGAAGAGAAATTACTTGATGTGCTAAAGCTCACCGACCAGCCATTGGATACTCTCTTGATGATCTTAAAGGTATAAGCCCAGCTCTATGTATGCATAAAATTAATTTGGAGGAGATGCAAAACCTGTTGTTGATTATCAACGCCGTCTCCATCCAAAAATGAAAGAAGTGGTAAGAAAGAGGTAATAAGACTTATTGAAGCTGGTATCATTTATCCATAGCTGATAGTAAGTGGGTTAGTCCTGTTCATTGTGTTCCTAAAAAGGGTGGAATGACTGTTGTTCCAAATGATGAGGATGAACTTGTGGCTCAACGTACTGTTGTTGGTTATAGGATGTGTATTGATTTCAGAAGTTAAATAAAGCAACTCGTAAAGATCATTACCCATTGCCATTTATTGATCAAATGTTAGAAAGGTTATCTAAACACTCTCACTTTTGCTATTTAGATGGTTATTCAGGTTTCTCACAAATTCCTGTCCATAAGGATGATCAAGAAAAGACCACTTTTACTTGCCCATATGGTACATTTGCTTATAGGAGAATGCCATTCGGTTTGTGCAATGCTCCTGCTACTTTTCAAAGATGCATGAATGCTATATTTGCTGATTATATTGAAAAGATAATGGAAGTTTTTATGGATGATTTTTCTGTGTATGGTACTTCCTTCGATAATTGCTTGTTCAACCTTAACAAAGTTTTGCAGCGTTGTGAAGACCAACACTTAGTTCTTAATTGGGAGAAGTGTCACTTCATGGTTACTGAAGGTATTGTTCTTGGGCATAAGATTTCTGGAAGAGGAATAGAAGTTGACCCAGCAAAGATAGAAGCTATTGAAAAGCTGCCATACCCAAGGGACATCAAAGGTATAAGAAGTTTTCTTGGGCATGCAGGTTTTTACCGTAGGTTTATTAAAGATTTCTCCAAAATATCAAAACCTCTAACCAATCTTTTGCAAAAGGATGTTCCTTTCTCTTTTAATGATGATTGCATTGAGTCCTTTAATATTTTGAAGAATGCTTTAATAAGTGCTCCTATTATTCAACCTCCTGATTGGAAATTGCCTTTTGAAATTATGTGTGATGCTAGTGATTATGCAGTTGGGGCTGTTTTGGGCCAACGTGTTGATAAGAAACTGAATGTTATTTATTATGCTAGTAGAACACTTGATGCTGCTCAAAGAATTATGCTACAACTGAAAAAGAATTTTTAGCAGTGTATTTGCTTGTGACAAGTTTAGACCTTATATTACTGATTCAAAGTCACAATACATACTGATCATTCTGCTATTAAATACTTAATGAATAAGAAAGATGCTAAGCCTAGACTAATAAGATGGGTACTTTATTGCAAGAATTTGATTTACACATTGTTGATAGGAAAGGGGAAGATAATCAAGTAGCTGATCATCTTTCTAGAATGGAAAATATACCTGATGATCCTATTCCTATTAATGATAGCTTTGTTAATGAACAACTTGCAATTTAATGTTTCTAGTGCTAAAGTTGCATCTCCATGGTTTGCCAACTATGCAAATTTTATTGTTGGTAAAGTTTTACCTCCACACTTCACTTTCAACAAAGAAAGAAATTCTTTTATGATCTTAGACATTATTTTTGGGATGATCCTTTCCTTTATAAGAAAAGTGTGGATGGTATTATTAGACGTTGTGTACCTGAGCATGAACAACAGGCTATTATAAGAGATTGTCATGACAGTCCCTATGGAGGGCATCATGCAGGAGATCGCAGGTGCAAAGGTATTACAATCTGGTTTTATTGGCCTACTTTATTTAAGGATTGTGCTGAATATGTTAAATCTTGTGATAAATGTCAAAGAGTAGGAAATATTGGTAGGAGAAATGAAATGCCTATGAATTATTCTTTACCACTTGAGCCATTTGATGTGTGGGGTTTTGACTTTATGGGACCTTTCCCAGTCAAAGACAAAGCATACTCACATTTTGGTTGCAGTGGATTATGTTACAAAGTGGGTGGAAGCAATTCCAACCAAAAGTGCAGATCATGCCACAGCAATGAAGATGCTCAAGGACATCATTTTCCCCAGGTTTGGTGTTCCTAGGTTTTTAATTACTGATGGTGGTTCTCATTTCTTGCATGGTATTCTTAGAAAACTTGGCAAAATATGATGTTAACCATAGAATTGCATCTCCTTATCATCCTCAAACAAGTGGACAAGTTGAATTAAGTAATAGGGAAATTAAACTCATTTTGGAAAAGACAGTGAATAAGTCTAGATCTGATTGGCCATTAAAATTAATGATGCATTATGGGCTTATAGAACTGCTTTTAAAAATCCTATGGGAATGTCTCCTTATAAAATGGTTTATGGAAAAGCTTGTCATTTACCTGTTGAATTAGAACATAAAGCTAGATGGGCTATTAAACAATTGAACTTTGATTTTAAAACTGGGAGAGAAGAGAATTCTTGATTTAAACCTACTAGATGAATGGAGAAATGAAGCTTATGAAAGTGCCAAATGTTTAAAGAAAAAGTTAAGATTTGGCATGACAAGAAAATTAAGAGAAAGAATTCAAAGTAGGTGATCAAGTTTTATTATACAACTCTCGTTTCAAGTTTTCTGCAGGGAAGTTAGCTTCAAAGTGGCAGGGACCATTAGTGATACAGGAGGTGTACCGTTCAGGAGCTATCCGTCTTCACGGTGACATGAAAGGTAAACCTCATGTAGTCAATGGACAACGCCTTAAACATTATATTGCAGGAAGAGCTTCATCGGAATGGTGGAAGAGTTGAATTTACAAACACCGGAGGAGGTAATTGAGAGAATCGTGCAGTTTCAGAAACCCTAAATCAATAAAGGTAACTTTTTTGTTGGAAAGTTTCTCGGAATTGCGTATTTTTACGGAAGTCATTTTTTATGGAAATTAACGTGTGGGACAAGAAAACTGGAAGGAACGGAGACCCGAGGAAGGAAACAAGGGGTCCCACGTGGCCAGATTCTTTGGCCACGTGGGCCCACTCCTTTCCCCCCTCGGAGTCCCTTTTTGTCTCGTTTTCGGCTCGACTCTTCGTCTTGACTAAAAATCGTCAATATATACCCCTTTCTGCCGATCTAATCTCGCACCGAGCGTTTCGAGCGATTCTTGCTTTTGCTGTTTCTGCCAGTCTGGTTTTTAGCTACGTCTTCGGGAGACTCCTACCAATGCTCCTCCATGGACGATGACGGCGATGAACTCGAGGGCAACAGCCCCACGTCCATATGGAGGAGGAATAGGAAGAGGAAGGACTACTCTCATGATGAAGACTACAAGCTCGACGAGGAGGAGATGGAGAAGGAAGAAGCGGAAGAGAAGGACTACATGCCCTCCGTCGACATCGCACCTATGGCGACAGCACCATCTTCTCTTATCTCTGTTGCTGGTGTGAGGGTGAACGTGGGATGACTCCCAAGTGCAGGAGATCAATTGTAGTACCTTTCGATTAGAAAAGGTTGTCGAACCCACGAGGAGCTGAAGGTATTGGTTAGCAAGATTGATAAATAAAACAATAAAAGATGCAAGTGTTTTTGGTATTTTTGATTGTATAGTTGCAATGCAAAAAATAAATAGTAGCAAGTGAAAGCGCTCAAAGAGAGAAAGCCCAATCCTCTTATGTGGCAAGAGGACAAGCTCAAGTAATGTGTAACTTATATGTGGAAAACGTTCCCGAGGGCGCATGGATATTGCTAGGCATAGAGATTTATTAAACAACACGTTGAATATCTTGTCAAGTTTTAATCTTCTTTGGATCATGTGGCCAAGTAAATGACTGCACAAGAATTATTAAGACATAATGTCCCACCATAGCATTACACTCTAAGGTCCCCGATACTAATACCATCATAATATAACTTCATGACTCGGTCTCAGGTTTACATGTCCTCCCAAGTCTCCCTCAATTCATTATACTACGGTGTTCTCCTATGAGCCCATATCGGTGAAGTGCTGTGTAGTCGACGTTCGCACAACACCATCATAGAATCACATAAAAGATAAACTACTCTTGACAAAATACCAACACATGTTACATATAAATCATTGCCAATTCATCTTATGCCCTCAGGAACATATAGGAACTACTCACAATGTGCAAACATGATGATATTCAGTGGCATAAATGGTACAACACAATCTAAAAATATAACTTCACCACCAAATAATGACAAGTACTCAATCACAAACATGAATAGTAGCACAAGACAAGTATCTAGGGTATAGCAACTCTCAAACTACGAGGGGAACGGAGTGGATCACGGTGATGATGATGGAGATGGTGCTGGTCTTGGTGGGCGTGATGATGTTGAGGCCTCCTCCCACGCTAAGGAAGAGAGGTGATGATGATGATTTCCCCCTTCTCCGGAGCTCCGGAGCAACAGGATTTGATCCCCCTCGGAGGGAATCAGGAGTTTCGCCGCCGCCGCCGTGACCTCGGATGGTTTCGTGAAAATTAGGGTGTTACTTTTCGGGCGAGACGAAGGCATCCATAAAAAGCCCAGGCGAGGCGGTGCCCGAGGCTCCACTTAGTGGGTCCCACGCGGCCAGGTACTTGGGCCTCGTGGGCCCACCTAACTTGGGCCTCGTGGCTCTCCTTCGTTCGGTCTTCTTCCCACTTCCTTTCTTCCGATGAAAAACCAGCTGGGTATTTTTCCTTTTATTATTTGAGTCCATGTAGCACCTGAAACATTAAAAACAAGAAAAACGAGGTTTTCTGCCTCCCATAAATTAAATACCAAAATAGGGACTTTGTATGAAAGTCTCGTAAATCATCTAAAACATGTAAAAACAATGATAGAACAATGCAAATAACATTCTAATATGATACTAAAGGTTGTATAAATGATGATATAAAATGCACGTATCAACGTGTCTCTTGGAAACAAGAGGTGGACGATGCACATGAGCACAGAAGGGAAGGCTCCTAGGCATGCACTTGCTAGCAAAAACGTGGTTTCTACTCTTATTGACAGGGAATTTCAGCGTGCCACCCAAGAGAACTATCCTGGTGAATGAGATCGTAAGATCCCGAATGTAAAAGTACCAAGCCCGGAGTGGAAGCCTTGCAAGAAGACGGTGAGAAGGATCTCTTGGAAAAATTGGGAAAAGCTGCACGCAAGTTTGAGGAAGCCTACAACCTTATGACGAGCATCATTGGAGAACTTGAAGATAATTATCATGACAAGAAGGAACAGAAGTAAGGAGGCTCTAGCAGAATGTCAAGCTTGGGGGAGTTCCACCTAGTCTTTATCTTTACCAGTTTATCATATCTATCTAGTCATGGTGTGTTTTGCTTTTATCATTTAGATATCAATATTTCTTAGGCGTGTGTGGGCTCATGGAGCATTATCATGTATCCCTATCTTGTGGTTTATCGATGAATATTAAAGTATGGTGTATGTCACAGCAGTGGAACATGGGGTTACCCTAGTGCTGCCAAAGTGGGTCCACCGCCTGTGGGCCCAACACGAAGATGGACATGACCAAGACACGGCGCAAGACCTGGCGGGCACCCCGCGCGCCAGCCAAAACCACCAGGTGCAAGAGGACCCCTGGGTCCCCCGCACCCCGGAAGCAGAGGAGGACACCGATAGCGTGAGACCCCGGCAGGGCCGGGCTCCCTCTCGGGTACCAGTCCGTACGAGCCGAAGATAGGGTTTCTACAACCCTCCAGAAGATGGTAGAAGAGCCCAGAAGACTAGGGAAGGAAGGCGCAGGCAGGAGACACCACCTGCGGTGTGCCAGCCTTTACCTACATTTCTTTCCCCCAAAGGGTGGGGATCTCTCCAAACCGGCGAAGGATACTTGGAGGAGGAGAGGCCACGTCTCCTCCTCCACCATAGAGAGGGGATTCTTCCCACCAAGACCCCCTCACGCTCCTCGCATGACCTCTATGGCATCCCCTAGTCTATAAAAGGAGGACCAAGGCATGGCGAGGAGGAAGAGAGAACAAGACGGATCCAAGGTAGAAGACACCCACGGATGCTAGCAGAGCAAGAACATCATAGAGCTAGGCTAGGGTAGGGAAGAGAGGGAAGGTGATCTCCTCCGGGCAAGGATCTATCCTTCCTCTTCCTCTAGCCAAAACCCCTGCCGCGTACCTCGCCGGAGACGCCATTGTAGCCGCACCATGATTCCTCCATCTATCCAGACATGCAGGAGTAGGGTTGTTAGCCTTCGGGCGGCCTAAACCTGGGTAGATCGTTGTGTCCCTTGCTTGTTTGCTCTACACGTCGAGATTGAGAGAGAGCGAGGACTTGCCGGCGATCCCTCCACAGGAGACGTTTTCTAGCCTCCTTCGCGCCCCTACCGAATCTACAAAGGGGTGTCCATCATCACCGGTGTCCGTCCTTCGAGACACGACATCTGGCGCGCCAGGTAGAGGGCGCAAGCGCTGATCTCGTCTTCACAAAGCCCGGAGATCATCGTCAAGCATGCCACCCAAGAAGAAGCCCGAGGCTGGTGCCTCCAAGGCCGTCTCTCCCCTCGCGCACTCAGGCTTCTGCTGAGCGTCGTGCCGCAGGCGCACGGCGAGAAGATACGCCACCCCCACAACCTGCGGAGAAGACGGTGCTAGACGGCGCAGATGGACCCAGCCGCGACCATGGCGGCGGATCCAAGGAGGCCTCGTTTCCTCGTGCCTCTGTCCGGCCTCTTCCTCCTCCCTCCGGAGAGAAGAGCGTCGGCAACGGAGCGGCCAAGGACCAGACCGCTGGATGTCCCCAGCCATCCAAGAGCAAGTCCTCCACGCACACGCCTCCAGACGCTCAAGCTCGCCACGATGCCCTGCTGACCGCCAAGGCTCTGATGCAATTTCCACCAAGCACCGCCGACCCCAAGGTGTACCAGGCGTGGAGGGCTCGCGTGGAGAAGCTCCTCGACTACGCCGATGGCGGGCCAACTGATGCATCCAAAATGCATCTACTTTTCCAAGCACTTTGCTTCATAATTTGCTCCAGAATCCCATATTTGAATAAAACTGCTAAATCTGACGCTGTTTTTAGCAAAGTCTCTTTTCTAGCTATTTTTGCAGGAAATAAAATCGGGGAAAAATACCATGTCATTTTCTATGGAAAAGGAGGACAGCGTGCAAAGGATGGACACGAGGGAGTGCCCGAGGGCCAAAAGGGGGTGCCCCACGCGGCCCCTGTACCTGGCCGCGTGGGCCCACCCCAAATGGGCCTCGGGCCCCGCCTCGCCTTCGGTCTTCAACGTACCCCCTCATATATACAGAAAAATGCTTGACCTAGAAGGGGAGGAGCTTTCGCGAAACACACCGCCGCCGCCACCACGTTCTTCGTTTCGGGGACAGACTGATCCAGGATTTCTCCTCCGGTGGAGGGATCCGAGGCCGTCTTCACCGCCATCATCACCGTCTTCATCTCCATCGACCATGAGCTCCCTCTCCATCACCATGTGTGAGTAGTCCGCTGTAGGCATGTGAGGTGGATGGGGATTGGATGAGATTGATCATGTAATGCTACCCGTTGTCCGAGATTCTAGGGGTTTATCTTGAGGATACTTTTGTATTGTGTTGATGCACTTATGCTATGTTTAATGCTTGCTATTAGGGCCCGAGTGGCATGATTTCAGTACTAAACCTATATTGCCTCATCATAAATTTGAGTTTGGTATTTATGTGCAAAGTGTATCACCTGCTATTATGTTGAACCTGCGAACCCTAAAAGTGACATATAGGGAAAACAAGGGGGTGATGTTTTAGTTTGAGGATTCTATGTGTTCATGAAGTGTTAATGCTTTGTTCCGGTCTATTCGAAAGGGTAGACCTGAATTACCCGTAGTTCCAAGTTGGCCCCGGTGAAATGGGCGGGTAGGACAATAGATGTTGTGCAAATTCTCTTGGTTAGTACGCACAACTAATTATGGAACACATACCTACATATATCGGAGTTAGAGATACGTCCCATGGCTAGCTATATATTATATGATCAATCTTATTCATGCAACACCCCGCTGTCGCCTCATGCCTATGTTTTAATCCTCTGAGCTACACCTTCACTTTTCCGGTGAAAACTGGGAAACACTTGTTTACTACTGCTGTTCTACTTGTTACTTGAATCATACTACTGCATAACTACTGCTGCTGCAAGTTCATTGATATACAGGTGTGGTTGAGAGTGACGCCTCAATTGCCAAAGTCTTATTGATATTCTTGTGTTCCCATCGTGTCGAACTATAAATTTGGGTAATACTTCCCAACGAAGATTTCAGCGATCCCCTACACTTGTGGGCATCACCAACTCCTACAGCCACTCAGGCTATCACCGTCGACAACCCAGGAGCTACGACGGGCAAGACGCGCGAACCACGGACTCATCCCCGTGGGGAGCGCCATGCGGAGACGGAGCCACCTCGAGCTGCTCCGCCGATGGCCAACCGGCCACACCAAGATCGAGGCAAGGCCATCTCTGTTGGGTCTTCGACCTCGGAGGACCATGATCTTCGCGATGATCTCAACAATCATCAACGTGAAGACATGCGCACCCGCATCGAGCGCCGTCGAGAACGTCATCGCCGGGAAGATCGCGACGACGACGTCGCCGAAGGCTGCAACGCCCTCGCGTCCGAGATTCGTCGCTTTGATTGGCCCAAGAAGTTCAAGAATGACGTCTTTCGCTTCGACGACACCACCAACCCCCGGGACTTCCTGCAGATCTACTCTCTCGCAGCAATGGTTGCCGGGGCTGACGATATCATGATGGCCAACTGGTTCCCGCTGGCCCTGAAGGGAGATGCCCAGACCTGGCTCCTCAACCTTCCAAAGTGCTCCATCCGCTCCTCACGTGCACTGAAGGAGCAGTTCCTGGGGGCTTTCCAGGGAGGGTACGAGCCTCCGGGTACCCCAAGGGACCTTTACGACTTCAGCCAACTCCCGAGTGAAACCCTCCGCAAGTACATCCGGCGTTTCACCCACAAGATGAACACCACCCCATGCCTCAAGGACGAAGTGGTGGTCCAGTGCTTCAGTGCCAATGTCCGCAACCCCCGGATGCAAGAGAAGTTGAGCATCCACCATGTGGAGACTTCCCGCAAGCTCTGGGAGCTCGCGGACCGCTGCGCGCGGCGGAAGAAGGCGTGAGGGAAAATGAACCTGAAGACAAGGTCACCGCCGCCAAGAACAAGAGGCGGGATGCTGGGGCTGACAAACGCGTCTTCGTCGCCGAGCCAATCACGAAGAAGGTCAAGCCCGCAACCGCTGAAGAGGAAGAGGGTGATCTGTGGTGTCACATACACCCCGAAGGCAATCACCTGCTCAAGGACTGTCGCGCGCTCCGGAACCTTGCTCTACGAGAGCAGCGTCGGTCTGACGGGGTCGGTCAGGACGACTGCTACAACTGCGGAGTCGCCAGACACATCGCTCGCGATTGCCCCACGGGTCGCCAAGGCGGAGGTGGCCGTGGCTGGTATCGGGGCGGTGGTCATGGAGGCCGAGGAGGAGGGCGCGGCGGACAAGGCAGGCGCAAACAAAACAACCAGGTGGCTGCCCAAGGCAACAACGGGGAACCTCCTGCCGTTCCAGGATGCAACGGTAGGCAATTCCAGGAGGTTGTCAGGGTCATCGGTGCATTCATGGAGGGTCTTCTGTGCCCCTATCCAACAACGCTGGCAAGAAGTTCGTGCGGGAACTCAACGAAGTGGCTTCAACTCCATCGAAGCCCCTGGATTGGTCTAGCCAGGTCATCACCTTCGAATCGGAAGACCATCCTTCCAACACTTCCGGGGTTGGGCCCCTGCCTCTGATCGTATCCCCAGTCATCCACAACTACAAGGTCACCCAGATGCTGGTCGATCGAGGCTCCAGTCTCAACCTACTGACGGCCAAGGTGCTGGCCATCCTGCAAATTCCGTTCTACCGCTGCACAGACACTGGCATCTTCCAAGGTGTGAACGGAAGCATCACGCGGCCCCTCGGGAAGATCACTCTTCCGGTCACCTTCGACGATCACAAGAACTTCCGCACAGAGGACGTCGTCTTCGACATCGCCGACACTCCGCTCTCGTACAATGGCATACTTGGTCGGCCTGCTCTGGCCAAGTTCATGGCCGTCTCCCACTTCGCCTACAATGTGCTGAAGATCCTAGAACCATTGGGAGTGATCGAGATCAAGGCCGACACCGACGACGCAATCTTCTGCGTTAGGAAGCTGAACCAGGCGGTGACGGCGACAGCAGATGTCACTCAAGATGAGATGGAGGAAGATCTCGAAGCGCACTCCGGGGAAGGAACTGACCCCGGGGGCTCGACATTAACTTCCAACAAGAAGGCGCCATTCCATGGCGACCCGCAGCTGACCAAGAAGGTGGCACTGACCAGTGATGGAGTTCGCTCCATTACCATCACTGCCCGCCTTACGGACAAATAGGAAAGCGCGATCGTCGCCTTCCTTCGGGAAAACTCTGATGTCTTCGCGTGGGACGCATCAGAGTTACCCGGCGTACCAAGGGAGGTGATAGAGCACAAATTGGCGGTCAGCGCGGACGCGCGACCAGAGAAGCAAGTTCTCCGGAACCAGAGCAAGGAAAACTTGGAGTTCATCGTCGCCGAAGTCGACAAGTTGCTAGAAGCTGCCGTCATACGCTTGGCTCCTCACCCTCTTTGGGTGGCGAACCCGGTGGTGGTTCCTAAACCCCTGACACTCAAGTGGCGCCTCTGCATCGACTTCACCGACTTGAACAAGGCCTGTCCGAAGGATCCATTCCCCCTGCCACGCATTGATCAAATCGTGGACTCCACAGCGGGGTGCGAGTTGTTATGCTTCTTGGATGCCTTCTCCGGTACCATCAGATCTTGATGTCCGTCGAAGATCAAGAGAAGACGGCCTTCATCACCCCCAGGGGCTTCTACTGCTACACCCGGATGCCATTTGGCCTCCGGAACGCCGGCGCTACCTTCCAACGCGCAATGCAGGCGTGCCTTGGGCCTCAGCTGGGTCGCAACGCTGAAGCATACATCGATGACATCATGGTCAAGACGCGGTACCAGGATTCACTCATCCAGGACCTGCACGAGACGTTCGAGAACCTCCACTGGGTCAACCTCAAACTTAACCCCGAGAAGTGTGTCTTCGGGGTACCATCGGCAAGCTATTGGGTTTCTTGGTTTCAAGATCAAGACGATCGATCGCATGGAAGCACCCCAGCGATCAAGGACGTGCAGCGCCTCAATAGGTGCATCACCGCACTCGGGCGCTTCATCTCAAGGCTTGGGGAACGAGCTCTTCCGTTCTTCAAATTGCTCAAGAAATAGGGCCCCGTCGACTGGACCCCTGAGGCCGAGGAAGCACTTCAATCCCTCAAGAGCTACCTCGCCTCGCCGTCAATCTTGGTGGCTGATGGTCCTTGAAGAGGTTGATCTACAGCCCCAGAAAACAAGCTTGATGCCCAATGGACAGTCTTGATCTCCGGTGCGTAGTTTACCTGCGTCAAAAGTAAATGGGTTAGGTTGAGACTCCAAGTGCAGAGTGTGTAGTAAGTGGAATACGTGTTTTCCCCACGAGGGTGACTCGAGGGTTTAATATCGAACTCTCGGGGAATCAGTAGTGAAAGATCTATCTCCATATCCTTCTTTTGGTCACCTACAAAACAAGGTTAATTGTTTTGGTCCTCAACCTCACCTGTGGTTGTCAAGCAAAAGGTGTATGAATGATATCAAGATAAATATGCAATGCAAACAAGAAATAAGTATGCAATGGTGGTGAATGAATGTGCAAGGATGATGATAACAATGATAAATGATATTTTTGGTTTTTTATGATAAATGCAAGATGGAAAAGTGTTTTTGTATTTTCGGATTTAATAATGGCAGAAAATGACAAAGTGGTAAAAGTGGTTGGAAAGGTGTTTCTTATGATTAAAAATGGACCGGGGTTCATGGTTTCACAAATACACTCTCTCTTTTAATGGTATGGCAAATAATGGACACATAGAGTTGACATACGAGATTGCAACACAAAGTTTTGTATCAAGTTACTAATTATATGAGCATCACGTCCTAACATAGAGATCTTTTGGTTATTAATCTCACTTATACTCCACCAAGATGCGAACTAAATCATAACAACTTAGTAATTAAGATAAATCAGAGTATAGCTTTAATTATCATGACATGAAGTGAAAATAAGAACATGCTAGATCTAGTCACATGAAGAAGCTTGGTCACCCTCAACCCTTGTAGCATGGTATTTTTGTTTATCCCTAGTGAGGCAACAAAGAAAGGTAAAACACTCAATTGGATCGCGATATTACAGTTGTCAACTTACCGCACTCACCACCCCCCCCCCCATTACTCCAACTAATGCACACATCACCCCACACACGCCCTCATAAACATGCTTGATCATATCAAGTCGATAAGAATGGGGTAGATAATATGCATCTATATTCATAACTGAAACAAACATTTGCAATCTCAACATATATTAACTCACAAAAAGATCCACCACATAGGAATTACATATATGACCGTAATCATGTTCAGCAGCTCATACGGTACTAATTAGTGAAGCTCAAAGAGAGGAGAGATACATAAGTTACTTCCACAAACCCATAGTCCAGAGGTGGACTACTCCCTCTTCATCATGCAGATGGTGGAGATGTCGTTGGAGAAGATGGAGACCACGCCGGCAGCGCGCCGCCGGAGTTTTCCCCCTCCAATCTACAGCTCCGGATCTTCGTTTTCGTGTTTCTGTGATATGGTGGCGCTTGTTTTCGAGAATGCCGTGGGACTTCTTTTATAGGCGTTTTTAGGTCAAAACGAAGGCGGTGGAGAAAAGATCGACGGATGCAGGGCCTCGAGGGCCAAGTTGGTGGGCCCCACGCGGCCAGGTACAGTGGCCGCGTGGGCCATCCCCTTTTGGTCCTCCGGCCTCCGTTTGCTTGATTCCTTCGCTCCTACGTCTTCCTCCTTCCAAAATAATGACGACTGTATTTTTCCAGAATTTTATGACGTCGTTTAGGTCCTTAAAACATAAAAGGAAAGAAATGGGGTTTTCCACCTGCGCAGGGTTAATTCCATAATAATAGGAAACAATTATTTTATTTCCTAAAATCATTAAATAACAATGGTATAACCCTTATATGATGCAAATATGATTGGAATATGAGTGATATAGTGCAAAGTTCATGTATAAATTTTACATGCATCAACATCCCCAAGCTTAACCAATACTCGTCCTCGAGTATGAAGGTGATAAAACTAACATAGGCTTTGCAATATAGCACTAACAATGAATATTAAAGATGATTGCTACTGCTACATAGAGTTAAATGATTCATTCTTCAAAGGAGTAGCAATATGCAAGATAGTTTATGAAGTGATATCAAGTATTCAAGCAAGGATGTTCAATGATAGTTCACAAAGTGTAACATAGAAGATAGTAATATGGACCACATGTATGTATAATGATAAGTAAGAACATCCTACATTGGTCATAGAGTGTAGATGAAAATCTGAATATAAAAGGTGGACACTTTGGAAAGATGTATATTGTAACATCCCAAATTTTGGAACTAAGAAAAACTTAGTTTTACAAGACCAAAATTCAGAACCAACAAAAACTTTTTGAAATGTTTTACTGATGATTGTGTTTTCCTTCCCATTGCTGTGTTGAACCTTGTGTGACCTGTTGTTTAAGTTGTTTGACTAGTAAATATCAGACCCAACCAATTTAAAAATATATTTAACTTTGGTAATCATGTTATGACAAGAAAATATTCCATATGTCTTTTCCATTCTTATTTTGACCAACTCCATTTCAATGATACTTGGTTTAGCAACACCCAAAACTAATACCCATCTATTATATAATTAAAACACATGACAAATAACGGCCAGGATTGAAGCTATGTACATCGGTAGAAAAGAGCGGCTCAGATTTGCTAGAAAGAAACGCGGAGAGATTTGCTAGAAAGAAAACCGCAGATAACCAATACGAAACGCAGAGACGTAGGACCAATACACAACGTCCTTTCCATATAAGGATTCTCTTTCCTCGGCAGCCGTGGCGCAGGTTTACGACGGCATTACGTACGTAATAAAAGATTTTTCGGAAAACTGAATCAGTAACCAGATCTCATACGATGAGATCCGGACATAACAGAGATATAAGATGCACATAACCTAATCAATGCTAGGTCATCAACACATCGATTAGGATTGGGACCGTATCCGCCGGAAGAGATGTTGTCGTGTATATCGCATCGGCGAGGGCAAACAATGGAGCGGCGAGGGTCATCGATTATGCACATATGCCTATGCGTTGGAAGAAGCTGCGCCAGCGCGGCCGACCGGCCGCCGTGCCTGATGTGTTTTCTCTTGAGAGCAGAGCAAATTCGGTTTGGTCGTCGGAGTGACTCTCGGCAGCGCAAAGCAAAACGTTCCTGCATGGCAGAGAATCGACAGCTTAATTCTTCACCGATGCCGCTATGCGACCACCGCAACTGATCGTATCAAAGATTGGATGGCCAACACCAAGCAGCATGTCGGCGAGGATCTTCAGACGGCTACAATGTACGTCGACACAGTCATGTCGTCCTTGAACAGCGGCCGTTCTGACGGCGCGTGTGCATCTCATCTGGCAGTATTGATTATTCGTTGCAGCATGTACTCCATCGGTCAAGGACGCAGCGGTTTCGCCGCCGTATGTGGCTGTGTGCATGACCGCCGGCGCGACTGGTCTTGCGATGATTCACCGGGCCGTGTGCACCATCGCCCGCGCACCTGAGCTGGGATTAATCGCTACAAATTTGTGCTACCATTGCTCCAGATTTGTTCTCCAAATCCGGCTGTCAGCCCTGTCCACAGATGCCTCCATGGCCGTCGACGCATCATGTGCTACACGTTCAAAGACTGCCGGCCGGTCGCGAGATGTTCAAGCACAGGGACCTGATCGTTGTTGGGTTGCCGAACGCATAATTCCTCATGCCATGCCGCGGCGTCGGCGAGGACACGATCTGCCTCGGTCCACCTTTTAAGTGGCCGGCCAGGAAATCCAACAGTTTGCATGGATGATTCCAGCAGGATGGATTCGATCTAAGTGGTGACATCATGCTACAAGGGAAATAGGCAAAAAGACCATATTCTGGTACAGTTTTCTTTTGGGGATGAAGATGCATCGTCGCACAACTGAATTTATAAATTGATGGAAATACCTATTATTGAGTTCTATCGGCCAGTTTTCTAGATCATTGTGTTCTTGGAGTGCAATGTAAGCATTATGTTCTGTAAATTTGGAAAGTGAAAATTGAGCACGTTCTTAGCTATTAAAATCACACCCCTATTGATGCCATTGAACTTGCAAATAATTGTGTATGCTTTATGCTGTGCAGGAAAATCCCTTAAATATAGTTGAAATACTACTACTACCAATCGAGAGCATATAATTTTTAATTGCCACTTCATCTTGCCATCTACGCTGGAAACATGCTTATATGGCCTAAGATCTCACGAGGACTTTCTTTTTTGTTTATGTAATCTCATCTATGTTTCATATTTGCAGGTGTCAGATCCTATTGGTTAATAATTTCTGGAGTACATGACAAGATTGTCGGTAAATTCGTTTTGCTGGACAGGTAGCTTTTACTTATTCACTTTCCTTTCTATTTCCTCAAATAGTAGGCCGGTTGTTCATAGATCTCAGTTAATGATCTATTACAGCAAGAGTTCCCTGCATCAATGTCTCAAATATGTTGACTAAGTCTATGAAGATCGGTTAATCGATTATGATTTGGCAAAATGGTTCATTGGATAAATTGCCTGATGTTGTTTGTATTATATGTAGCATATTTTTCTTTCTTGGTTGTCGGGACCTATTACTTTACTTTAAGATGTATCAATGCTAATATAGTGGCGAACTAAGGACCTACATAAACCAAAAGAATGTCATTGGACATCATGTTCCTGAACAAAGTGATCTAGGCTCACTCCCTGTAATATGTCCTCTTGATGGACTAAAGACCCGCCTCAAATTTGGAATACCATCAAAGTGAATTCACACGGAGAATCAAAGTTGGTTTATATAATAAATAAATTTACCTTAAACCTCAAATGTGGTGAAAATAATAAATAATTATACCAATATCATTTGCATTGTATTTCATTTAAGATGTAAAAATATATGGAGGACCAATGTCAAAGTGACATGGTGCATATGTTTCTTAGAAGCAGTAACATACATGGGGTCGGGAATATAAACACAAGGTTGACACAAATAGAGCATACACATGAGGAAGGCATGCATCGATTAATGGTCACTTGCATAAATACTTATGGAAATCAGAAGTAACACAGGGTCGTATGTTATGCACATATAAAAATCATGTGCGAACCATGAATGATGCTATGTATTAAGAAACATAGGGGTCGATAAGGATGGTGATGTATATGTCCAAGACAAATATACTGTGTGAACTGTGAAAGCGTAACGATGTTAATTATGGGTACAACACGAAATGTTAGGATACATAAATCATGGCATGCACATAACAATCCGTCTCATTCATAAAAAAAGAAGTATACGTGAGTAAAAAATAACATCGATATGATAAGCAAGAATAAGACATTACATTAAGACATAGTGTTTTGATAGTGTTTCGTTATTTTGACAGATGTCGAATCCTTTCTGATAATGCATGCTTGGTTGTTAAATACTCCTCCGTCGCAAAATACAAGGCGCGCTTTAATTCCGCTGGTCAACACTGTGTAACTTTGACCATGATTTGTACTTAATATATGTACCCTAAATTATTATAAAGATATATGAAATTAAATAATTTTGCAAGACGAATCCAATGGTACCATATATACATTCTCATCTAATGTATTTTTTTATATATTGGTGGTCAAAGTTGAGCGTCAAATACCACCTTAAAAATAGCGTGCCTTGTATTTTGACACGGAGGGAGTATATGATAATAGAATTTTGGTAATTCAGCTTCATGTCAGGTACGGTAGTTCTTATTTCTCCAAATAGTAGATACGTCATAACATAACCTCAGCCTGAATCGCCTCATCCCCTAGCATGTTTATGTGAGCAGTGTGTTTATATAGAATTAATAATAGAGTTGTCAATTACTCTTAAGTAAGAAAGTCAATCTCTTATATATTGCTTCATGTCTAAGCTGTTAGAGTAACAATATAAATTACATGAATCCATTAGAGGTATTTATTCTTTGAATGATTGATCAAGAAGGAGCATATTAGGTAGTGGATGCTGCTAACGTATCGAGTACATAGCTCTTTTTTGTGATCGCAAAAAACAGTCCAAAAGATAGTCACGGGCAATTGTTGCAACTTGAGGGAAATACAAATTGAAGTGTAGAGTCCACTTCATAAAAATAAAACTTTCAAGACTAAGCACAATGTTCTGCATTATAACACGTGAAAGTGCTTCATCTAGCCACGCAATTGCGCGGGCCACCCAGCTAGTTATTTGAGAAAGTAAAAGTATTTCCAGAACTATGTGTTCCCAAAAATGTGGAGATCTATATGCTATCTCCTATCTATCTTTTAAACTTGATATTTTGCATCTGTATGCAACTCCCATTTTATAAGTTTTGTTATCATTACATTGTAAAAAGAACACAAGTGGGAAATATATTACCCCCACATATTTTGTCTTGCTCAAAACCCTTTTCAAAAATACAAAGGTGGAGTTGAGATAGTTTTAAACATCATCTTGTCATAATTAAGTGTGATCATTTTTATAAGATAGTATTGTTAATTATGGAAATGGTGGTGTGATTAATTCTTGTGGTTTGAATTGTGTGGACTTGGTTGGGGTGTTGATCTTGTCATTCGTCGTTTTGTACAACCACATCAAGCCATCGAGAAAGATGAAGATTCAAGACCCGACGGTAGATGACACTGGTCGTATCCCGTCGGACTAACAAAACAATATGAAAAAACTAACCTAACTAACATAATTTATCTAACTTTAAATCTCTTACCTAACCAAATTTTGCAAAGATACTAACTGCTTTTTCTAGACCAAGGGAATAAGTGCCATAGGATGACTCAAAACTAGTTGGTACAAAGGAGACTTCAGGAGGATATAAGAGTGTTGGACTATAAGATTATTAGTCAAAAGGATCCCTTAAGAATCTAGTTGATGAGATCAAACTTTGGTGGATGATGTTGGTATATCAAAATTTGGGGGTTTGGAATAGAAGTGAAAACTTGGAGTGGATTGATAAATTAATTGGGTTTGGACAGATGATATATTTGATTAATACTCTGGGGTTAACTAGTTGTGGTCCCCAACCATTGGTGGTTATCTGGAGCTAGAAGACGTGACCCTTGATTTAAGGTTTACAAGTAAATGTGAAAGTTATTGGATTTTTAGGAAGCACTTGCTGATAAAACGATGTTTGGATTGGTTAGAAGCAAGTAAATTAAGAAGAATACTCCGGTGTTGGAATGTTTAGGGTGATTCTTAGAGCAAGTGACCTTTGTACTAAATTCTTATGGAATTATAGGAAGTGGTCAAAGATGAGTTAGTAAATTGAGTAGATCGTTGTATGCAAGAAATAATTGGTGGGAGATAAGTGAATGATTATCGGATTCGAGGAATCAATATGACGTGGTCTAGTAGCAAGACATTCTAGGTGACAGTAGTTTCCAGAGCTTGTCACGCTCTGTTTGGATTATCCTTAGAAAGACCTTTTATCTTCGAAAGTGGGGCGATTCTAGAAGATATGAGCACATGATTGTTGGATGCTTTATTTAGCTTTGATGATATGATCGTGGGAAAATGGCAACCTGAAGGAGCCAGATAAATTGAGATATGCCTATCTGGGGAGAAAAATCAATCAAGAAATAATTGGTGGACCACTACGATTTTTGTGATAAAGTGTACTGGGAAGACTATGCCTAAAAGGTTTGATGAGTATCCGATAGATTGAAAATTGCTACGATAAAGAGTTATGCCCGAAGAAGATGATGATGGATTAATAGCTTTAGCTTGGACAAAAGCCATGATTCAATTAACTAGTTGATAGTAGTGGCCTTATCAGAGATGTTGGAATGGTATTTTGAAATCTCGAGAATTAGAGGCCTATGTAAATTTGGTTGTTATGGATCTTAGGTACAATAAGTCTGATGTTCAGAGTATAGCACCTAACTCGCTTGAAAACTAACTTAAGCCCCTCAACCAGAAAGTTTTCCCGGAAACCCTAACTATTCTGGTGCACTCTAACTTACTTGTGAAGACACCTGCAAAGCTTCCTGAAGAACCCGAACGAAAGAAGTCTTGCAGGATAGCCTTTTTCTCGCCAAGCCGAAGAAAGAAAAGCGTGAAGAAAATCTACCGGAAGTCACTAAGAAGAATCAAACAACGGAAGCACCTGCTGTTGGCAACATCAACCACCAAGCAAGTCCAGACGCCCTTAGAAGTTTATAACATCCCTCTACTAACTAGAAACCGGAGAGAGTCGAGTGCTCAGACTCGACGCATCCTGAGAACAACGCGTCCCCACCTGCAACCCTCGTAAGGCGACAATATCAGGAAGTGACATCTGCACCAACCCCAAACACCAAGGAGTGACACCCAAGACGAAGATCGTCAAGCTACCTCGGAAGAACGATGCCTCCAAGTCAACCCCAGATGCAACCCTCAGCATGACCGTTCAAAAACCCCTTTTAAGGGGGGGAGACCTGCAATAGGTATACAAGAACATATTAATAATTAGTTCCTTGCGCTTTAACTTTACCGTATCTGAAAACAGCCGACCACGACTATCCATCGGATTCGATCGTTAAGTCAACCCTATCATCAAGGATCTGAACTCAGCACAGAAGATCATCGACAAAGAAAGCCTCGCAACATCAATTTGTCAAGATCTCACATGGTGACCATACTAAAGAAGCAACGACATCAGAAGTATAGCCAGCCCAAAACCCGTGCCCTCGTACTCCCCTGTTACCACCGGGCAAATCTCGAGGACGAGATTTATTTTTAAGGGGGGAAGAGCTGTAACATCCCAAATTTTGGAACTAAGAAAAACTTAGTTTTACAAGACCAAAATTCAGAACCAACAAAAACTTTTTGAAATGTTTTACAGATGATTGTGTTTTCCTTCCCATTGCTGTGTTGAACCTTGTGTGACCTGTTGTTTAAGTTGTTTGACTAGTAAATATCAGACCCAACCAATTTAAAAATATATTTAACTTTGGTAATCATGTTATGACAAGAAAATATTCCATATGTCTTTTCCATTCTTATTTTGGCCAACTCCATTTCAATGATACTTGGTTTAGCAACACCCAAAACTAATACCCATTATTTGAGAAAGTAAAAGTATTTCCAGAACTATGTGTTCCCAAAAATGTGGAGATCTATATGCTATCTCCTATCTATCTTTTAAACTTGATATTTTGCATCTGTATGCAACTCCCATTTTATAAGCTTTGATTATCATTACATTGTAAAAAGAACACAAGTGGGAAATATATTACCCCCACATATTTTGTCTTGCTCAAAACCCTTTTCAAAAATACAAATGTGGAGTTGAGATAGTTTTAAACATCATCTTGTCATAATTAAGTGTGATCATTTTTATAAGATAGTATTGTTAATTATGGAAATGGTGGTGTGATTAATTCTTGTGGTTTGAATTGTGTGGACTTGGTTGGGGTGTTGATCTTGTTGTGATTGTTTGCTTATGAGGTAATTGCACTAGAGGTACAAGAACTTGTCCATCATGTGCACTTTCATACAACTTCTTGCAAAGTGTGGTGCGGTGATACAAAAACTTGTGTGCTAAGTGCAAAATCATACAAAACGTACCAGGAGCCGACACCTATCCTCGTCCACCGCCGTGCAGATTTTTGGAAAACCCCTTGTCGTCTGTCTATTTTCGTTCTAGTCCTTCCACCCTGTGCGACCCTCTGTATCGTGACCTCTCGCCCAGACCGGCGACCGGCGATTGCAACCGCCCCTAAGCGCTCTCTGCCGGAGATAGCCGATTCCGTTGCTCTCTTCCACCCCTAACCCCTCCGCGCCATCGATTCGTTCCTACAACGAGCTAGCCTTTCCGCCGACCGACGATTCTCCACGGCAGGGCCGTCGACTCGTGGACGTTCGGCGTGTTCCTGTATGAGCTGCTGCACAGCACCATGCCATTCAACGGCTTGGGGAACTGGGCAACGCTCTTCGACGTCGTTGGCTAGCCGCTGCGGTTCTCAGACGCGCCGGCGTTAGTGCCGCCGCGAGGGACCTCATCAAGGGCCTACTGGCCAAGGAGCCGCAGAAGCGGCTCGCGTACCGGCACGGCGCGGCGCGGTCGAGGTCAAGCAGCACCCGTTCTTCGAGGGCGTCAAATGGGCGCTCGTCAGGAGCGGCGCGCCTCCCTGCGTACTCGACGTCGGCGTGGAATCCTGCGCCGTCTGGCACCCTGACAAGGAAGCAGGCTCGTTGCGGTAAGCAGGGAGGTGAGGCGATGGCAAGGGAGTTGGAGATGCAAATCGAGCTGCAATGCAAAGTATTCAGAGGAACTGAAGATCAAGCAAATTTGTAGTGTTTCAGTTATCCAGTTGTGTAGTTGTAGTGATGGTAGCACGTATGAGTGGTTCATTTGTTAGAGCAGTCATGGTTAGCAGTAGTATGATTGTATCAGTGATGCATTTGTTAGAGATTGGCATGGATACATTCCAGGTGTTCAACTTGGACAAGATTGGCAAAATGTTCAACCATAATTTTAATTACAACAGTAGTCTATGTAATTTTGCACTGCTGTTGTTGAGTATTTGTGGCAAATAAATCAAGCAGTACAAATATTACACCAAACTGTGGCACTTAATCATACAAATATGGTGCACTTTAGCAGAACAACATTGTTTCATTCATCTCTTTGACCACATTGATACATCGCTGATATAATGAAGGCACTGATACAATCCTACTACTGCTAATCATGTTTCCTCTATAAGAAGCCTCTTCGCCATCCAGCGTTCTCCTAGTCATGGTTGCCCTTTGGACAAGACGGACCAGTGCTTGCACCACCTCACACATGAGCGGTCTGAATTCTGTCTCGGGCTGAAACAGTAGGGACGTTGGTTCATAATGATTCAGAATTCTGGTATGCACATGTTGGGTTGATACGAACTAACTGCATTTTGAAGCAATGAACTTCATACCTGCACACACAGCGTGATGTCGAATGGGAGAGAGACTTGGCAAGGTAAAGACCGGTCTGAAGAGCAAGACAAACTGAAGCTGACAGGCAACAAACCGGCGTAGGCACGCGCATGGAGGGAGACGCCGACGACGCGGCAGAAGACGTGGGCCGGCACCTCGGCTTCCTCGAGGTGCTCGAGGTGGCCCTGCGGGAGGTACACGACGATGCTCCCATTGCGGGACGTGGGCGTGACGGGCCCATGCATGCGTGCCACAGCTCGAGGCACACCCCGCCGCCAGGCCTCACGTGCTGCTGCTTCTACTGGCGCTGCGTCGGCGGAGGAGGCGTGGCCGTCGCTGCAGAGCTGGCCTGGCTGCGGTGGGAGAGGGAGAGGGACTGGGAGAAGCAGTCGCCGCCTCCCCACATGCCGCGGTCACCGACCGATCCATCATTGGAGCAACGAACCACCGGCAGGGAGTGGAGCGGATGCGCGCGTGCGGAACAGAGATCGTCGGCATGGAGGGGTTAGGGGCGGCGGCAGGGACCCTGCGAATCGGAGGTCGCCGGTTTTGGGGAGAGCAAGTTGGGAGGAGGAGGAGCGCAAGGTCGAACGGATGAGGTCGAACAGGTTCACCCTTGTCCAACGAGGTAGAAACACTTGAGCGACAAGAAAAAATCAAGAGGGGGAGTTTTGTAAATATGCCACACGCTGGGCCCTTCGCATTTTCCACGCTGGACAGGGACACGTGTCGGCTCGAGGGTGATTTTGTATGAATTTGCACATATAAGACAATTTCTTGTACCACCGCACGACACGTTACAAGTTTTTGTATGAAAGTGCACATGACGGATAAGTTTTTGTATGTCCGGTGCAATTACCTCTTTGCTTATTGGACTTATGATTGTATTGATTGTTAATTCTTGTTTTATTGATTGCTTGGGTGAATAATTACACCAATATACTTGAGTGTTAAGTTGGAAACCCATTGATCACAAATGTGGAATGTGACTTGAAAATAGAACCAGACCTCTATGTTTCATCACACCCTTAAAATAACATCTTGATTAAAAGAAATGATCTTATTTAAATTCCCTCTCTACCTAATTCTCTATTTTGCTATAACAATTATTTTATCTTATAAAATCCAGGAATGAGATGATAACCATCTCATCATCATATTACTCTCTCCTCAAAATATTTAATCTCCAATTACAAAGATATTTCAATTTGTCAAAATTGGTTTTATCCAAAAATAACATATTTAAACTCTATGAACAAATTATGTTCAAAACATTTTATTTTGAAAAAACCAATTTTTGTGGAGGCTCTACTTGACAAGGGGAGCCTACCCAAATATTTTCAAATTTTTATAAAATGTTTTAGTACCCCAAATAATTCCCCAAAATGCTTCTGGTTTTAAAAGAAAATGAAACAGAGGAATTTTAGGAAAGTCCAGGGGGTTATTTGCAAAGTGGCCATCTCCCTCCTGTAGCACCGTGGCTGCGGTGCCGTGTCGCCACTCCGTGCGTCGCCCGCCCAGGCCCCCCCCCCCCCCCCTCGCTCTCCTGCCGCTCGGTGAGGAGGATAAGGACGCCACGACGCCGCACCTCTCCTCCCGTCCCTCACTCGTCCATTCCCCTGCTTCCTCTCTCTCGATATTCCCCCCCCCCATGGCCGAGCTCGAGCTCGCCGTTGCCGCACGCATTGCCGGCGATTGGAGCAGCCCCGAGCAGATCGAAGAGCACCAGAAGATCGGCCTCATCGTCCTCTCCATCCTAGCCCAAGGAATCGTCGCGGGAGGCAGTGAAGCGAGCAGCACATCGCCGTCTTCTTCATCTCCGGACACCGAACATCGAGGAAGCTCACGAGCTGTTCAGACCACCATTCCCCGCCATTCTTGTCCCCCTAAGGTCCCCTCTTCGCGTTCTAACTCCGGGACATCGCCATTTCTTTTTAGGATCACTGGAGCGCCGTCGCCGTCCTCGCCCGGAGCTCCAGCTTGCCTCCTCGTGCCTCTGCGCGTGACGCAACGAGGAAGAAGACCCCGTACCCCTTCGCTTCGCACTGGGCCGCTGGCTGGGCCAGTTCCTGCACGGCCCGGATCTGCTCCGATCTGGCCCGTTTCTCTTTTTTTTTTGGTAGATCCATTATCTGTTTTAATTCCTGTTATTTTTATAGTGCAACTTTAATTCAATTGTGGTGGATCTGTGCTGGATATTTGAGTGATCTAAATTTCGTAGTGTTCCTGTGTGTTTTCTTAAACATGCCACACTGGCTGTTTGCAAAAATATGATTTTATGTGTTGCCTAGATTTAATCTTGTAAAAAGTATCTTTTTCACTAAATATTTAATATCTAGAGTTTTATAACTCCAAATATTGCAAACTAAAATGCTATGGATAGCCTGAAGTGATACCTTTCTAGATCTGTTGGTCTTGTGTGCAAACGAAATCTAAAACAAAAGTTCTATTCATTCTCGAAAACACACCAGTGGCACTTTGGTGATTTTTTTAGATTTTTGTGAGATGAATTTTGGAGTAAATCCAATTGGCATGTCTTCTATATGTGTAGGAGAACATATCCCTAAATTGGTTTGAATTTATGAGTCACTGATTGACTGTGGTGCTAATTATAAAGTTTAGGCCTTTTCTGCCTATTTTTATTAGGGCTTTATAAATTGTGTGTTATAACTTTATTGTTCTAGATGTGTTTCCTAGCATGTGTAGGGTGGTAATCCACTGTTGTGACATGTTCCTTTAATTTTGCTAGCATGTTAGGAGAGCTTCTTGTGAGACATGTTTTTGTTAGGGTTTTATCCCCTATATAACTTTTTAACTAGTAATTAGGAGTTGCTATGCTTATTTATTTTGATGTGAGGATGTTGTGTGTGATTAATATGTTAGTACTGTTAGTGGCATGTGTTAGGCTTAATTGAGTTAAACATGTGTTGTTTAGTGGTGATTGAAGCAACCAACAAGTAGCTAATTTATGCTTGTGTTGCTTGATAGTTTGAATTAGCGAGATAATCTTTTTAACTAAGTTTGGGCTACTGATTTCTTAGGTTTGCTAATAGTGCATAGCCTTGCTTGTTAGTAGAAACTATTTGATGACTTAACTTTTGTCTGAAATATTTCCTGTTTAGGGAAAATGGTTGCTAAGCACCTTTAGTAGAAGATGTCTTGGTGCTCGATGTTTTTAGCAGGTGTTTGGTGTTATGCTCCTGTGAGTATAATGCCCTTGTAAATGTAGATCTTAGTTTGTTGCTTGATTAAATTAGTGCTATGTTGTGGTTTGATTACTTGTTTGTATACCACTTGTGGTTTGGTTTGCTTATTGCGTGTTGTTTTATTTTCATGTTGCGACGCTAGAGATAAACGCTACCGGGGTGGTATTTGGAAAGGATTTATCGGAGAAGGATGAGAGTTTATTTCTTTGATCAATGAGGAGAAGTCCAGGATCATCATGCTGAAATCAGGCAAGCTACTCTCTGAGCTTGCATCTATATACATCTATTTTGGTTTACATGTTTTACTTATAAAGAGCATATGTTATTTATGTGGTGTTTGCCACTAAAGTTATGAATTTGAAAACCCTTTTGTTTTCAAAATACAAGTATACTATTTTGACACCCTCTACGGAAATATTAGATGGAAATTCTTTTTCAAACTATAGGATGGGAAAAGTATTGTTTACTTCAAACTCCTTTGAAAATACTCGGGTGGTTGTGGAATACCGAGATGTCGGTGGGAAAATGGAGAAATGGTGAATGGAGATGTTTATGAAAAATGCACATTGTGTCTTTGTACTATGACGACCAGCCGATAACCTGTGCGACCACATTTACCCACATATGGGAAAAGGGCGTAGTCATATAGTTTGCTCATATTAGTATGGGATGCCTCAACAACGGGGATGACCCCGTTCCAAGAGGGGATGGTCTGAGGACCTACCCCCTGACCTGGGTCCTCTTAAGTGAAGTCTGCCAACAGGGTTGGTATGAGTGTATTGGAGAAAGAGGATTGAAGGTTCCACCATAAATCGCCGGGCAGAACTACGAGTCCTCACACTTAGATTCCGACGGGCTGGGTTAAGTGTTGATGGAATGTTTCGTAGCGATAGGGTCCTATACTAGCATGAGCAAGGGACAGGCTACGGTCGGTGACTCAACTTCGCATACACCTTGTATGGCTGGACGTGGCTGACACGATGAGTTGCCGGTTGGGTGTGGGAAAAGCGTGCTACCTCTGCAGAGGGTAAAACTATTCGAATAGCCGAGTCCTCGGATATGGACAGTTGGGAGGCTGTCCTCTGACCATGTGCAAGTTTTATAAAGTTTTGAGATTTAAAAATAAAATGGAGATGTGTTGTATCTGCAACTCTACCGACGGGCTGGTATGAGGTTGCTGGAGAATGATTTGACCATGACGGGCCATGGTCGAGAAGTGAAGAGTTTTGTGATTTGAAAGTGGAAAATGTTTTAGGCAACTATACCAAAGGGCTGGTATGAGGTTGCTGGGACTAATGACCATGAAGGGTTATGGTCGAAAAAGGAGGAGTTTTGGAGAAATAAACAAATGGTGATTTTCCGGGAAAATGTTTATTAAAGAGACTTCTTACCCTTTTCAACAAGGATGTATTTACGGGAAAAAGTTTTAAAAGCGACTTGTTACAAAAACTGATTTATGGGAAAAAGTTCTAAAGCCTTCTTTCTTGTTTCAAATAAAGTTATAGGAATTTTCAAACAAAGGTTTATTAAACAAAAGTCCATCCTCCTCTTTTTCAATAAGGAGGTGGAGTTTTCAAAGCAAAGAAAGTTTTATTTAAACAATAAAAATAGTAGTGCATGATTATTCCGGGGGTAGTTTGCGAGTACATTCAAATGTACTCATATTGGTTTCGTCCCTGGCTATTGTCTTAGCCAGATTTTGAAGAGGAACAGTTTGAAGAAGAAGATTTCAACGACGTCATGTGAACTAGGGCGCTTCCCAGTCAGCTGCATGTAGGGTTGGCAAGTGACTTGGGCTCCACGTTGATTTGGTGATTTCCGCTGCAAGTACTTGATGAAGTTATGGCTTCGATCAAGTAAGTAAATTTATTCGGTATTTATGGGTGTTCTGTGATACCAATTCGAGTTATGTGCAACAACAGACTGATCATGGGATTGTTGCAGGAAACATAACGAGTATCTCGGATACCTAATCCGGGGTCCTCACATACATGTGAGTAGAGGTAAAGCATGCATAAGTTTCATCTAATTTCCAAACTCTTCTACTTAAGTTAATGATTGCAATGTGGAATTCTTGGTGTCAAACTCTCATTACCCCTATCATAGCATCTTGAATGATTAAAGTTTAATGTGAAACCAAATATGAGTAGTGTGCTTGATAAAGTAAAGGTTAGGTGTCTCATGTCCCTTGAATACAAGTACCTACACCATGATTGCTCAACTTAGGAAACAAAGCAAGTTCAAGTTCTATCATCGTAAGTAATAAAAGTATCATCAAGAGCGTCAACTGGGGTACCTCTTGTCCCAGGATATGGAACAAGCCCATATCAAAATGACAAGACAAACAAACAAGATGAACAAGCTCAACACCCTTTTTATTTACCATTGGAATAGCTTTTTATTATAAGGTGCATCACAGACGGTTCACCATAGCATGTAAGTAAATTTCCACCATGAATGATGCATGGCTTAGATTAGCGGCCCAGGCGTCTCTCTAACCATTTATACACACTCATTTGAACTACTTCAATTCCCTCTTATTTCACCATGATAGGCACCCATAGACAAAATTACATGATATCAACTAAATGATGAAGGAGCATGTTGAAATCTTTGCATGTGACAGCACATATGGGCTAATTCCCATCCTCGGACATTTATCAAGCCACTAGCATCATATTATTAATCACAATGTATCATGTTTTATTTATGCAATAAAAATAAAGTTGTGCAACAAGTTCGTGAGAGCTATATAACCAACTTTTCCCATAACAATCAATAACATAAACATTTTCATTGAGAGGTATAGATAACACAAATATCATGATATACATACTCGGAATAGCAAAAAGCTAATAGGTAGATATGGTGGACTCACTGGAATAACTTTGGTTGAAGGTGTTGGAAACAAGTTTTTGCTTGTTGGAATATTTGGGCTAGCAAGAGGGAGAAAGTTGACCATCTAGATGCATGCATGAGTGTCCATAGAACTAACTAATCCATGTTAAACTAAGTAAAATAACATTCAGCATCAAAACATGAATAAGTGATAGCTCTTGATAAAGCGTTTGCAAATTATTACTCATAAACAAGCTCATGAATCATGCAACTATATGTATCATTAAAAATCAACTCAAACATCCCCTTTCCCAATATGATAAAAGCATCCAACATATTTCAACCCATATTTCCAGTAGCTCTTTCTCATATAAATGATAGTGTGGTGGTCTCACAAAAACAAAAATCAAACCAAAACAAACAAAAAGACGCTCCAAGTTTATGTGATAAAGTGTTTCGATCAAAAAACAGAAGTTAGACGTGTGCAAACCGAGAGTGTGTAGGTCCAGTGGGGTTGTCTTCACATCCCCAAGCTTATGGTTTTCACCATCCTTGGATAACTCTTGGTGCATCTCCTCCAATCCCTGTGAAAAAACTTCAAAACACCGTTTCTCCCATTTTCTTTTCTGTGGGGTGCATTAGGAGTGATAAACAAATAGGTTTCTTGCTGCATATAATCCTTAAACAAAACATCATATGAATGTCCAGAAAGTATATTATGTTGTATGCCTACTCATAAACTCATTTGAATAAAAAATATTCAAGATAAAAGTTCAAAACATGCATAAAACAAAATGGGACAGAATCTGTCCAGAAAAATAGCAGCAGCAAAACGTATTTTTCTACCCTACCAAACTTTGCCGAACAATTCTGCAAAAATTCATGCATACAGAGGATGAAAAGTTGCAACTAAGTTCAAATATGAGCTGATTAAGAGTTACAGAATAAGAATTAAAAATCATACCGTGCACAGATTCGTGCAGTAATAAAATCTCCGAACGCAAAATAACCGGGTTGCCTCCCGCAAAGCGCTTTCTTTATAGCCATATAGCTAGGCTTCTTACTTGTTGTTTATTGAAGATGAAGCTCATGAGGGAGCTTGAACTTTGATGTTCCCCTGTTTCTTGGGAAGTGTTCCATGCACTTCTTGTGTGGGAACTGAAACTTCACGTTCCCCTCCTTTGAATCAATGATAGCACCTGTAGTACGAAGAAAAGGTCTTCCAAGAATAATAGGACTAAAGGTTTTATTCCCCATGTCCATGATTAGAAAATCTAGAGGCACAAAAGTCATATGTAACTCTACCATAACATCACTTACTTTCCCTAAAGCATGTTTAATGGAATCATCAGCAAGTGCAAGTTCAATAGAGCATTTTTCAAGATTTTTCAATTCAAGTACTTCATATAGTTCTTTAGACAAAACAGAGACACTAGATCCTAGATCAAGTATGGCATGGTGTGTCTCTTTTCCAATAGTTACTAGTACCTTGGGAATCCATATATCCCCAAGCTTAGGTGGTATCATGGCCTCTTGGTTGTACCTAGCAATTTTCTCTTTCAAGACACGATTAGCAATATAGGAACCAAAGCCGGCTTGATTAGTGTTGATGGAAGGATCACTTGCAAACTTTTGTAAGATAGAGATTAGTTCATGCAAGCTACAATTTTCTAAGTCAAGCAAAGGATCCTTGACTTCACTAAGCATTTTAACTTCCTCAACTTTCTTTTCCTTTTTCACCCAAACTTGTTGCCTAGCAGAAACCTCTTTCACATGTTTAGATGATGAATCCTTTCTTAATGAGTCACTAACTCGAACCAACTTTTCCTCAGTATTGTTCAAGTAAACATCTTTTTCAAGAAATTCTTTCTCACATAATCGCAGTTTATGCATAACATTAACCAATTCATTATTTATCTTTGGAATAATGTTTTCAGAATAAGACACTAGTTGCTCAAAATCTTCTTTACTTGGCAGCTTCTCTAACTTAGTTTCAAACTTATCTTTAGATAATGCAAGTGCTACTGTGGTGTATTCCAACTTTTATTGCTACCCACAAAGCTACCAAAAATTCTTCTAAGTGTCATTGCTGCACAAGGTGGTGTTGACAAGACAAAACTTCCACCGGTAGCCCCATCTAAAGCATTTTGATACCAAGGGTCTATTCCATAGTAAAAGTAAAGATTAAGCTTTTCATCTTCACAAGGTGTAGGATCTTCATAGTGCATCCTATTAATTCTTACCCAAGCATCTTTTAATGTTTCTCCATGATATTGATTAAAATTGGAGACAGAATTCAATGGAGAACTTGTTCCCTGTTTGTTTCCCAGAACCATGATTTTGCAAGTTTTTATGTATTTTTTAATTTTTCATGCAAAACTGAAAATAAAATGAGTCTCACAAATGCAAACCGAATTACAAATGTAAGACAATGCAAGACAATGACAAAACAAATAATTTTGCTTTGAAGGTAAAGATGGATAAGATGATGCTCACGTAGGTGCAACCTCCCCAAGCTTAGGTGTTAGCACAAGTTGGTGATGTTGACTTTGTTGTAGTCCCCTTGGATAAACCTTCGTAGCTATGATTCCCCGGCAACGGCGCCAGAAAACAGTCTTGATGGCCCTTGAAGAGGTTGATCTACAGCCCCAGAAAACAAGCTTGATGCCCAATGGACAGTCTTGATCTCCGGTGCGTAGTTTACCTGCGTCAAAAGTAAATGGATTAGGTTGAGACTCCAAGTGCAGAGTGTGTAGTAAGTGAAAGACGTGTTTTCCCCACGAGGGTGACTCGAGGGTTTAATATCGAACTCTCGGGGAATCAGTAGTGAAAGATTTATCTCCCTATCCTTCTTTTGGTCACCTACAAAACAAGGTTAATTGTTTTGGTCCTCAACCTCGCCTGTGGTTGTCAAGCACAAGGTGTATGAATGATATCAAGATAAATATGCAATGTAAACAAGAAATAAATATGCAATGGTGGTGAATGAATGTGCAAGGATGATGATAACAATGATAAATGATATTTTTGGTTTTTTTATGATGAATGCAAGATGGAAAAGTGTTTTTGTATTTTCGGATTTAATAATGGCAGAAAATGGCAAAGTGGTAAAAGTGGTTGGAAAGGTGTTTCTTGTGATTAAAAATGGAATGGGGTTCATGGTTTCACAAATTCACTCTCTCTTTTAATGGTGTGGCAGACAATGGACACATAGAATTGACATATGAGATTGCAACACAAAGTTTGATATCAAGTTACTAATTATATGGGCATCACGTCCTAACATAGAGATCTTTCGGTTATTAATCTCACTTATACTCCACCAAGATGCGAACTAAATCATAACACCTTAGTAATTAAGATAAATCAGAGTATATCTTTAAGTATCATGACATGAAGTGAAAATAAGAACATGCTAGATCTAGTCACAGGAAGAAGCTTGGTCACCCTCAACCCTTGTAGCATGGTATTTTTGTTTATCCCTAGTGAGGCAACAAAGAAAGGTAAAACACCCAATTGGTACTAATTAGTGAAGCTCAAAGAGAGGAGAGATACATAAGTTACTTCCACAAACCCATAGTCCAGAGGTGGACTACTCCCTCTTCATCATGGAGATGGTGGAGATGTCGATGAAGAAGATGGAGACCACGCCGGCAGCGCCCCGCCGGAGTTTTCCCCCTCCAATCTGTAGCTCCAGATCTTCATTTTCGTGGTTCTGTGATATGGCAGCGCTTGTTTTCGAGAACGCCGTGGTACTTCTTTTATAGGCGTTTTTAGGTAAAAAAGAAGGCGGTGGAGAAAAGATCGACGGCTGCGGGGCCTCGAGGGCCAAGTTGGTGAGCCCCACGCGGCCAGGTACAGTGGCCGCGTGGGCTACCCCCTTTTGGTCCTCCGGCCTCCGTTTGCTTGATTCCATCGCTCCTACGTCTTTCTCCTTCCAAAATAATGACGCCTGTATTTTTCTAGAATTTTATGACGTCGTTTAGGTCCCTGAAACATAAAAGGAAAGAAATAGGGTTTTCTGCCTGCGCAGGTTAATTCCATAAAAATAGGAAACAATTATTTTATTTCCTAAAATCATTAAATAACAATGGTATAACCCTTATATGATGCAAATATGATTGGAATATGAGTGATATAGTGCAAAGTTCATGTATGCATTTTACATGCATCAGTGGCCCCAACCGAGAAGGAACCCCTACTGCTATACGTCGCTGCCATTAATCAAGTGGTGAGCGCGGTGTTGGTGGCAGAGCGCGACGCTCCTCCAAGAAAGCCAAGCAAGGTCAAGGGCAAGCGGCTTGGGGATAGACTCCCGGGTCAGCTCAGCAAGAAGAAGGCGTCGGGTCTGCCGAGGTCCAGTGAGCTCGACGCCCCGGCAATCTCTATCGGTGTCAACGGCACTGAGGCGCTGGGGGCTGAGCTGCAGCCAGCTCAGGACGTCGACACCGTAGAAGAAGAGGTGGAGCCTGATCAAGAAGCGACCCCCCGCAAAGCGCAGTACCCGATCTACTTCGTCGGCTCGGTTCTGCGCGATGCGTGGGAACGCTACCCCATGATGCAGAAGCTACTTCTGGCGATCCTCATTGCCTCTCACAAGTTGAGACCGTACTTTGAAAGCCACCCGATCATAGTGGTCTCGAAGTACAACTTGAGAAGCCCCCTGGAGAACCCACTCGCCACAGGACGCATATCATGGTGGGCCATGGAGCTTCAGGGTTTCGGTCTCAAATTCGAGCATACAGACAACATCAAGAGCCAGGCGCTGGCGGACTTCACTGCGGAATGGACCGAAACAACATTCGAGGACCCGGAAGAGGAAACCTGCCTCCCCGGGAAGGAAGATCGTAGTGCCTGGACCAAGCACTTCGATGGCTCTTTCTCCATGAAACGAGGAGGGGCTAGAGTTGTCCTGACGTCGCTAACAGGCGATCGCCTGAAGTACGTCGTCCAGATGCACTTCCTCGGGGGAATCTCTAACAACATGATGGAATATGAGGGCCTGCTTGCTGGGCTTCGTGTAGCCATCAGCCTCGGCATCAAGAAAATCATCGTCAAGGGTGACTCTCAGCTAGTCATCAAACAAGTGAACAAAGAGTACGCGTGCCCTCAAATGGCACCGTATGTCGAGGAGGTTTGGAAGCTACAACGACGCTTCGACAACTTCAGAGCCGTGTACGTCTCGCGAGCGGACAACACGGTCGCGGACGAACTCTCGCGGCTGGCTTCACAACGAGAGCATGATCCTCCCGGGATCTACATTGAGGTGCTCAAGCAACCGTCGGTGCCCTCCGACAAGGTCAAGACAATATCGGCCACGGCGCCGGGGGCTGGTGACCTGTCTACCTCGGCAACTCAGGAAGCCAGCCTAGAAGATCAAGACCTGGTGGCGCCTGCGACGGAGGAAGCTTTGTTTCCCACTTGTAAAATGGTGCTTCCAGTGGAGAGAAGCTGCCCGCCATGGGCCCTGGACATCATCAAGTACATGGCCGAGCATTATCTTCCGGGTAACGACCATGACGCCGAGCGAGTGTCTCGCCAAGCCAAGCTCTACGTTCTGATCGACGGCAAGCTCTACAGGTGGCGTGACAACGGAGTCAAACTCCACTGCATTCCGCAAGAGCAAGGCCAGGCGCTGCTGAAGGACATCCACGAGGGTACATGCTCCAGTCATGTAGCATCAAGGTCTCTGGCGGGGAAGGTCTTTCGACACGGTTCTACTGGCCAACGGTTCTCCACGACGCCGAGCAAATCGTCAAGACATGTGAAGCTTGCCAGCACTACGCGAAGGATATTCATCAGCCAGCACAAGCTCTGCAACCCATTCCAATCTCTTGGCCGTTCGCGGTCTGGGGGCTGGACATAGTGGGCAAGATCCCGAAGTCTGTCGGGGGACATGAGTATCTTTTCGTGGCTATTGACAAGTTCACAAAATGGTGGAGGTGATGCCAGTGCCAAGACAGACGGCCCAAACCGCCATCAAGTTCATCGAGGGGATCGTGTTCCGGTTCGGAGTGCCCAACAGGATCATCACGGACAATGGCTCCCAGTTCACCAGTCGAGCTTTCCTCAGCTTCTGCGAAGACATGGCATCAAGGTGTGCTTTGCCTCGGTGTCCTATCCAAGATGCAATGGGCAAGTTGAGCGAGCCAACGCAGAGGTCCTCAAGGGTCTGAAAACCAAGGCATTCGATAAGCTGGAAGACCGGGGCAAGAACTGGATCGAGCATCTACCAAGCGTCCTTTGGTCACTCAGGACCACGCCCAGCAGAGCCACTGGAGAAACGTCATTCTTCCTTGTCTATGGAGCAGAAGCAGTTCTGCCAACAGAACTCAAGCATGGATCCCCCGGTACTTGCCTCTGATGAAGAGGCTCAAGTGGAGAGAAGGATTGATGACATCAATTTCCTGGAAGAAGTGCGGTGTCGAGCATCCCTGCGATCGCTCGTTACCAACAACGCTCAGACGCTATCATGACCGCCATGTGCGAGCACGGCACTGGAGCCAGGAGACCTGGTCCTCCGGAAAAAGCAGAAACTTGATGGCATGAACAAGATGTCATCCAAGTGGGAAGGTCCATATCGGGTGACGCATACCCTGAGGCCTGGAGCAGTCTACCTGGAGGATGAGAAGGGCAGGCCGGAAGGCAACGCCTGGAACATCGAAAACCTCCGCAAATTCTACCCCTGATTACAAGCACGAATCGCAGATAGTTGCATCGACTAAGCACGCCTGAGGGGCTAGTGTTCTGTAATAGGGTGTAAGAATCGTCGCCAAGGAATAAAAGATAAGTTTTCAATTCCGTGAGCCTCAATTTTTGTCGTAAAATTGGTTACCCGCAACAACCCACAAGCAGGGGCTGATATGTGCCGGTGGCTGATGGGTCGATCGCGAGCACGCCTATCAGTAGGAGCTGCCACCCAGTCATGCCGTGCTGCCGCAGAAAGGAGGAATTGGGCAGTGATGTGCTTTAAAGCACATAAGCACAGAAATGCACAGTCAACTTTGCTTGCGGTTTGCTTTGGGTAAACATTTTCACGACACGAAGAGAGGGTCCTTTCTTTTCCTACTGAAAGTTTGCTATGTGTACGCCTCCCCGGGACAGAAACCTGCGAAGGAAGGTGGATAAGGAGCTGGATACCCGGGAGAGGCCCAGTAGATCAAAAGAGCAGCAAAAAACAGCTAAGTCTTTGCATTTGCATCTTAGGCATAATATCTCGCTTGGAGTCAATATACTATCAACCTGAGCATGCTTGACGGTCTATGAGAGCCTTTGCGGGGGCAATGCGTCCTCCCCTGTGAACGGTCCGTTTCCCTCTGGCCTAGTAACTGAGGCAGTGGAGTGAGTCCCCGGAAGGTATAGTGCTCCCAGGGGTATTACTACTGCAGCAGACAGTTAGAATACTTGTCACCTGAGGAGATCTCCTCATAAACTCGATGCGCGTTAGTGCAAGGGAAGATTTGGAAATGACCCCAGGAGTTGAGCATAGGACTGTATTCATATTTAATTTTCGAAGTTACATTCAAGCATTACATTCGGAGAAGCAACCTATAAACATATCTAGCCTATGCTACTAAAGGCCAGTCCAGGCGCCCTGGCTGTGCAGATCTGTTTGCTGTTTTCTGTCTGCCGGGTAAACTTTCTCTTCCGGGGATGCCTGGAGGAGAAAAGGGACGCCCGGCAGAATCTTCAGGGGTTTCAAGGATCTGAAGGTCCCCGGGCAAACCCCGGAACGTGCCGGCTGCAGAGGGCATGGACGCAGTCCAGGAACCTGTCCATGATGGCTTCTTCTTCCTGGATCAAGGAGGAAAACGATGAGGCACCAAGCCTTTCCCCATTTCCGGGCTCAGACGGAGCTAAAGGAAGCCTCACCTCAAAAACATCGTCAAGATCTCAAAGAAGTTCGAGCAGCCTTGGGTTGTGCGCAGCCTTCCTCCACAGCTTCGCAGTGATGGCGTCTTTCCGATTCGCCACAGCCACCGATGCGTCCATGGCCGCAGGCCCTGCTATATCCCCCACCGCGGGGAAAACAAGGGAATGTCGAGGGTGGATGGCAAGATCTACTCTGCCTCGGAAAGCCGATTTCACCGTGGAAACGTCGGAAGCCACCCCGGCATCTCCAGACATGGACTCCGCGCCGCCGGACATCGTCTACAACTCGTGCTTCGTAGAAAAGAGAAGTGGAGGCGAGTGAAGTGGAAGGGAGGAGTGTGCAGAAAAGGCTGGGCGCTGTGGAGCTTTTACAGGCTCTCCACCCTCCACCTACCGCTTGGCGTTCCAAGTGCCGCAGTAATGGGGACGCGTTTTGCAAAGAACCCGTTCTCATTCACATGGAGTACAAGGCAAAGGACACAGAATGAAGACAAGCTCTTCTTCGACAAGTAAAAAGACTACAACGGGATCCTACTTTTTGCAACAAAAGGTTCCGCTCCCGGGGACCCGAGAGCGCCGCCGTACAATGGAAGGCGCTACTTCTAGAAGTACGTGGACGAGGCCGTGAAGAAGGAGGTGAAGGAGATCTTCAGCGTCTCCTTCCGGGCCTCCCGCATCTTCAGAGCGACGAGCTCTCCTCCGCCTTGATGCTAGATGAGTTTTCCTCATCTTCATCCTCGTCGAAGGAGCTAGAGCTGCTGCTGCTCTCCCTACAGCACTCTACGTGTCCTCCAGTGACGTTGAAGATCTTCATGGAGAGCGTCGCGTCTCCGTCATACAGGAACGTCACACTCTGCCCCCGGGTTAACCGCCGAGAGCGAGAGAATGACTTCCATCCATGGCCCAGGAGCATGGAATCGTCGACGGTGTAGTCCGCCCAGACCTAGGAGGGGCCATTGGGGCAGCCTTCGACCTGTAGCCAGAAGCCAGAGGGCTTACCCTCCACCAAAGCCACCGCGAAGGAATCCGGAAGGCGCAAGCGGCTGCGAAGACGGCGGTCCAGATCCACCATGAACTCGAATGGAGCAAATCCCGTATGGACTGAGCTCCTTGGAAAAGGGGCGACCCGACCACGGCCGCCGCGACCGCCGCGGCCTCCTCGACCTCGACTTCGGGTCGCGCCGCGACCCCGGACAGACGGTCCATCCTCCGCCACAGCTGGAGAACGACGCGGAAGCCCTCTTCCCCTCCTCGCCGGCGCCATTGCAAACAGTGTTCCTTGGTGGATTGGGAAGCGGAAGGCAAGAAAGATAGCTAAGGGACTGAGGAACCCGTCCCGCTTTTATAGTGTGAGCTCCTACCCCAGCTGCTGTCTCCTCGTTTCTTCCGTTACCAGGAATCGAGGAGGCCAGATCAGTTATTCCCCCGAGCGGAATAACTCCAAGAAGACCAGGCGTCGGGGACCCACTTTGACCTCTTTTTTTGTCATAGCCCCGGCAGCAGCAGAAGCAAAGCCGCCGGGACCATGCCTGGGGGCTACTGTCACAACAGTGGAACATGGGGTTCCCCTAGTGCTGCCAAAGTGGGTCCACCGCCTATGGGCCCAACACGAAGATGGACATGACCAAGACACGGCGCAAGACCTGGCGGGCACCCCGCACGCCAGCCAAGACCACCAGGTGCAAGAGGACCCCCGGGTCCACCGCACCCCGGAAGCAGAGGAGGACCCGGAGAGCGCGAGACCTCGGCAGGGCCGGGTTCCCTCTCGGGTACCAGTCCGTACAAGCCGAAGATAGGGTTTCTACCACCCTCCAGAAGATGGTAGAAGATCCCAGAAGACTTGGGAAGCAAGGCGCAGGCAGGAGACACCACCTGCGGTGTGCCAGCCTTTACCCACATCGCTTTCCCCCAAAGGGTGGGGATCTCACCAAACCGGTGAAGGATACTTGGAGGAGGAGAGGCCACGTCTCCTCCTCCACCATAGAGAGGGGATTCTTCCCGCCAAGACCCCCTCACGCTCCTCGCATGACCTCTGTGGCATCCCCTTGTCTATGAAAAGAGGACCAAGGCATGGCGAGGAGGAAGAGAGAACAAGACAGATCCAAGGTAGAAGACACCCACGGATGCTAGCAGAGCAAGAACATCATAGAGATAGGTTAGGGCAGGGAAGAGAGGGAAGGTGATCTCCTCCGGGCATGGATCTTTCCTTCCTCTTCCTCTAACCAAAACCCCTACCGGGTACCTCGATGGAGACGCCATTGTAGCCGCACCATGATTCCTCCATCTATCCAGACATGCAAGAGTAGGGTTGTTAGCCTTCGGGCGGCCTGCACCTGGGTAGATCGTTGTGTCCCTTGCTTGTTTGCTCTACACGTCGAGATCGATAGAGAGTGAGGACTTGCCGGCGATCCCTCCATGGGAGACGTTTTCCAGCCTCCTTCGCGCCCCTACATAATCTACAAAGGGGGTGTCCGTCATCTCCGGTGTCCGTTCTTCGAGACGCGATAGTGTCATCCATGATTCTCTTGTTTGGAGATTTATGGGTAACACTCATGCAAATGAGCGTGGCATATTTAGAGGTTTCAGTCATATCTTGCCTTGAATTTAATTAACTTGAGTGTGTTGGCCAATTGTAGAATTATCTCATCATAAAATAAGTAAGAGAATGAGTCAATATGACTTGAAAATTAATAGTTTAAGGTTGAGATATAGTCTTGTAGGATAAAAAGTTGAGAAGGGTTAATAAAAAGGATATGAAACACTCTTGTTAGAATCTAGTATATTTTGAGCAAATTAATGATCATGGATATTTCAATACTTATGCTCTTGAAAGTGAATGAAAAGGAAGGCACCTGAAAATTCAGTTAGCCATGGAAAGTGTAAGATAAAGGTTGTATAGAGCATAGGAACTTGATTGAGATATCCATGACTAAAGTTTGCACCAGTTACTAGTGAAGTAATGGTGCAAACACTTTTATATCTATCTTTTCATTTGTCTTCTTTAAACTTGTTATCCAATGAGAGTTTTGTCTTTAAATTTCAGCAAAGTATAAAATATTATAATGCTTGCCATAAGGAGCAAAAGCATGTGAAAAATAGTATGATTCAACTGTCCAACATACAATGGTTGTTTGCTTTCAAAAGTAAGGGGTGATTGCTAGAGCTTCTATTTATGTTGCCCTCATGTGTATGAGTTTTAGTTCATTAATCTTACATTGCAACTGAATATGATGATGATACAATGCTCGTATTTATTTATCAACCATAAATCCATTGATGCATGTAATGATCTATCTCCTTACTTACTCAAGGACGAGTAAAGGTTTAAGCTTGGGGAGTTGATACGTGCATTTTGTATCATCATTTATACAACTTTTATTGTCATATTAGGATGTTATTTGCATTGTTATATCATTGTTTTTACATGTTTAGATTATTTATGGGACTTTCATACAAAGTCCCTATTTTTGTTATTTAATTTCTGGGAGGCAGAAACCTCCTTTTTCTTGTTTTTAATGTTTCAGGAGCTACATGGACCCAAATAATAATAGAAAAATTGCACAGCTGGTTTTCAATCGGAAGAATGACGGAGGAAAGAAGATCGAAGGGAGGAGAGCCACGAGGCCCAAAAGAGGTGGGCCCACAGGGCCAGATTCTTTGGCCGCGTGGGGCCCACTAAAATCGGTCTCGGGCACCTCCTCGCTCGGGGCTTTTTTGCGACGCCTTCATCTCGCCCGAAAAGTTACGCCCTAATTTTATCAAGACCATCCGAGGCCGCGGCGGCGGCGAAACTCCTGGTTCCCTCCGTGGGGGATCAGATCCTGCTGCTCTGGAGCTCCGGAGAAGGGGGAAATCATTGTTATCGTCATCACCTCTCCTCCTTGGCGTGGGAGGAGGCCTCTACATCATCACCCCCATCAAGACCAGCACCATCTCCATCATCATCTCCGTGATCCACTCTGTTCCCCTCATAGTGTGAGAGTTGTTATACCCTAGATACTTGTCTTGTACTATTATTCATGTTTGTGATGGAGTACTTGTCATTATTTGGAGGTGGAGTTATATTTTCAGATTTTGTTGTACCATTTATGCCACTGAATATTATCATGTTTGCATGTTGTGAGTAGTTCCGTATGTTCCTGAGGGCATAGGATGAATTGGCAGTGATTTATATATGACATGTGTTGGTATTTTGTCTAGTGTTTATCTTTTTATGTGATTCTACGAGTGTGTTGTGCGAACGTCGACTGCACAACACTTCACCTATATGGGCTCTCGTAGAAGAACATCGTAGTGTAATGAATGGAGGGAGACTTGGGAGGATATGTAAACCTGAGACCGAGTCATGAAGTTACATTATGAGGGTATTAGTACTACAATTGATCTCCTGCACTTGGGAGTCATCACATGTTCATTTGAGTGCCGTTTTAGGCCACTCTCATTTGCTGATAAGGGACGCGATTCTGCAATTTTATCGAGCTCATCAATAATGGAACACATGCGCTCCTTTTCTTTCTTAAGCATACCAGTTGTGTGCCGTGCCCATCCATGCAGGATTTACGCAAATTGCGCATCTTTCCATTCCATCGTTGAATAGCATTGTTGCCCCCAACCGGTTGAGCCCATATCCTTTTAACTAAGTCATCAAAACCATCACGTAAAAACCATCCTAATTCCAATTTGAATTGGGGCTTAACGATCGGTTTCAATGCACCAGTAGAAAGGAATATAGGGGCATGATCCGAAAAAGCCTCAATTCGTTTTAAAGCCCGAACCGATACCAATGGATATTTATCCTCCCAACGAGAATCCATCAGTACCCGGTCCAACTTTTCGAACGTCGGCTCTGGGCGACTATTAGCCCAAGTGAATTGTCTCCCCGTCATATGAGCCTCCCTCAGAGACCAATAACCATCAAATCTGCCTTTGCTTTTCTCGTGACGGTATCTCAACAAGTTGAAATCCCCTTCTATAAGAATAGGGTGTGGGTTATCCTTAGCTAAGTTAACCAATTCTCGAAGAAAAGCAACCTTATATTCTTCTTGGGCAGCACCGTACACAACAACCAAACTCCATACAAAGTTGTCGGATTTGTTTCGGATATGAAATTTAATGTGGAACTCACCGTCCGAATGGTCCAACAACTCCATGGTATCAGTTTTTATGCCGAGTAACATGTCGCCCGATCTTCCTCGAGGGGGACAAGAATGCCAAGTGAACTCCACACCACCAGAAAGGCGATCTAGTAGAGTGCTTGGAAAATCTCGTCTACCCGTCTCAGAAATAGCCAAAAAATCCTACTTGTAATCCCTCACATGATGCGCAATATTTAAATGTTTAGTTAAGTCGCCTAGACCTCTGCTATTATCAAATATGCCATTCATTGGGAAACTATTGGGGATTTTGACTTTCTCACTCTTTTGCGCGAAGATTGGTTCTTTTTACTTTTAGTGGATTTAGATCTCCGGCCAGTAGCATACAGGTCATCAAAAGATCCCAGCTGAGCCTCGTCCAAATCCAACTCTGTAACCTCTCCTACAAGATGTGATAGAAGCTGTCTATCTAATGTGTCATTTGCTTCATCATCATCTATAGGAGGAGGTACCGGCTTACTCTAAACACTAGGTGATACCTTACGGCGATCTTATTCTACATGTCTCAATAATTAGCCGATAAAACCACTTCCTTTTCGTTCCTCCCTAAACTGACGCCAACACTGGAAAGGTTTGCGGAAATTTTAGACGGCGAAAAAGAAAGGAAAGACTTCTGGGATGGAGACATACCAGGAGGCGGAGTGGAGAACAGTCATGCCTTATGCCGCATTGCCTTGGTGATGGTACCCTCATCCATCGCCGATGCACCGTCCATCCCCATCCGGTGGCGTTCACTACGCCTAGGCATAGCCGTAGGTAGCGAACATCCCCCAGTAGGTGCTTCCGTGATGGGAGAGGGTGGTGGCATTGTAGCAACCCTCCCCTTCACAGAGGCCACCGAAGTAGGACACGGAGACGACAGAGACACCATAGAGGAAGGGAAAGTCGGAGTAGCAGCCCCCACCACTATGGTGTCCGACGTCGTCATCGGCAAGCTCGCGTCGGCGGCCACCATGGGGCAGCCTAGCGAGCCCACCGTCAGCTCCTTGATCACTGCCTTGATGTGGCTGCTCTCAAAGGCAACAACCATGTCAAAGCAGTCCACCGCACAGGCGGGCGCCAGCGGCCCAGCTACTGCCAGCGGCAGCTGTGCAGCAGCTCCAGTACCCGCCGCACGGGCGAGCAGCAGCGGCCTGCTGCTCACGTCACCAGTCTGCACGCAAGGACGGGAAACGGGCCGCTCCACCTCGCCCGGCTCATCCCCGCCAGCTGCAGACGGTGACCGGAGGGCAGCGCATACGGTTCCGTCGCCCGGCAGCCCAGAACAGCCCGAGGAAGATGGGCTGAAATCAGCAGCGGCTCCATGCACAGGAAAAGGACAAGTGTTTTTTCCATTTCTGCACTATCTCGATGCCTCTCAAAGTCTTCGGGGTTAGGGTTGAAGGGGGTAACAGCCACACCCTCCAGCACGACCACCACCGCTGCTCCGTGCACATGTCCACCCCCTCCGGCCGGGCTAGGCTCAACCGTCATGTTCGAAGCATCCGCCCCATTATTGGACAGACCATCTTCTCCATATTGACCTCCCAAGTTGTCATCCCCCATGCCATTATCATCAGAGTCATCCTTGCCCTTGCGTTGCCACATGAAAGGCACAAAATCCGCCTCCGATACATAATCATCAGCCTCCGGACGAAGGTAAAGTCATAGCCCTTAAGTCGCAGCACTTCAGCAGTCGATATGAAAGGGCCCAACTCATCGATGTCTTTGAAGCAATCTCCTGTCAACATCCCAACCAAGATACGGACCACACCTCTACGTCTGAGAGAAAACATGTCCACATCTATCGTAGTGTCGCAAACCCCAGAAGTGTCGCAAAGGGTTAGGAACACCGGTGACATGCACCCAAGTCTGAACCAACTCCGACATATGTTGTACATCCACTGACTTCCACTCGCTGAAAATGAGCTAGGTTGCTTGAGACGGGATGCCAAGCTCGACACCAATGAACCGCATTAGGTCTACCTTGGACGGGAAATTCAAAGTGAATGAGTTGTCTCCATTAGGGATTGCCTCCCAACACCAGCACCGAGCCGGGCACAGCCGAGCGACCTGAGCTTCCACCTGTTTCGCCGTGGCAGCCACACCCTGCACAGTCACAAGAGCCACAAGGGTATTTTTCGTGTAACCTCCGCCATGTATAGGTTATCAGGAAACTGAGTGAACATGGTGTCTAGTTGCCCATGGCCAGAAACAAACACAGAGGGTCTCGGCAACTTCAGCGTTGGACACATCGGAGTCGGGTGCTTTGCATTGTCACATATATAGCAGTAATGTTTCACTGGACACTCCTTAGTCGCATGCTCGTTGACGGCGCATTTCCAGCACCACCCTTTGGCCTTCTTGATACCTTGCGGAATTGCATTAGGTGCTGCCACTGCAACCACATTCTGTGTCGCGACGGCGAGAGTGGCAGCCGGCTGTCCTGTCCCCGTGTTCATGGGTTGCATTCCTGCCCTTGCTGCTGCACCATGTTCTCCTGGACTTGATTGAATTGCACAGCCACCGGCTGCACACCTAGCTGCTGCCCTTGTATCGCATTCGCCGCATGGTTGTTTCGCTTCTTCTTCCTCCTCGGCGCTTGAGCGGCTGTTTCGTAGGCAAACCCCGCAGGAGGGGGAGGTCCGCCCGCAGCCCCCTGGAACTGCTGCCCGGGGTGATCCGCGCCGTGCTGCAACCCCGCCGCCTCAGCCCCCTGGAGCTGCTGCCCAAGAGGAGCCACGCCGTGTGGGATCAACGCCGCACCATGCTGGCCGGCATCCGCACCATGAAACCCAGCACCAGGGCCCTGCTGATGGCCTTGCGCCGCTCCGTACTGCGACGCGCCAGCACCCGGAGGAGCCACGCCATACTGCCCCCCCTTGCGCCCTGGTGAGCCGCGCCACGGTGTCTCGGCGCGTAGGTCGGGTGGCCCGTCGAGTTGCCGTAGTAGCCTCCAGCGCCGCGGCCATGTCCACAAGCGTCGCGCCCATTACCTCCAGCACCGCGGCCTTGTGCGCCTGGGGCAGCCGCTGGAGCCCATCCCGGAGGACCGGGGAAACCCGGTGGTGCCGCCATTGGGGCCGGGGACGTGGCAACCGCAGCGAAGGAACGCTGCAGCGGTTGGACAGACCTTGCATCGTGAAGAGAGGGCGACGGAGTTGGAGACGAAGATTGCCGTGGGTCGGAGGCGGCGATCGAAGGAAACACGGTCGTGGACGATTGGGAGAGGTGAGCCCTTGAGTTCTTCCAAAGCCCAGCGTACCGACGACCGAGATGAAGCTACGGGGACGGACGGCCGATGGAGGCCTGCACCTGGGGCCCACCTGGCAGCGACCAAAGTTTTTCAATTTCTGGAGCCGCCTCCGCATCCGTCTTCTCCGCCGCGATCAGCGCAGACCCGGTGAACTTGGCCTCAAGCGCCGCCGGAGGTGGCCCCAACTCCGGCAGGAAGTCCCCAAGGCACGGAGGTGGCGTGATCCGAGGTCGGGGGTAGAGGACCACGCCACCCCATGCAAAACCTCGGCGCCCGTAACACACGATCTTGTGGCAGGCATCTCCGTTCTTGCTCAGGCGGCGGTCCGGCAGCTCCCCTTGCTCCTTGTTCATCATCCGACCCGCACAAAGAAGACAAATCCATACCTCTCTGGTCCACGGCACTGAGCGGAGAGGAATTCTCCCAAGCCCGCGATGCTGGCGTGGGGAAGGCTACCTTCTCCCATAACTCACGCTCGATCTCATCGTCGGTCTTCGGCGGTCGGCGAACATCATCGCGAGACACCAGCCAATCATCCGCAAGAGCCTCTTCCGCGGCGGACATGGCCACGAGATCCACGTCGCCCAGTGGGACGCCGTCGTCGAGTCCTGACGGATCCGCATGGACATCGCCTAGGCAGGTAAACTGCGATCCCGTGGCTGCAGACTCCCACGCCGGCGGCGCAAGCGTTTTCCGACGTCGTCCACCGCCTGTAGCCGCCAGCAGCGAGTCTCCGGCGCTGGTCCAAAACCGGCCCGTCAGCTGTGCCACGGGCGCGCCGCCGGTCCCCGCATCACTAGAGCCCTCAGACATATCGTTAAAAGAATTGGCGATATGACTTACTGGACATGAGCGTCAATAAAATTGAAACTGAGCTAGTGTTCATATCACTGATTAGGATGCCAAGAGGTCCCATGTCATAGTCCAGAGGTGTTATTGGGGAAGAAGAAAAAGAGGATGCAAAATAAAAAGAGTGTGTCTTATAAAAAAATTGGAAGAAAATATGATGTCAAAATAAAATGGAAGAAAATAGATCAAAAGAAGCCCATCAAGGTCGGCCCATGAAATAAATGGTCCAATGCCTAGCTATGAAAAATCTGCAAGAAGATGAAAACAAATTTCAAAGTCAGTATTTTTTTGTCAACCAAATTTAGTAAAGAATGTTACGACTAGGATATGCTGCTTCTGATTTTTCTTTCTGGTGGTTATTTTCGAAAAAAGATGGGTAAAAAGACCCAAGTATTGATAAAGTTAATTAGAAAAACACAATGGGAGAAACAAAATCGACACATGAACACGTAAGTGGCAACCGTCGTAGTAGTGCAAGCCAAATCCATTTGATGATCGATCATTGCGAAGGAACATTTGTGAGCACATGCATTTTAACAACAACAGAAAATTGGTTCAAACACGGGATGCCAGTAGTAAGTAACACGTGTCTTCAATGCCATCGAATTTCATTGCAAACTGAAGTTGTACACTAAGATATTTTTCAACATGATTCAACATGATCCAGCCAAAAGGAAAATTGTCAAAAATGTTAAAATTATTCAACATGATCCAGCCAAAAGGAAAATTGTCAAAAATGTTAAAATGATTCAACATGATCGAAGGACTGTATTAACACGCGCCGATGATAAAGGTCGAGTCTACCGAATACAGATAGTAGACGTACGATCTACCTAGGATACGATCTTGACACACCCAAGATCTCTCGATCGGGTTGTCAAACGGAAAAGGACATGAGATATGACACCATGCCACTTCGACATCGATGTACAGTCGAGCAGGACAGTGCTGCACTCGGTTACACCAGCATAGGACATGCGCAGCATTTTGTTGGGAGAGATCTAGTCCAGTTCTAGCCACACCTAGCTTTGGGTCAAGCTACAATGCTCCCAACAAAAGGAGAGGGACAGATATGTGATGGGCAAGAAATGAGAGAACATGTGGAGGTAGTGGAGCTACTGTGTACAGAAAAAAGGTCCACAATGGTTTATCCTAGGGGCTAGGGCCATTCTGCACCCTCGTCGCACGTTCTTGATTAATTAGGGGACGGAAATCACCGGAAATTATACAAAGAGAGAAGACGAAAAACATTTGTAATTGATGAATAAATTGATGAAGCAATATCTTCATATACTTTTAGAAAGGACGCATCATATTTTTATAGTGCTCTCGTTGCATCAACCTTGTTTTTAGTTTGATGACTCCGTCTCTTCGCATGTCGTCCTATGCCTCCGCAGGGTGACTGGGGGAGAAATCCAAGCCCCCTGCCCCCACCACCCCTCCTCCCTCCCCTCCCCTAGTCGTCCCCGGAGGCGGCTTCCGGTAAATACTGACCACCGCTGAATGGGACGGTGCGCCCTCTCGTGCCTCACGATCGTAGCGCGGTTGGGAGGAGTAGGGCTGGTGGAAGATTGGATCGATAGTGGAATCTCCTCCTGGCGACGTGGCGTGCTTCGAGTGCTTAGCGGGCAGGGTGGCCTTGGAAGGGGCGTCGATCGACCTGCAGCGAAAGGATCCGAGAGGAGCGGCTAGACATGGAGGTGATACATTCTCTATTATGAAAGGACAATTATGGAGGTGGCTCTTTGTGGCAACGTCGAGGGGCGGTTTATTACGGGATCCCGCGCCTAGGTTCGTCGTAGGAGGCCCGTGGTGACTGGATCTTTCTTCGACATCGACGACGCTAGATGCGGGAGATGGTGGCGTCACCGACCTCGCAATTGGTGGTGTCTCCTAGTGTGCATATTTCAATCCAAAATTTGAATGATTTAGGCTAAAAAATAATATAAATCTGGCAAAATTTGATGTTTAAAGTTGTGAACTGTTCCCTGACCGAGATTTACCGATTTATCACTTTTTGTGCAGGCTGAAATGATTCGAATTAAAAAGTTTCACACTTGTAGAATATCATAACATTATTAGCTATGATTTTTCTGATTTTTTAAGCTTATGTGTAAATTTTGAACTTTTTGAAAAATGAACAACATGGAACGCGGGCCCTGAAACGCCTGACTCACCTTTTCCTTTTAGATTCGACAATGGCGATAAATGTGTTCCCCATAACGCGCATGTTCTGCATTGTCTATTCTTCCATTCCAGAACGCAAGCTCAAACAAATAGCAATTAGCACTTTGACCTCAAATCCTCACACAAGAAATTAGTAACTCTATTTTTCAGTAGTGATTATGACACGGCATGGCATCCAGTATGCACTGTTCCTGTCTCAGGATCAGGGGAGGCGAACCCGGCCGCTATTTAGGGTGGTTCAACACTTTGAACATGGAGCTAGCTACGAGAAACATTAGCTGCTTAGCTAGAGCCAGTGTCTTAACTTTTGCTTATGTGTGGATCCCGGACTGATTGATATGGTTGAACACCAGAGATTCCCCAGAAAGCAGGGGAAGAAATATCCATGCAGATGCATGCACATCTATCTACAAGTTTCGGAGTCTATGGTTTATGTGGGGTTCTAGTTAGCTCAACGGAATAAAATTATATTTCATCCATTCCTCATTAATATTCTTGATTGAATATCATTACTCTGAGGAAAGTTCTCCCTGGAATACATCTAAGCAAAAACGAACGAAAACAAAATGGCAAAGATCTCCATGTGATGTGAACACCCTGGTCAATGCCGAGTTCTAAAAGTGATTGTGTTTGTTGTCAGTATGTTTTTATACGATATCTCACTGGTCCATTGATCTGTCATGCATCAACGAGGTAGTTGTGATGGAGCTTGTTATACAGCAAATCTGTAAATGTCTCATAATTAAAGTATTGGCCTTGGCAATATTAAGTTGTACTCCGAAGCTCTTGTCAGTTGAAAGGTCATTTCTTGAATTGAAGGAATTGTGTGTCAAGCAAAATCAACACCCTGGTCAAGACATATTTGATTACAAACCCAGTGCCATGCCAACACTAAGCATACTAAAGTTGTTTTTCATTCCTATATATGCAGGAGCAAGTAACTAAAAGAGTTTTGATTGTGAGTTCATCTTGTCGAAGATGAAATTGCCGATCTGTTCACAAAGCCGGCAATCAGACAGATGTTATACCGCTCTAGAAACAATCAAATCTTTTAAATCAAAATTCAATTTGCGGGGACATGTTATGATACTAACTGATTTGGTTAGTTTAAATAGCGGGTTTCCTTTCCTACCTCTAATGGATATCATGTACATTGTAACGATCATATGCATGTCTAATGGAGAGAAAGGCCGACAGGCCATTTATGCCAAATTAGGGTATAAACTATTTGAACTTTGCGGCAACAAATAATATTCCACTTGCTTAATTGATATGTCCATTTATGTTTATCACTTTGCCGAAAAAAATATGGATCTCGGTTGTTGCTAATTCAGAGGATAGCAACACGTGTCTCACGTAAAGACTATGTATACAGCAGGGCATTATTGAAGCATCGAGCTATATTACACCGGCATTTTTTCTCTAAACGAAACAGTAGCTTAAGAACTCACATCGCCTCTTTTTTTTGAGAAAGTACTGACACGGGAGAGCATTGAAACAGAGAGTGCGCTCGATCGATCGCTGCATTGTCCATTCATCTACACTAACCATATTGGTTGCTTGGAAGCTAACCATTTATCCCTTGCCTTTGACCAGTGCATGGGTTGTACATTGGTTGTTGTTAAATTGATGTGTTAACTGTGGCAGACAGTGACGTATTCTATCAGAATTTGAGGCATATTTCGTGTTGCTTAGCGACAGTATTTTAGTACTAGTAGTATTATTGGTCAAAACTGAAGATTTCGCGACAGGCGGCGTTCGTTGAACGCATGGGAACATCTGCCATGGAGAAACATGACGACACTGAACCCATATCTTAAGAAATTAGAAACTTCATGATCAAATCAGCCACAAACAGCTTTGCATAAGAAAACAAGATGGGATCTTTGCCCTTTACCCGGCCGGAACCTCTGTAGTATAAACAAACACGAAGCTGCGCGCAAAAGTTGGGGCAGCTAGATTTAGTCCGAGTACTCGAGCGGAGGAATGCTCCCTGGACGATCTTGACCAGAAAGCGTTGCTAGACTCGTACGAAAACACGATTGGTTCCAGTAGTGTTGTTCCAGCCTAGAGAAAATAATAATCGAATCTGAATCCCAGCCCAACTTTTTAAGTACACCTGCTTGCACTAAAGCAGCCTATTTTATTAAGCTCTGTATATAGTAGGTACGGAGTACTATATTTCTTCTCTCGTAAAAGGTCCGTGGCGCAAATTTCCTTAGAAATGCATAAGCACTTTTGCTTGGATCCTGTTGGACGTTAGGAAGAAAGCCGCGTCTCTGCGTAGGTCGCTCGATACGGCGGATTGGGAGAACTTGCCTGTGGCAAGATGGTTAGGAGGGTGGTTGTACCCCTAGCCCACCAGAGTTCAAACCCTAGGTTTGACGTTGATGTTTCTCATTTAGGCGGAATATTCTTTCAGTGGGAGGCGACGTTCCCGTCGACAGCGAGGCGCCCGTGGTGACTTCGTCAATCTCAAGACCCAACCGTCGGCTCAGTCTTTCGGAGGTGCTCATAGGGTAGGGTGTGCGTGTGTGCGTTCATAGGGGTGAGTGTATGCGTGTGTATGTGAGCGTCTGCGTTGTACCGTGTTTCTCAAAAAAAAAAGATACGGCGGATTGGTGGTAATCAAGGCTGCATCTCCGGCTCCCGGTCGAGTAGCACATTACCAGGAGGTGGTGAACGCTCTGTTTTCTCCATTGCCAGCCGCGCGTTCATCTGATGTGAGCACCTGTCTAGCATATATTGAAAAAGTGCTCAAATTTCAACCTAAAAATAAAAGGTGCCCAAACCCGTTTATTTGTAGTATTTGGTCGAGAGAGACGTATGGAATAGATCCGCAAAGGGGGCTTGACAAAAAAGTATTTTCCAGCTTTATCATCTACATACCACACAAAACCAGTTTGGGAGTAGATTTTGTGGTGAGCGTGAAATGAGTCAACGCTCTTCTTGGCGCTGGCATCACGACTTCCGAGATCGATTCTATGACCATGAGACTTGATTTTAGCGACAACCTACCATTCCCTACGAGAAGGATTCCAACATTTTTTTTGCGGAATTGTCGCATGTTTGAGGCCAAAATGCCCATGAGACCACTTTCATGGGAGAAGGCAGGTCGTGGCGGGGAGCCAGCGCTAGGAGAGCGAGGCGAGGGCCGAGACGAGCAGGGGTGGCCGTGCTCGCAATCTCTCCATGGCAGTATCTCCATGGGAGGAGGGTCAAGACAGGGAGGCCAGCGTTAGAAGGGATAGGCGAGGGCCTAAATCGGACAGGAAGGCGATGAGAGCCGGCGGCCTTAATTCCTACAAACTCATTGGAAAGATAAAGAAAAGAAAAGAAAATATAGTTCTCCGAAATCTGTTTCACACGGACTTCACAGAATCGGTAACACATTTTTCGGTTCGCGTTTTTCCGTTATCTCGAGAGGACCTCGTCGCTTGCTCCAAGTAAAATTCAATGGCACTCATGCGGTAAGTAACTCTCGTCTCAAACGCACATTCACACTGCCACCACTTAACACCAGAAATTCAGACAACATCTAGCGAGAGAGACAGATTCAACAACTGTTGGCTCGTACAGTACGTACTTCATACTAGAACCGGGACATGTGTATGGTGGCTGTGTAATTACAGGCAACCTGCAACTCAATTCATTGCGCGAGCTAACCGAACGTTTGTCCTCTGCCGAACCATTAATACCGGCGCGCGCACCGCGACCACCTCGCGCCACTCCCGCCACCAAAATACAGGACGCCCACATAAATTCCCTAGCTTCCGTCGAGTTTTTCCAGCATCCTATTTCAACTTTCGAAATCTTCTTGGCTCCGGATAGCAAATTCGTACCACTTTGTGGGGATCAAGCGTACGCACCTAATAGTTGATGCCGTAGCTGTAATGTCTGAATTGTTTTGGCTCCGACGAAACGTGCTTGGTAGTTGCATGGTACTTGGAGTATTTAGAGCAAGTCCAGCAATTCCCTTATATTGTCTCCCCTATATGTTCATATAGGGGATTCCCCTAAAAAGATCCCTCTCCTATATTTTTGTCATCTCCAGCAGTTCCCCTATATCATCTCCCCTATATCACATTCAACTATATTTAAACAATATTTTGTAACTAACTTCAGTTATTTCTGTAACCGCCGTAATTCGTACGGCAGTATCTCCAACGGATAGTTTTGAACAACACTATTTCTAACGGCTAGATTTCGAACAGTGTTTTTTTGAACGGCTAGTTTTTGAACAGTGTTGTTTCTAACGGCTAGTTTTTTAACAGTGTTTTTTCTAACGGCTAGTTTTCAGGTCTATATATACAGCTCCATCCCTCACATATCCCTCACACCTGGTTCTGTCTCTACTTTCACACTTCTCTCAATCTCTTTGTATACACCCGCCCACAAAAATGAGTCGCCGCCGCAGCATGGCCATGCGAATGTGCATGGAGGAGTCGTCGTCGTCCGACGATGAGGAGCTCTATGCGATGGCTGTTGTCGTAGGTCAGCAAGAGCAGGACCATTTGAATGCTCCACGCCATGGCGGTTCCGTGCCGGGACGCCAAGTAATTGACCGAGATAGAGCAGAGGTTGTAGCAGACTCCACAGAGACTACTTTGCTGAAGTAGGCGGCTACCCCGCGAGGCTATTTCGCCAAAGGTACGCAATTGTTACTATTGTTCATTTATGCCTTTCTTCTTGATTTGTGTCTCATTCATGATTTTGTTGTTCTAGGTTTAGAATGCATCGTCCTTTGTTTTTACACATAGCGGGTGCTGTCGAACGACATGATACGTGGTTTGAGCAAGAAAGAAACCATGCTGGTGTTCTTGGATTACATCCTTTGCAAAAGATGACTGCGGTTTTTCGGATGCTTGCTTATGGAATATCAGCTGATGCTACAGATGAATATTGTCGGCTAGGGAAGAGCACCGCTTTAGAAAGTCTTAGAAGGTTTGTGAGAGCTGTCATTGAAATTTTTGGTGATGAGTACCTCAGATCTCCAAATGTTGATGATACTGCCAGGTTACTTGCTATTGGAGAGCAAAGGGGTTTTCCAGGTATGCTAGGGAGCATAGATTGTATGCATTGGAAGTGGAAAAATTGCCCTAGTGGACACCAAGGTTTTTTTCAGGGCCATATTCGTGAACCTACAATCATTCTTGAAGCTGTTGCTTCACAAGATCTTTGGATTTGGCATTCCTTTTTTGGTTTACCGGGGTCTCTGAATGATATTAATGTTCTTCACCGTTCCCCTGTCTTTGCAAAGCTAACTGAAGGTGAAGCTCCGGAAGTGAATTACAACATCAATGGGCACAACTATTCAATGGGGTATTATCTTGCAGATGGCATATATCCAGAGTGGGCAACATTTGTGAAGACAATACAAAATCCGAAAGGAAAAAAGAAGAAATGTTTCTCCCAAAATCAGGAGGGTTGTAGGAAAGATATAGAACGAGCCTTTGGAGTTCTCCAAGCTCGTTTTGCCATTGTTCGTGGACCGGCGAGGTTTTGGGATCAAGAGACACTTGGAGATATTATGACAGCTTGTATCATCATGCATAATATGATAATTGAGAATGAGCGTCACACTCATGAAGAAGACTACAATTATGAAAATATGGGGGAAATGGCAACAATCTCTCACCAACACTCGACTGCTTTTTCTCAGTTTCTTCAGTTCAATAGAGAGATCCGAGACAAACAAGTTCACTCTCAGCTCCAACAAGACCTAGTTGAGCATCAATGGCAGATCCAAGGAAATGTGATGTAGTTTTTTTTTTCTAATAGTACCCCTATGTAGTACTTTAAATTATGTACCCCTATGTAGTACTTTAAATTATCTACCCATATGTAGTACTTTAAATTATGTACCCCTATGTAGTACTTTAAATTATCTACCCATATGTAGTACTTTGAAATATGCAGTAATGGCACATATGTAATAATTTAGTCCATACAACATATGTCTCATGTCTAACAAAACAAGAAATTAGTCCATACAACAACTTTTTCGAAGCTCAAACAGATGAGTTTCGAGCGATGATCTGACTCCGTAATAGCTTGTAGTATTGTTGTTGTTGCTCATCCATACCACTAATGTCCATGTTCATTATTTCACGGTCTTGTGCAACAGTCTTGAGTCTAACCTTTTCTTGTTCTAGTGCCAAGTGCTGCTCCTTTATGGCACGATTTTTCCTTTCTTCTTCCAACCTTTCTTCTTCCATCTCTTTTTCTCTAGCAATGGATATATTAAACCTCTCTTGTCTCAATGCCTCCCTTGAGAGCGCCTCCTCTCTCCTTGACGAAAACAGATTGCCCAATGTCTCCATGACAGCACTCTCACTTGTAGAAAGTTATACAGTACTCTATTTAACTGATCCACTAGGTGATTCTGACTTAGTAATTTGTGCCTCTTAAGAGATAAAAATTGGCATGCAATATTATCTCTCATATTAGTGGCATGGAGATACTAAAATACAGTACTCGAATTGTAGAAAGTTATGCCCAGGATCAAGATAAGAAACTAAGCAAATATTGACATTCAATCTTCTATGAGCACTAATTCAACTAGTGATTGAAATTATTTCTAGTTTCTAGCAGTATAAGTAACTCAGTAAATGCAAGAATCCATAGTTTCGGCAGCTCAACATCAAGGGAGAGAATGGCATGGACCCAATCCAAAGGCAGGAGCTTCAGCTCGTAACTACGGCAGACCCAATCCATAGTGGAAGCCAGTGGAGATAAAGGAAGGAGAGGATGAGGGAAGCAGCGAAGAGGCCGCAGTACGCGAGGCGGGCTGAGTGGCGGGTGACGGACGAGGCCGCCGACGTGCAGAGGTTGCAGGCGCAGCCTGCGCAGGCGCAGCCTGCGCAGGTGGACGCCAGGCACGACGCGCACCACATCTTCCCTCCGCCCGCCTCCTCCCTCCTCCTCCGCGGCTCCTTCCTCGCCTCCAGCCGCAGCACGCCGCCGCCGCCGGCCACCGGCTCTTCTCCCTTGCCCGCACGCCGCCTCCTCCGGCCCTGCTCGTCCCCGACCACCGCGCCGCGACCCCGTCTCCAGGCCTCTCGGAAGTGGCCGCGCCGCCCGCCCCACGTGCTCGAGCACGCCGCCATCTCCATCTCCTCTTCGGTCACCTCCATGGCCTCCTCCACGGCTCGCCTCTCCCTCTCCTTCTCCTTCCTCTCCCGCGTCCGCTTCTCCCTCCTCGCCACCGCGTCCAGCACCGCGGTGTCCACCTCCGCCTCCGGCCCCCTCTCACCACCCTTCCTCCGCACCGTCCAGAACGACAGCGCCATGAGCGACAGAGCCAGCCCGTCCCCCGCCCGGAGCTCGCCCCCACCGCATCCCACCCTTCCCTCCTCTCTCCACTCGATCTGGAGGTCGATTTCGCCCAGAAATTGAAGAACAAAAGGGAGAGGAGACGAACCTGCTGCTCGCGTCGATGGCGTGCTGGCGGGAGGGATTCTTCCGAGAGCGAGCGATTGCTCGCGTCGATGGATTGGGGATGCCTCCACCGCCCCGATGCGTAGGGGAGAGCGAGGTCTCGGTCGGGGACGCCGATGGAGCGGGGACACGGGTAGGGGAACTGCTGGAGGCGTTTTTTCTTTCTCTCTCCCCTATTTTTCCTATCGGGGACCGTATGGGGGAATTGCTGGACTTGCTCTTAAAGTAGTGTCGACCTCATCCAGTGCAAATATGTGGGAATCGATTTCAAATTTTCTTCGGTAATTTTTACGTTTTACCTTACGGTTGTAATCCTATAGACATGTTATCCCATTTGGTTTAATCCGTTGTTTTATGGTGATCCAAAATCGTATATACTGATAAAGGCTAACTTGTAACGAGGAGAGCAGAGCGTACCGGAGTTAGAAGTCAGACTGCTGCCGATTTAGGGTTTTGCCCACTATAAATACATCTTGTAAGTCACCGGTTGGGGTAAGCCATACATTGTAAAGTCACGGCGTTTGTAGCCTCACCCGATATAGTGAAGTATTGATGGCTGACGCCTGTGGTTTTTTCTCAAGGGAGGGGTTTTTGCGTTGAATATCGTGTCGCCGTTGATTTGATCTTCCGCATATTCATCATTTTCTTGCTATCGTTTATAACATAATCTACTTCCTAATTATTTAGAATGTTGTCAACGCATTCAATTGATAAAATTTTCAAACTGAAAAATAGTTCCACTTACTTAATAAGTCTCATATTACAGATCCTAACCTGGCCGATGGTTAATGGTTGAGGCATAGTTTTATCAGCGAGTAGCTAATTTATCGAGGTAGCATAAGGGCCAAAAAAAACCTCCCAAGATGTGTTTTTCGTCGGTGTCTGCAAAGTGCACGGATTTTTTTTACAGCCATCTAGCTAAGCAGATATAAGCATTGTGTCAGCCAGAATGTGTTGTAGTGTTCTGGCATCACCAGGGGCTCATGATAGTTGGTATCCAAGTTCCAATCCGCCGAGTGTTGTGGCATGTGGAACGATCTTCAACCACAAGGGTTTCATCTTGATTCGCCGGTGACGTTGGTCGCCTCAACAGTAAAGTACGCGACAACGCTTTTCAGTCTTGACGTGCGGTTGACTCTCTTCATCCAGGCTTAGCTAATTTTGCAATGTCGGTGTATATGCTTTGGATCGTCGCATCGATCGAGTATATCATGACAGCGTTTGGTGATTCTCGCCATAGTTATAATGACTCGCTGGCTACGGTGACGTGGAGAAGGTATATACCGAGTTAGGTCGCACTGTAATCGGTTTGAGCACGTCGGAGAAGCCAACAAACATCCCTTGGGTCTATTTGTAATTATTATTGTTATCGAGAGAATTGCTGTAAGGCTTGGACTTTGGCGTATGATTTTTCATCACCGTGGTAGAAAATAAGTTCAAATTGAAACATAAAAGATTGCAATAGTGGCAATGATATTAAATAAGACCGCCAGAAACAAATGATAAATGCGACAGCGCCATGAGTTGACCAATCTATTGAAACATAAAAGATTGCAATAGTACACGACTTGTGGTGGCGTATATGCGTCTACGTCATACTACTTGAATTTGTAGAAGTAAGAAGTCGGCAACATGAGGCATACCGAAATTCCTTGGATGGCCCCCGCAATTATTATTTTTCCTTTGATGGACTAAAATAGTTACCCAATTACCAGATGTTCCTTTTTGGAGAACTGATCAAGGAATGTTTAGAATATATACTTGTACGTAAACATCGTGGTGTTTGTTGGGCTCAAGACGTCCGTCGTGGTTCGTGAGCGGCCGAGCACATGTCCTCTGTTGGCGAATCATAGCTTCGAGTTTAGTCAACCGTTCCAGATTTGGGCAATCCGGTGTTCTTCGCACGCGCTTTACATGCTAATTCCTCGATTCAATACGGTGATTCGGTCAGCGATTCAAGAGCTTGACAGTTATTCTCTGACCTGGCGGACTTGCTCTGAGCAGATAGTTACCGTGACGCATCTCGGTTTTATTATGAGATGGAAACAGAAAACGCCACGGTGTTTGTGTAGAACTTGTGAGAAGCAACGTGTCATGTACGGTTGTGAATGGCAAATTGACACGCATAGATCGATGAGCTTCAGACCGAAGCTAGCAGAGATTGCAGTTCGCAGTTGGGAAACAGACAGGAGGCTTTACACTTTGGGGATTACCCATGACCTGGTGTTGTTGTACTCGAGAAAATAAACTCTAGTGTATGTATACAGTGAGGCCCTGTTTGTTTCTAAAGTTTTAGTGGGGATTGGTGGGGATAATACTCTAGTGTATTGGGTAAAACCCAAAACTTCAAAACATCGTTTGTTTCTAGTGTATTGGATAGGTATTATCCTCACCTTTCCCCACAAATCCCCAAACTCTAATTCATTTGTCCTCAATCCCCTAGGGATTCAATACACTACCCCTACCTAGTGGATTGATCCCCAATCCCCTAGAGGATTGGGTGAAGTTTGAGCTTTCACCCAATACACTAGAGAATTATCCCCACCAATCTCCACTAAAACTCTAGAAACAAACATGGCCTGAGGAGGCTAAAGCCGCCACGGTTCTCCCTCGTGCCCCGATCGACGAGCCAAGACGAAGACTCTGAACTCTCGGAGTGCAACGTGTTCCGCGACGCATGCACCAAACATGTATCGTGGCGCGTTCCATCTTCCTCAGAGGACAGGAGAGGATAGCACATCACATGGCACATGGCGCGGCAGCAGTTCACCGGACCAACCACCCGGCCCGGTGGCCCGCCTCCTCCCGAAACCGGAAAGATTTCGCCGTGCCGATCGAGCCACCGAACGGGATAGCCAATTGCGACGGGAAAAGACCATTTTAACATTTGAAAATTTTAAACGCGTGTCGAAATGCCTGTCGCACCACTAAATATTTGAACCTGGTTTAAATCAAACCTAGAACTTCCTGATACACCTAGAAAAGCAACAATCTCGATGGGATTTTATAGGTTAGTCTCACTGACAGCTGGATCCACATGTCATATTGATCGTCTCCCCACCTCATCGTACCAGTCCGCGCATCGACAATGCGGCGGCACTGCGGCCGCCAAGCAACACAACAAGTGCTTTCGTCTCTCGCTCATCTTCCCAACTCTCATCACTCCTTCACCGCCCGTTTGATCTCCCCTTGATGTACGAACTATTGGGGAAGAACCTTGTCGTGGAGCCGCCCCTCTGACCTAGAGCCGCTCGATCATACAATCGGTCTCCACTTGTGGTCTTCTCCTCAAATTTTGCGTGCAGTGAAGGCCGGGAACCACCATCTCTATTGTTTCTCCTCAATCCCAGCCAAACTCACTGTCCCATCGATCCACCCGTCGTTGTCAGATTCCCCCTTCTTCTCCAACCTGAACCACGTGTCTACGGTGAGCCGACAGTCATTCGGACCACCTTCCCGTCTCCACCATGCTCGTTAACACTTCCCTCAAAATGTTCGCGCTACGCCATTGTGACTGGCGCCCTATGGCACAAGCAGCACGACAGGAGGAGCCAGCTGCGGAGAAACCCCGCCAGAAAAGCAACGTGGCCGGAGGAGCCAACATCCGAGATAGTGTAGTAGGGATGAGACTTTGATACTCAGAGAGAGAGAGAGTAGAGAGAGGTAAAAGAATGAATGTCTCCACGTGCGCGGTTCCATAGTGACAGCCCGCTCGGACGCTTGCCAACACTAGGCTCTCCTCCGAGAAGCCTTAGGACACCTCCACGCGCTGGGCCCTCGCGGATACGACCAGTGGCGGTAGAGTCCAGTAGCGGATACGAGTTTGGAGCGACTACCGCATCAATTCAATCCATCCAGATCGAGGGTGTCTATAAATCCCCTTGATTTGGTCCATGAGTATGACGCCGCACACCTGTTTGCATCAGCCGATTGAGGAAGAAGGGTCTTACAGGTGGGGTTAATGGGTCGGTGAGATTAAACTGCAATTTACCCTACGTTTTTGGTGCAGCAAACACATGGTCTCGCCAACTTGGCGAGAACGTAGGGTATAACGTCGTTTTGATTTGGCTCAGGACCTGATATTATGTTCCAGGAACTTGATGCTGAGTCTTTTGTCATCCATGGTGCCTAATAAAGATCTTGTTTTATTCGAAAAAAACATGTACACGATTTAATTTAGACCGGGAATTAATATGGGTACACGCAGTGGCGGAGCTAGCACATGCTTCAAGTGATGTCAAAAGCTCAAACTTGATGGTAATGAGGTCATTAGCTAGTACTTATGGAGTCAATTATTATGTACATATAGCAAATCCTTCCCTACTCACAATTTTTTTGTGATGTCGCTTGACATCATAGTCCCTGTGCAGCTCCGCCACTGGGTACACGGGATTTGGAACAATCCATAGGTACGAGGTTTTAAATATACTTTCGCCAAAAAAGATCAGCATTGCCACTAACGCCGCACCTTACCGTAACGGCACCTACGTACGTTGCGTCCCATCTTCCCCCCGCCTCCTCCGCCTAAATTTCGCGGCCGAGCGAGGCAAGGCAAGGCAACGCAACTTCTCCCTCCTCGACGCCAAGTTCCCGTGCGCAACGGTTCTCTTCCCTCCATTTCTCTCTCTCTCCTCGCTGCCGCAAACGGAGGATCGCACATCGGAAACCCACAGGCCACATCCGTTCCCGTGGAGGCGGCAGCTTCGCTTATATCGACCACCGCACACACGTCCACCAGCGACCACCGGCCATTCTTAGCCAAGGCCGTGGTCTCTCATCCCTTCTTCCCTTTTCTCCATGGCCTCTTCGGTGGCCGCCATGCCCCGCGAGTCCGCACCATGGAGGGACCCCTCCAACTCCAGGCCGCGACCCTTCTTCAACGTCCTCATCCCGCCGCACCACCGCCACTCCTCCGCCGCCGCGCCCGCCGAGCCCACGCCCAGGCGCCGCCGGATCATCCTCGAGCGATGGGCGGCCGCCGCCGCCGCCGCCGTCACCGCGTCCGCCCCCGCCGCGCCGCCCCCCGCGGACGCGCGCAGGCGCGAGCTGTCCGAGCTCGCCTCCGCCACGCGCCCTGTCGCCGCCCGCGCCGCCGTCTTCCGAGAGCCCTCGCCAGCGCCCTCGGACGCCTCCTCCACCGCCGGCCCGGAGCTGCCGCCCTCCGGCCCACGCGCGTCCTCGCTCATCCAGCGCTGGCGCGAGATCGAGTCCGTCGGGCCCGCCACGCCCCGCGCCCCCGGCGACGCCGCCTCCGAGTCCGATACCTCGCCGCGGGGGCGCGTCGGCTGCATCGTCAAGAAGCTCAGCGGGACCGCCTCGCTGCCGGAGGAGGACCTGGAGGCCGCCGAAAACCAGCTCCAGCTCTCGCAGTCCGCGCCTACGTCGCCCGCGTCGCTCGCCGTTCGTGTCAAGGGCACCCGCCCGCCAAAGCTCGTGGTCCGGACCGTGCGCGGCCGCCGCGCCGTGGAGGAGCTCGTCGCTAGGATGGCACATCGGCGGAGGCGCGAGCTCGCCGCGCTCGCCGACCGCCATGTCGTCTCGAGGTTCGGCCACAAAGGAAGGATCCAGGTAAAATCAGTATATTCTTCTTCTTCTCCTTGCATAATGCATTACATAAATTTATTCACCACTATCAATCAATCATGGACCAAGAGCTGCTAGTTTTGTAGCAATGGTTCTGTTTCTTGATCCTCTTGGGAACACCATTATTTAAGACACTATCAATCAATCGTGGATCAAGAGCTGCTAGTTTTTAACATTGGTTCTATTTTGCCATTGTCGTTCTGTTGCTCCACCCTCTTGGGAACAACATTATTTAAGACGAGCCTAGAAGTCAGGGGCGGACCCACGTTGTGCTCTGTGGGGGCATTGGCCCCCACTCGATTTTCAGTCTTACCTATATATGTCGTATAGGATTAAGCAAATGCCCCCAGTCAGCTGAGTACGTGTGCCCCCAGTCAGCCCATTTGCTGTGCTCCCAGTGGCCTAATCCGTCCGGCCCAAACTTAGTTATCAAAGCCCAGTAAAAAAAGAAAGGATTGTTTAGCTTGCTAGGCCTCTTTTGCACGTTACAGACTCAAGTCTCGACGGTTCACCTTTCAATAATCGTGCATATCTGATTGATTAACTCCGCCGCTTCGTCAATTAATTCCGCCGCTTCGTCTATCGAGAACGAGAGGAGAGTAGGCGATCGCCGCCGCCCTCCGCCAGGCCCTCCCCGCCGCCAGATCGCCACCATCTGCCTACCGGCAGTCTGCCGCCTGCCCGGCCGGCCGGCCGCCGGCGCCGTCTTCGCGTCGAGCAATTGCAGTACTGTATCCCCAATTCCTCATCCCCAAATAAACGCACAGGTAACATTAGGGCTTTTCAAGTTTTGATTATGATCTTTTCTATCTAGCTATCTTGATCTTTTAGGTGTGAAATACAACACATCTTACTGGTACGGTGGTGAAAAATATAGTGTTGTAGCAGGACGTACTAGTATACTATCACATTTAGGATTTGGAAATGCAATCACGGCCTGAATGTGATCCGGCTAGCCTGACTAATGTACTAGCACATTTATTTTTATTTTCCTGCTACCACTAGCATATGAACTTATACAGACTGTGTTCAACGATTGGCAGGGAAGAAGGAAACAAATGGAGAGGTATTTTAGTAAGAAACCAGCAAATGCCAACACCAGCACCACCGTACAGAGTTCAACCCCAGACGCACCAAGAACTGCAGCACCAGCAGCGAGACATAATTCAGCTGTCCCTGAACTGATTGATCTGGACAAACTTCCTCGAGATCCATCTAAACCGAAGAGAATGGCAGATTATCACCCCAATCAACGTGACCAGATCAGGAGAAAGTATTTAACTTGGGGACCTCATCAGCCTCGTGGTTTTAATTTTCCATACAAGCTGATTGGGAAGAAGCAGAGAAGGAGGCGGTTTAATCCTGATTGGTTTGATCAGTATGCAAATTGGATTGAGTACAGCGAGAAGACGGACAAAGCCTATTGCTTATGTTGTTATTTGTTCAGGGACAATGTTAAAGATAACCATCATGGCCATGATGCATTTGTTGTAGAAGGATGGGACAGCTGGAAGAAAACAGAGAGATTAGCGACTCATGTTGGTGATTGCAATAGCTTTCACAACAGGGCACTCAAGGACTGTGATGATTTATTAAATGAAGATCAATCAATTCATGAAGCTTTGCATAGACAAAGCGAAATTGAAAAGAATGAGCATCTCATCCGTTTAAACGCTGCAATTGATGTTTGCCGATACTTGTTGCATCAGGGACAGTCTTTCCGTGGCCATGATGAATCAAAAGATTCCGAAAATAAAGGAAATTATAAGGAGATGATGGCTACACTATTAAGCAGAATGATGTTGTTGCTAAGGCCTTCAAAAATGCTCCAGATAATAATCAATTGTTGTCTCCAAAAATTCAGAAAGATATTGTTAAGTGTTTTGCACAAGAAATGTTGGGTTCTATGATTGAAGAAATTGGTAATGGTGTGTTCAGCTTATTGGTAGATGAGTGTCAAGATGTTTCCGACAAAGAACAAATGGCAGTAGTTCTCCGGTTTGTTGATAAATTTGGGCTAGTCCAAGAAAAGTTTGTTGGTGTTGTTCATGTGGAGGAGACAACAGCTTCTCATCTCAAGTCTTGCATAGATTTCTTATTCTCGGAACTTGGTTTGAGTCTAAAGCAAGTTAGAGGCCAAGGATATGATGGAGCAAGTAACATGTCGGGTGAGTTCAATGGTTTGCAAGCAAAAATTAAGAGTGAGAATAAATCGGCGTACTTTGTACATTGTTTCGCTCATAAACTCAACTTGGTTGTTGTGGCTATTGCGAAGGACATATTTGATGTTGGAGATTTCTTTGATATGATCTCAGTTTTGTTGAATGTTGTGGGAGCATCTTGCAAGAGAAAAGACCAACTTAGAGAACATCATCGAGAAGAATTAAGAAAAGCAATTGGTTGTGGAGAGATTGCTACAGGAACTGGACTAAATCAGGAATTATCACTTCAAAGACCAGGCGACACTCGCTGGAATTCCCATTATAGAACATTGTTGGGTTTGTCAAAAATGTTCTCATCAGCGGTTAAAGTACTGGAATATGTTGAGAAAGATGGCTCTGATCCCGTAAAGAGACGACAAGCTAATGGTCTTCTCAAATATTTCCAAACTTTTGATTCTGTATTTTTCCTACATATGATGATGATGATATTGGCTTTAACAAATGGGCTATCAAAAACTTTGCAGAGAAAGGATAAAGACATTGTGAATGCTATTTCTGATGTGGAATCCACTAAGCGGGAACTAAAAAAGCTTAGAACAAATGAGGGGTGGAGTTCTCTTATGGAGAAGGTAACTTGTTTCTGTGAGAAGCATGGCATCTCAATAGTTGATATGGAAAAGGAATATGTGAACCCAAAGAAAACAAGACAGAAGACGGGAATTAACAATGAACATCATTACCGTGTTGACTGTTTCTTTGTTGTTCTGGATCAGTTAGGAGAAGAGTTTGATAATAGATTCAACGAGGTAAATTCTGAGTTGCTTGGATGTATGTCTGCTTTGAGTCCAAGTGATCTGTTTTGTCAGTTTGATAAGGAGAAGTTGGTGCAGCTGGCTAAGTTTTATCCTGATGACTTTAATCACAAAGATATGGTGACCCTTGAGCATGAACTTTCCCTCTACATAGATAATGTACTCCATGATACAAGGTTTTCTAGCCTGGACAGTATTGGTGATTTGGCTAAACTCATGGTTGATACAAGGAAGCATCTCTCCTATCCGTTGGTATTTCAACTTTTGAAGTTAGTACTAACTCTTCCTGTTGCCACTGCCACCGTGGAGAGATGCTTTTCAGCTATGAAGATTGTGAAGACCGCTTTGCGTAACAAAATTGGGGATGAATATTTAAGCAATAGCCTCATTTGTTATATAGAAAAGGTATTGCTGGACACAATTACCAATGAAGCGATCGTTGATCGTTTTCATAAGAAGAATCGCCGCGGGAAAATGTAATGGTTTATTTCTTACACGTTTTCTACCTTTATCACCTCCATTAGTAGTTGTATTTCTGATCATAACATGTGTCATTGTTTTCTACTCGCAGGTAACAATATTTATTTGCAAGACAATGATATTCTCATTTTTTTTCAATGTATGAACTATTTGGATATCTATCTTTTTGTTCAAAAAGGTGTGTACATTTTATTAGTAAACTTGTCATATTGCTATTGGATGAGTTAATTGTGAGAGAACTTTTATATATATATATATATATATATATATATCATATTTGGACACGTTTAAGCTTTGTGTAGTCACGTTCTGGTGATTTTTTCGGAAAAAAAATGTTGGTGATTTTTCTGTGCCCCCAGTCCCATTTTTTCCTGGGTCCGCCCCTGCTAGAAGTGTGATTTTAGACCGGCAAGGATAGGTCCGGACGACTGTTTGGTAGATCCGTTTCCCAACTGGCATTGCTGATCAATGGCATGTGCAAACTCCATGATCATGCTTTTTTTCGGCTCCTTGCTTGACATGCCAGTATAAACCAAAAGTGCTGAATATAGGCGAAAGCTCAACCAAAATATCCAAAAATCATATGTAAACTCTAGTACCCGCGTCGCCTTTGCGGATCTGTTAGCGTGTCATTATGAATGAGAAAGGAGATGGAATTAGATGCAAAGTTGACATAGTAGTTTCTTATGGCAGTAATACGGTACGCAACTAATTTTGCTCCTGACCGTGGAGCGACGTTCAGTACTGTAGCAATGTGCATTTCATTCAACCACTGGTGGAGGTTGTGACTTGGCATATCTAATGGATGAGATGTCACAAGTGAATATCATCTGCCATTCGTACCATGTTTCTGATACACCCATAATCTGAAATCTTGTGGAGATTGTGAATACAGAATACTTCTTAAAAAAGCATAGCACGTGACTTCACAGGTTACTTGTGGCAAAAAAAAGCATGTACCTGACACATAAATACAAGTAATGGCGGGGCAGTTCACTGAAGCAAAGTACACCACAAATCTTAATGGCATCGCCTTTTAGGCTGTTTTCGCTGTTACCATACCTTCAGTTACTTGCAACGCTTTTGTTTTTCCTTTACTCCAACTCCAGTGTCCAGCCACTATTGATGTGCATGGTACTAGGAAAGATAATCTTTTAACTGGACAAGATATTGACAGGGTGTTTCTGAAGTATTGCCATCATTGAAAGGCACTGTTCTTGTTTGCAGAAATATTTAGCATGTATTTTGATTGCTTAGTTCCATGCATTAGCAACTAACTTCAATAAAAATATTCCCTTTTCAATCATTATTCTTTCCTCATAGGACACGATTAGTATTTCCTGTACTGCAAAGACTGTTAATACCACAGCACCTGTCTGCAAAGGTTCCAAACTCAAAACCTTATGGGCATGGTATTGAGTATCTGTTATTATCTGTTTTATTTCATGAGCATCTACCGCTGTCCTTTTAAAGCATGTTTATGCAGTAACCACATAGCAGAGGAGCCTTGGCGCAGCGGTAACAGCTGCTGCCTTGTGACCATGAGGTCACGGGTTCAAGTCCTGGAAACAGCCTCTTGCAGAAATGCAAGGAAAAGCTGCGTACTAAAGACCCAAAGTGGTCGGACCCTTCCCCGGACCCTGTGCAAGCGGGAGCAACTGCACCGGGGCTGCCCTATGCAGTAACCACATGTTCTCATATTAAATGTTCTTTGATACGCTGCAGTCCATGCTTCGTCTTAAGCTGTTGCGTCAGGGAGATACAATCAACGATGAAGTGTGGAGTTTACTACGACCGGTTAGACCACACCCACCAAGATGTGGACCTGAGGCATCTGCTATGAGGTATTAGCGCGTTTTTGTATATATGATGGCTTGACAATGTTGGTGGATAAAAAGAATATCCGAACGTATTATTACTTTTTACCACAGTAACATCTAAATGTTGGTCGTCCTAGTATTTTGTAAGATTGTGATGAAAATCATAAGAACAAGTACTTTCGTGTGGAGTATGATGGATAGTAAGAGAGCTTACAGATCTTTTCTGCAATTTCTGATGGACAGAGACGATAGCAGCAAGACAGATCTACAAGAAGCAAATGAATGCAGTCTGCAAAATAATAGGTAAATTACTGTTTTACAACTGGCTTTCCCTCTACTTGCCTCTGCCTAAAGCAATACTTGTTTTCACAATGTGCAGGGTTAATGAACAACAGAATGATAATAGTAGTCCATCCGTGGAAAAGTCTACTGGGCTATCAATTGAGAACCTTGTTAATTCTGACTGTCTAGGAAACCAACAATATGATGAGAAGATAATCCCAGAAGGAAATCAATGCCAGGAAGATTGTGCAAGCTTAGTAAACTCGTGTGCTCACAGTCAGGAATATTCTAAAGCTTCAAGCTTTGCAAGGTATGATCATCATCATGCTGTCTATGACAGTCAGTTTATGGATGATATCTCCCCAAGTACCACAAGCACAATTCGTGAACTCCAGGACACTCCTTCATCAAGAGGTGACAATTTGCGTGAAGAAGACAACCAAAGTCTTAATGGTTCTTGGGACGAGAGAGCATTATGGAGCAGTCTTGGTTGGCCCGCACCAGTAGATTCCATGAGTCCGGACAGCTGGCATCAAGACACAATTGGAGATATGGAGAATCATGATCAGACTGAATTTAATGATCGGCCTTGGATAGACTCCCCAAACTCATGGAGATCATTGCATATTGCCACACAAGCAGAGGGCCGAGATTTATCTGGCAATGCTGACATTTGTAATCTTCTTGAAAGGTAATTTCGTTTTAATCCCCAGTATATATTTTTGCACATTTCCACCTACGCAACTAGATGCACTTGATTCATGGTTCACTCCGAGTGTGACTTTTTTTTGTAGATAGCTGAGATGCAAGTATTCCATAAACCTAGCTAGTCCACCAATCATTTCGATGATAGTACCATTCAGGAGTAACGGTACGCGAATATGTGATAACGGGCACTAAAGCTTAAACATTAGTCATGGGATCCTTTTATCACCATTATAAAGAAAAATCAATGCATACATTCGTTTTGTAGGTGCAGATTAGAGACCATAATGAGCTTCACCTATTTTCATTTTGCAAAGAATTCTAGTTTTAATTAGTACATACTAACTCTACAGTACTAAGGCATATAGTAAGCATATGTGGATATTACTCCATAATGATCTTGCCTTTTGAAAAGTTATCGATGGTTTTTACATAGTACATACCAACTCGATCATTCTACACCCTGATATATTTATTTCTTGTGTGCAGCAAAAAGGTCTCAAAGTCCCTTGAGAGTGATTTTAGCAACAAAATGAATCATCTCCTGCGAGCAATCCTGCAGAAGCAAAGGCAACAACACATGATTGATGATTTTGGGGGATACTATCAGGAACACTTATACTGGCAACAAAATCATGAACCCCGGAATGAAGACCAGGTGGCATCTGCACCATGCTCATTAGAACCAGTTTCCCATGTCGCATCCCACCCCCAAGAGAGTTGGCAGCACTCTTCATTTGAACATCAACATCATGAAAATCAAAATCTGCTAGTGAGTCAACTGCTGTTCAGTGTCAGTTGTGGAAAAGTCAAATCCTTACTATGTTTTCTGTTGTAGGAAATGGAGGTCAGAGTGAGAAGTGAAATGGCCCAGATTCATCATGAAATATATGAGCTACGTAAGTTGGCGGAAAGTTGTATTGCATCCCAAGTAAAGATGCAGCACTCTATTAAAGACGAGGTGTGCAGTGCACTTCGTGAAGCCGGTAAGTGGCAGTACAAAACATTGAAGTACTTATATATCTGGAACAACAAAAATTCAAACCCAGAATATGCTCAACACTGTAAGCTCGCTAACTTTCATATATGGTGATTTACCAAAACTGTGACACAAATTCTGATCCTATTTTGCATAACATTGAATGGAGTTGAAGTTTCTTTATTGGAAAAGGAAATTTTCGTTGAAAGCAGTATGAGCTGTGGTGACATGTGAGCTAGGTTGGCTTAAAAGGCTAGCCAGATGAAATCTTGAAAAAGGGACCACAGCTACTTTCGGGTGGCACCTATTTAGAACATAGTCACTCCGGTCTTGTAAGCAAAACTATTTTGGGTTTCTTGTCCTGGACCAGTCTCTTTCCATGGTACCTATGTTGTTGCTTAAATCTTGGCATGTCAGGCTTTAGTAGATTTTGTAATGCAGCCTGGTGAATAAATACCATCTGAACTCCTATTTGTTTTTATTTACCACTCCTTACATTATTGACATTTTAATTTAACCCGTTATCTCTGATAAGTACTTTAATACCTGAATATCTTATCTCTTTCACGTCTAATGCAATCTTTTGAACAGGGCTGATGCCGAGCCAACCTGACATAACAGCGAAAAAAGGCACGTGCTGCATCTGCCATCGGATGCAAGTCGACTCCCTACTTTACAGGTAATAATTTGCAGGAACGAATTGCGTGCTCTGACTCTCTTTAAATCGTTTTGTACAGTTTTGCTAATCGATTTTATTACCAACATTCATTCAGGTGTGGTCATATGTGCACCTGCTTCAACTGTGCTGATCAGCTGGGATCGAGCAGCGGGAGATGCCCAATCTGTCAATCTCCTATCGACAATGTTGTTCGGGCTCACCCAAATTTTTGAGCTTTAGGATTTAGGAAGGAGGTAAAAAGCCAACACTCCCAGCTTTAGATGTGGAGTTTGTGAAGCCCAGGTTTTGAGGAGGCTTCTTACGTTTTGTTAACCACTGAAAGTATACGAGCTAGCGTTTCTTGAGAAAATGTAAATATGTTTTGCTGCATATATTGACCGAGAGGAAACATAGATCTAATCAAAATGCTGATCTTGATCCTGTTGTGCTTTTTTGTTTTTATGTATCATTGTCATTTATGGATTTTTCTTGCATATACAATTGATAGTTTTCCTTTTTTGACAGTGAGTGAGCCGTAGCTATCTCTACCGGTGGCCCGTAGAAGTGTTGGACACATCCCAAACATGGGCCTCTTTGGGATCGCATGGACACTGCGGCTGCCCCACAAACAGCCGACCCTATTTATGTTGAACATTCTTTTCTAATATTTGTTATAAACAAACAATTAATAAGAACACAGAATTGATAGCAACAAATTAAAGTCTTGGTGACCATGGTCAGCCAAACTGTCACCAAGTCTAGCAACATCACAATATCATGGAAATACATAGAAATCAATCTTTCTTCCTCGAGATGGGTTTACGAGTTTGAGCAATCCAAGCCTACAGATTTGGCATCATATTGCTCGTGTCGGGGGTCACGATCTTCTGCTCCTCGGCCATTTGTTCCGATTTGGGCTTTAATTTCATTGTCTTCAATTTTTGAATTGGGAGCTTAATCTTCTAATTTTCCACCTCAAGAAGGCCATCCACCTTTCATCAGTCTTATGCTCCCACAGTTTATTGCGAGTCGAGTACGCTGAAACATCCTTCCTGAAGTCGTTAATCAATTCTTGCAAGATGATGCTGCCTTTCTTGCAGCCTTTGCTTTCTTTGTCATGCATGGTTGGTGTTCCAATATCGCCGAGTGTGTCGGCCCTTCTAAATTAATGGTCTCACACGTGTTGCTTGGATCATCACCCTTGAATGCCGCCACTTGACGCATCATAGAGCCCCGAATGGTTGTTCACTTTTGGCATTCTTGAAGCTTGTCCAACAATGCAATTGAACTTTTGTTCTTGTTGCAACTTTGGTACACCGCTAGACCATCTTACAACTATAAGAACACACGTGAATTTAATTATCTAGATTCAACATTGTTTGAGCATCTTACTTGTTTGTTTTTTAGTCTCTTCACTCTCATTTCTTTGGATAATTTGATCATAGCACCCATGGTATCTCTTGCACACCTCCTGTATGTGGCTACACGGGTGTCACATAGGACTTTCGTTGTGATCCATTAACATTTTGTCCAATGTATGTTATCACTTTTGTTCATCGAATTCAACTCTTATCATTTGCCAATATGTTCATGATGTTGTGCGTTTGTAATGATGTTCTACACTTATTGCCATCCAAGAACCACATAACACCAGGTAGTCATCTTACTTCCATCCTGTGGCTCTCGTCGTCTTGTTTTTCTTTCCGGTCTCGAGATCGATGAGATCTTTTCTTCTTCTCTCCCATTGTTCATTTTGGGCATCCTTGAGACGAGCACCACCATGGATAAATGTCTTCAGCGGCATCACTTTATGCACACATACACATTTTTCCTAATAAAGCCCATGATTGTTTCTCCAAATTATGAAAAATGTTAGAAATACAGAACTCGGCATTGTCGGCGCCATCCTCAGGCAATCCGTCGAACACATTGCAGTCATCCTCAATGTTGCCACGACCATCACTAAACATGGCCGCCACCTACGACGACGCCATTGGTGAACTTGAGGGGTTTCGGTCTTAGCTCTAACGAGTCGTTTTAGGCGGCCTCGTTGAGGTCGAGGCCTTGGCCATTCTGCTGGGCATTAACGACGCTAACAGGGGAGAAGATGGCATTGTGGTCGATTGGCTTGATCTCCCCATATCAGGGGAGGAAAAACATGTCCCGAAAAATCAATGCACATCGTGGAAGTAGGCCAAAGAAGATGGAGAGAAGATCCCTGACCGTTTAGTGGTTCTCCCGTGGCTGAAATTGGACACCGAGTCAACGCCGCAACCGCCGAGCTCTGCCGCGTGGAGACGAGGCCCTTCTTCCTTTATCATGGCGTCTGCATCGGCCTTCTCGAGTGGCGGTCTCCTGCGCATTCCGGGCCGTCTCCTTTGCCGTCACTATTGCATTATTTCCATCATATAAATAATCATCTAATCTGAAAATGTAGCGAGCTATAAAGTACAAAATATCAGAGTGACCCAACTATAACATTTGGGAGCAGTTGGCTAAAATGCGCTGCAACCAAAGTACCCCAATGTCTATTGTAGCAGGTGAATTATGTCTGCTACTTTCTTAAGTTTTGAATTTTGGTTCTTATTATTATTTTATTCTGTCATTTTGTGGTCTAATGCCCAAGCCAACCCAAGTAGGCTCAAGTATGAAAGAGAAGGGCATGTAAGATATCAGCCCTCTAGTCTAGTAGCTCATGTACATATAACAAAAAGAACATTAGCAACGATAGAATGGGATTCTATAGGCTAGAGAAAAGGTGGCTTAGTTTTATCGAAATACAAGCAACATTTAAATATACAATCCCATGGGATTAGTATATGTTTTGGTTTATTCGGGATGAGTATGTATGGACTCGCTGCATGTGCACCTTTTGTGATTAAAACTTTGACCATGGATTGAAGGGCAAAATTTATCGATTGGAGTAATTCAAAACATAGCATATAAGTATACCAACAATAGATTAACATACGTACGAGGGCAGAGACGATCAGGCAATCTACGGGCGATCGTGGCGGCGGCCTAGGATTTTAACCCTAGCCATCACCGCCAGTGCTATCTGCAGCTTAATCATCGCCGCCGACAAAGATTTGATGGGTCCTCACCTCCTCTAGTTGTCATTTTGGCACTAGGAGGGGTGGGACCTCGGACCAGCGCACGACGCTACAGGAAGGACCTTAATGTTAGAGCTTAGTTTTGGTCGTCATCTTTTTGGTTAATGGAGATGGTATCGTCTGCAATAAGTGATCTTCCACGCCTCGTTCGACGACGAGATACCCTTCCCAACGTAAATGGTGGATTTGGAAGATTAAGTCTGTCTAGGTATGGTTCTTCAAATCTTGTTTCGCCTGATCAATTTTGGATTATTTCTCATGGTTGCCGCGAGGAGGCTTGTCCTCGCAATATCTATCCCGACTACTATGTCTTCGGCAATGGTGATTCGTTCTCTCGGCTCCCGACGTCGACAACGTGGTTCGGTTATTTGTCACTGGAATATCAGTGGTGGTGCTCTTGCCGATGTTGCTTGATTAATTTAATGGCTGCGTGTGTGCACAAAGTCTTGGCATTGCGGCTCAAAATTAAAAAGGAGAACCTCCGGTGGTATTCACAGATTTGTGGTTTGGTGGTTTTAGCGTTGTTCTACGGCTGCCTTCAGAAAAGTATAAAATTATGTCATGGATGAAGAAAGGGCTTGAAGATCTCATAGATTTGCTAGTCTATTTTAGTTTTGTTTTTGTAATCGATATAATCGTGTACCATTGTTGGTTTAATATACGTGGAAAATGAAAAAATAAACAATAGATTAACATGACAATTAACAAGTTGAGAACCAGAACTTAACAAGAAACTATTACTACAGTACATCTCTACATTCGTAAAAATCAATTCAAGCGTTAGACGCCTCTGAACGGAGGTTGATCAGCGTCGACGGCGAAGACACGCCTATGAATCTGCCGGTTCAGACACCGACGTCACTGAGAACCTCACGTGGTGGCGGGCCGGGATCCTGTCTGTGCCGGACGCGTCACCAGACACCTTGGCTGACGCCGCCGCGCGCTGCACGCCATTCTTCAGCACGCTCTTCCGTATGCCGTCGCTGTCGAACATGAACGCCGCGTGCATTGGCAGGCCGGTCTCGCCGTCGACGTAGTTATCGTCGTCGCAGCCCAGGATAAGCTCCAGCGGAAGGTCGAAGTGCGACGACGAGCGAGGGGCCTCCTCGTCGTCGTCGAGGCCCAGGCCCCCCGAGGACCTCGACGAGAAGCGGCACTCAAATCGCTCGAGCGACACGGCCAGTGACATGGTGCTCTCCCGCGCCGTGCTCGGTTTGTCGGGCTCGGACTCGGGCTTGGGCTCCACAAAAGCGGCTTTCGGGCCAAAGCCAAACATCGCCGATGCCGAACTCGACGACGAACGGGAGGCCACTGTCGTGCCCGTGGCCTTCGTCGTCGTCATTGGAGGAGGAGGCGGCGGCGGCCTGTTCCTCCTGGTGAGCCCCGGGAGGTAGAGGCAGCAGCTGAACGGCGCGGTCGCTACGGTGCCGTGCTTCCCCTTGTGCCGGCGCGCGTCCGCGATGAGCGGCACGTCGCTTCCCCACCTCTGCGGCGCGCTCGCCTTCCGCTCTGGGGATGAGAGGATGACATCGAACTCGTTGTGATCCAGCTCCGTCTCCCCGCCGGCGAAGGACTTGCTCCTGGAAACCGCCTTGGACAGAAGCGTGGTCTCCGTCGTAGGCGACGTCGCCGGGCATGCCAAAGCGAGGTGGGCGTCCCACCTCGTGGGTGCGGCCGCCGCGGATGACAGGCGCGGCGAGGTCGGCACGCTGGAGCAGGCGCTGGCGGACCGCGCCGGAGCGTACACAGGCAGGTTGTGGTCGTGGACGGAGACGGAGGGGATGGGCAGTGGCCTGTCGATGTCGACGCGGGAGAGCTGGCGGAGCGAGAAGGGGTCGACGCCGATCTGCCTCTCTTCTGGCTCCGCTGGGTGCCCCTGCTGCCATTGGAAGCGGTCCACCTGAACTTGGAACATGGGGTTGCTCGCCATGCTAGCTCGCGTCTTTGCAAGGACGTGAACAAGGAGAAGAGGCTAGCAGCTCCTGCTACTTCGATTGCTTCTGGTAGGAGGGGCGCCATGGGATAAGTTTTTGTCCCGTCGGAGTATTGGAAGGTCGCAGATCGGCATGGTATGCACGACAGCATGAACTGTGATCGTGCCCGACTGCCCGGCCACCACTAGTACGTGGCTGCCTTTGCTATCAGAGGTTTGACCTGTTTTAAGAGTCTGCGTGACGGAACCATGGCATGCATATTGGCATCACAGTGCCCATTTCACGAATTTTTCGGTTTCCGTCTTCTTCTTTAATCTCTTCACTGTTTTCGTTTCTTTTTTTCTGTTACTCCCTCCATCTCAAAATACAAGGCGCTATTTTTAAGGTGGTATTTGACGCTCAACTTTGACCAACAATATCTAACAAAATATATAGAATGAGAATGTGTACATGGTACCGTTGGATTCGTCTTGCGAAATTCTTTCATTTAATATATATTTATAATATTTTTAGATACATATTATAAGTACAAATTTTGGTCAAAGTTACACGGCGTTGACGAGCGAAATTAAATGGCGCCTTATATTTCGTGACGGTGGGAGTATTTTCTTTTCTATTTGTTTCTTCGATTTTTTCTTTCGGATTTTCAGAAATATTTACAGATTTTGAAAATTGTTCAGATTTAAGATAAAACATTTCTTTAGAATTTGTTCAGATTTGAAAAGTGTCCAAATTTGTTCAGATTTTGCTCGTGACCATTGCGCTCATCCGTGGAAACTTCGTGACCCCTCAGTCGTTTAACTCTAGATTTTGCTCTCCCGTTGATGGGCATTTAGCTAGTAAGTATTAAAATTGATATTTCTCATAATATTATATACACTACATTTTACGAGCACGATTACCAGTAGACTAACGAAAACATAGACCGATTATTCCAAAGTAGGGTTCAAATTTCCTTGCTAGTATCTGACTTGCTAATTTGAGTCCTTGGAAGGGTCAAGGACGTGTCCTGCGAAGACCACCGCCTTGGACACCTCCTCCACTATGAAGAATGCAAACGGATGGTCGGCGACGATATCCACAGGCACATGCTTACTGCAGCTGTACAGAATCATGGTTGAGGCAAAGGAAGCAGCCGCCACGGTTCCTTCCTCGTTCACCTCGACGACCGCGTTGTGGAACACCCATCTGCAGCTTCATGCCCTGGCCCGAGCTGTCCACCATGTCAGACAAATCGGCCTCTTTGCAGAATGCTGCTCGGAGCCCTAAGGTTTTGAGAGCGTTCTTCAAGCTGCAGGAGTAGGACAACTTAAACCTGAGGAGCAGAAGCTTGCAGACGCTCGTTCGGTTTTTGGGCAAGTGGTCGAACAGAAAACCCTTGCCGCCGGATGTCATCTCGTCATAGTAGGCAACAAAGTACTTGACTTCTTTTTCGCCCCAAGGGAAATTCTTCTCCCTGGCACTAGTGGGAAGTTTCCCGGCGGTCATGAAAGGCACGCTGACGGTGCTGCCATCGAGACAGTAGAACTCAGCATCCTTTGTGAGGCTCTTGTGGAAGCGATCCTCCCACTTTCCCTTGAAGTAGATGGCGCTGGCAAGCACGAGCCTGATGTCTTGGTGCACCGAGCCTGGAGGGAGAAGGGACGTGATGAGCTTGTTCGTGGCCTCTGTGATCCAGTTGTTGATTTCCTCCCTTGCAGCCTCTAAATTTGCCTGCGTGTATAGAGATCGTTCCATATATCACAACGTACCCAACATAGATCTACAACTAAGATAGAGAACAGTTGCGTGTGCAAGATATTAGTTTAGTTTGCACTAACCTGGAAGTCGACGGCGCGTGCCTCCGTCTTATAGGACTCGACGGCGGTGTCCCGGTAGGCCGGCTTCAGCATCAGTCCTTCCCTGATGCCACACGCTGCACACGGATGTGACGATGAGTGGCCCGGATTTGTCGGTGGTGAGGGCGCTCTCTGCCACGCGGCGAACGAGCTCGGCAACCTAGCTCCTCTCGCGACGACGCACCCAGCACGGCGAGGAGCTCGTCAAGGGTTGAGCCCCGAGCGCCAGCCGCCATTAGGCCCAACGCACTGTAGATGGACAACGGCGAGAATATTATGTTCTTGCCCTCGGAGAACGTGTTGGCTAGGCGGAGCGCGAGTGCCGTCAGGCCAGTGGGCTCGCCGAAACTACGCGCCGCCTTCTTGCTTGGCCGAGCCTTCTTGGTTGGCCGCGCCACCTTCTTGCTTGCCTGCGCCGCCTTCTCCTTCTTGCTTGCCTGCGCGGCTTTCTTGCTTGCCCGAGCCTTCTTGCGTGGCCGAGGCTCCTCGTCCATGGTGCCCTAGCTTGCCTGCAGATGGTCCGTAGGTTGTTGGGGATCAAACAAGACGGCGTAGAGGGTTAACCTAAGCGCGTATGGCTGTATACCGTGTTTACCTAGGACGTACGGTTTCTTTTTTTTCTTTTTTTAGCCTCTCTGGATTACAAGTTGTAGCACCTGTCACTACTAGAAAATCGCTCTCCGCCGAGTTGTCTCGGCTTTGCCGAGTGCAAAATGTCGGGGGACTCGGCGAAGAGCGTCTAAGCCGACACCTCGCGGAAGAACCTCGGACTCCGAGAAACTCGGCGAACACACATTTCGCCGGTATTCCGTGGAAAAAAAACGCTCGGCGAAGACATCACGCTCCGCGAACGTCCACGAAAACACTCGGCAAAACCATGATCTCGGCGAAATGGATGACCACGTGGCGCCTGCCAGTGGGCCCGAAATTTCCGCGGCGATGCGCCAAGTTCGCCGAGTGCCACCGCCGGCAAAGACGGGATCGCTTTTCTTCGCCGAGAAAAGAACTCGGCAAACATTGCGCGCGAAACTTTTGAAATTTTGCCGCCTTTTCTTCAAAATTTCGCCGAGTTTGTCGGTGGCGGGCCCTCGGCGAAGAAATGGCGCGGAAAAAAATTGGTTTCCCGCGCCATTTCGCCGAGTGTGTCGGTGGAAGGCACTTGGCGAAGACATGGGCGGGAACGAAAATTCGCCCATTGCAATATTTACTCCGTCGTAGATAGTTTCAGGAGAAGGATGTGGAGTGGGCTTGAAGACTCCGAGCGTGGGCACTGTGTGTTGTCTCGCACTCCCGGCATGGTCAAGCTGGAGGAGAAGTGGAGCGGGCGCGCACTGATGGCGACGGTCGGAGGTAGCCGACCACCGGTGTCGCCGGAGACGGTCATGGGGGCGGTGGTGGTGCAGTGCGGTGTGGACCGCCGCCACGTCAAGGTGGAGGTTTGCGCGCCGCCATTCGACTTCTTCGTGCGATTCCGCTTCAGCGAGGACTGCACTCGCGTCCTCCATGCCTCCCCCGGCCTCGCGGTCAACGGGGAGACGCTCACGATGAGCCGCTGGCATCGTGGGCACGGAGGGCGGCCATCGGAGCTGCCGTACTTAACGAAGCTGAGGTTTGAGAGGTTCCCACGGGAGGTGTGGGAGCCCCAAGCCGTGAACCAGTTCATCAACAGGCTAGGTGGGCAGCTTGTGTAAATGCTCAAGCCGGAAGACAGCTGGTACCTGAGTGTGATGGCGTGGATGAAGAATCCATCAGAAGTTCCTCCCGTCTACGATGTGGAGGTGCCAGAGCCTGAGCTTCCACCGTCTGAGTTTGACGCCCCCTACTCAACCACGACAAAACCGTCACAGGTTCATACTATCCTAATCCATGTGGAGCAGGTCGTCGACCCGGGTCCGTTCTTCAGGACGGGAGGCCACTGCTTTGGAGGTCCATCTGGCATGGGATCGGCTGGAGGAGAAGATATTTGATGAGAAGATTGTAGGTTTTAATTAATTTGTTAGTTGTTCGTGATAACATGTGATAACCACCATTTCGGGTGCGACGGATGAAACCATGTGATAACATGAGGCCAAATCAGGTTAATTATGTTCACATGGCCCACCCAAACACAACCAAGTATAAAAGTCCTTGGAGCTACCCCCTTTCGATGCCCGTCGAAGGGGTAGACGACACGGTCGACTTCCGGTCTACTGTGGGGGGGGGGGGGGTGTCGACGGAACCGGGGGCTTCGGGGTGTCGGAACCTCACCAAAACATAGGTGGTGTCTAATAATATATGGATAATAGTTTGGTTGTACACATTATAAAATTTTATTATAAAAAAATAACAGAAAAAATTATATAAGATAAAATGATGAACCATAAAAGGGTTTCGCCGGGTAGCACGCTCGGCAAAGATACACACTCGGCAAACAGGGTGTCTAATAATATATGGATAATAGTTTGGTTGTACACTGCTCGGCAAAAAAAAATGCGGGCGCGGGGACTTAATGGAAATTTGGCCGCCGAAACGACCAAATTTCCCCAATCCACCCCGCTGCCCGCACGCCCAAATCCCCACCCCACCTCGCCGCCGCCGCCGCTGCCACACTCACCCACGCCGACCCCGCCGCCAGCGCTCCCTTTTCCGCCGCCGCAACCTCTTCCCGTCCGCCGCCACCCCCCACCGCCGCGAATCCAGGGCCGCTGCTCGCCCCCGGCCGCCACGAGCCCTAACCCTAGCCGCAGCCGGAGCAATGGCAGGAGGCTCGGGCTAGCAGCTCGCCGGCCTCCAGCGCGAGCGCACGGCTCTGCCGCCTCCCCCGCGTCGCCGCTGACGCCTCTTCGTCGCCGCTGCCACGAGGTCCACCTGCCGCTGCCGCTCCTCCACCTCTGCCACGACGTCCACCTGCTGGCCCTTCCGCTGCTCCACCTCTTGCCAAGAGATCCAGTGATCTAGGTAACGAGTTTTAATTTTTTTCTTGCTTTGTTTACTCAGTTTTTAGCTGCTGGTTAGTTTAGTTGCTTAGTTGTTTAGTAGTTTCTGTTTAGGGTTAGTTGCTTAGTTAGTTTAGTAGTTGCTGTTTAGGGTTAGGTTCTTAGTTAGCTTACTAGTTGCTGTTTAGGGTTAGTTAGCTTAGTAATTTTTTAATTTTCTTTCTGCACTTATTTGTTCATTCATTTCTACAGGGTATGCAGCGAGGTTGACGACGGGAGCGTCGTTGTAGGGCAGGGCTCGGGCAGGAGCTACTTCCCCTGTCTTTTTGTCGGTCACGCTTTGAGGGTAATGACGCTTTTCCTCTCCTCTTGCTAGGTTGCATTATTTTGTAGCTCACCAAACAAGTCGCGTAGCCCTAGGAGTCTCCCGTTCGGAAGAGTTATCGTTATAAAGATGAAACTCTTTATATATATTTATGTATACACCTTGTCAAGGGTATATGTTTATATATAAAGAGTTGTTTGTATATATTTATGTATACACCTTGTCCAGGGTATATGTTTATATACAAAGAGCTATATCTTTTATAACCGTGGCCGTTTCGAATTGTCCACGTTTTGGACAACCCGAGTATGTGTAGCTTGTGTTCGTTTCCATGTTCTACTCCTATCCGAGACAGAATTTCGGTCGCGCCTCCCATGTTGTTCTCCGGATACACAATCTCTCGAAACTTTGTCGAGACGTGTATTGGGAGAGCAGCGGGGAGGTGCTGCCAAAATTCTGTCTTGGATAGGAGTAGGACATGGAAACGAACACAAGCTACACATACTCGGGTGGGATAGCCTTAGCTTTATCTAGTAGATATAGGTGAGTGCATTCAACACGTAAAATCTATAGTTTTGTGAATAATTAAATTAGTGATGCATGGATCTTTTTGTTAAATATATATGTCTGCATTAATCAGTTTGGAGATGGAGGATCGTGATTGGATGTATAGTGGCCGAGCCGGTGTGAGTCAGATGTCTGATGAATGGCTGAGTAAGACATAAGAGTTTCTGGAGTTTGCATTTAGACAAAACCCTGCGTCAACTTGGTGCCCTTGCAAATGTTGCAAAAACGGTCGTCGCCAAACAAAGGGGGAGATGGGTTTTCACCTTGCCAAGTCTGGGTATATGCCAAACTACCATCGTTGGACTTTGCATGGAGAGCATGCATCTCGAGGGAAGAAGGTCGCGCGACAGCGCACGGAGGACGCATCAACAGCTTTTGATATTGGGGCTGATAGAATGCTAGATCAATTCGCTGATGCACGTGCACCTGAAATTCCAACCGAACATGCAGATGGGGAGGGGGAAAAGAGCACAAAGGAGTTCTATGATACTTTGTTTGCCTCGCAAAAAACCCTCCACGCCCATACCAAAGTTTCTCAACTTGATTCCATAAGTTGCCTAATGGCTGTCAAGTCCCAGTATCATGTAAGCATTAATTGCTTTGCTGCATTCCTGCATGTTATTGCCTCTCTTCTACCGGAGTCACATATTCTGCCAAAGAACATGTACGAGTCGAAGAAAATCCTCAAATCACTTAAGATGGATTATACGCCGATAGATGCTTGTCCAAAGGGTTGTATGTTATTTAGAAAAGAACACATCAATGAAAATTACTGTCTCAAGTGCAAGTCCTCTAGGTATATGGAGGTCGACAACGGTGAGGGTCAGAAGACGCAGCTCACAGTAGCCAAAAAGATCCTTCGGTATCTTCCATTCATAGCGAGGATCCAACGGCTTTTTATGACCAACGAATCTGCCCAACAAATGATATGGCCGATAGATGGGAAAAGGTATCATCCTGAGAAGATGGTACATCCGTCTGATGGTGTTGCATGGCAGGAATTCATTAAGAAGTATCCCACAAAAGCCGACAATAACAGGAGTGTAGCAGTTGCCTTATCAACAGATGGGTTTAACCCATATGGTATGTCTTCTTGCAACTATAGTTGTTGGCCGATGTTTGTCATTCCGCTGAATCTTCCCCCTGGCGTCGTCATGCAACGACAAAACATGTTCTTGTCGCTGATAATTCCAGGGCCTGAATATCCGGGGAAGAATATGAGTGTGTACATGGAGCCGTTGGTGGATGATTTGTTGCTTGCCTGGGAAGAAGGGGTACGGACGTACGACGCCGTAGCAAAGCAGCACTTCACTATGCACGTCTGGTACCACACGTCCCTGCATGACTTGCCGGCATGCGCGATATTCTGCGGATGGTGTACGCACGGGAAGTGGCCTTGCCCAATCTGCATGCAGGCTATGACTTTCGTTTGCTGAAGAAGGGCGGCAAGTATTCTTGTTTTGATAAGCATCGACAGTACCTTAAACCTAGTCATAGATTCAAGAGAGAAAAAAGAAGTTCTTGAAAGATGTAGTTGTTGATGCTCATGTACCAATACCTACCATGGATGGTGTCGCCACTAAGGCTCAGCTAGAAGCTCTTGTGCCCAATGCAGATGGGACTGGCTTTGTGGGTTATGGAGACACACACCAGTGGACACACATTCCATGCTTCTAGAAGCTCCCTTACTTTAAGGATCTCCTTCTTCCTCGTTACATTGATGTAATGCACACTGAGAAGAATATCGCCGAGGCCCTTTGGCACACACTAATGGACCTCGAGAAGTCGAAGGATAATGTCAAGGCTAGAGCCGATCAGCAGCTGCTATGTGATAGGCCAGACATGAACATGGACCCTCCCGGCACAGTAAAAACAAGATGGTCCAAACCAAAGGCCCGTTTCACCCCAACAAGGGCCCAAAGGAAAGAAATTCTCCAGTGGGTCCTAGACCACCTATTCTTCCCTGATGGCTACGCAACTAACATAATGAGGGGAGTGAATTTGGTTGGGTTGAAGATAGGTGGGCTCAAGAGTCATGACTATCACGTATGGATCGAGCGGATAATGCCGGTCATGTTTCGAGGCTATATCGATGAGGCCATTTGGGTAGTGTTGGCAAAGTTGAGCTATTTCTTCCGCCGACTTTGTGCTAAAGAATTAGATATCAAGGTGATTGACATGGAAGAGACGCCCGAGTTGATTTGCGAGCTAGAGGCTGTCTTTCCACCAGGCATGTTCAATCCCATGCAACATTTGTTGGTGCATCTCGCGACCGAGGCAAGATTGGGGGGTCCTGTGCATACACGTTGGATGTTTGCAACTGAGAGAGAGCAGAAGGACCTTCAACTGAAAGGCACGAACAAAAACAGAATCGAAGCATCCATAGCTGAGGCAACACTGAACGAGGAGGTGTCAAACTTCACCGTTAAGTTCTATAGTGACAATCTTACCACTGTTCATAATCGAGTGCCTCGTCTCAACACGGCCAACCCGGAAGATCTACCTGAACTTAGCATTTTCATCGGGGCCGGTGGCAAATCAAGTGGCACCAAGAAGAAGAAAATATCATTTGATGAGTGGACGAACATTACATCTTATGTCTTGAAGAACACGACAGAAGTAGATCCCTACATTGAGTAAGTGCTCAATTTATGGTGTATTGTTTGGTACACTTCCATTTCCTAGTTTGTGGACTAACTCCGTTTCTTGATCATTGCCGTTCATAGGTCATTTGAGAGAGAAACCTGGAAACATCGAAGACTATGTACCGACAATGACAAGTTGGTTCTTTTTAAAAAGGGGGGGGGGGGTGAAGGCGGCGGCGGTTTCATTCTGTGGTTCAAAGCAAAAGTAGGGAATATCCCCTTGTTTCATTCCATGTTTGTGTAAGACATTTCGTCAACACTAACATATCATACTTCTTCCTATTGCACTTGTAGGGAATATCTTACCCGAATATGAGGCCCGAGTTGAAGAAACTTACCTCATGGCCCTATGTCGTCAAGACCTACAAGTCGTATGACGTGAACGGGTTTTGCTTCCATACCGATCATCATGAGAAAACTCGGCCAAACCCAGGACAAGAAATTCCAGGGTCTTATGCCAAGGGAAGGACGACCTTGATTACTTTGGAATAGTCATGGAAATAATTGAACTGGATTGTGAATTCGACAAACAGAAGAACCATGTTGTCTTCAAATGCCATTGGTTCAATCCAAAGAGAGTGAGACGAAGACCTGAAATTGGGTTGGTCGAAGTTGAGCGAGATTCCGTCTACACGGGAGATGATGTCTATATCCTAGCACACCAAGCCATCCAAGTTTTTTATCTCCCGTACCCATGCAAAACTGTGAAACGCCTAATAGGCTGGGATGTAGTGATCACGGTACCTCCACGTAATAAAGTACCAACCCCTAACGATGACGACTACCACCAACGCCTAAACCCGAACACCTACCAGGGTGAGTTCTATCAGGAAGATGGGCTGTCAGGCCAATTGAACCTGAACTTGCCTAGTGTCGATGAGATGGAAGAAGACGACGATGTCATTGGAGTCGACCATGAGGAAGATGACGCCGCTGAGCTGGTTGTCAACCAGAGAGACGTGGAGCTTCTTGAACGAATGCACCTACCCGATGTAGAGGAGCCACCTCTAGACCACGTTCCAGATTGGTGGTACAATCGTGATAGTGATGATGATGATCCTGGTCCAAGTTATGATCCAAACAATGTAGACACGGGCTTCTGAAGCTTTGTACTCGTCGATTAGAATTTCGCAAGTAATATTTTCTATGAACCATTTGTGATGTAATATTTTCTATGAACCATTTGCGATGTAATATTTTCTATGAACCATTTTGTTGTATTCTTATGAGTTTTGGCAATTTCTTCTTATGAGTTTTTTTCGCCTATCCATTACTATTGTGTTCTTACTTGTACTAATCAACTCATTCTTTGTGATGACAGGTGATTGAGACATGGCAGGGAGGAACGAGAAGCCGGTCTCCAAGGGGAAGCCGGACCTCAAGGAGAAGCAGCTCGCGGCGAGGAGGAGTATTTCCAAGGACAACCTCGGCAAGAACAAGGTGGCGGGCAAGGAGAAGCGGGCACTCAAGCTTGTCAATGTGTCTAAGCTATACGCGCAGGATGCTCAAGGGACTAGCGTGGTTATTGGAAGGAAGCGTGACCGGCACGCTACGGTGGAGACTTCTGCACGGCGTGGTAGACAGGTGGTTGCCCACAAGGGGCCCCGGGGTAGGCCTCCTGCTCTCTTGAGTAGTCCTTTGCCCTCGGTTTCGTCTTCCAAGTCAGAGGAGGAGGAGCAGGCCGAGGAGCCCTTGGAGGAGGAGGAGCAGGCCGAGGAGCCCTTGGAGGAGGAGGATGTCGTGCCTAGTGATGATGACTACCAGGACCGGGAAGGTGAGGAGAGTGAGGAGGAGGAGCGGCGTGAGGAGAGTGAGGAGGAGGAGGATGTCGTGGCGGATGAGGATCTCTTGATAGCTCATCCACTAGATTTGCTCGGCGTAGTGCGCGAGGGTAAGGTGTACTTGCGAGGGCCTTCGGGCTTTCCAGAGCGCAGGTCACATGGCTTACTTGATGTCACCTCAGAAGCGTAAGTGGTTTATTAAAATTTTATTACCTTGTACTTTAGTTACCTTTCCATCACAAGCATCTAACTTATGTTTTTGGTATGTGCAGGACATTCACGTGGGTGGGCCCAAAGTGGGAGCGCTTACCTTCAGGCATCCTTGGCCTTCTTATCAAGAAGCTTTACCCTGGCATGGTGGACTACAAGAAGGATGGAATCCCCACCGGTGAAAGGGGGCCTGCTAGGTCTTGGGCCCACTTCACGATGGTTGAGGACAGCGTCCACGGCCACCTTGGCTTCCGGCTGCTCGCCGAGTTCTGGGTTAGTAGTTTCTATAACTTTACTACTAAAAAATACCAACAGTTTGGATTTCGTCGTGGTAACCCCTTTATCCTTTGCTCAATGTTTGTAGGACTTTTTCACTCTCGTTGAGGGTGAAGGTAAAGACGATGTGGCTCAAAAGGCGCTGATTAAGATGGCGAAGAAGCTCATCCCCGACCAGATTTACGAGGCCCGTATCACCGCTGTTAGCCAGTTCTATGCAGAATATATGCACAGGACAATCACCAAAGAGGACGCTAGGCCCATACACATGTCGAAAGACCAGTACATGAAGGTAACCACATATATTTTCATACTATTCTCCACATGACTGATGAAAAGTTCAACTCATATGGATCTGTCTTGTGTTAAATAGGTGATTCCGGCATGGCTAGCCGCCCATAAGCCTTGCTACAAGAAGCTTGTACAGAGGTGGGTGTCACTTGGGTTCCAGGCGCAAAACAAGAAGGCACGGGCGCGGCGGAATATGGTAGGCCGCGGAGTCCACCGTCAAGGCCCCCTCACACTCGACGGCCTCGTGGCACACAAGGTAAGAAATCATTTTTTCCCTTTCCATTCAAGTTTTTATTTCTGTCCCATAATATTTTGATAACCTCTTTTGACCTCACTTGCATGCTTCTTTTTGGTGTCAATTACTTGTAGGAGTTATAGGAGGGAGTGAAAAAGACGAAGATGCAAGTGTTCGTTGAGACCCGGAGGCCAAAGAAGGTGGATCCGAAGAAACTCGCGGACAAGCTGTGGATCACCGACACCGCAGAGAAACAACATGACAACTACTGCTCCAAGTTCAAGGAGGTCCACGGTCCCGACTCCGATCCTTTGACCTCGGATTTCGACCCCCATGTTGCTATGCTCGCGTGGCAAGGCAAGCTGAATGGCCAGCCTTATATTAGCGGTGCTTCCTTCAGTTCATCGGGCCTCCCAACACTTGCCGAGATTCGTGCTAGGCGTACGAGCTCAGCCCCCGAGATCGAGCGCCGCCCAAGGGTCGGACTTGATAAGCTTGCTGCAATGGAGGTACTTGTCGTTTTTCAACCATCTTTTCCACCATTGTACAAGTTTGCATCGCCAAGACCGCATCTTCTACATGTTGCAATCCTCTAGGCTGAAGTTGAGAAAAATAGGAACGAGGCGGCGAAGGCTACAGTGAGGGCGCAGGCTGCAGAGGAGAACAACAAGCAACTGCATGCACATATGGCCCACCAACAAGCATGCCTCCAGGCCCTTATGGCGGTAAGTGCTTTAACTTTTTCTTTCAACTAAAGCATGTGCTTCAACTTTGCAAATTAACCCTCCTCTTCGGTTTGTAGACGATGCCCGCGGCTTCGACGCTTCCTCCTTTACCTCCTGTACCTCCACTAGTTGCCCCCGTCCTCCTCTTGGTAAGTGCTCTAGGGACTAGGTAGGCAAAAATTTATCTTTTGTTTGCTTACTCGTCTAATGTGAATCTTCATAGGAGCATCGGTCGGCTGGATCCCACACTCCCACGGATGGTCAAGACGACGGAGGGAATGGTGGAGGCGGAGCTGCAAGTCCATCATCGGCGCCAACGGCCTCCAACAACCCCGCCGAGTGACTTGTGGACTTGTGCTGCCTCTGAATTGTGGCATTTCCTGCTAGCTGTGAGCAGGATGATGTATTTTGGACATGTTTGACTAGTGTTGCATGCTTTATCAACTTGTGCACTCTATTTTGTGAACTTTTGGACTATATTTGCTTATATGTGTCTCCTTTCATTGTACTGTGTGTGCTGGGAATGATCCAGTTGATATAATGTGTCCTGGGATATATATATATCTGCATATATTGTGTTCCAATGCAGGGAATCGCAAAAAGCAGCCAAATTCTGGACCAAATGGTATCTTCGCCGAGTAAAACACTCGGCGAACCGTTCTTTGCCGAGAGGGGCACCCGGCGAAGAGGTGCCCCAGGTGCCATTTGGTCACCTGGGAGCACACTTCGCCGAGATGTCCCTGTTCGCCGAGCCAGATACTCGGCGAAAATGCACCAAATGGCCACCTGGGACGAACGTCGCCGAGCCGCGTGTCACTCGGCGAAGCAGGCAGCTCTCGGCGAAGGTCCGTGCAAGGCACTCGGCGAAGAGCACGCACGGCGACGATGTTGTGCACGGTGCTCGGCGAAGCGCACTATGATGGCTACGTGTTGGTGAACCCCAAGAGGAAGGTTATGATGTAGACAGCAGAAGTTTTCCCTTGAGAAATCTACCCAAGGTTATCAATCCAGTAGGACTTGACGATCTATCGGAAGGTTGTTGATGTTGACTCCCCCTGGCGCTAGGGAGCTTGCACCAACGTGGAATCTGCACAGACACAAACCAGAACTTTGCCCAACACGAAACAGAGAGGTTGTCAATCTCTCCGGTCTTGCAGAAACAAAGAGTTAAACGTATGGTGTGGAAAACAGCAGGAAAAACAGCAAGTAACAGGAAACAGATGATTGCAGCAGGTTGTGTAAACAGTATGAGGAAATTGGACCAGGGTCCACAGTTCACTAGTGGTGTCTCTCTCAGAACAGATAACTAGCATGTTGGGTAAACAAATTACAGCTGGGCAATTGACAAATAGAGAGGGCATAACAATGCAATACATGCCAAGATGTCTACTATGAAATCTAGTTGGGCATTACAACAAAGTACATAGACCGTTATTCCAACGCATCTATGCCTAAATAATCCACCTTCAAGGCAGCATCCGCATCCATTCAGTATTAAGTTGCTAACAACAGATTATTGCATGAAGTAAAGTGTGTAATGTAATCAATACAAGTGCCCTTGGACACTGCACCAATGTTTTATCCCTAGTAGCAACAGCACATCTACCATCTTAGACCTTTCTGTCACTGATCCAGATATCTAGAGACTGAACCCACTATCGAGCATAAATACCCCCTCTTGGAGTCACAAGCATCTACTTGGCCAAAGCATCTACTAGCAACGGAGAGCATGCAAGATCAAGAGCACATAGATAAACAACTTGAATAAACATGGTATCAATATTCATCGGATCCCAGCAAACACAACATCTAGCATTACAATAAGATGATCTTGATCATGTTAGGCAGCTCACAAGATCTAAACATGGAGGCACAAGGTAGAGAGACAACCATCTAGCTACTGCTATGGACCCGTAGTCCAGGGGTGGACTACTCACGCATCACTCCGGAGGCAGGCATGGTGATGTAGAGCCCTCCGGTGATGATCTCCCCTCCGGCAGGGTGCCGGGAAGAGCTTCAGAACTCCTCCGATCTGAGATTGACGATGACGGCCGCGACGGAACTTTTCGTGGAATATGATCGACCGTAATAGGGTTTTCGCGTCGCGGAGAATATATAGGCGAAGAGGCGGCGTCGGTGGCCGAGGGGGGCCACCACGCCATAGGGGGCGCGGGCCCACCCTGGGCCGCGCCCTAGTGTGGCGTGGCCCCCTGGTGGGTCTGCTCCGACTCCCCTTTGGACTCCGTGATCTCCTCGTGATATTATTGACGATGTCTTTTGTTTCGTCCAATTCCGAGAATATTTCCTTAATAGATTTTCTGAAACCAAAAACAGCAGAAAACAGGGAACTGGCACTGTGGCATCTTGTTAATAGGTTAGTCCCAGAAAATGCATAAAAATGATATAAAGTGTAACCAAAACATGTAGCAATTGATATAATAACAGCATGGAACATCAAAAATTATAGATACGTTTGAGACGTATCAAGCATCCCCAAGCTTAGTTCCTGCTCGTCCTCGAGTAGGTAAACGATAAAAACAGATAATTTTTGAAGTGACATGCTACCAACACAATCTTTGATCAAATAACAATGTAATGCACATGATCTGAATGAAGTGATCCAAGCCAATGGTCTATAGTTTGCAAGCAAGTAAATAAAGAGTAAACATAAGTGATCACACAAGTGCAAACTTTCATGAATAACACTATAAAACATTTAGAGATATAATAGTCTAACATAATAGTTAGTTCACAGCAGCAATAATTCTCAACATGAAAGTGTTTGTATCAACACAAAGGAAGATAATAGCTTCAGCTTTTGCTTCAACTTTCAACATGTATATCATATAGATAATGTCAATGCAAAGAATATGATCAACCAAACACAAAGTTATGTAAAAACTGTTATACTGGAGTTGACAATGATGTTTGCTTAAGTAGACAGAAAGAAGTGGGAAAACTGACTCAACATAAAAGTAAAAGAATGGCCCTTCGCAGAGGGAAGCAGGGATTAACATCATGTGCTAGAGCTGTAGTTCCCGAAGGCATATAGAGAGCATAAAATATTGTTTTGTAAGGTAATGGTGTATACAGGTGTCAACAAATCAGCAAATAGGCAATACTCTACTTCACTAGTTGATCAAACTTTACAAGAGCGGCTCCCATGAAGGACGTTATTTCTACCAGCGGGCAGATCATCCCTCTTCTCTTTTGTTTACACACTTGTGAACATTGCTTGACTGACGAATCAGGGGCAAAAAGATGTGAAGAGAATTGTTTGGTTAAAGTTGTAATTAATTGGGACTGGGCACCCCGTTGCCAGCTCTTTTTGCAAAATTATTGGATAAGCGGATGTATATGCCACTAGTCCAGGTGTGTAAAATTTGATCAACCAGGAAATAAAGACCACCTATCTACGTCCTTATGAGCTTTTCAAGTAGTGACACAAAAAGGAAATGTAACAGTTTTGAGTAGTTAGTAGATAGCACATGAAGAAATTTACTTGGAATGGTGAAAACACCACATAATAGGTAGGTATGGTGGACACAGGTGGCATGGATTTGGCTCAAGGTTTTGGATGTACAAGAAGCATTCCCTCTTAGTACAGAGTTTAGGCTAGCAAGGTTATTATAAGCAAACATCATTATCAACTGGAATAGCAAGAGTGTACATAAAACACAAGGTTTGACGAACCATAGACTCCCACTGTCTTCCTTGTTAACACATAGCCTTCATCCAAAAATTATCTAGACTACTATGGACTTCCAATTATGCAACAGATTATTATAGCAGAAAATCCTTATAGTAGTTCTTCATTAATAGCCATTACTTACATGATGCACAAGCTTAAACATTAATTACTTGACAGCTCAAAACAATTGGCAAGCATCAAATTACTCAAGACAACGATCTAAAAAGATTCATGTAAGCATTTTATACCACTACCACATGCATAGCATTTTTCTGGTCCAACCAAACACCAATCAACTTATTTGACAACTCTCCAAACAGATATAAGTGAAGCAAGAGAGTACTTTCTTCAAAAGAAACTGAAAGCTCTAACAAGAGATATGAAAAACTGAGAGCTAACAGCAATAACAGCAACTAGACAGGAATACTCAACAAGTATAAGTGAAGCACAAGAGTATTCTAATGAAAAAGTGGAGCGTGTCTCTCTCCCAAACATGAATGCTAGGATCCAACAAGTATAGCACAGCAAACAAAACAAAACAAACTGAAAACAAAAACACACTGACGCTCCAAGGAAGAGTACACTAGTATGAAGCAATAAAAATATAGCACCATTAGAGATGACCTGATAATTTGTAGATGAAGAAGGGGATGCCTTGGGCATCCCCAAGCTTAGATGCTTGAGTCTTCTTGAAATATGCTGGGGAGGTAAGCCTCCCCAAGCTTAAGCTCTTCACTCTTCTTGATCATGTAATATCATTCTCCTCTATCAACACTTGAAAACTTCCTTCACACCAAAACTTAACAGCTTTTCTCATTAGCAGGTTAGTGCACTAAAAGATAATACTTCAAAGTTCTAGCAAAGACAAAACTCACAAGCCAACTATTTTAAACATTAGCCACTGTTACTAGGCTCAAGTGGGCACTTTTACACGAAAAGAAACCACTTAAAAACTTGTAAAAGAGAGAATGCAAAATAAAAGACAGAATCTGTCAAACCAGAACAGTCTGTAATGACGAATTTTTTCGAGGCACTTACGATGCTCAGATGAAAAACTTTTGAAATAATGAAAGTTGCGTAACATCATCAGGAACATGCACAAAAATTTCAGCATTTTTCGATTTTTTCTGATTTTCTACTGAATTAAACGGTGACGAACAGCAATCTGTCCCAATGCAGTCCCGAAAATAAAAACCAACTTTGCATTAGTAACTCTCCTTGGCACAACAAAACAGCAAATAAAAGATACAAAGGAGTTGCTACAGAGGTAAACAAGCATCCTTGACTCAAGAAAACAAAAATAAAACAGCAAATAAAAACATGGGTTATCTCCCAGAAGTGCTTTTCTTTAATGCCTTTGAGCTAGGCATGAAGAGATGCATCAAGTATTGTCAAGACCAGAAAATCCAAAACCATAATTTGTCTTGACACTAGTATCATGTGAGTATTTCATCTTCTTCCTAGGGAAGTGTTCCATACCTTTCTTGAGTGGGAATTGAAATTTTATATTCCCCTCTCTCATATCAATAACAGCACCAACAGTTCTCAGAAAAGGTCTTCCCAAAACAATAGGACAAGAAGGATTGCATTCAATATCCAAAACCACAAAATCAACAGGGACAAGATTGTTATTAACCATTATCAAAACATCATCAACTTTTCCTAAAGGTTTCTTCATAGAAGAATCAGCAAAGTGAACATCCAAATGACATTTTTCCAAAGGTGCAAGCTTGAGAATATCATATAAATTTTTAGGCATAACCGAAATACAAGAACCAAGGTCACACAAAGCATTGCATTCAAACTCACTCAGTTTCATTTTAATAACAGGTTCCCAATTATCATCTAACTTCCTAGGGATAGAAGCTTCAAGTTTTAATTTTTCTTCCCTAGCATGCATGAGAGCTTTGATAATATGTTCAGTAAAAGCCATATTTATTTTACTAGCATTAGGACTCTTAGCTAGCTTTTGCAAGAACATGATGACTTCAGTTATGTTACAATTTTCGAAATTGAAGTTGTTGTCATCAAAAACAATGGAGCAATTATCACCAACACCTCTAAAAATTTCAGCACTTTTACTAGGAACAAAAGTAGTGCTATCAGGCAATTTAAAACTTTTTGTAGAGGTAGTAGAGACATTTCCAACACTTATTATCTTTTCACTAACAGTAGGGGGCGCATTAGCATGTGAGGCATCATTTGTTTCATTAGTAAAAATAGTGCAAACTCTAACAACACTATTTTGTTCAGCAATTTCAGCTTCTCTTTCTTCTCTCTCCCATCTTTCATGAAGTTCAGCAAGCATCCTAATGTTATTATCAATTTTAATTTGGATAGCATTGAGTGTTTTACTCTCTCTAATATCACTAGGAATAGCTTTTATTTTCAGCATTTCAACATCATGAGCAAGACTATCAACTTTAGCAGCAAGAGTATCAATTTTTCCTAGCTTTTCCTCAACAGTTTTATTAAAAGTAGTTTGTGTGCTAATAAAATCCTTAAGCATGACTTCAAGATCAGAGGGCACACTTCTATTGTTACTGTAGGAATTACCATAAGAGTTGCTACCATTAGCAGGATATGGCCTATAATTGTTGCTACCAAAATTATTCCTATAGCATTGTTGTTGAAGTTGTTATTTTTAATGAAGTTTACATCAACATTTTTCTCATCATGAGCAACCAAAGAAGCAAGAGGAATATTATTTGGATCCACAACACCATGTCCATTCGAAAGCATAGTCATAATAGCATCAACTTTATCACTCAAGGAGGAAATTTCCTCAACAGAATTTACCTTCTTACCAGTTGGAGCCCTTTCAGTGTGCCATTCAGAATAATTTACCATCATATCATCAAGAAGCTTTGTAGCAGCACCCAAAGTGATGGACATAAAGGTCCCTCCAGCAGCCGAGTCCAATAATTCCTTGAGAAAAATTTAGTCCTGCATAAAAGGTTTGGATGATCATCCAAGTAGTCAGTCCATGAGTGGGGCAATTTTTAACCAAAGACTTCATTCTTTCCCAAGCTTGGGCAACATGCTCATTATCAAGTTGCCTAAAGTTCATAATACCACTTCTTAAGAGATAATTTTAGCAGGAGGATAATATTTTCCAATGAAAGCATCTTTGCATTTAGTCCAGGAATCAATACTATTTCTAGGCAAAGATAGCAACCAATCTTTAGCTCTTCCTCTTAAAGAGAAAGGAAACAATTTCAGCTTAATAATATCACTCTCTACCTCCTTATACTTTTGCATATCACAAAGTTCAACAAAGTTGTTTAAGTGGGCAGCAGCATCATCAGTACTAACACCAGAAAATTGCTCTTTCATAACCAGATTTAACAGTGCAGGCTTAATCTCATAAAATTCTGCTTTAGAAGCAGGTGGAGCAATGGGTGTACAGATAAAATCATTGTTGTTTGTGCTAGTAAAGTCACACAACTTAGTATTTTCAGGATTACTCATTTTAGCAAGACTAAAACAAGCAACAGGGCAACTCGAAATTAAAAACTAGATGCAGGAATTTAATTTTTTTGGGTTTTTGATTTTTAACAGCAAGCAAAACAAAACTAAAACAAGACAAAAAACAAAGTAAAGAGATTGGAACTGAGAGACTCCCCTTTCCAATAGCCTCCAAGTCCCCGGCAACGGCGCCAGAAAACAGCTTGATGGCTACGTGTTGGTGAACCCCAAGAGGAAGGTTATGATGTAGACAGCAGAAGTTTTCCCTTGAGAAATCTACCCAAGGTTATCAATCCAGTAGGACTTGACGATCTATCGGAAGGTTGTTGATGTTGACTCCCCCTGGCGCTAGGGAGCTTGCACCAACGTGGAATCTGCACAGACACAAACCAGAACTTTGCCCAACACGAAACAGAGAGGTTGTCAATCTCTCCGGTCTTGCAGAGTTAAACGTATGGTGTGGAAAACAGCAGGAAAAACAGCAAGTAACAGGAAACAGATGATTGCAGCAGGTTGTGTAAACAGTATGAGGAAATTGGACCAGGGTCCACAGTTCACTAGTGGTGTCTCTCTCAGAACAGATAACTAGCATGTTGGGTAAACAAATTACAGCTGGGCAATTGACAAATAGAGAGGGCATAACAATGCAATACATGCCAAGATGTCTACTATGAAATCTAGTTGGGCATTACAACAAAGTACATAGACCGTTATTCCAACATCTATGCCTAAATAATCCACCTTCAAGGCAGCATCCGCATCCATTCAGTATTAAGTTGCTAACAACAGATTATTGCATGAAGTAAAGTGTGTAATGTAATCAATACAAGTGCCCTTGGACACTGCACCAATGTTTTATCCCTAGTAGCAACAGCACATCTACCATCTTAGACCTTTCTGTCACTGATCCAGATATCTAGAGACTGAACCCACTATCGAGCATAAATACCCCCTCTTGGAGTCACAAGCATCTACTTGGCCAAAGCATCTACTAGCAACGGAGAGCATGCAAGATCAAGAGCACATAGATAAACAACTTGAATAAACATGGTATCAATATTCATCGGATCCCAGCAAACACAACATCTAGCATTACAATAAGATGATCTTGATCATGTTAGGCAGCTCACAAGATCTAAACATGGAGGCACAAGGTAGAGAGACAACCATCTAGCTACTGCTATGGACCCGTAGTCCAGGGGTGGACTACTCACGCATCACTCCGGAGGCAGGCATGGTGATGTAGAGCCCTCCGGTGATGATCTCCCCTCCGGCAGGGTGCCGGGAAGAGCTTCAGAACTCCTCCGATCTGAGATTGACGATGACGGCCGCGACGGAACTTTTCGTGGAATATGATCGACCGTAATAGGGTTTTCGCGTCGCGGAGAATATATAGGCGAAGAGGCGGCGTCGGTGGCCGAGGGGGGCCACCACGCCATAGGGGGCGCGGGCCCACCCTGGGCCGCGCCCTAGTGTGGCGTGGCCCCCTGGTGGGTCTGCTCCGACTCCCCTTTGGACTCCGTGATCTCCTCGTGATATTATTGACGATGTCTTTTGTTTCGTCCAATTCCGAGAATATTTCCTTAATAGATTTTCTGAAACCAAAAACAGCAGAAAACAGGGAACTGGCACTGTGGCATCTTGTTAATAGGTTAGTCCCAGAAAATGCATAAAAATGATATAAAGTGTAACCAAAACATGTAGCAATTGATATAATAACAGCATGGAACATCAAAAATTATAGATACGTAGACGTATCACACTACTCGGCGAAGAACACGCCCGGCGACGTTCTTGTGCACTGGCACTCGGTGAAGACGATACACGGCGAAGCTGTGCAGAAGGCACTCGGCGAAGCGATGCACGGCGAAGACGTTCGCCGGCACCCAGTTGGAGCACACGTGGCGCCGTCTCGTCGTTCCTTCTTTGCCGAGTGTCATCGCGTCGATACCCGGCGATGTTCTGACACAGCTCTGACGCTCATCTGACAAGGGACGATCGAGATGTGCTTTTCTTCGCCGGGTGTGCTGTCCAAGGTCTCGGCGAAAACTTCGCCGTGCATCCCCGACAAAATGCACCCGGCGAAGGCGCGTCGCCGAGGCATTTTTCGCCGAGATGGCTCTGCCGAGTGCCTCACTCGGCGAAGGTTTCGCCGAGGCCAATTTGGGCTTTCGCCGTGTGTTTTCCCCACCCGGTGGAGAGCCATTTTCTAGTAGTGTGTTCGGACACACAGGACGCACATCACACGCACACCACACACGCACACATCTCACCTATGTGTCTAAACTAGACCTACACTCCTATAACCCAGAACTACGTCCTGAGAGATTTGGCCGAATACCAGTGCTTCGGTGACCGACAGGCAAGTCGATCTCGCCTGTGGCACATAGACATGATGCAAAGTGGACTTCTTATTAATATACTGGCCTAATGAACAGTGTAACGGTGAACAGTGCACCCTGGTGAGACAACCAAAATTCACTCCATGAGGAGTCGAACCCGGTGGGCAGCCTAGCCACTGCTAGTGCTTGCCACTGAGCTAGAGCTCAGTCCTCGGGACGTACGGTTTCCATGTATATCTGGGGCATGTACATGTGCATGTAGTGGATATGCATAGGGATATGCTCATATGCCCAGTTCATGGTCGCTTGTTTTTCAACTGGTCACAAGAAGTTTACTTCGTCAGAAATATCAGGAACATATATAAGATACTGCGCGTCAGGTACTTCTTCAGAAAAAAAATGTTGTTTCAACTAAATGGCATGGCGCGCTCCGCCGTGCCGGCCATAGGTGCTTTTGAGCTTAATTCTGTGGTGATCGTTTTTTGGGAACATTAGGTCCGGCAGTGCAGGGAATCATCATAGAGTGTTTGCTGACAATCTTCTGATCCTCCTGCTGTGTGGCACCGGGCTCTTTTTTTTGGGAATTAATGCTTCAGTCCTGCACCGGTATGTTTCAGCAGTTCTTCAGTTTGTAGTTTGTATACATGTTGGACAAATGGATAGTAAAAAAATGTATTTAGCTCTTACCATGGGAGAGTAGCAGGGCCTGAGTGACTGCTCCGGCATTCGAGAGTTTCATCAGGGTGAGTCTTAACACCTTATTTTGGCTACTGTCTTGGATTCATTCTTTGGTTCATATATATGTCCTTGGTTCATTCATTCGGTCAGATACTGGTTTATCTGAATCCGTGTTTCCCTGTAAGTTCAGTTGGTCGCTGGAATATACACGCACAATATCCATGTTGCTTGCTAAATCATCATTAGGAATTATTTCTATGTGCGTGTTTGATTTGTAGGATTCAGTTCTTATGATTTTTTCTAAAAGATTGTATCGCACTATGTTTTGTACGTAAATTTGTATCCACTCAAGCCTCATATTACAGTTCTTTTGTCTTTCTATAGGGTCTAAATCACATAGTATTCAACTCGACATGACTTTCTAATCTTGCGATTTTCCTACTCTTGTGTTTTGAAAATCTTACGAACCAGAGAGTCCCTTATAGCACCAGCACCTCCTGGTCTCTAGCAACGAACGGAAAACGAACGAACATGGATAAAAAAAACATGCAAGCAAACCAAGAGAAACACTGAAAGCAGAGAAAAGAAGACATAGCAAATAAAAACAACAACAATCAAAAGACGCTATGGAGAAAACTCAGAGCAGAGGAACGTGACAAAACAGAGAAAAAAGTGAAAAATAAAACAGATGGGCAAACAAAAATCTCCAAATGTGGTACCCACCCCCAGAACAACCAAACACGAAAGGCCAAATTCAGGAATCGCCAACGCGGCAACGCCGCACCACAATGGTAAAGCCACCAGGGAGAGCAGACCTATCTCCAGCCAAGAGGGACGCAAGCGGTGGCGGCAACCCACACCGGCAGTTCGACAAGAGAATGCCTCGGAGCGCAAAGCTGCGGGTGGAGCTTGCCTAAACTTCGTGGAGGGGGGAGCAAAATACAATATCCTCTATATCCACGCGCTCTAAAAAAATCTCCACGTATGTGCAAATCCTTGGGGGAGGGCGGGGGTGGGGGGTGCCCCACTGAACTGCACTTAGCTCTGCCTTTGGCGCAAAGGAAATAAAAAGAGACGAGAGGAAGATCTGCAGAGAAGAACGACGAGACCCAGACGATGACGGTGAGCAAGAAAAACGGAGGAAGCCAAAAGCGCAGGCCGGACCGTCCGCAAAGAACAGGAAGAAGGAACGGAGACTTGTGGCTCAATCCCAATCGACAACAATGGCTATGTGAGCAATTTTAGGATGTACTATATTAGTACGACACCATATTTTTATTATCAAATACCTTCATATTTTCTTAATTTCATCTCTAGATCAATTCTATTAAAAACTAGCATACCTAAGGTTATCGCTTTATTTAGTGTGCATATAAAATTCGAGTGTGTTACATACATCTCACAACTTAACATAGAAAATAAAGGTGAAACTTTATAAAATCAAAAGAAGTCTCCCAATCAGTTTTTTGCAGCTTCTCCCCATCAAAAGCCATGAGCCAGCTTATGCATAGCCACAAGCCCAAAAGAAGTATGGCTAAGATAAAGAGACGGAACACACGAACAGGTAGGGCCATCAACATCATATCCCAGTCGACGGCAACACCAACAATTTGGGCCAAAGTAAGGGCATGTCCACTGGAACATGCCACACTAGAAAAGAGAAGTGCCGGTTCGGGCTAGGAGGTGAACCCAATGGTCTGGCGTGCCCGGTGAAGGCCCATTCCGTCCCAGCTTTGTTTGAGCTGGGAGGTGACCCCAACGGCACCCCTATTTAAAAAAATAAACATTTGGACTCCAAATTTTATTATACATAAGCAATAAAACATATAGTTCAATGAAAACAACATAAAACATAAAATATGAACCCTATCTAAAAGGATTCGCGATCGCTACCCGGTGGCGCAGGGGGTGGCCAAGTCATCGTCCTCGTAAGAGTGTCTGCACAACACCCAAAGTACCCCAAAAACACACTGGGCTTGCCACTTTCGAGGGGCCACCGAGTCAACCTCTAAATTGGGGGGCTGCTTGGATGCCCCGGGCAACGTCTATACGTGTTCAAAAAATGTAGGATGCCACATCCCCTAAACTGAACCCAATTTTGGGTGTGCCAGACAGATTTGCAGGGATATTCGTGGAGATGCTTTTAGAGATGCTAATGCAATAAAAATTCTCGCCTGATGGAAACCCTAACCTCCCCTCTGCCTCCGCGCGGCGGCGCCAAGCCACGCCGTGGCATCCCCAAGACCTCTCCCCTAGCCCTCCCCATCTCACATACCCTCCGCCGTCGCCGCCCGGCAAAGTCCGGGTCGCGTGGTGGCGGTGGCGGATCTCCTCGGTCCTGATTTCGTCCGATGCGGAGGCGCCGCTAGGAACAACCAAGGGCGGTGTGGCTGGCGGCTAGCGGCGACCGGGCGGCTCGGCTGACTGATACGTGTAAAGCACACGTTCGTTGGGAGACCCCAAGAGAAAGGTATGATGAGCATAGCAGTAAGTTTTTCCTCAGTATGAAACCAAGGTTATCGAACCAGTAGGAGATGAAGACACTTCTGAAGGTGTCAACGGCGCCAGAAAAAGTGGTGTTGAAGAGGAAGTTCCGACTGTTTACTTGGAACCTGCACACAACACAACCAAAATACTTTGCCCCAAAGATACAATGAGGTTGCCAATCTCACCGGCTTGCTGAACACAAAGGATTAGACGTATAGTGTGGAAAATGATATTTGTTTGCAGAGAATGTAAAAGAACAGTGTTTGCACTAGGTTGTATTATCAATGTAAAAGAATGGACCGGGTCCACAATTCAGTAGAGGTGTCTGTCCATAATAAATAACTAACATGTTGGGTAAATAAATTACAGCTGGGCAATTGACAAAATAGAGAATGCATAATAATGCATGTACAAGACATGATGACTACTATGAGATTTATTTGGGCATTACAACATGATACATAGACCGTTATCCAACAGCATCTATGACTAATGATCCACCTTCAGGTTAACATACGTGGCCTCCGTTGGTATTAAGTTACAAACAACAGATCATTGCATTAAGTAAAGTTGTAAGCAACACAATTATCCTTAGACAAAGCATCGCTGTTTTACCCTAGTGGCAACAACACATCCACAACCTTAGAGGTTGCTGTCACTCCCCCAGATTAAATGGAGACTGAACCCACTATCTAGCATAAATACTCCCTCTTGGAGTTACAAGCATCTACTTGACCAAATCATCTACTAGTAACGGAGAGCATGCAAGATCATAAATAACATATAAGATAAACCAATAATCAACTTGGCATAGTACTCAATATTCATCGGATCCCAGCAAACATAACATGTAGCATTACAATAAGATGATCTTGATCATGATAGGCAGCTCACAAGAGCTAAACATGATGGCACAAGAGGAGAAGACAACCATCTAGCTACTGCTATGGACCCGTAGTCCAAGGATGAACTACTCACGCATCACTCCGGAGGCAGGCATGGCGATGTAGATCCCTCCGGTGATGATTCCCCTCTCCGGCAGGGTGCCGGGAAGAGCTTCAGAACCCTCCCGAGATAGGGTTGACGACGGCGGCGGCTCTGGAACTTTTCGTGGAATATGACTCGGGTATTTAGGGTTTTTCCCGAACAGGTGAATTTATAGGCGAAGGGGCGATGTCGGTGGGCACCTGAGGGCCCACACCATGCCGTGGCGCGCCGCCACGTGGTGTGGCCGCCTCGGTGCCCTCCTTCGTGTCTACTTCGGACTCCGTGTACGTGACAGAAAATAGGGCCCTGGGCTTTTGTTTAGTCCAATTCCGAGAATATTTCCAGAACTTCTGGAATACAAAAACAGTAAAAACATGAACTGGCATGTGGCATCTTGTTAATAGGTTAGTCCCAGAAAATGCATAAAAATGCTATGAAGTGTAAATAAAACATGTAGCAATTGGTATAATATAAGCATGGAACATCAGAAATTATGGATATGTTGGAGACGTATCAAGCATCCCCAAGCTTAGTTCTACTCGTCCTCGAGTAGGTAAAACGATAACAACAAAATAATTTCTGAGGTGACATGCTCCACACAATCTTGATCAAATAATATTGCAAAGCTCATGTTATGAATGAGTCAATGGTCTATAGTTTGCTAACAGATAGATAATGAGTAAACAACTGAATCATATAAGCAAAAACTTTTCACAAATAGTACTTTCAAGACAAGCATAAAAAAGTTTTTGCATAAGAGTTAACTCATAAAGCAATAGATTCTAAGTAAAATGCATTGAACCAACACATAGGAAGATTTAAGTTTCAGCAATTGCTTTCAACTTTCAACATGTATATCTCATGGATAATTGTCAACACAAAGCAATATAATAAGTGCAATGAGCAAGCAATATAAAAATTGTTGCACACAAAGTTGACACAAGTGTTTGCTTCTGAGATATAAAGAAGTAGAAAACTGACTCAACATAAAAGTAAAAGAAAGGCCCTTCGCAGAGGGAAGCAGAGATTAAATCATGTGCTAGAGCTTTTTTAAGTTTTTGAAATCATATATAGAGTATAAAAATAAGTTTTTGAGAGCAGTTTGTTGTTGTCAACGAATGGTAGTGAGCACTCTACACCCCTTGTCAACCAGACTTTCAAGAGCGGCTCCCATGAAGGACGTTATTTCTACCCAAGGGTAGATCATCCGTCTTGTTCTCTTTTGTTTACACATGTACTTTTATATTGGTATGGCACTCCTCCCAACCTTTGCTTTCACAAACCATGGCTAACCGAATCATCGGGTGCCTACCAACAATCACATACCATGGAGGAGTGCCTATTAAATTGTTTAGCTTTAAATATTGCTTGTCTGATAAATCAGGGCAAAACATGTGAAGAGAATTAAAAGGTTATAGTTGTAATTAATTGGACTGGACACCCCATTTGCCAGCTCTTTTTGCAAAATTATTGGATAAGCGGATGTATATGCCACTAGTCCATTGGTGAAAGTCCGTCAAAGGTAAATGACAAGGTTGTTAGATAAAACTCCACATAACTTCCTCATGAGCTATAAACATTGACACAAATAAGAGTAATAGCTTTTGAATAGTTTAAAGCTAGCACATGAAGTATTTACTTGGAATGGCAGGAAATACCACATAATAGGTAGTTATGGTGGACACAAATGGCATGGATTTTGGCTCAAGGTTTGGATCCGCCTGTTTGCGCTAAGTATGGCACACCGGCTCATTAATGATAAGTCGGCCGGAGACATCATGATAATCGACCCCTACTACATGTTTGACTGCTATGTGAACACCACGGTGGGTAGGACACGCGTGACAAAGTTCATCGAAGATAGCTTCATTGCAAATCCTACCAAGAACAACTTTCTCATGCCTTACTTTCCCAAGCAAGTCATTACCTAGCCGCCATATATAACATATTTTCGAACGTTTTATCGTTAATTTTGCATAAGTGAGAATGATGGTCTCTTTTCATTGTTTTGTGCAGGAACCAAGACGGCACCCTCATCGTTTTGTACCCTAAAGAGTGAAAGGCCTTCTATCTCGATGCGGGTAGTGAAGAAAAGAAAGACGACAAGCACATCAGTAGTGTTCTCGATGATGCTGTCAACGGTTACTGCTATCAAAATGAAGGCATCGTAAGAAGATTAAACCTTAAGCGAGGCAAGGTGTCATTCATCCACAAAGTGGATCTAGCCTGCATCAAAAAGGCGCATGGTAGTCCGACGGAGGCCTAGTATGTCATCTATCTGATGCAGCAGTTCGTACGGAATCACCGAAAGCTAGAATTTCCAGTTGCTATGGATAAATGGTGCAAAAACATGGCGAAATCCACTGATGTTGATATCACGGAAAAATTTGCTCTAATCCAGAAGACCTTTGCTTTCACGGATGTTTGTCGTGCCGAGCCACCCGGGTTGTTCTACTACCAAGGTGCATGCCCATCTGATGTCGATATACAAAATCGCATAGCACAACAGTGTGACGACAGGCCATTAAACTCTTTGAATGGTTCTGAACCGTTCCCGCCTAAGCCAATGTCAAGTCCGACCACGATGAGCCAGAAGTGAAAGGTGTGTTGTCGATTTAGTACTCTTGTTAAATTAAATTGCCTAGCTCTAGTTTACACCATCACTCTTAAATTGCCTAGCTATAGTCTTCCAATAATACTTCATTCCTTTACAATGCCGATGATTAAAATAATGTGGCGCACTACATGAATTCTGATAGTTTGTTGAACCTTGTATCATGCACACATACAAGTTCTGTGCCTCCTACTCGGTTCAACAAGGTTATCAGAATTCCTTGTGTGCTTCCAATAATATTCGAAGTATGAGGCATAATATTTTTTTGAATCTTGTTTTGTCTAAGTCTTCCAATAATACTTCATTCTTTTACACAATGCCGATGATTTAAATGATGTGGCGCACTATGAATCCTGATAGTTTGTTGAACCTTGTATCATGCACACATACAAGTTCTGTGCCTCCTACTTGGTTCAACAAGGTTATCAGAATTCCTTGTGTGCTTCCAATAATATTCTAAGTATGAGGCATAATATTTTTTTGAATCTTGTTTTGTCTAAGTCTTCCAGTTAATACTTCATTCTTTTACACAATGCCGATGATTAAAATGATGTGGCAACATGTGATGCAGAGGCGACGTGAGTGAAACCTGTGATATGCACGAATACATATTTTCTGCATCCCATTGGATTTCACTTACGCCGTCTCTGAATTTGTGTGTCTGAATATAATTAAGTAATGAGGCATGCTTTTCAGTTGACCCTATACCTCATTTTTACAATGCCTATGATTAAATGATGTGGCACAATATATGAAATCCTGATAGTTTGTTGAACCTTGTATCATGCACACATACAAGTTTTGTGCCTCCTACTTGGTTCAACAAAGCTCTCAGGATTGCTTGTGTGTTTCCAATAATATTCTACACTATGAGGCATACTTTTTTTGCATCTTCTTTTCTCTAAGTCTTACAATGCTGACGATTGAAATGATGTGACACTATGTTATTCAGGGTGTTGTGAGTGAGCCCTATAATGCAAGAAAACATATCTTCTGCATCATACTGGCTCGCTCACACCATCCCGGAATTTGTGTGTCCAATTAATCTAGTATATGAGGCATTCTTCCTAGTTGGCTTAGTTTATTTTGTGTATACTTTGTTTATTTCTGCACGACATGTGAACAATTTAGTTGCCGAGCTAACATTTTTATTTGCCTTTTGTGTATACTTAGAAATGAAGAAGTGGGGAAGTTGTCAACGCCAAGAGGACTTGAAGCCACTGAAAGAGAGCAACAACAATCGGATGATCGAAAACGCCAACTTCATCGACCGCGCCCTCTCTTAAACATTGTGGTTCTCTATCATTTATGTGATGTATTTGTGTATGACAACTTATATATTTGTGTATCACATTGTGGTTCTTATTTTGGTACTATACTATGGTTTGTAATGCATGAACTTATGTATTTGTGTATCACAATTTGGTCATCTGTATGTGGAATTATTGTCATTTTGGTCGCCTGTACCTGAATATCCCGTATTTATATTTGATATACTGATGGAATACATTATTTTAAAAAAACAAAAAATACCACGAAAATATACCGCTGGCGGACGCAGAGGCGTATCGCTGGCGGCCAGCGCTCCCAGAACTCCAACCAGCCGGAAATACCGCTGGCGGCCGAGGTAGCTTAGCAATGGCAGCCGCGGCTGCATGCCAGCGCTATCTAATCTAACGCTAGCGGGCCGCAATTATGCCCGCCAGCGGTAACGAGCCTTACCGCTGGTGAACGGCCCGCCCGCCAGCGGTATAAATTACCACTGGCATAATGATCGCTGGCGGGCGGGCCAATTCCTTCCGCCAGCGGTAGGCGTTTTCCTACTAGTGCTTTTATCAGAAAATATCTAGACCTTAGAGGTATCAAGCATGCAAACCAAATTTCAATAAGCTCTACGGTAGTTCTTCACTAATAGGTTTTAACTACATGATGCAAGAGCTTAAACATGAACTACTTGAGAGCTCAAAACAATTGCCAAGTATCAAATTATCTAAGACAATGATCTACAAGAATATGTATGTCTTTTCCAATATACCATCTACCACATGTAGCATTTTCTGTTTCCAACCAAACACCAATCAATTTATTTCAAAACAAACTCTCCAAATAATTCAACAATGAAACAAGAGAGTACCTCTCTACAAGAACTAACAGCTCTGAACATGAGATGCATGAAAAACAGGAGCTAAAAACATAGCAGTAGCTAGACAAGAATACTCAACAAATATAAATGAAGAATACGAGTATTCGTATGAAAACGCGGAGCGTGTCTCCCTCCCACACAAGACTGTTAGGATCCAATTTATTCAGAAAATAAAGCAAAAATAAAAGCACACATACGCTCCAAGTGAAGAACATAAGATGTGAAAGAATTAAAATATAGTTTCACTAAAAATGACCTGATAAGTTTGTGATGAAGAAGGGGATGCCTTGGGCATCACCAAGCTTAGACGCTTGAGTCTTCTTGAAATATGCTTGGGTGACCCACGGGGGCATCCCCAAGCTTAAGATTTTCACTCTTCTTGCTCACATTATATCACTCTCTTCTCTTGATCCTTGAAAACTTCCTTCACACCAAAACTCAGAGTAATTCTCATTAGAGGGTTAGTGCATAATCAAAAATTCACATGTTCTGCAAGGACACAATCATTACAAATACTTTATGAACATTAGCTACATCCACTGATGTTGTGGAGCAAAGAAATTCATTCAAACACAGTAAAAGAGAAAATGCAAAATAAAAGGCAAAATCTGTCAAAACCAGAACAGTCTGTAAAGACGAATTCTTTCGAGGCACTTAAGTTGCTCAGATCAGAAAACTCAAAACTAATGAAAGTTGCGTACATATCTGAGGATCAGGCACAAAGTTTTTCAGAATTTTCAATTTTTCTGGGATTTTTAAATCTCAAAAGGGTGGACAGCAGAAATCTGTCTCTGTGGAGAAATCCAAATATAGCATCAACTTTCTACTAGAGACCTTACTTGGCACAACAATGCGATAAAATAAAAATACTTGTTACAGAAGTAAGCAACACCTTGACTGAAATGAAAACAAAAGATAATGGGTTGCTGATGCATGTAAAATGCATATATGAACTTTGCACTATATCACTCATATTCCAATCATATTTGCATCATATAAGGGTTATACCACTGTTATTTAATGATTTAGGAAATAAAATAATTGTTTCCTATTTTTATGGAATTAACCCTGCGCAGGCAGAAAACCCTATTTTTTTTCTTTTATGTTTCAGGGACCCAAACGTCGTCAGAAAAATATGGAAAAATACAGAGGTCATTATTTTGGAAGGAGGAAGCCGTTGGAGCGAAGGAATCAAGCAACCAGATCCCGGAAGGGCAAAAGGGGGTGGCCCACGCGGCCACTGTACCTGGCCGCATTGGCCACGTGGGGCCCACCATCCTGGCCCTCGAGGCCCAGCAGCTATCGATCTTTTTTCCACCGCCTTCGTCTTGACCTAAAAACGCCTATAAAAGAAGTCCCACGGCGTTCTCGAAAACAAGCGCCGCCAGATCACAGAAACACGAAAACGAAGATTTGGAGCTGCAGATTGGAGGGGGAAACTCCGGCGGGGCGCTGCCAGCGTGGTCTCCATCTTCTGCATCGACATCTCCACCGTCTCCATGAAGAAGAGGGAGTAGTCCACCTCTGGACTATGGGTTTGAGTAAGTAACTTATGTATCTCTCCTCTCTCTTGAGCTTCACTAGTGAGTATCGTATGAGCTGCTGAACATGATAACGGTCATATTTGTATTACCTATGTGGTGGATCTTTTTGTGAGTTAATATATGTTGAGATTGCAAATGTTTGTTTCAGTTATGAGTATAGATGCATATTATGTACCCCATTCTTATTCACTTGTTATGATCAAGCATATTTATGAGAGCGTGTGTGGGGTGATGTGTGCATTAGTTGGAGTAATGGGGGGTGGTGAGTGCGGTAAGCTGACAACTGAAATATCGTGATCCACTTGGGTGTTTACCTTACTTTGTTGCCTCACTAGGGATAAACAAAAATACCATGCTACCGGAGATGTGGGTGTGACCATCGCCACTACTCTATGACTAGATCTAACATGTTCTTATTTTCACTTCATGTCATGATACTTAAAGCTATACTTTGATTTATCTTAATTGCTAAGGTGTTATGATTTAGTTCGCATCTTGGTGGAGTATAAGAGAGATTAATAACCAAAAGATCTCTATGTTAGGACGTGATGCCCATATAATTAGTAACTTGATATCAAACTTTGTGTTGCAATCTCATATGTCAACTCTATGTGTCTATTGTCTGCCACACCATTAAAAGAGAGAGTGCATTTGTGAAACCATGAACCCCGGTCCATTTTTTATCATAAGAAACACCTTTCCAACAACTTTTACCACTTTTCCATTTTCTGCAATTATTAAATCCGAAAATACAAAAACACTTTTACATCTTGCATTCATCATAAAAAACCCAAAAATATCATTTATCATTGTTATCATCATCTTTGCACATTCATTCACCACCATTCCATATTTATTTCTTGTTTGCATTGCATATTTATCTTGATATCATTCATACACCTTGTGCTTGACAACCACAGGTGAGGTTGAGGACCAAAACAATTAACCTTGTTTTGTAGGTGACCAAAAGAAGGATATGAAGATAAATCTTCACTACTGATTCCCTGAGAGTTCGATATTAAACCCTCGAGTCACCCTCGTGGGGAAAACACGTCTTCCACTTACTACACACTCTGCACTTGGAGTCTTAACCTAACCCATTTACTTTTGACGCAGGTAACTACGCACCGGAGAGCATGCTGTTTTCTGGGATCAACCTCTTCAAGGGCCATCAAGACTGTTTTCTGGCGCCGTTGCCGGGGAATCATAGCTGAAAAGACTTATCCAAGAAAGCTCTTGCACTAGTCATGTTTTCTAGCGCCGGATCCATCACAACAAAGTCAACATCACCAACTTGTGCTAACACCTAAGCTTGGGGAGGTTGCACCTACGTGAGCATCATCTTATCCATCTTTACCTTCAAAGCAGAATTATTTGTTTTGTCATTGTCATTGCATTGTCTTGCTTTTGTAATTCGGTTTGCATTTGTGAGACACATTTTATTTTCAGTTTTGCATATAAAATTAAAAAATACAAAAAAACTTGCTAAAATGGGAGAAAGAACTAAATTGTGTGACTACACAAACACTCCTAATGATCAATTTATCTCTAAAGCTATTGCCACACCTGAGATTAAAGCTGATAGCTATGAAGTGAGTCCTAGTTTGTTAAACTTAATAACTAGGGAACAATTTGGTGGTAGTGCTATGGAGGATGCCTCTATGCATCTTCATGATTTTGTTGAAATATGTGACATGCAAAAGTTTAAGAATGTTGAAAGTGATATCCTAAAATTGAAGCTATTTCCTTTTTCACTTAGAGGGAAAGCTAAAGAATGGTTGCATTCATTGCCATCTGGTAGTATTAATTCATGGGATGATCTTAAAGAAGCTTTTATTAAGAAATACTATCCTCCTGTTAAAATTTTGCAAAATAGAAACAACATCCTTTCTTTTAGGCAAAATGAAAATGAACATGTTGCTATGGCTTGGGATATGATTAAACTTATGCTTCGAACTTGTCCATCACATGGGGTTAATGAATGGACCATATTACACTCTTTCTACAATGGTTTAAACTACATGTCTAGAAACATACTTGATTCTGCTGCTGGAGGTGCTTTTATGAGTAAAACTATAGTTGAAGCTAAAAATATATTGGAAAGCATTTTGCAAAACTATAGTCAATGGCATACTGATAGGGCACCCAATCCTACTAAGAAAGTGAATTCTATTGAGGAAACTAATGATTTGTCATCTAAGATGGATACTATTCTTGCTTTGCTTAATAAACCTAGTGTGGAAAATGTTCCTTTACAAGAACTAGTTGGTAATAATTCTGAAAATATTGATGTCAACTTCATTAGGAACTATGGTAACAATGGGTATGGGAACAACAATTACAACTCTTATAACAAACCCCCATATGTGCCAAATAAATATGCTACTAGTGGTAATGTTTCTAGTGATTTGGAAAACACCATTAGATCTTTTATATCTACTCAAAAGGAGCTTAATAAGGAATTTATCTCAAAGTTTGAAAAACAAGATGCTTTGTTTGAAAGGGTAGATCAGCTTGCTAAGGAAGTGTCATCATTAAAGAGTATCATTATAGTCCAAAAACATGAGGAAACAATTAAGTATTGCCAAGAAGTTATCAATAGGTCTTGGGAACACATTCATGAGCAATAAAGAGTTGCTAAAGAATCTATTGGGGTAATGAAAGAGAGAGAAATTGAGGAAGTTAAAATGCTTAGTAAAGTCAAGGATCCTTTGCTTGACTTAGAAAATTGTAGCTTGCATGAACTAATCTCTATCTTACAAAAGTTTGCAAGTGATCCTTCCATCAACACTAATCAAGCTGGGTTTGGTTCCTATATTGCTAATCATGTCTTGAAAGAGAAAATTGCTAGGTACATGTGGGGACCCTGGACTAGCTGTCCGAAATACCCTTGTGCCTACACATCAGCGATCCCATGATCAGTCTGTCGCTGAGCACAATCAACTGGTATCAAAAGAACATCCATAATTACCGAAGGAATTTACTTACTTGAGAGAAGCCATAACTTCAACAGGTACTTGCAGCGGAAATCTCCAAACAACGTGGAGCCCAAGTGTGAGGACCGGAATTACACTTCCAGACCTCCTGTGTAATCATGTCAATCCCAAGATCAATGTTGACAACACAGCGAAATGATACCATTGCAGAACGTACAAAAAGTACAGTTACATAGTTTGAATAGCAATAGCGAAATGTCTTGTGACATTTGTTACAATCAGAAAGCTCAGCGGAAATATAAATCCGAAGTGACTCCATCTAGCCACAGCGGTCGATGTAGTCCACGAGGCCTCACTCTTAAGCATCATCGTAGTAGTCGTAGTCTTCTTCTTCTAAGTAGTGATCTGAATAATCAACAAAAGCAATGCGATGAGTACATAATATTGTACTCAGCGTGCCCCCTCATGCAAAACCTATAATAGCTACATGTGGCTTCAAAGAAAGGCTATATGCTTCTTTTGCATAAAAGCTAATTTTGTTTGCGATACCATATGTAGTAGTTTTGAAAAAAACAATTTTAGATGAAAACATGTTTTGTATTCAGTGTAATGTTTCTCGTCATTGTGAGTGTCCTCGACACCTCACGTTCTCCATAGGATTTCAGAATAGGGTAGAGGGAAGTAGCAAAACAGGGTTCCTGTATGTCAAGAAAGATTCATGTGTCGTCCATGACCGTGGACACGGCTATTCGAATAGTTTTACACTCTGCAGAGGTGGTACACTTTCACCACACGTCACAAACTCGGCTAATTGCAACCAGCTGTCGCTAGCATAGCAATAGAGAATTCGTGACAAGGTCTTTTAGCTAGATCCCCCAAAGATGTGACATGCCCACCGGGTATGGCGCCGGAGCTGAGAGTACGTCCCAAACCGGTCCCCCCATCTGTGCCGAAGGTTCTCCCGTAGGCAGACACCCCATCTGCGGTACGGCGACATCGACACCAAAGGCTGACTAACTTACTTGACCCAGCCAGAGCCCATTAGCATGTGGTTGTACGGTGGTCACAATCTTCAAATCCGAGACTTATTAGGCCCTTATGCGGCACGGACGACGGATTGCCCCCTTCAGCTTGTGAAGGGGAGCCAATCGCTCCTTCATTGTTGATCCAGCAGTCGCCCGCGCCAGTGTTAGATGGTAAGTTTCACCCAGAGTAAAAGGTAGAGTAGAGGAAGCAACAACAGCTTATCAGCCAAGCTCAACGAGCTCGTCAAGTTCATAAAGATGTTTGTGACCCAAGGGTCAACCAATTCCTCAAAAGAGGCAAGATAGAGATATCCTACTAAATATTGAGCATGGCTAAGCATTTCTACTCTGTAGGATTACTATATAATTTCTACTCAGGGTATCAGTATATAAGGTAACAAGCGGATCAGGCTGGTGTGTTAATCGACACGCCAGTAATAAAATAGCATGCATATTTATAAAATAATAAAATAATGCCCCTTTTAAAAACATAGGATAAACCATGAGAGGGGGGGCATGCCTTCGTTGATGAATCGTCTTCTTCTTCAGTAGGCTGATTATATCCACGTTCTTCCATAAGCTGATTATATCCACGTCCAACCACGTCACTCCCTACTCGTCGTAACGATAGCAAATGGCAACCAAATAAATACCAAAGCAATAATTACCAAATTCAAATAAAATACGAATGTGAATGAAGGGAGTAGTAGTTGAAGAAGAAGATAGGACAACTTGATAGAATTGTGGAAGTGAGTTGTGGGAACTCGGATATATGAATCAAATGGCATATACGGGATGCCCGAATAGATTATCAGAATTGGATGTAGTGCTAGGATATATGGATAGATCTTGCTATATATGGATAGATCTTGCTATATCTAACTGATTACAAACCCAACATAACATGGTTGGTCGTGCACGTGTAACCCAATAAACTCAAATAACATAGAGTAGCATAACTAGATAATTAGCAAATATGTAAATCAGACATATCAACAAACCATATCATACTAGTTTGTAATCATCAAACCAAACTTGTCATACTAGTAATATAAACCGTAGCAAGGATTATCTAGCATGCTAACATGAGCATATAAGCAATACAAGAGCTAAGGTAAATATCATCATCATATATAAAATAATATCAATTGCAAGCTAAAGTTGATACTATGAAAACACACATTACACTAGCGCATCATATAGCTATACATCACAACTCACAAGGATAAAATAACCAATAAATAAATACTACCATAGCTAAACTCCAACGAGAATAAGCTAGGAACTAAACAAGGTGTAACAATATCTAAAACATACAAATCAAGTCATAGCAAGATATCAACCTAAGATAACTATACATGAACAAGTTATAAATACCTTTCATAACAAGAATATCATTACAAACTTATAGCAAACAAAGCATAGTAAATACTAAGCAAGGTCAACATAACACTATATGACTAATCATGAATGATATACAAGACTATACATTTGGGAGATACTATAGCATTGTACTACATAACGGTGAAGCCTAATATTACTATCATGAGACGAAAAGGCATACAAGTATATACTACAAGATCACACGCATGACATTCAACACTCCACTTAAAAGAAAACATATACTCACAAGCATATACACAACGATATGATACTATCATGCAATACTTACGTGACATACAAACTACCATAAGCATGGGATGATCTACTACAACAAGTAACACACAACTAGTAAGCTAACATACATGTATGCAGCACTATATACATCTAGAACCAAACAACAACTGGAAGCATACTATCATCTAGTTAGCGCGTAAATCTGTGCTAGCATACACGAGATAAAGCACTATATAACATGCAATGCTAACATGAAAAATAATCTAAACATTGGTAAACCTAACACAAAGAATGGAGCAATCAAATGTGACATGAGGTTAGATCTAGCTATAAATACATGAAGGACATTAACATACATCCTAGTACAAATATATGACACTAGAATAAATAGAACTAAACATTATATGGAACACATGGTACACAATATGCAAAGATATCTAAGCATGAATGATAAACTAGGCAAACATCACACATGTAATAACATTACTTATTGCATGATACAACAGTTAAATCTATGCATGAGCCACTAAGCAGCCATAGGAAACAAAGTACGCCATCATCATATAAAGCACGAAACAAATAATAGACTACCAAACAAACCCATATCGAAACATGCATTAAGATGACAAGCTAATAGTAACAAGTCATGCTTGAACAAATATTAAACATGGATCAACATCACACGAGATATCACGTACGTGATCATGCTGGTGATTATTACAAAGTAACACAAGCAAAACTAACAATATAATAAACCATAAACAACTATTTAAATATAAACAAAACGACCATCTACCCATGTCAGCAAACAATATACATAAACTGCAGAAAACACCTACACAGGTGGTTCAACTAAGAAAATAAATCACACACAAAATCAAGCATATAAATCAACACTGTATATTAAAGCCTAACTTTAATGCTACCCAGTGTATTTACAATACAAATCCACCAAATGGTTCCTAAGGTCGTCTAGGTACCTTCACATGTTTAGATCGAAGTGTAAAGATGAACCAGAAAAGGATTTGTATGGCAATGTCACTATTCGACGAATTGGCATCAGTGGAGTATGATATATGATGGTCGGATTGGAGATCCGTTTTATTCTCTATATTAATGGACATGATTTGAACAAAGTGACACGAAAGGATTGCATTAAGTTGTGCTGAAAAATGACGTTGGCATAACCATGCCGATGTTGGAGGGCATGGTCAAGAGTGGACATGGAGAAAGGCACAGATGGTCTACAGAAGCTAGTCTATGAAGTAGACTACATGATATGAGATTACTATGCAAGGGAAGCGATCTGATTCTCACCATACGCGGCGAATTCGTCCGACGAAGTCGATGAACAGAGTAGATGTGATCGCCAATTTCGTCCGATGCGATAAACAAATCCAGCTTGTGGTCGCCTGAATCGAATCCTCCTCCTCCGCGCAGTTCTTATGGCGCAGCCGTTAGTCCTGGTGTCGCCGGAGTCACTGGGAACGTGGGTGGCATCCGTCGACAGTCTGATCTGGAGCTTTAGGAGATTGGATCTTGGGGCGAGCTAGGACTTGTGCTGGCGGCGCAATATGGAAAAGAAGATCAAGGAGAGGTCGACTCGGTGCTCTCTATGCGCAGGGGCAAGGCTTCTCGCATGGGTGCGTGCAGCGTGCGGAAGCAGCGCGAGAACGGACTGGACAATGAATGCCGACGTAAATAGTATTTGATGCGGCAGTTTCTGGTGTGATGCATTTCTGTTTGCTGTCAGTAACAGAAGAGGAAGAAGACCGAGGAGCAGCGAGGCGCTTCGGCTGCTCTGACCTCCTCCCGTGCGTCCGAGCGAGAGAGAGCCCTGTTTGACTGGGCTGATACGCTGATGCTAGGAAAGGAAGAGAAACGGTACAAGGGAATGGATCGATGGGAAATAGAAGAAAAATCTAGAGAAAGAAGCCATCGGGTGCTAGAGCATCGGTAGGAAAAGGAACTGAGGAAATATACGAGGAAAGGAACGATCGGTGCATGGCTGCATGCTGTACTACTTAGGTACAGGTGCAATCAGCCAGAGCTTGGTGTACATGCAGGTGCCCAATGGGATTTTAGAGAGACAAGGACATGAGAAAATAGCAACGAAGGAAACAAATCAGTACTAGATAAGTATACTGGCGTATATGTGCATGGATACATTATAAATGTACATACGTGTGATTAGCTGGAGGACCAAATCCAATTAGGATTTTATATAGAACAAAATAAGAGATAAAAGAAATAGATTTTCCTGTTTAGGAAAATCTAGAAAATATTATAAAGCTCTAAAACAAACGAAACGAATTCATGAAAACAAAATCAAATTCAAAAGAGGATATTTTAATGTGATGAAGCCAAGAAAATATGATCAAACTTGAAAGAAAAATAAATAAAAGATTTATTCACGTTGATGCTAAAATCATTTTAAAGCTTCATGTATATGAAAAGTCGAGTTAAGTTTTAATTCATTAAACGAAATTTTCTAGTCCTCATTTTTAGATAAAGGTTTTTGAAAACTCTGAAAATCGGTCTGTTACAATTCTACCCCCCTTAAAAGAATCTCGTCCCGAGATTTGGGCTCACTATAGAATGGGTTTTGGATAGCTTCTGGGATTACCATTGATGGGTTGCTCAGCTCGATTGAGTCTTCCAATCATCTGTTACATCGGATATATGTCCGCTCCCCCTAAAATAATTCTCATTGGGGTTGTTCATACAACACCATGATTTTCACATAATCCTCATGAAATATGATCCTCCGTGTTAACTTCCTTCGGCCTCATTGAGGTCTTTTCTCTACGGGTCATTGGTCACAAATTGTCATAGGCTGCCACGATTGAAACGAAAAAAATGTTGGCATTGCATCCATCGACTTTTGGGTCTTGTGATCTTAGATGTATAATCACGGCTGAACTCAATCATGATTGGTATTGACTTCTTTCTCGGATAGGTATTGTCAAAGTCTCCATCATCACCATAGGAGTAGCATACGTTTCTTGTAGTATATTGGAAATAGCCTTTTCTAATTCTGATTCTAAATTATTGAGGATGTGCGTCAAGGTGCCTTGTTTGGTCTTGGTTTCTTCAACATCTTGAGACAAATATTGGTTATGGTCCTCTTCACCACCACCCAAACAAGTCAGTCTTCTCTTCAATGTTGAATGTGTCACCATTTTTCTGTTGGGCCTCGTTTGGTAGAACTTAAGTTTTGTCTTCGTGTGTCTCAATCGTCAGTGAATTTACATCTTGAAAGTACGACTAACTCTTGCGCCAGCGAGTTTTTGTTGCTCATGTTTATGTCTTGGAGCTCCTCTGGTGGTGTGTCTGATTCCACCTAAAAGTTCACATGCACACCTCTTCCTTCCTAATCTTTGTGAACCGTGGAAAGGGTCACCTATGCAGGTAGCACACATTCTTTTCCCTTCATCGTGTGGGTCTTGAGGGCTCATAGGTAAGAGGGAAAAGAATCAGACGGGTGAAAGAACCTAGCTTGGGAGGGGTATCCAAGAATAACACATGAGAACAACCAAAAAGGCTTTTAAAGAATATAATTCAAAAGCAAAACTAATTTCTTTGAAATTACATAGGGTTTTAGCATGACTGCACATAAAAGAAGCCAAAGGAAAAATATGCAGACATTGCTCAAGCAAAAAAAAATTACTCTAAACGATATGAACTATACACCTACCAGGGTCTTTCCAATCTTATCCTATATGTTTGGTCTTAACTTATCATGGTGTCGATCTTTGACATTGAAGAACGCAGAGTGTGGTTGAAGACTCTTTTCTCCTTGAGTACTTGAGATGGCTTCTCTTGGATAGGGTAAACTAAAGAGCTAGTTTAGGGAAGAAGCAGTTAAACACAATGTTGAACAAGAGAAGACAAGCAATAGAAATAGTCGAGAATTAGACTACGAGGATTTATGAAAATAGTTTTTATTTCATCAAAACAATCTCTAACGCTTTCCATTCCTAACTAAGGCCACGCGACTAGGTCGACGTCGGCTCTGATACCACTTCTGTGAGGACCGGAATTACACTTCCAGACCTCCTGTGTAATCATGTCAATCCCAAGATCAATGTTGACAACACAGCGAAATGATACCATTGCAGAACGTACAAAAAGTACAGTTACATAGTTTGAATAGCAATAGCGAAATGTCTTGTGACATTTGTTACAATCAGAAAGCTCAGCGGAAATATAAATGCGAAGTGACCCCATCTAGCCACAGGCAGTCGATGTAGTCCACGAGGCCTCACTCTTAAGCATCATCGTAGTAGTCGTAGTCTTCTTCTTCTTCGTAGTGATCTGAATAATCAACAAAAGCAATGCGATGAGTACATAATATTGTACTCAGCATGCCCCCTCATGCAAAACCTATAATAGCTACATGTGGCTTCAAAGAAAGGCTATATGGTTCTTTTGCATAAAAGCTAATTTTGTTTGCGATACCATATGTAGTAGTTTTGATAAAAACGATTTTAGATGAAAACATGTTTTGTATTCAGTGTAATGTTTCTCGTCATTGTGAGTGTCCTCGACACCTCACGTTCTCCATAGGATTTCAGAATAGGGGTAGAGGGAAGTAGCAAAACAGGGTTCCTGTATGTCAAGAAAGATTCATGTGTCGTCCATGACCGTGGACACGGCTATTCGAATAGTTTTACACTCTGCAGAGGTGGTACACTTTCACCACACGTCACAAACTCGGCTAATTGCAACCAGCCGTCGCTAGCATAGCAATAGAGAATCCGTGACAAGGTCTTTTAGCTAGATCCCCCAAAGATGTGACATGCCCACCGGGTATGGCGCCGGAGCTGAGAGTACGTCCCCAAACCGGTCCCCCATCTGTGCCGAAGGTTCTCCCGTAGGCAGACACCCCATCTACGGTACGGCGACATCGACACCAAAGGCTGACTAACTTACTTGACCCAGCCAGAGCCCATTAGCATGTGGTTGTACGGTGGTCACAATCTTCAAATCCGAGACTTATTAGGCCCTTATGCGGCACGGACGACGGATTGCCCCCTTCAGCTTGTGAAGGGGAGCCAATCGCTCCTTCATTGTTGATCCAGCAGTCGCCCGCGCCAGTGTTAGATGGTAAGTTTCACCCAGAGTAAAAGGTAGAGTAGAGGAAGCAACAACGGCTTATCAGCCAAGCTCAACGAGCTCATCAAGTTCATAAAGATGTTTGTGACCCAAGGGTCAACCAATTCCTCAAAAGAGGCAAGATAGAGATATCCTACTAAATATTGAGCATGGCTAAGCATTTCTACTCTATAGGATTACTATATAATTTCTACTCAGGGTATCAGTATATAAGGTGACAAGCGGATCAGGCTGGTGTGTTAATCGACACGCCAGTAATAAAATAGCATGCATATTTATAAAACAATAAAATAATGCCCCTTTTAAAAACATAGGATAAACCATGAGAGGGGGGGCATGCCTTCGTTGATGAATCGTCTTCTTCTTCAGTAGGCTGATTATATCCACGTTCTTCCATAAGCTGATTATATCCACGTCCAACCACGTCACTCCCTACTCGTCGTAACGATAGCAAATGGCAACCAAATAAATACCAAAGCAATAATTACCAAATTCAAATAAAATACGAATGTGAATGAAGGGAGTAGTAGTTGAAGAAGAAGATAGGACAACTTGATAGAATTGTGGAAGTGAGTTGTGGGAACTCGGATATATGAATCAAATGGCATATACGGGATGCCCGAATAGATTATCAGAATTGGATGTAGTGCTAGGATATATGGATAGATCTTGCTATATATGGATAGATCTTGCTATATCTAACTGATTACAAACCCAACATAACATGGTTGGTCGTGCCCGTGTAACCCAATAAACTCAAATAACATAGAGTAGCATAACTAGATAATTAGCAAACATGTAAATCAGACATATCAACAAACCATATCATACTAGTTTGTAATCATCAAACCAACTTGTCATACTAGTAATATAAACCGTAGCAAGGATTATCTAGCATGCTAACATGAGCATATAAGCAATACAAGAGCTAAGGTAAATATCATCATCATATATAAAATAATATCAATTGCAAGCTACAGTTGATACTATGAAAACACACATTACACTAGCGCATCATATAGCTATACATCACAACTCACAAGGATAAAATAACCAATAAATAAATACTACCATAGCTAAACTCCAACGAGAATAAGCTAGGAACTAAATAAGGTGTAACAATATCTAAAACATACAAATCAAGTCATAGCAAGATATCAACCTAAGATAACTATACATGAACAAGTTATAAATACCTTTCATAACAAGAATATCATTACAAACTTATAGCAAACAAAGCATAGTAAATACTAAGCAAGGTCAACATAACACTATATGACTAATCATGAATGATATACAAGACTATACATTTGGGAGATACTATAGCATTGTACTACATAACGGTGAAGCCTAATATTACTATCATGAGACGAAAAGGCATACAAGTATATAGTACAAGATCACAAGCATGACATTCAACACTCCACTTAAAAGAAAACATATGCTCACAAGCATATACACAACGATATGATACTATCATGCAATACTTACGTGACATACAAACTACCATAAGCATGGATGATCTACTACAACAAGTAACACACAACTAGTAAGCTAACATACATGTATGCAGCACTATATACATCTAGAACCAAACAACAACTGGAAGCATACTATCATCTAGTTAGCGCGTAAATCTGTGCTAGCATACACGAGATAAAGCACTATATAACATGCAATGCTAACATGAAAAATAATCTAAACATTGGTAAACCTAACACAAAGAATGGAGCAATCAAATGTGACATGAGGTTAGATCTAGCTATAAATACATGAAGGACATTAACATACATCCTAGTACAAATATATGCCACTAGCATAAATAGAACTAAACATTATATGGAACACATGGTACACAATATGCAAAGATATCTAAGCATGAATGATAAACTAGGCAAACATCACACATGTAATAACATTACTTATTGCATGATACAACAGTTAAATCTATGCATGAGCCTGTAGCACCCTTGCTTAAAAAGCATAGGTACTTTGCGAAATATACAAGCCCTGGATCAAATAGGCTAGTACTCACCAACAGAATTGTAATATCATGCATTAATGTCAAAATATTATTACAACGCAAGTACGAATTGATCCATAAAATATTTTATTACAACTGCGCATAGCCAAAGGCTAGCTTGAAACAAATAAACAGTTCAACACTTATTCAGAGTTCACACGCAAAATAAATATAACACGGAGCTCCATCATCTCCATGCGCCACTGGCAAACATGTTGGTTGTAAGCTCGAAGACAGACGACGTCACTCCTGATCGGATGAACCTGCAACATGTAAGTTGCAGCCCAAAAATGTTTGGGTCAGATGCCGTGCGACTGGCTGGCAAGTGAATACTAGTGGAGTATAAAATGGCGAGACTATTGCTACATGCTTATATGGCTGGTGGAGTTCAAGGCTATTGCAGAAAGCAAATTTTGTCCTACTTTTATAAGTATTTTCTTCCTCAACACTTAATATGAGACACAACCCTGGGACGCATCCAGTGTCTCATTTACCCGAGTTCACCCATCAAATTTTATTATTAAATTGGAATGATGAGATTCTCAGTTGACAACCTTGTTTAGTCACTCAAAATGTCCGTTACCGGGGACACGGCTAAGATCTTAGTTTTAGACTCTCGAGAGGTTGTGCACTTTCACCATTAGACCCGATCAACCCAAACTATCCTCTACACTCATTTAGTGAGGAGGAAAAGGAGAAGATCGAGACGAGACTTTTCAGAAGTAATCCCCCAAATCACCTGCGGACCCATACCAACCTACACCCTCTACATCTGCTGGTCACGACGGATTCAGGTTCATACGACATACTCCATCAAGACAGAGCCCATATGACTAATGGTTGCACGGTAAGCAACTATACGCGGTGTACATTAAATCTCAAAGCCCTGGGTGGCACACCACAAGTGAGCGTAAACAAGACAGCCATAGAAATGACCCATGAATAGCCACTCCACTCACATCAGCCTCAACAAACCAATCCACCCAGGCAGTAAATTAATTTAGTTGGATTTTCTCTATACACAATCTACAATAAAACATTTAATCCTTGCAGCTTGTAATCCACTAAATTAAATAGGTCACTACCTGGATTGTCATGTGACTAACCTATTAGGTTTGCATAGCATAATATATAAAAGTAGTAATCCTGTCATGCATACAACTGAAAATACTAAAATGCAATAAGTAAAATAGTGGGTCGTTTATGCTTTTGCAAGATATTCACTTGCCTTCGTAGTCGTTCGTGTTGGCGCAGCACTCACAATACGTTCTGCACTCTTCACAATCTATTCAAACAATAAGCACAAATTCAATACAACATACAAATGGCATTACAAAAAATATGTATGCATGATAAAATGCAAAGGTGACACATCTTTAGTCAAGAAATAAGTAATATATTTGGTTCTCTGATGTGAACTATATGCATGATGCTCATGACCAATTTTTAATATGTTTAGCAAAATAAAACAATTTTGATTAGCCAAATACTAGTTTTTAAACATCTGTAAGTAACGCTAAAATGCATGATGCGAAAGTGCAAACTTTTGCGCCCACTGTATTCTACATGAAATTCTGAGAATTTTGGTAAAAAGATCATAATTTTTGGCTAAGTAGAACTCGAGTTATGAATTTTGCAAGATAGACATATTCTCTGTTTTTGAACATACGAATTTACAGAGAACATTATACGTGTGGCAACGTGATTTGGCTGTCTCTTTGACTGGGCAAGGACTAGATACAGACTGGGCTCTTCCCACATGGCAGCGCCTGATTCCCCGGTGCCCCTTCAGCTATTTGTTCTAATCTACACCGTGGATGATTGATCTGACGACCAGGAAGGAAACCATCCTGGACAGCAGCTGTGCTCACCGGAGAAACGACGACGGTGACGAACTACGGCTTGCTCGCGATAGTAGACGGCGTACTGCTGCACCTTCAGGCGTGGCAACGGAAGAAATCGGCGAAGGTGATCACGGCGGACTTAACGGCGTACTCGCGACGTCTCCGGATGAACCAAACGACGGCAGCGGCTGTTCTCGAGTTCCTGCACCGGCGGCGCTCCAGCGACGAGTACGAGCTCCCTGCTGCACCGTTTCCCAAACGAAAACTTCATAAAGGTGTGAAATAAATAGGGTAACATGATGGACAAAGAAATAGAGGCTATGGTTGTGCGAGGCGGCGGCGACAACCTCCGGAGCTCGTCAAAGGCGTCGGCGGCGGGAGGTCGATTCCAGCCCGAAATTCGGGCAGCCTGGCGGCCGGAGTGCTGGGGAAGGTGGGGGAATAGATGCGTAGTGTTATGGGGTATATATACCCGAAGTTTCACGCACAAAGAACAAGAGAAACTGAAGAAATTGAAGATTTTCCTGGCAGTTTCAAGTAACGCACGTATTCTGCCCTTTCTGGGATAATGGTACCATGGTGAAGAAGAAGACTGAACGTTGTTGGGCTGGCCTGCTTCTTGGGCCGAACTGTTTGGCTGGCTGGTCCTTTACTTTGTTTTTGTTTTCTTTTCTTTTTGCTGTTTCTAAACTTGTTTAAAGTCAGCACCAAATAAATTACAGAACAAGTATTTTAGATGCAAAACTAAAAGGATGATGCATGCATGCATGCATGAATGTATGTTTTTGAAATTTATTTTGTCCAAAACAAAAGTTTTTAAAAATTTAGTGATTTTTAAACATTCCAAAATCTTGGGATGTTACAAACTACCACCCTTAAAAGGAATCTCGTCCCCGAGATTCGAGAAGGCTAGCAAAGGTTGTGACGGGGATATCTGGGTGGCTACCACTCTTAAAAGAATTTTGTTGGTAGTCAAAATCTGATACTTGTTGAGAACGTACCATTCACCATGCTAGGCTCATTGAAAGCTCTTTCCACATGGATATGATTCACATAGCCCTTGTCAAAAGGATTTGGCTTGGCAGCTTCTTCAGGCTTCCTTTCAGGACATTTCGTAGAGTAATGTCCTAGCTTCTTGCAGATGTAGCAAGTGATATAACTGATGTCTTTCTTAGGCTCCACTTTCAGACGGTTCTATACATTGGGGTTAGGAGCAGCGTGTCACATTCCCTTGAATCCACCATTTAGGTTATGATCATGATGCCCATGGTTGCTTCCTCCATTATGGTGGTTAACCTGTTTATGTTCATGGTTCACTTCATGAGAAAAGTGCTTCTTGGAGGGAGGCTCGGAATGATGTTTATTGATACTCAGCTTCCTCTTCTTTTAGGTCTCTCTAGTGCTAAAAGATCCTCTAACTCTTGTTTATCATACTCTATCACAAAGTCTAGCGAACGGGTTCGCTTGTTGGGGCAATCTCGAGAAAAATGTCCTTCTTCTTCACACGAGTAGCAACACTTGGTGGTGACTTTGGAAGTGTGGGTGTCAGCCCAGTAAGAACCAGGGTGTACTGGGCCAGGCCTCTATAACCCTCAACACTCGGCGAGTGAATCTCGCTAAGGACCAGGCCTGCAAGCCTGGGATGCCCGCGGGGCAGAATCGCCTCGCGGAGGCCTGAGGAGGCAGCTAAGGCCTGTGGAGCCTCTACTCCGCTGCCTCCTCTCCAAGGAAGTTTTCCCTGAAGGGAAGTCAACGCAGAATCCTCCACAGGGCGTTCCCGCCCACGCGAGGGTTCCTTCACTGTAAAGCAAGCTCTGCGGAGCGCACATGGCTTCCGCAGTGGCCGCAGAGTGACCGCGCCTCTGCGCAGAGTGACGACGGAGCTGCAGTCCCACTTTGGTGATAAAGGAGTCAACAAAGCAGGGGCAACGGCGCAGACCACCAAGCTTTCCTCTTTGGTGATAAGGGAGCAGGCCGGCGCTACGCGCCGAACGCGACGTCACCGTGGATGGACGGCGGCCTCTCTGCTGCGGCCTCAGCTTTTGTGCCCATGGACCGCGCTCATGGACGCCCAAGCAGCGGTGCACCGTGCTCCCGACCGTTGTCGCCATGTGGTAGCCCCTCCGCTGCACAAGGACAGGGAGGAGGCCCGGGGCGCCTATAAAAGGAGCTGGTGCACCACCCTAAGGGGGATCGAACACATTTTACTCCTAGTCTAGCTACTTGCGCGCAAGGGAGAAGAAGACAGTAGTTTCCCTCCCCTTGTACGCGCCATTGCCACAACTGTGCCCTCGGCAAGCACGCTGTACTGTAACCTCTACAAGCAGCAATACAGACAGGCAGGACGTAGCGGTTTTACCTCCACAAGAGGGCCGTGAACCTGGGTACGCGCCGTGTCTCTCTCTGCCGTGATGTCCCTCCTCAGGCACGACGAGCAGCGTCGCCGCGCCGGATGAGGGTTGATTGACGTCGTGTTCAGCCCCTTACACGAACTCTCTTCGCGAGTGTGACTGCCCCTGTTTCGTGGGAGTCATTCTCCGACAATTGGCGCGCCAGGTAGGGGGCTGAGGCGCGCATTCAACCTCCATCGACCTCAACGCCATGGCGGACACTCGCGCTGCTCGCGCCAACCGGCGCGCGTCAGGCCGAGCTGAGACCGAGCCCGTCGTCCACGCCGCCAGGCCACGCGGCCGTCCGCGCACCAACCGCGCTTCGGGGCGCACTACTGCGGAGCCACGCGTGGAGCACCCCGAGGATGAGGACGACCGCTACGACGAAGACGTCGACCACGAGCACAGCGAGGACGCTGAGTCCTCGCATCCATCTCGGCGCCAAAGCGCGTCCACGCTTGGACGCCCGGCGCCCAGCCCAAACACTGCGCTGCTCATGGCAGCAGAGCTCTTCCGCTACCGCCCCACCGCCGAGGCGCACGACAACTGGCTTGGCCGTCTCCAGCACCTCGTCGACATCGCGGCTGCGCCGCGCGCGGTTCCAGCACCTTCGCGCTCCCTGGTGCACCACAACTCCGGGCGCGCAGGCACCGCCGCGCATGGAGCGCCTCCGCCTCCGCCAGGACCACCTCCGGCTGCGGCAAACAAAGCCGCCTCTCACGCGTCCTCGCCGCATGATTGTCAAATCGTGCAGCGGACGCCGCCGGACGCGCGGGTGGAGATGGAGCGCCAGCGGGACCTCCAGAAGCGCATCGTCGAGGAAATTGGCCAGGCCGGGCGCCAAAACCGCAGAGCTCTCCAGGGCGGTGTGGCCACGTACGCCACTGGCTGCACGGCCTTCACCCGCAACCTGCGCCGCGTCGTCTGGCCGCAGAAGTTCAGGCCAGACCTCCCCAAGGGCTACGATGGCACGAACAACCCCATCGAGTTCCTGCAGCTCTACACCACCTCCATCCAGCTGCGGGAGGAGACGACAAGGTCATGGCGAACTGGTTCTCGCACGCCCTCAGGGACTCTGCCCTGTCGTGGCTCCTGAACCTCCCTGAGGACTCCATCGACTCCTGGGAGGACCTCTGCAAGCAGTTCGTTGCGAACTTCAAGGGCACGTACGAGCGCGCCCTCACCTACAACGACCTGCGCGCCGTACGCCAGAAGTCTGGCGAGACTCTCCGCAAGTACATCCAGCGCTTCAGCCAAGTCCGCAACAAAATCCCCAACATCCCTGACTCGCACGTCATTGCTGCCTTCAGAGAGGGCGTCACCAACCGCAGGATGCTTGAGAAGCTCGGCATTCACGATACCCTCTCCTCTGTCGTGAAGCTCTTCGACATCGCAGACAAGTGTGCCAAGGCTGAAGAGGGTCTCCTCTTCACCAAGGTGGCCTCTGCAGATGACCCCCAGAGGGATCCAAGGCCCACAAGAAGCGTGACGAGACCAAGCGCAAGCCTACTGCTGTGCTGGCTGCTGAGCCCGGCGCTAAGCACGCTCGAGAGGACTCTGCAGAGGATGGCGAGAAGAAGATCGACAACCGTCCCTTCTGCATCTACCACAACAGGCGCGGCCACGCGACAGAGAACTGTTACGACCTCAAGCAACTGAGCAAGAAGCGCGAGCAGGAAGAAGGCAGCGGTGGTCGCGGCAGAGGCCGTAACTACCGCAAGGGCGGACGCAAAGGTGGCTACCAGAAGCCTCAAGGGACTCAGGCCAACGCCGCTGAGAAGAACAACAACCTCCCTGACGAGGAGCCTGGGGGCTACCAGGCCCCTAGAGGCGCCATGGCGTGCATCCTCGGCGGGGCTCAGGCGCCCAAGTCCAACAATCAGTTCAAGCAGTTCGCCCGCGAGCTCAACGCAGCGCTGCCCGGGGTGGAGACATCGCGTCCCCTCAAGTGGTCTCAGTACACCATCGCCTTCGACGCCAAGGACCACCCCAAGTCCACCAAGACTGTAGGCACCCTCCCGCTGGTGTGCACCCCCACCATCAACAATATCGCCGTCGGCAAAACGCTCATTGATGGGGGTGCAGGCCTGAACGTCATCTCTGTCGAGACCTTTGAGACGCTTCAAGTGCCCTACGAGTGGCTTATGCCCTCCAGGCCCTTCACAGGGGTCACCAGCGGCTCAATCTCGCCTCTGGGGCAAGTGAGGCTTGCAGTCACCTTTGGCACGCAGCAAAACTATCGCACCGAGCTCATCGACTTCGACGTTGCGCACATTGGCCTGCCCTACAACGCCATCCTCGGCTACCCCGCCCTCGCGAAGTTCATGGCCGTCACGCATCACGCCTACAACATGGTCAAGATCCCTGGCAGCGGCGGCACCATCACCATCCATGGTCACGTACAGGACGCTACACGCGCTGTCGAGCTCGCCTACAAAGCTGCTGCCATGGCGTTCCCTGCTGACGAAGACCTGGAGCCCCTCGCGAGGCCCAAGAAGAAGAAGCAGCTGTTCTCTCAGGAGCAGGCGCTACAAAGAAGGTGTCGCTGAGCACCAGCGATTCGGGGGCTGAGGGCTCGGGGGCTAGCGTCACCATAGGCGCTGGCTTACCTCCCAAATAGGAAAGCGCGCTCGTCGCCTTCCTTCGGGCAAATTCTGACATGTTCGCATGGACTCCGTCAGAAATGTCCGGCGTACCAAGGGAGGTGATCGAGCACCACTTAGCTGTGTGTCCAAACGCACGCCCCGTCAAGCAGAAGGCACGGAAACAAGCCCCTGAGAAGCAAGCCTTCATCATCAAAGAAGTAGAAAAGCTAAAAGCAGCAGACATTATTCGAGAAGTTGCCCACCCCACCTGGGTCTCTAATGGCGTGGTTGTCCCAAAACCCAATGGGGGAGGCCGGCTCTGCATCGATTACACTGATGTAAATAAAGCCTGCCCCAAGGACCCATACCCCATGCCAAGGATTGATCAGATCGTGGACTCCACAGCCGGCTGTGATCTCCTCTGTTTTCTGGACGCCTTCTCAGGCTACCACCAGATCAAAATGGCTAAAGAGGACGAGGAGAAAACAGCGTTCCTCACCCCCTGTGGCGTGTATTGCTACACTTGCATGCCCTTCGGGTTGAAGAACGCCGGCGCCACCTTCCAGAGGCTCATGAGGATCGCCCTGGGGGCTCAGATGGGAAGAAATGCAGAGGCATATGTTGACGACATCGTAGTCAAGTCTCGCGAGGGAGACACTCTCTTGAAGGACCTCGAGGAGACCTTCGCCAGCCTGCGCAAGGTGAACATCAAGCTAAACCCCGCCAAGTGCGTCTTCGGGGTACCTTCAGGCAAACTCCTCGGGTTCCTCGTGTCCCATCGCGGCATAGAAGCAAACCCTGACAAGATCAAGGCCATAGAAGAAATGCAGCCACCCGCCGCCTCAAGGACATGCAGCGCCTAGCTGGGTGCATGGCCAGCTTGGGCCGCTTCATCTCCAAGTTTGGCGAGAGGGCCCTGCCATTTTTCAAGATCATGAAGAAGTCCGGCACCTTCAAGTGGACTCCAGAGGCAGACAAGGCATTTGAGGACTTGAAGAAGTACTTGGCTAGCGCACCAGTTATGGTAGCCCCCAGGACGGGCGAGCATCTAAAGCTGTACCTTGCAGCCACTCCACAAACCGCAAGCGCCGTCCTGGTGGTCGAAAGAGAAGAGCCAGTCCTCCCCAAGAAAAGTGCAGCCACTCCAAGTCCAGAGCCTCCCGACAAGGAAAAAGTCCCTCCAGGCCCAGAGCCAGACCCACAGCCAGCTGTCGAGCCTACTTCAGGCACCCCTGCTGAGACTCCTCCACAAGGAAACCTCGCCAAAGGGCCTGAGGAGTCCCTCGAGGGAGCCAACGCTGCGTCACCCTCCACAACCCTTGTCGAGCATCCAGTTACTATGTCAGTACTGTGCTAAGAGATGCTCGCGAGCGGTACCCTACGCAGCAGAAGCTCCTTCTCGCCCTGCTCATCGCCTCCAGAAAGCTGCGCCACTACTTCCAGGGCCACCCTGTCACGGTGGTCACATCATTCCCTCTGGAGCAAATCCTGCGCAACCCCAACGCCACTGATCGCGTAGCAGGGTGGAACATCGAGCTGCAGCCTTTCAACTTGCGTTTTGACACCACAAGGGTCATCAAAGGAAGAGCACTGGCAGATTTTGTCGCCGAATGGACAGACCCAACTCCTGAAGAGCCTCCTGAAGCAGAAACTATACCGCCTGGAGATACACGCCAAGCCACTGGACCATGCACTTCGATGGAGCTTTCTCCTGCCGCAACGGAGGCGCTGGCGTTGTCCTGACCTCGCCTAAAGGCGACAAGCTCCACTATGCCGTCCAGTTGTGCTTCACGATGGACAAGATCTCCAACAACATCGCTGAATATGAAGGCCTCCTCGCCGGGCTCAGAGCTGCCATTGCCCTCGGTGTCAAGCACCTACTCATCAAAGGCGACTCCCAGCTCCTGGTCAACTTCTCCAACAAGAGCTACACCCCTAAAGACAGCCATATGGCTGCCTACCTTGAAGAGGTCCGCAAGCTCGAGAAGCACTTCAGGGGCATGGAGCTCATGCACATCCCGCGCAAGGAGAACCAGGAAGCAGATGACATCGCCAAGCGCGCATCGCGAAGGGAGGCCCAGCCCGCAGGTGTCTTTGAAGAGAGGCTCTCCAAGGCATCCATAAAGCAGCCGCTGCAAGCACCAGCTACAAGCACAGACGAAGTACTCCCACCACCTCCCACAGGTGGCGCACCCAACTGTGGCCCATCCTCAGGGGAGCGTCTGATGCTAACCATGGTGCACCAAGAAACAGGCTGGGTTGACGAGCTCAAGGACTACTTGCTAAAAGGAGTCCTTCCCGAGGAAGACGCAGAGGCAGAACGAGTCGCTCGACAAGCGAAATCCTATTACATCCTGAGGGAGACCTATACCGCAAGCGCCCAAATGGCATTGCCCTCAAGTGTGTGCCTCCTGAGGAAGGACGCATGCTCCTCAGGGACATACACAGTGGAGAGTGCGGCCACCATTCCTGCGCGCGCACCCTCGCCGGCAAGGTCTTCAGGAGCGGTTTCTACTGGCCTCAAGTGCTTCAAGATGCCGTCACCATCGTTCAGTCTTGCGATGCATGCCAGTTCCACGCCAAGCAAGTCCATCAGCCTGCACTGGGACTCCAGACCATCCCGCTCTCCTGGCCGTTCGCGGTCTGGGGGCTGGACATCTTGGGACCCTTCCCGAGATCGCAAGGGGGCTACCGTTTCCTCTTCGTGGCTGTTGACAAGTTCACCAAATGGGCAGAGGTTGAAGCGGTGCGCACCATCCCAGCCAGGGCAGCCGTGAAGTTCATCAGAGGCCTGGTCTGCCGCTTTGGTGTGCCAAACCGCATCATCACCGACAATGGCTCACAGTTCACCAGCGGCATCTTCAGGGCTTACTGCGAGAGCCTCGGCACCAAGCTCTGTTTCGCCTCGGTAGCTCACCCACAGAGCAATGGTCAAGCCGAGCGAGCAAATGCTGAGGTCCTCAAGGGCCTCAAGACGAGAAGTTTCAACCGCCTCAAGGGCTACGGCAAGGGCTGGATCGATGAGCTCCCCTCCGTGCTCTGGTCCATCCGCACGAACCCTACAAACCCACTGGTGAGACGCCATTCGCCCTGGTGTATGGAGCCGAAGCAGTCCTCCCCACAGAGATCAAGCACGGGTCCGCAAGGGTCCTTGCCTTCAATGAGGACAATCAAGAAGACCTCCACAACGACGACCTGCTGTTCCTCGACGGGTTGCGCCGCCGAGCCGCCCTCAGAGCGGCAAAATACCAGCAAGACCTGCGACGCTACCACAGCCGCCACATACGTCCGCGCACTCTCGAGACAGGCGACCTTGTCCTCAGGAGGATCCTCTCCAGGGAAGGTCTCCACAAGCTCTCGCCCATGTGGGAAGGCCCCTACAGGGTCGCGCATGTCGCCAGACCTGGCGCGGTGCGCCTCGAGACGGAGGACGGCATCCCGGTCAAGAACCCTTGGAACATCGCGCATCTACGCAAGTTCTACCCGTGATCTCTATCACACCAGGCATTTTTTGTCTCTAGAGGAAAGCGCACAGCTTCACCTCCAAGCTTCACAAAAGCTTCTCTCTCTGAGGGCCAGTCCCTCTGAGCTCTTCCTGTAACGTGCCGCCGCAGGCCGTGAAGAGTCTCAGCCACTGAATGTGGTCCCCATGCCTCGACATGGAAACTTTATCTTGGCAAGCCCAAGTGTAACGAACCAATTCGTTTCCTAGTGAAACATTGCGCTGCGGCGCCGCTATGTAATATTTTGGGGGTGAGTTTTAGTTCTCATTACTCTGTGTTTTCATTCGCGCTCATATCTTTCCCCTTGCGCACCTCGCGAGCGGGGGCTGAGTACGGTGACTGTGCCTCGGGAGCATCCCAGCAGCACCGCAAAACCAAAAGGATCCGAGCTCTAACACGTGAGCACGCTCTCACGCCTGTTACCTCACCAAAGAGCTCTGGCCCAGGGGCTTGCTCCCAAACCTGCCACCTCACCTAAGGACCTTTGGTACTTACTCTCCTCGCGAGGCACCCATGAGGAAACCTATAAGCGCGCATGAGTTTCTCTACCATGTTTGCTTTGGTTCCACCTCTAACCTACACAGGGAACAAGAGTCCCCCCAAGGCTCGTGGAGTCACGCTCCAGACCCAAAGAGGGAAGCACACTTCAGGGAAATCAACGCCCTCCACGAGGCAGAACCTCGCTAAGCTAAGTCCTGCGCTTACACCTCAGGCGTTGTGTTTTTCCTCTCACGAGCAACTTCCGTCCCTCGGGCGGGTATTTTCTCCTTCGCATTTCATGGACTGCTTGAGCGTCAAAGGGGAGCCCTCGAGCATCGCGACTCGAGAGCTCTTACCTCTCTAAGCCTTAAACACCCCCCGGCCTTGCTGAGTCATTGCTCTGGCATACCGTAGTGGCGGAGTCATAGCGCTAAGAGACGGGTCCTGACGACGTAAAGCGAAAAAGGCATGGAATAGGGATAAAATGCCCGTCGAGGGGCACACGCACATTGCAGCACAATAAAGTGTTTTACAGACCATCACAAATGAAACAAAGTCTTTAAACAAAGATAACTTGCGCCTCAGGCGCGACTTGTGGCAGGAGCAGCTTAAGCAGAAGTCTTGGCGGCCTCATCCTCCTCAGCGTCATCTTCCCCGCGCCTTCCTCCTCGACGTCTTCCTCCTCGCCAGAGGCCGGCTCTTCAGCGACCCTCTTGAAGCGGTTGACATAGTCGTTGATCTCCTCCCGCAGCGAGTTGAAGAGGCGCGTCTCGGTCTGAGCATCCCCATGGGCTCGGTCACGGACTCGAAGTCGAAGCATGGATATAGGCGCTTGAGGTTGACGAAGACGCGCTCGACCGCCACCAGCAGGAGCTTGCGGCACTCCTCGTCGACAACATCGTCGAGTTCCGCCACAGGGCCCTCAAGGACGGAGAAGAGCTGGTCGAAGTAGGTCAGATACGTGGCACGTCGGCGTTCCCGTGGACGGGGACGGCAGGAGCATCCACCCCCAGCTTCGCAGCAAGAGCGTTCCCGCGCGTCACCAAAGATCGGAACATACGCTCCCGCTGCTGCGTCAAGACCCGTGCCGCCACCGCGCTCTGCTCAGCCTCCTCGACCCTCTCCACAACAGGGGCCACCTGCGCATTCAGCTCCTGCATGTCTGCCATCAGGGCTGTGAGGTCCTGCTCCGAGCGCTCGAGGGCCTGCTCCGTGCGGAGATTAGCGTCCTTGGCGCGCTTCAGCGAGGATTTCAAGTTGGCGTTCCACTCCTCCAGCTGGCGAATGCGCTTGCCGAGCTCTCTGCGCTTTTTCTGGAAGCCGTCCTCCTGCTTCTTGAACTTCCCAGCATACTCCCGGGAGACGGCCTGTGTGACAGCAGTGCGGTACTCTTTTTGCTTGGTGAGGGCCTCCGCCTCTGCCTCCTTTTTCTTCTCGGCAAGCTTTTGGTTGGCTTCTCCACAAGCTCCCGGTGCCGCTCCACCTCCTTGTCGTGCTTGCCCATGGCCTCAGCCAAGCTGCTCTCGCGGGACTCCAAGGCCTCACGCTCTCTGTTCATGTCAGTTTCCGCCTGCTCCAGTTTCTCCTCACGCTTGAGCACCTCAGCTTCGCGTGTCGTCATGGCCTGCTCGCGAGCCTCCAGCGACAGACGATGCTGCTCCAGAGACTTCCTCACCACCTCAGCTTCAGAAATTATCTTCTCCTCGCGGCTAGCCAGCTCCTTGCGCTGGTCGGCGAGGGAGGTCTCGATAGCCGCTCGGTCGGAGGCTGCAGCCTTGCGCTCCGCCTGGACCGGCGCCAAGGCCTCTTGCGCCTCGCGCTCCGCGTTCTCACGGATCTCCTGGGCCTGCCGCGTCGCCTCGTCGCGCTGCGCCTGAAGAGCTCGGTCGTCAGGGCCACTCCGCCGCCTGACTTCGAAGAAGCGGGCCCAGTCAGCAGCAAGGGCGTCATACCTCCTGCCAAGCTCCGCCTCCTCAAGGGCAAGTTGGGTCTCTAGCCCGTCTAGGGTGCCCCTCACCAAACGGAGGGCAGCTTGGCGGCTCGCGCCGCTCCGGCTCCGGTCGCTCAAGACCAAGGCCCAAGAGCCCTCACGTGGCGCAACGTCCTCCGCCCCAGCGCCAGCCTCTGGTGCAGAAAGCACAGCGTGTGGACCAGGGTCAGCACGGGGCCACAGGAGCGGGCCCCCACCGTCTTGTGCGTCGTTGTTCTCCACGACGACCTCCTCGTGGGCCACGGGGGCTGGCGAGGGAGGCCTAGCCACCAGAGGCTCAACCGCAGCCTCGCCTGCTGCGGCCTCAGAAGAAGTGGCCTCCCCCTCAGGCTCGGAATTTGGAGGGGGCGGCGGAGGAGTTCCCTCCTCCATCTCGACGTCGACGCCTCCCGGCGTCTGTGTGCTGGTCCCCGCCGTTTCCACGGCGGGTGTCTCTGGGGCTCCAGAGGAGCATCAGGGCGCGGCGGCAACGGAGTCTTCGCCGCCTCCTCAAACTGACTCTCGGCAGGAGGTGGCGAGGCAGTTGCTTCTTCAAGGGGCGTCTCCCCTACAGGCCTCATGGCCTCGTCAACAGCCGGGCCCGTGGTGACTGTCACCACGGGCTCCTCAGTCTCCTCTCCAAGGGGCGCTGTAGGCCCCTCAACAACGGTCGTAGCGTCGCGCCGCACGTCCGCAGCCTTGCGGAGTCGGCGACGCTTCGCATGAACCAGACCCCTGATAATCAAGACAGTGAGATCCTCGAGAAAGGCAAGAACTCTCGATAAGCAAGAACGAGTCAAGAAGAAGCAGTACTCACCCAGATGACTTGGCGCGGGTGTCCACCCACACCTTGTTGGCAGCGCCGCAGGCCTGTTGAGGCTCCAGCGCTGGGCTCCTCAGGGGCCGCCCAGCTTTCCTCTTGAGAGGAGTGCCCTCCAGGCTTCTGGCGGCCCGGTCGTGGATGGCCTTGGTGCGGGGCTCGCACCGCTTTGCCGCGGCCTCCGGGCCGCTATCGTCCCCGTCTTCGTCTTCTTCTTCTGTGGCCCGTCGTGACGGGGCCACCACAAAATCCTCGTCCACATCGGACGATACCTCCAGGATCTCCTCCTCAGGGGCCGCCTGCTTTGAAGAGCTCGCCTCCCCTAACGAGGGGTTGACTCTTCTGGCAGCGGCGTCAGCTTCGGCGTCTGAAGCAGCAGAGGACTCGCCAAACAAGTCTTCCTCCACCACAGGCGCCGCAGCCCCCTTCGCCTCTTCTCCCTCCAAGCCCTCTGGCGTGAACGTCGGCATCATCTCCAGAACTGCGAGGCGCTTCTTTGGAGTGAGCTGGTGGAGGGGCCTCAGGTGCTCAGTGCCCGGAACAGGGATCTCCGGGGCGATGAAGAGCGTGCCTAAGATGGAGGCGACATCGTCTGGCGCGTGGGCGCTGAGGTGCAAGCGCATTGGATCTGCCGGGCCGGAGTACATCCACACCGGCTTCGTGTGCGCCTGGAGGGGAGCGATGCGCCGCCTCACGAAGTCCTCAGCGACCATCTGCCCCGTGAGGCCAGCCTCGCGGACGAGCTTCATGCGCGAGACCAAGTGGGCAATCTTCTGGTGCTGGAGCTTCTCGCTGGACCAATTTGAGTTCTTCAGCGGCGGCGCCTCAGGCTCATCGAAGAAAGCATTCCGCTCCTTGGCGTCGACGAGGACCCACTTCTGGCGGAAGTCCTCCACCTTCTTCGTCACCCTCGTAACGGCCTTGTCGCCATCCCACGACATGGGGATGTAGACGGCGCCCATCCCGTCTGCGATGCGGAAAGACACGCACCCAGACCGCTCGCCGGCGCTGTGTTGCGGAGCGCGTAGAAGCTCCGGAAGAAGGCCACGGAGGGCATCACTCCCAGATACGCCTCGCAGAGATAGGCGAAGATGGCGAGAATCAGGATGGAGTTCGGGTGGAGGTGCAGGAGCTGGATCTGATAGAAAGCCAGCACCTCCGCAAGGAAGGGAGAGAACGGCGGCACCAAGCCAGCGAACAGCGTGTGGACGAAAATGGGGTACCACCCCGCCGCCAGCTTGCCGAAGCGCGCCGCCTTGACGCCGCTGGCGCCATGCTCGTTATTCCTCCCGGCGACGAGGACCTTCAGCCTATCCAGCGCCTCCGCTGTGGAGACGCGAGTGCCGATGAGAGCCGGCGCAAGCTCCTCCTCCCGCTGCGCTTCAGCGGAGGCCTCCACCATCGCCGCCTTGCCTTTCTTGGGGCCCATGGCTCGCGAAGGAAGGGCGGCGGAAGAGCTCGGAGAAGAACGGAAATCGCCGGAGTAGTGGAGCACCGGAGGTGTATGCGAGAAGGAAAAGGCGTAAATGCGGCGGAACTGTTGCCGGCACAGCCGCGGCAGCCTTTATATCACCTCAGAGCGGTTTCCGAGGCGTCGTGGGTCCCACCACGACGCCCACCTCCTCCGGAGAAGCCGAGACGCACCAACCGCTCGCCACGTGTCTCGGGCCGGCCGGACACTTTGGGCCCATGACGCTTCGCCTGCGCCCCCTGGACCGCGTCGTGCCCGTCATGGGCCCGGGGGCTACTGTCAGCCCAGTAAGAACCAGGGTGTACTGGGCCAGGCCCTATAACCCTCAACACTCGGCGAGTGAATCTCGCTAAGGACCAGGCCTGCAAGCCTGGGATGCCCGCGGGGCAGAATCGCCTCGCGGAGGCCTGAGGAGGCAGCTAGGGCCTGTGGAGCCTCTACTCCGCTGCCTCCTCTCCAAGGAAGTTTTCTCTGAAGGGAAGTCAACGCAGAATCCTCCACAGGGCGTTCCCGCCCACGCGAGGGTTCCTTCACTGTAAAGCAAGCTCTGCGGAGCGCACATGGCTTCCGCAGTGGCCGCAGAGTGACCGCGCCTCTGCGCAGAGTGACGACGGAGCTACAGTACCACTTTGGTGATAAAGGAGTCAACAAAGCAGGGGCAACGGCGCAGACCACCAAGCTTTCCTCTTTGGTGATAAGGGAGCAGGCCGGCGCTACGCGCCGAACGCGACGTCACCGTGGATGGACGGCGGCCTCTCTACTGCGGCCTCAGCTTTTGTGCCCATGGACCGCGCTCATGGACGCCCAAGCAGCGGTACACCGAGCTCCCGACCGTTGTCGCCATGTGGTAGCCCCTCCGCTGCACAAGGACAGGGAGGAGGCCCGGGGCGCCTATAAAAGGAGCTGGTGCACCACCCTAAGGGAAGGATCGAACACATTTTACTCCTAGTCTAGCTACTTGCGCGCAAGGGAGAAGAAGACAGTAGTTTCCCTCCCCTTGTACGCGCCATTGCCACAACTGTGCCCTCGGCAAGCACGCTGTACTGTAACCTCTACAAGCAGCAATACAGACAGGCAGGACGTAGCGGTTTTACCTCCACAAGAGGGCCGTGAACCTGGGTACACGCCGTCTCTCTCTCTGCCGTGATGTCCCTCCTCTGGAACGACGAGCAGCGTCGCCGCGCCGGATGAGGGTTGATTGACATCGTGTTCAGCCCCTTACACGAACTCTCTTCGCGAGTGTGACTGCCCCTGTTTCGTGGGAGTCATTCTCCGACAGTGGGGATGAGTTCTGAGTCTGGCTCCATCCTCCATCTTCTCTGGGCAGTTATTGGCATAGTGCCCTGTGTTTTTGCACTTGTAGCACATCACCTGGCTGATGTCCTTCTTGTGGGGTTTGTTTTGGAGTTTATTTTCTAGTTCTCGTGCTTCCAAGGCCTTCCTGAGAGTTTGTTGCATTCCTTCTTGTACTTGCTGACTAACTTGCTGCACTATGGAATAGAGTTGACACTTTGCTGGGATGTGATTTGTTCCTTCACACAAGAAACAAGTAACTTGAGTTGTGGGGCATCCTTCAGCTGGATAGCTTGAGACACCATGGGGCCACTCATCATGACATTCCTTGGATGTGTGTCCTATTTCTCCACACGTTTTGCAGGCTTGAGGTTTTGTCCAGGTACTCCTTTGAATTCCTTGTTACCAATGTTAATCGGTGATGACTTGATTTTTTTGTTGGCCATGTTTTGACACATCATTTGCACAATGTGGGTCTGGTTATCCAACAGTTGTTGCATTCCTTCGGGTAACTCTTTGTTGTTGACTTGATTTTGGGCCATGATTTGCATCAACTGGCTCTGAGCCTCTAATAACTGAATTGCTATCGTCAACTCATCATTGTTGGTGCTTTGGCGAGGCATCTGTTTGGTTTAAGCATAGGTGAGCAAAAGATAGAGAGATATCTAAAAGAAAATAATTCTGCCCATGCAAACAACATATGAAAGCAACAACAATCAACTCACATAAAACGAACATCCTATGAGTTCACAAACTAGCAAGCAAATGAGTTTTGGAAAGCAAACGTGCTAGCATTGCCATACCACATGCATTGGTAAGGTCAAGACTCGAATCGAAAGGAAAACTAAAAGACAAATGGTGGTAAATTTACTACTGGGAGAACCCTCTGATGGCCTTGGCGCATATGACCTTGCGCGAGTGGGATCGAGTGTTGTACGCGGGCTTATCTTCCTCCTCTGGAACAATCCACAGAGTCTCTCCATCTGACGTCTCTATGGCGCGCTCCTGCGGGTCTTCTTCCGCATCGGACATCTCCTCGTCCATCGGTTCTGCTGGAATCTTCTTCTTCTGCTGCAGTTCCATCTCATTCATCTGCTTGCATATATAAGCACACTGCTCCTGTAATCCTCGAATATGTGCCTCCTGGTCCTCAACCTTGGCTTGCAACCTCATATTGGTCCTATCCAGTTTCTTGTTGGCTTCTATGAGGGCATCTCTCTTATCTCCTAGAACCTCGACTGCCCCATCTGCTTCCTGTATCCTCACGTTGCATTGCCCGATTACTTCTATGGCTTGATCAACCAGTGCCACCTCATCCTTCAACATGTCCTCAAGGTAACCCGTGCTACACTCTCTATCCATCATGTAGATACGGCATATCGACGGGTACTCATCACTACCAAAACCACTGATTGGCAGGCCGTCCATGGTACGCCTCCCAAAAACATGGAAAGCAGAGCTCAGCGGTATCAGGTCACGGTACTCAAGGCAGATCCGAGCGATGACCCCCTGCATGGCTATCTCAACGCTGTTGGTCCAGTCAGGATACCTCTTCTCATAGACCACGTCCTCGCTAGTGGGCTCTTCTTTGCGTCCTGTAATCCTTGTCTCAATGAGCCACCTCTCTATGCCACGCTCACTGAACAACAGTTTTCCCCTGAACTTCGGCTTGTCTATCCCCACTAACGTGGCAAGCTCCCACAATTGCTTGCTAAAATGCTTCGTCTGTCCATCTCCAGCAACAACAAACTCGGTGAAGGTGGACATCTACAAAAAGATTTTGAAAAGCAGTAAAACGATTAGATAAGTATTATGAGGAGAAAGATATTAAAACTAAAAATAAATGCAAAGTAATAATTTTATTTTTTTATTTTTTTATTTTTTTTATAAACATATCAAAATAGTATATCTTTGTGTTTTGTCCTATCGTCTTTCCTATGTATTAACCAACCTAGGGTTTTCGAGCCTACAGGCAACATTACGCTCTGATACCATCTGTAGCACCCTTGCTTAAAAAGCATAGGTACTTTGCGAAATATACAAGCCCTGGATCAAATAGGCTAGTACTCACCAACAGAATTGTAATATCATGCATTAATGTCAAAATATTATTACAACGCAAGTACGAATTGATCCATAAAATATTTTATTACAACTGCGCATAGCCAAAGGCTAGCTTGAAACAAATAAACAGTTCAACACTTATTCAGAGTTCACACGCAAAATAAATATAACACGGAGCTCCATCATCTCCATGCGCCACTGGCAAACATGTTGGTTGTAAGCTCGAAGACAGACGACGTCACTCCTGATCGGATGAACCTGCAACATGTAAGTTGCAGCCCAAAAATGTTTGGGTCAGATGCCGTGCGACTGGCTGGCAAGTGAATACTAGTGGAGTATAAAATGGCGAGACTATTGCTACATGCTTATATGGCTGGTGGAGTTCAAGGCTATTGCAGAAAGCAAATTTTGTCCTACTTTTATAAAGTATTTTCTTCCTCAACACTTAATATGAGACACAACCCTGGGACGCATCCAGTGTCTCATTTACCCGAGTTCACCCATCAAATTTTATTATTAAATTGGAATGATGAGATTCTCAGTTGACAACCTTGTTTAGTCACTCAAAATGTCCGTTACCGGGGACACGGCTAAGATCTTAGTTTTAGACTCTCGAGAGGTTGTGCACTTTCACCATTAGACCCGATCAACCCAAACTATCCTCTACACTCATTTAGTGAGGAGGAAAAGGAGAAGATCGAGACGAGACTTTTCAGAAGTAATCCCCCAAATCACCTGCGGACCCATACCAACCTACACCCTCTACATCTGCTGGTCACGACGGATTCAGGTTCATACGACATACTCCATCAAGACAGAGCCCATATGACTAATGGTTGCACGGTAAGCAACTATACGCGGTGTAACATTAAATCTCAAAGCCCTGGGTGGCACACCACAAGTGAGCGTAAACAAGACAGCCATAGAAATGACCCATGAATAGCCACTCCACTCACATCAGCCTCAACAAACCAATCCACCCAGGCAGTAAATTAATTTAGTTGGATTTTCTCTATACACAATCTACAATAAAACATTTAATCCTTGCAGCTTGTAATCCACTAAATTAAATAGGTCACTACCTGGATTGTCATGTGACTAACCTATTAGGTTTGCATAGCATAATATATAAAAGTAGTAATCCTGTCATGCATACAACTGAAAATACTAAAATGCAATAAGTAAAATAGTGGGTCGTTTATGCTTTTGCAAGATATTCACTTGCCTTCGTAGTCGTTCGTGTTGGCGCAGCACTCACAATACGTTCTGCACTCTTCACAATCTATTCAAACAATAAGCACAAATTCAATACAACATACAAATGGCATTACAAAAAATATGTATGCATGATAAAATGCAAAGGTGACACATCTTTAGTCAAGAAATAAGTAATATATTTGGTTCTCTGATGTGAACTATATGCATGATGCTCATGACCAATTTTTAATATGTTTAGCAAAATAAAACAATTTTGATTAGCCAAATACTAGTTTTTAAACATCTGTAAGTAACGCTAAAATGCATGATGCGAAAGTGCAAACTTTTGCGCCCACTGTATTCTACATAAAATTCTGAGAATTTTGGTAAAAAGATCATAATTTTTGGCTAAGTAGAACTCGAGTTATGAATTTTGCAAGATAGACATATTCTCTGTTTTTGAACATACGAATTTACAGAGAACATGATACGTGTGGCAACGTGATTTGGCTGTCTCTTTGACTGGGCAAGGACTAGATACAGACTGGGCTCTTGCCACATGGCAGCGCCTGATTCCCCGGTGGCCCTTCAGCTATTTGTTCTAATCTACACCGTGGATGATTGATCTGACGACCAGGAAGGAAACCATCCTGGACAGCAGCTGTGCTCACCGGAGAAACGACGACGGTGACGAACTACGGCTTGCTCGCGATAGTAGACGGCGTACTGCTGCACCTTCAGGCGTGGCAACGGAATAAATCGGCGAAGGTGATCACGGCGGACTTAACGGCGTACTCGGCGACGTCTCCGGATGAACCAAACGACGGCAGCGGCTGTTCTCGAGTTCCTGCACCGGCGGCGCTCCAGCGACGAGTACGAGCTCCCTGCTGCACCGTTTCCCAAACGAAAACTTCATAAAGGTGTGAAATAAATAGGGTAACATGATGGACAAAGAAATAGAGGCTATGGTTGTGCGAGGCGGCGGCGACAACCTCCGGAGCTCGTCAAAGGCGTCGGCGGCGGGAGGTCGATTCCAGCCCGAAATTCGGGCAGCCTGGCGGCCGGAGTGCTGGGGAAGGTGGGGGAATAGATGCGTAGTGTTATGGGGTATATATACCCGAAGTTTCACGCACAAAGAACAAGAGAAACTGAAGAAATTGAAGATTTTCCTGGCAGTTTCAAGTAACGCACGTATTCTGCTCTTTCTGGGATAATGGTACCATGGTGAAGAAGAAGACTGAACGTTGTTGGGCTGGCCTGCTTCTTGGGCCGAACTGTTTGGCTGGCTGGTCCTTTACTTTGTTTTTGTTTTCTTTTCTTTTTGCTGTTTCTAAACTTGTTTAAAGTCAGCACCAAATAAATTACAGAACAAGTATTTTAGATGCAAAACTAAAAGGATGATGCATGCATGCATGAATGTATGTTTTTGAAATTTATTTTGTCCAAAACAAAAGTTTTTAAAAATTTAGTGATTTTTAAACATTCCTAAATCTTGGGATGTTACAAACTACCACACTTAAAAGGAATCTCGTCCCCGAGATTCGAGAAGGCTAGCAAAGGTTGTGACGGGATATCTGGGTGGCTGCCACCCTTAAAAGAATTTTTGTTGGTAGTCAAAATCTGATACTTGTTGAGAACGTACCATTCACCATGCTAGGCTCATTGAAAGCTCTTTCCACATGGATATGATTCACATAGCCCTTGTCAAAAGGATTTGGCTTGGCAGCTTCTTCAGGCTTCCTTTCAGGACATTCCGTAGAGTAATGTCCTTGCTTCTTGCAGATGTAGCAAGTGATATAACTGATGTCTTTCCTAGGCTCCACTTTCAGACGGTTCTATACATTGGGGTTAGGAGCAGCGTGTCCCATTCCCTTGAATCCACCATTTAGGTTATGATCATGATGCCCATGGTTGCTTCCTCCATTATGGTGGTTAACCTGTTTATGTTCATGGTTCACTTCATGAGAAAAGTGCTTCTTGGAGGGAGGCTCGGAATGATGTTTATTGATACTCAGCTTCCTCTTCGTTTTAGGTCTCTCTAGTGCTAAAAGATCCTCTAACTCTTGTTTATCATACTCTATCACAAAGTCTAGCGAACGGGTTCGCTTGTTGGGGCAATCTCGAGAAAAATGTCCTTCTTCTTCACACGAGTAGCAACACTTGGTGGTGACTTTGCAAGTGTGGGGATGAGTTCTGAGTCTGGCTCCATCCTCCATCTTCTCTGGGCAGTTATTGGCATAGTGCCCTGTGTTTTTGCACTTGTAGCACATCACCTGGCTGATGTCCTTCTTGTGGGGTTTCTTTTGGAGTTTATTTTCTGGTTCTCGTGCTTCCAAGGCCTTCCTGAGAGTTTGTTGCATTCCTTCTTGTACTTGCTGACTAACTTGCTGCACTATGGAATAGAGTTGACACTTTGCTGGGATGTGATTTGTTCCCTCACACAAGAAACAAGTAACTTGAGTTGTGGGGCATCCTTCAGCTGGATAGCTTGAGACACCATGGGGCCACTCATCATGACATTCCTTGGATGTGTGTCCTATTTCTCCACACGTTTTGCAGGCTTGAGGTTTTGTCCAGGTACTCCCTTTGAATTCCTTGTTACCAATGTTAATCGGTGATGAGTTGATTTTTTTGTTGGCCATGTTTTGACACATCATTTGCACAATGTGGGTCTGGTTATCCAACAGTCGTTGCATTCCTTCGGGTAACTCTTTGTTGTTGACTTGATTTTGGGCCATGATTTGCATCAACTGGCTCTGAGCCTCTAATAACTGAATTGCTATCGTCAACTCATCATTGTTGGTGCTTTGGCGAGGCATCTGTTTGGTTTAAGCATAGGTGAGCAAAAGATAGAGAGATATCTAAAAGAAAATAATTCTGCCCATGCAAACAACATATGAAAGCAACAACAATCAACTCACATAAAACGAACATCCTAATAGGGTAGTCTTCTTCTTCTTCGTAGTGATCTGAATAATCAACAAAAGCAATGCGATGAGTACATAATATTGTACTCAGCGTGCCCCCTCATGCAAAACCTATAATAGCTACATGTGGCTTCAAAGAAAGGCTATATGGTTCTTTTGCATAAAAGCTAATTTTGTTTGCGATACCATATGTAGTAGTTTTGATAAAAACGATTTTAGATGAAAACATGTTTTGTATTCAGTGTAATGTTTCTCGTCATTGTGAGTGTCCTCGACACCTCACGTTCTCCATAGGATTTCAGAATAGGGGTAGAGGGAAGTAGCAAAACAGGGTTCCTGTATGTCAAGAAAGATTCATGTGTCGTCCATGACCGTGGACACGGCTATTCGAATAGTTTTACACTCTGCAGAGGTGGTACACTTTCACCACACGTCACAAACTCGGCTAATTGCAACCAGCCGTCGCTAGCATAGCAATAGAGAATTCGTGACAAGGTCTTTTAGCTAGATCCCCCAAAGATGTGACATGCCCACCGGGTATGGCGCCGGAGCTGAGAGTACGTCCCCAAACCGGTCCCCCCATCTGTGCCGAAGGTTCTCCCGTAGGCAGACACCCCATCTGCGGTACGGCGACATCGACACCAAAGGCTGACTAACTTACTTGACCCAGCCAGAGCCCATTAGCATGTGGTTGTACGGTGGTCACAATCTTCAAATCCGAGACTTATTAGGCCCTTATGCGGCACGGACGACGGATTGCCCCCTTCAGCTTGTGAAGGGGAGCCAATCGCTCCTTCATTGTTGATCCAGCAGTCGCCCGCGCCAGTGTTAGATGGTAAGTTTCACCCAGAGTAAAAGGTAGAGTAGAGGAAGCAACAACGGCTTATCAGCCAAGCTCAACGAGCTCATCAAGTTCATAAAGATGTTTGTGACCCAAGGGTCAACCAATTCCTCAAAAGAGGCAAGATAGAGATATCCTACTAAATATTGAGCATGGCTAAGCATTTCTACTCTATAGGATTACTATATAATTTCTACTCAGGGTATCAGTATATAAGGCAACAAGCGGATCAGGCTGGTGTGTTAATCGACACGCCAGTAATAAAATAGCATGCATATTTATAAAACAATAAAATAATGCCCCTTTTAAAAACATAGGATAAACCATGAGAGGGGGGGCATGCCTTCGTTGATGAATCGTCTTCTTCTTCAGTAGGCTGATTATATCCACGTTCTTCCATAAGCTGATTATATCCACGTCCAACCACGTCACTCCCTACTCGTCGTAACGATAGCAAATGGCAACCAAATAAATACCAAAGCAATAATTACCAAATTCAAATAAAATACGAATGTGAATGAAGGGAGTAGTAGTTGAAGAAGAAGATAGGACAACTTGATAGAATTGTGGAAGTGAGTTGTGGGAACTCGGATATATGAATCAAATGGCATATACGGGATGCCCGAATAGATTATCAGAATTGGATGTAGTGCTAGGATATATGGATAGATCTTGCTATATATGGATAGATCTTGCTATATCTAACTGATTACAAACCCAACATAACATGGTTGGTCGTGCCCGTGTAACCCAATAAACTCAAATAACATAGAGTAGCATAACTAGATAATTAGCAAACATGTAAATCAGACATATCAACAAACCATATCATACTAGTTTGTAATCATCAAACCAAACTTGTCATACTAGTAATATAAACCGTAGCAAGGATTATCTAGCATGCTAACATGAGCATATAAGCAATACAAGAGCTAAGGTAAATATCATCATCATATATAAAATAATATCAATTGCAAGCTAAAGTTGATACTATGAAAACACACATTACACTAGCGCATCATATAGCTATACATCACAACTCACAAGGATAAAATAACCAATAAATAAATACTACCATAGCTAAACTCCAACGAGAATAAGCTAGGAACTAAACAAGGTGTAACAATATCTAAAACATACAAATCAAGTCATAACAAGATATCAACCTAAAATAACTATACATGAACAAGTTATAAATACCTTTCATAACAAGAATATCATTACAAACTTATAGCAAACAAAGCATAGTAAATACTAAGCAAGGTCAACATAACACTATATGACTAATCATGAATGATATACAAGACTATACATTTGGGAGATACTATAGCATTGTACTACATAACGGTGAAACCTAATATTACTATCATGAGACGAAAAGGCATACAAGTATATACTACAAGATCACACGCATGACATTCAACACTCCACTTAAAAGAAAACATATGCTCACAAGCATATACACAACGATATGATACTACCATGCAATACTTACGTGACATACAAACTACCATAAGCATGGGATGATCTACTACAACAAGTAACACACAACTAGTAAGCTAACATACATGTATGCAGCACTATATACATCTAGAACCAAACAACAACTGGAAGCATACTATCATCTAGTTAGCGCGTAAATCTGTGCTAGCATACACGAGATAAAGCACTATATAACATGCAATGCTAACATGAAAAATAATCTAAACATTGGTAAACCTAACACAAAGAATGGAGCAATCAAATGTGACATGAGGTTAGATCTAGCTATAAATACATGAAGGACATTAACATACATCCTAGTACAAATATATGCCACTAGAATAAATAGAACTAAACATTATATGGAACACATGGTACACAATATGCAAAGATATCTAAGCATGAATGATAAACTAGGCAAACATCACACATGTAATAACATTACTTATTGCATGATCCAACAGTTAAATCTATGCATGAGCCACTAGCAGCCATAGGAAACAAAGTACGCCATCATCATATAAAGCACGAAACAAATAATAGACTACCAAACAAACCCATATCTAAACATGCATTAAGATGACAAGCTAATAGTAACAAGTCATGCTTGAACAAATATTAAACATGGATCAACATCACACGAGATATCACGTACGTGATCATGCTAGTGATTATTACAAAGTAACACAAGCAAAACTAACAATATAATAAACCATAAACAACTATTTAAATATAAACAAAATGACCATCTACCCATGTCAGAAACAATATACATAAACTGCAGAAAACACCTACACAGGTGGTTCAACTAAGAAAATAAATCACACACAAAATCAAGCATATAAATCAACACTGTATATTAAAGCCTAACTTTAATGCTACCCAGTGTATTTACAATACAAATCCACCAAATGGTTCCTAAGGTCGTCTAGGTACCTTCACATGTTTAGATCGAAGTGTAAAGATGAACCAGAAAAGGATTTGTATGGCAATGTCACTATTCGACGAATTGGCATCAGTGGAGTATGATATATGATGGTCGAATTGGAGATCCGTTTTATTCTCTATATTAATGGACATGATTTGAACAAAGTGACACGAAAGGATTGCATTAAGTTGTGCTGAAAAATGACGTTGGCATAACCATGCCGATGTTGGAGGGCATGGTCAAGAGTGGACATGGAGAAAGGCACAGATGGTCTACAGAAGCTTGTCTATGAAGTAGACTACATGATATGAGATTACTATGCAAGGGAAGCGATCTGATTCTCACCATACGCGGCGAATTCGTCCGACGAAGTCGATGAACAGAGTAGATGTGATCGCCAATTTCGTCCGATGCGATAAACAAATCCAGCTTGTGGTCGCCTGAATCGAATCCTCCTCCTCCGCGCAGTTCTTATGGCGCAGCCGTTAGTCCTGGTGTCGCCGGAGTCACTGGGAACGTGGGTGGCATCCGTCGACAGTCTGATCTGGAGCTTTAGGAGATTGGATCTTGGGGCGAGCTAGGACTTGTGCTGGCGGCGCAATATGGAAAAGAAGATCAAGGAGAGGTCGACTCGGTGCTCTCTATGCGCAGGGGCAAGGCTTCTCGCATGGGTGCGTGCAGCGTGCGGAAGCAGCGCGAGAACGGACTGGACAATGAATGCCGACGTAAATAGTATTTGATGCGGCAGTTTCTGGTGTGATGCATTTCTGTTTGCTGTCAGTAACAGAAGAGGAAGAAGACCGAGGAGCAGCGAGGCGCTTCGGCTGCTCTGACCTCCTCCCGTGCGTCCGAGCGAGAGAGAGCCCTGTTTGACTGGGCTGATACGCTGATGCTAGGAAAGGAAGAGAAACGGTACAAGGGAATGGATCGATGGGAAATAGAAGAAAAATCTAGAGAAAGAAGCCATCGGGTGCTAGAGCATCGGTAGGAAAAGGAACTGAGGAAATATACGAGGAAAGGAACGATCGGTGCATGGCTGCATGCTGTACTACTTAGGTACAGATGCAATCAGCCAGAGCTTGGTGTACATGCAGGTGCCCAATGGGATTTTAGAGAGACAAGGACATGAGAAAATAGCAACGAAGGAAACAAATCAGTACTAGATAAGTATACTGGCGTATATGTGCATGGATACATTATAAATGTACATACGTGTGATTAGCTGGAGGACCAAATCCAATTAGGATTTTATATAGAACAAAATAAGAGATAAAAGAAATAGATTTTCCTGTTTAGGAAAATCTAGAAAATATTATAAAGCTCTAAAACAAACGAAACGAATTCATGAAAACAAAATCAAATTCAAAAGAGGATATTTTAATATGATGAAGCCAAGAAAATATGATCAAACTTGAAAGAAAAATAAATAAAAGATTTATTCACGTTGATGCTAAATTCATTTTAAAGCTTCATGTTTATGAAAAGTCGAGTTAAGTTTTAATTCATTAAACGAAATTTTCTAGTCCTCATTTTTAGATAAAGGTTTTTGAAAACTCTGAAAATCGGTCTGTTACACCAAGTCATTTGCTTGTACTCGCAAACTACCCCCGGAATGAGCATGCAGTACTCTTTTTATTGTTTAAATAAAACTTTGTTTGATTTGAAAACTCTATATCCTTGTTGAAAAGAGAAGGATAGACTTTTGTTTAATAAAACTTTGGTTTGAAATCCCTATATCTTTATTGAAAAAGGAAAGAAGGCTTTTAGAACTTTTTCCATAAACCTGCCTTTGTAAGAAGTCTATTTTGAAACTTTTCCCGAAAATATATCTTTATTGGAGAAGATAAGAGGTCTCTTTAAAAATGTTTTTCCCGAAATTCATCACCAGGTTTTATTTCCCCAAAACTCCTCCTTTTCTAACCATGGACCTTCATGGTCATATATCCCCAGCAAACTCATACCAGCCCGTCGGTATAGTTGCAGATACCACACATCTCCATTTTAGTTTCAATCCTCAAAACTTTCCAAAACTTGCACATGGTCTTAGAACAGCCTCCCAACTGTCCCGCCATACAAGTTGTATGCGAAGTTGAGTCAACGACCATAGCCTGTCCTTAGCTCATGCTAGTATAGGACCCTACCGCTACGAAACATTCAGTCGAAACTTAAATCCAGCACATCGGAAACTAAGTGTGAGGACTCGTAGTTCTGCCCGGCGAATTTTAATGGCCCTACAAATCCTCTATCTCCAATTCATATCAGCCCTCAGGCGTTGCCTTCAGGCGTTCTTCTCTTTAGAGGACCCGGGTCAGGGGGTAGGTCCTCAGACCATCCCCTCATGGAACGGGGTCATCCCCGTTGTTGAGGCATCCAGTACTAACACGAGCAAACTATGTGACTACGCCCGTTCCCATATGTGGGTAAATGTGGTCGCACAGATTATCGGCTGGTCGTCATAGTACTAGGACACAATGTGCATTTTTCACCAACATCACCGTTCTCCATTTCTCCAGTTCCACACCGATACCTCGGCGTTCCATAAACATACAAGTATTTTCAAAGGAGTTTTGAGTAAACAACATTTTCCCCATCCTATAGTTTGAAAAAGAATTTCCATCTAATACCTCCATATAGGGTGTCAAAATAATATACTTGTATTTTGGAAAAAGGTTTTCAAAATCATAGCTTTAGTGACAAAACCCACATAAATTACTTATGCTCTTTATAGGTAAAACATGTAAACCAAGATAGATGTATATAGATGCAAGCTCAGAGAATAGCTTGCCTTGCTAGGCAAAGTTCTCGGGGTCTTGTGCTTGCTGATCAAAGTATCCCCCCTCCTCGTAGACTCCGGCAACGTTCTCGTCTAAACGTCAAACAAGCAATACAAACAATCACTAAACTACTCAAGCAATCATCACAACATAACAATCATAAGTATCACAAATAGTTACTGCACACACAAAGCAACACACTTTTGGTTTCCATTTAATTTAATTAACTATTATTTAGTGATGTCTTAAATATGGCAGAAACTAGTGGTACATGTTTAATTGTATAACTTGGGTTCTGTTGATCACAAAAATTAAATCCATAGAGGCTTGGTAATTTTAATCTGATGCTAAATAGTTAATAATGCTTAATTAAATCTACCAAACTTAGGGAAGCTAGGTGATCACAGTACTAAGCTCACAAAATTGGATTGAATTTATTTGGGCTTATAGAGCATCAGAAACAGACAAGTTGGTGTTTTAAACCTTCTGTGGAATTTTAAATACCACATTTTTATTATTAATCTAAATGAGATGAAACCAGTGTGGTTGGATTAACAATTTCATAAGCTATTCGTAGAAATTTGATTCATCATTTTTGGACTTATAAATCTTGAGTTATCGAATTTTTAAATTGAGTCCAGAAGTGAATTCGACAGGAAAATTCTGGTCAACGCGGTTTGAAGGGAGCAGGGTAGGCAGCCATGCTACCGTTGATCTAAAGATCAACGGCCCTGGTGTTTCTCCTACCTCCCGTCGTGGGACACACAGGAAAACGAAGATGGAGGCCTCGGGCGGTTGGATTTCTCACCGTGGGGAGACGGGGAGGCGACGGCGGGCGTGTAGGGCGGTGGAGAAGGTCTGGGGCGGCTAGATGGCGGTGTTGCAGGGCTCGGGGACATCCAGAACGGCGGCGGTGAGCACCTCCGTGGTCACAGCCTCGGTACGTCGGCGAGCTCTTGGCAGAGTTCCTGGACACAAAATGAGGCGAGTGGGTGAGTGTGGCTGCGGACATCACGGCGAGAGCGAGAGAGTGAAAAGAGAGAGACGGAGCAGCGGCACGGCCATGTCGGTGTCGACCTTGGCTCCCGGCGGAGCGTGGCCATGCTCTGCCACGACAGCGAGAGCTGCAGCGCCGTGCTCGCCCTTCAGGCGGTGCACGGGTGTGTGTGGAGTGGGAGAGAGGGCAGTAGCGAGGTATGGAGTGAGTGAGAGGCCGGGATGGTGCTTTATAGGCTGGAGGCCGGTCCATGATGCTCTGGGTGCAGGGGAGGTGCTGGGGTGTCGACATGGTGTCCGCGCGGCTGCGGAGAGGCTGGGAGGGTGTAGGCGGCGACGTGCTGGCGAGGAGCGCAGGGGGGCCGGGTTCATCTTCGTGGCCTCGCGCGGACAGAGCGCGCGACATGGTCGGCGAGCATGGACTCGACCGGAGACACGGGTGCTGGGGGGCGTGTCTGGGCTTTCTTCTCACGTCAACGGGAGCAGAGAGGTGAGGAACATGGCGCGATGCGGTCGGGCGGCTCGGCGTGCTCCCACGACCATGTGCCCACAGTGGCAACACTGGAGGTATAGGAAGCAGCTCACGCCGCTGGCCACAGCCACAACGACCAAAATTTCTTGCCTCCTCCGAGCCCTGGCGAGTGAGAGAGGTGAGAGAGAGAGGGAAGTGATTGGGGTGGAAGATTTGGCCGAAATTCACTCGGATTCGACTGGATTGAAATCGATTCGGGGAAGAACAGATTTCTGCTCACCAGGTGTTCGACACAATGCCAGAACCAATTTCAAATTTGAATTTTTGCGAATTGTTTTCATAATTTGATTCATATATATTTATAAGGATTTGTGGTGCTGTTTTGAAATTTATTTGGCAAGTGCAACATGGCACATTTTGGGATTTAGAAGGGATAAAGATAGAAATAGAATTTTAATTTTGGACCTTTGAAATTATTTAATTGAGAGGGAAAAGTTGTAGGAATAAATGGAGAGTGATTAATTATCACTTCTCTGAATTTTGTTTTGAAGAAGAAATGGATTTCTCACTTGGAGAATGGTGTGACACTTGTCACATGGTTTTTATTGTTTTCACTTTTGGAACTTTCTTGACAAATATGGTAACTTCAAATAATTTATATTTTCATAGAGAAAATATTTGTTTTGAAGGAAATAGAGAATTAGGGAGGGAAAATAATTTATTAAGACCATTTCTTTAACTCATGATCTTAATTTCCTTTTGTTGAATAATTTGAGGGTTTTGTATTAAATTGAAAAGTATGTTTACTTGAGGAGGGAGTGAGATGGATTTGAAATGATTATTATTTCATCTCATCCCCAGAATAAGGAAAATATAATTGTTTTCATAAAATAGAGGAATAGATAGAGAGGGAATTTTAATAAGATCATTTCCCTTAATTTAGGATTTTAACTTAGGTGTGAATAATTTTAGAGGGTTTGTTTTTATTCAAGTCACACTCCAAATTTGTTGTCAAGTGTGTTTTGTTTTAGTATTAAGCACAACTGAGGAATTATCCTCACAGATACAAACAAAACAAGATCAACATCACAACCAAGACCATACAAGTCATACCACAAGAATTAATCATACCACCATTTACCTAATTAACAATACTATCTCATAAAAATGATCACACTTAATTATGACAAGATGATGTTTAAAACTATCTTAACTCCACCTTTGTATTTTTGAAAAGGATTTTGAGCAAGACAAAATATGTGGGGTAATATATTTCCCACTTGTGTACTTTTTTTAAAATAAATTGATAATCAAAGTTTATAAAATGGGAGTCGCATACACATGCAAAATATCAAGGTTAAAAGATAGATAGGAGATAGCATATAGATCTCCATATTTCTGGGAACACATAGTTTCGGAAATACTTTTACTTTCTCAAGAGTGGGTACTTTGGTGGTTGCTAAACCAAGTATACTGAAATGGAATTTGACCAAACTAAGATTAGAAAAGTATATGGATTATTACATCTTGTCATGACATGATCACCCAAGTTTAAATATATTTTTATCTTGGTTCAGTTCTCAGTTTAATATTTACTAGTCACCCAACTTAAACAACAAGTCACACCAAGTCAAACATAGCAATGGGAAGGAAACACAATCATTAGTGAAGTAATTCAAAAAGTTTTTGTTGGTTCTGAAATTTCGGTCTTGTGAAAGTAAGTTTTTCTTAGTTCCAAAATTTGGGATGTGACAGTACAACCAAGAGGCCATGATACCACCTAAGCTTGGGGATATATGGATTCCCAAGGTACTAGTAACTATTGGAAAAGAGACACACCATGCCATACTTGATCTAGGATCTAGTGTCTCTGTCATGTCTAAAGAACTATATGAAGTACTTGAATTGAAAAACCTTGAAAAATGCTCTATTGAACTTGCACTTGCTGATGATTCCATTAAACATGCTTTAGGGAGAGTAAGTGATATTATGGTAGAGTTACATATGACTTGTGTGCCTGTGGATTTTCTAATCATGGACATGAGGGATAAAACCTCTAGTCCTATTATTCTTGGAAGACCTTTTCTTCGTACTACAGGTGCTATCATTGATTCAAAGGAGGGAAACATGAAGTTTCAGTTTCCACACAAGAAGTGCATGGAACACTTCCCAAGAAAGAGGGGAACATCGAAGTTCAAGCTCCCTCATGAGCTTCATCTTCAATAAACAACAAGTAAGAAGCCTAGCTATATGGCTATAAAGAAAGCGCTTTGCGGGAGCCAACCGGTTATTTTTATGAGTGATTTTCTTTGTGTCCTATTGCTGTATCAAGAGAGTTTGTTTTTAGTTTAGTTTCTGGAGTTTTTAATAAAGTGCCAAGTTTTACCCATTTTGGTCTTGAAAAGTTGCTTATAGCGTTCGGAGATTTTATTCCTGCACGAATCTGTGCACGGTATGATTTTTAGTTCTTATTCTGTAACTCCGAATGAGCTCATATTTGAACTGTAGTTGCAACTTTTCATCCTTTGTATGCATGAATTTTTGCAGAATGTTTCGGCAAAGTTTGCTAGGGTAGAAAAATACGTTTTGCTGCTGCTGTTTTTCTGGACAGATTCTGTCCCATTTTGTTTTATGCATGTTTTGAACTTGTATCTTGAATCTTTTTGATTCAAATGAGTTTATGAGTAGGCATACAACTGTAACACCCCGAAAATTGAACCCAAATTTTAGTGGTGTTTTCCGACACCTGAAAAACTTTTTCCTCTTATTCTAAATATTTCTCCAAAACTTTTGAAGATGATTTGACTTGGAAATAGCTTTCTCGAAATTTCCCATAAGTCCACGAACCACTCCAACACCCGTGATAATTTTTGTGCTCCAGTTTTCTCTCGGAAACCCTAGCCCTAATTATCGAACCTTTTAATTCTTTTCCTCCATCTACAAAAGGAAAGCCCATTTCCATAGCTCTAAAAATTCCACCAAAAATACCAGAGGACCCCATGTCCATATAAAGACAACCCATGCAAAAATATTGCATACTCCAATGCAATATTTCCAAGTTAGCCAATAATTTCAAAACTGCCATTTCTAGTCCAGAAATGTTTTAACCAAGTTAGGAACCTCCAATAATTTTGATAAATTCAGGGAATGCATATTTTGGCATTTCCTCCATTTCATCTTTCGGAGACAAACTCATTCGAGCAAGTTTTGACCTACTTCCTTTGTAAGCCAAAAACCGATGCCGGTACGCGGCTTAGCGGACACAATACCAAAACCCAATCTACCAATGTCCAAATGATCTCAAACTCTATAGACACTCTCCCCTGACCAAAACAACCCATGCCTAATTTGTGGGGATTTATTTGAGTTGTGTAAGACCAAGATCATTTCATCGAACACCTTCGGTGTTTTTGGTTTTCTGGAAAATCTATGTTACAAAGTTTGGAATCCATGTGGGATTTTGTTTGGTTGTGTTCCTCTCACCGTTACGAACCCAGGGGTACCCCCCTTTTTTCAGTTTGGAGCTCCGAGTCATCCGGAACGCGCGATTAGCAAACCTAACCTTCCGATTACTGTTCTGTCGGTGTTTAATCTTCTTCCACAGTACCACCTCGTGTCCCCTGTGCATCCAGCAAGAAATATCTATCCTTGCCCTCTCTTATCACCTCCCTGTGGCCACAATTTCGTCAACGTCGACGTGCTCCAATTATTGGCAGCACCAACACCACATCAACCCTCCTCCCTCTCCCTCTACAAAAGACCACCCCAGACCAGCCCCGAGCCCTCCTCTGGATGGACTGCACACTCTCCTCACCCCTTTCCACTCTCTCACCCTGCCCTCCCTGGAACCAGCAGGGGAGAAGAACCCCGAGAGCATCCTCCATTGCCAAGCTTGGCTGAGCACGGCAGCCTCCTCCCCCCCGAGCCATGGCCTCCCCTCTAGCCCTCAAGCACCTCGAGCCTCTCCCTTAGCCACACCACCACTGGCTCACTCCCCTGCCCTTGCTAGCCCTCCCCTCTGGAGCAGCAGTTGGAGGACGAAGCTCCATCCTCTGCTGCCGCCATGGCCACGCTCGGGAGAGCTCGAACGGCCGCCTTCCCGTGGACCCCGGCGACCGCAGCCTACCTCCCTGGGCGCGGTGGAGCTCCATGGTTCCATCCCCGCCATCTCCGGCCGCCCTGGCCTCTCCTAGCGGCCGCGACAGTGAGCTCCCGAGCCGCCCGTGCCCTGCCCGTGCATGCTCGTGAAGGAGGAGGACGTTGACCACCTTCCCCGCCCCAACTCCTCCTGGCCGTGGCACCCCCCACCGCCTCCACTCCACCCCCGCCGACGGACGGCCGGCCGGCGCGCCGAGCCACCCGCTCCGGCGACCACGGCGCCCTCCCGTGCGTCGCTGCTGGAGGAAGAAGAAACGGATCGATCGATCCGTTCCTTTCTTTTTTCCGTCCCGTTTTGAACCGTTTTCAGGCCAACAGGCCAGCAGCGGATCACGGCCTGCAGTAGAAGCAGCCCAAGCCCAAGCCTCTGTTTTTTTTCCAGCAGAGGCAGCAGGCCAGCGGCGAGTCACGGCCCAGCAGTGGGCCATCCAGGCGCAGCACAGGCGCGTGCAGCGCGTGGCGCGCAGCAGCCCATTTGCGGCCCGTCCGTTTTTTTCCCGCGGCAGTTTTTCTTTTTCTCTGCTGCAGGAATTTTCAAACGGCAAATCTTTTGAACCGTAAGTCCGTTTTCGGTGATTCAAATTTCTAAATTTGTATCTCGACGAGCTCTTTCCGGAGATACTGATATCATCTCATTCCAAAATAGTTTTATTGGGTGCCCTTGTGAGTGCAATCTGGAGTCCGGGTAAAGCGGTTATCGACACCCCACGCTGCGGGATCACCCCGACCTTTCCAAGCCCAGCGGATCCCCGTCTTTGAAGGCAAGCTAAACCCTTGCTATGAGCCGTCCCGCAATGTTGTTTGTTATTTCTTATTACCATGCCGAGTGTTTATATCTGTCTGCGTTTGGTATATATGATATGTCGGTCTGCTGTTGTTATGTTCAATATGTTACTTCGAATATTGCTCTTGCCATGTTTCATTCATCATCATGTATGCATTAGAATGACGTGTGAATTAATTGTGCGCCTCGCACTTGCGCGGCTTTGTCGAACCCTCTAAATAAACAACTATAAACCTGCGTTCCTATGATTGTTTGCTTCTTCTCCTTCGCCGAGGTGAGGAGCGGACGAATGTCATCTTATGATCCTCGGAGTTGGGGGCATTTGCCAAAAGAGTTATTTGCTTCTTGTCCCTCTGTCAAACGTGGTTGGCGTAAGCCTCCTAGACTGCGACGCTTGTGAGCTGACTTTCCAATTGGTTCTTTTTGCCAAGATTGCTGACACCACGTCAGGTTAATCCTTGAGTGGAATGAATGTTTTCTTTCTTATGAATGCTTTTCGGTTCATTGTTTGGAGGATACATGCCTCACCAACTTTGTAATTAATCTACGAGGACGCTGGCTGGAGGAACCGCCACAGTCGTCCGATTGACCCACTGTGTTATCTTTTGTAGTCGATCTGTGAAGGCGCTTGCCAGCGGAAGACCGCTGCCACAGTCTTCCGGTCGACGTTTCTTTTTCTTTGTCAAACGAGAAGGCGCTTGCCAGCGGAAGACCGCTGCCACAGTCATCCGGTTGATGTTCTTTTTATTTGCTAAGTTTGGACATGGATACTACTATTGCTTGATTTATTGTGTTGCTAATATTTTGTCGTGTGATGATATATTATGATATTGTGATTGCTGTGTTGGACTAATCCTCTTGGTTTGGACTTGTGAATGATGGAACTTGATTAAATGAAACACCCCTCCAAAGAACGATAGGGTCAGTCCACGGTGCCACTAATCTGAACATCGAAAGCACTGCCACTGTCGCTCACATGGGTGGCCTAGACCTACGTAATCCTAACGAGCCTCCTTTGATGCCACCCTTTTGGCAAGTCTAGTCGGTACCATAGTTGGTCGGGGCTAGTCTTGCGAAGGTTCCAGAGCTAGGCGTTGCCCATAGTTGGGAGCGTGCCGGATTCACTTCTGCATAAGGCATAGAGTTATGTCGGTGGCTATACAGGGAGTGTCTTGGTAGCGTGAATGGTCAGGTGAGTGTATCTTGCTGAGTTCGCCTTAAGGATGATATCCTAAAGTACTGGCTGAGTGTGGTGCACTTAGGTGGGTGGTATCTGCAACCTCTCGAGAGTGTCAAATCTGGATGTCTAGCCTAGTTCCAAGGTTATGGAACAACAGTTCAGTGTCAGTCACACTATGTGTCCGTGTCGTGTCAGGAGGTTAAACCTAAGGCTTGTTTGAAAGAAAGATGAACAACCTGATTTCACTAAATGAACAATAAGATGATGCAGGGAATGATACTGGTGAGGTGAATGTGATGGCGGTGTGATGCGTTGGAAGCCTATAGTTAGGCCAGAGCCAACATTAACCGTGCATGCCCCGAGAGATAGCCAGAGTTGGCTGGATTGATAGCCAGAGTTGGCTGGATTGATAGCCAGAGTTGGCTGGAGTGATAGCTAGAGTTGGCTAGAGGCTTGGAAGTCTGATTGTGTTGACAGGAGTAATTATAAGATTTGGTACCAACTGGTACACTCATCTACTCGTCACAGGTAATCTCTTTGTTTGATTGCCGGTATACGATCCAACCCCACCTGGCTTGGACTCTGCACTGGTGATACTCTTGTTGTTTGACTATGTCATGTTTTGCTTGTGATGCCATGCTACCCTTATGTCATCATATTGGTCTATCTTGAGTAGACCCTTGCCATGTTGTAAGATTTTAGTTCCAATGTATATCTTGTTACATGATTGTTGGATTGTTTGTGGTGAGTGGCGATTCTTGCTGAGTGCATATTAATGTACTCACGGGCCTTGTGATTGTGGCCAGGTTTTGTCGAGGATTCATCTTCTACCTTAGCAAGGACTTGGAGCAAGAGCGTGCTAGGATCAGTAGCCCAGCCAGAACATGTGGAGTGGAGCCGCTCCAAGCCGTACCTCTCATATGTCTTCCGCTGCCAGTTAAAACTCTGTATTGTGCCATGCTGGAATTGATATTTCATCATTCCTTGATGGCCTTGTAAACCATTTGTAGCACTGATGTGCCTGATAGTGTAATGATTTCCATTATGTTACACTGTTGTGACGTGCGGCCAGTTATCTTGGGATGGCGCACGGGACGACTGCCTCTCTGGTGATATGTGCCAGGGAGGGGTGTCACAGACATGGTATCAGAGCACCAGGCTGGCTCTAGACACCCTAGCATGGAAAGCCCAGCCTTACTTTTGCCCGACAAGGAGCCCGATGGATTTGACCCATCTCCGCCTAACCGGTATGGCTACTGTTGGTCAATAGGATGGTGCAGTAGGACTTGTCCCAATCCCCGAGTAAGGCTCGCCGGTTTCTTCCATGAGAAGGAATCGACACTACCCAGCAGATAAGTGACCCAGTCCTAGCTGCCCTATAACCCACCCTCGCCTGCTACTCTTGGCAACCCAACTCTATTGAAGCAGGATTCCGCTAAGGTATTCCGCATTCTTACCTTGCCCATAGCTCTGAAGCTTTTGCACTAGTTTATATGGCAACGTATGTTGGTCTTTCTGTTTTTGTGGAAGCCATGGCCCGAACTCGGCAGCGACTTCTGGTCAGTGGACTAATCTTCCAAGGAAAAAAAATTGTGACCCCAGCCCCAAGGAAGATGGCGGTGTTGACATCACTCTCCGACTCAGCCTCACCTCGCCTGATGCAAGTGGCCGTCAAGCGAAGTCATTCCCTGTTTAGTTTGAGCCTGAGTGGCGCTTGTAAGTTGGTAGGTGAGTGTCTGTGATGTTGTTTGTAACCCCCTGTGCTTTCTTGTGCTGTATGTTTGTTCTGTCTGCAGATAAGTTGTGACTAGGTTAGCCCTGTGTAAAACATGATGTTCTGATTCCCTTGTTAACCACTTGGTTGACATGTGACGGAATACCATGTCCTTTTCTTCCGTTGAAAAGTTTTGAAGAAATGACAGATCACGTAAAAACAGAACTGGTATATGTGAACCCAGACACATATGCACGCTGGTAAAATTAATGCAAACTTTGAATGATATTATTTTGTAGTATGCAAATTACTTTGTGTGTGTTGCACAAGTTTAACTATTAAGTGGAAGTATTTAAGGAGATACTGTGACCACGGTATCCCGCTCACTTAATGTTGGCTCGTGTATAGGTTTGAAAAACAAACTCCTACATGCTCCGCCGCAAGGTTCCTCACCCAATATGAACCTTGTGAAACCGCATGTTAAAGAAAGGGCCTGAGCCCTCCACGAGCAACTCCCTCCCAAGCCTTAAAATGCTTGTTGAGTGTTCTTCCTCGCTGGAACACAGAAGGATTTTTGTAGAGTGTTTTCTGTCTATGTTTGCTTGTGCTTGCCTATACGGTATGGTTGAAATGATTATGCCATACTGCTGCAGCCGTTTCGTTTTGAGCTATGAAATGCAGAATATTTAATAAAATGATGTTTTGCTACAAGTAGAAATTCTTCTACCCATGCTTGTATCCCTGCCATTTTAATCTTGCTGCAAGACACGAACTGTACACGGATGGACAATTTCCGAAATTGATGATGCAAGTTCTACTCCAACTGGGACACCGCGACTACTTCAAACGTGAAGAGGTACCCCGAGACGTATTATTTTCCTCGTACCCCGGAGTTCTATAGGGAAAATTTCTTTGCAAAAACAAACTTTGGGAATGGCTCTATCCCACAAAATTTTGGTGTTTGTGATCCCACTCTTGTGGCGCGAACATCGTTGTTTGAAAACAAACCCTGTTTCTTTTTCCAAACCGGTATATACATGAAAGGGGCACCTCCCATGTATGTATAGCTTTGGAAAAATAAAACCTTTTGTTGTACGCACATGAAAGGGGCACCTGACGTGTGTGTATAACTTTTCAAAAATAAAACCTTAGGAGAAGGTTATGATTAGCATATCCCTGCCTTTTGTTTATAAAGGTTTTTGAGTTGTTACTCACCCCAGTTGATCTTGTTAGATTATTTGATAATTTGGTTGTAGATCTTGTTTGATCTTTCCCTGTTTGTGCAAAACCTTAGATTCTAAATTCATAAGCATGTGAGTAGATCCTATGTTGATTGTTGGTGTGAGCCCTGCCATGCCATCTTTTAAATGCATTGAGTATAGTAGAAATATCATATGGTTTTAAATAAAAATCTTGTGGAGTGCTAATCTCTTGAGTGTTAAAAACCCTAGTATTTTGTAGAAAAAGTTTTTTTTTGGGTATAAATGGATCGTTCAAGAATTATCTTGTATAACCTCCTTAATCTCGAGGACAAGATTCCTTTTAAGGGGGGAAGGTCTATAACACCCCGAAAATTGAACCCAAATTTTAGTGGTGTTTTCCGACACCTGAAAAACTTTTTCCTCTTATTCTAAATATTTCTCCAAAACTTTTGAAGATGATTTGACTTGGAAATTGCTTTCTCGAAATTTCCCATAAGTCCACGAACCACTCCAACACCCGTGATAATTTTGTGCTCCGTTTTCTCTCGGAAACCCTAGCCCTAATTATCGAACCTTTTAATTCTTTTCCTCCATCTACAAAAGGAAAGCCCATTTCTATAGCTCTAAAAAATCCACCAAAAATACCAGAGGACCCCATGTCCATATAAAGACAACCCATGCAAAAATATTGCATACTCCAATGCAATATTTCCAAGTGAGCCAATAATTTCAAAACTGCCATTTCTAGTCCAGAAATGTTTTAACCAAGTTAGGAACCTCCAATAATTCTGATAAATTCAGGGAATGCATATTTTGGCATTTCCTCCATTTCATCTTTCGGAGACAAACTCATTCGAGCAAGTTTTGACCTACTTCCTTTGTAAGCCAAAACCGATGCCGGTACGCGGCTTAGCGGACACAATACCAAAACCCAATCTACCAATGTCCAAATGATCTCAAACTCCATAGACACTCTCCCCTGACCAAAACAACCCATGCCTAATTTTTGGGGATTTATTTGAGTTGTGTAAGACCAAGATCATTTCATCGAACACCTTCGGTGTTTTTGGTTTTCTGGAAAATCTATGTTACAAAGTTTGGAATCCATGTGGGATTTTGTTTGGTTGTGTTCCTCTCACCGTTACGAACCCAGGGGTACCCCCCCTTTTTCAGTTTGGAGCTCCGAGTCATCCGGAACGCGCGATTAGCAAACCTAACCTTCCGATTACTGTTCTGTCGGTGTTTAATCTTCTTCCACAGTACCACCTCGTGTCCCCTGTGCATCCAGCAAGAAATATCTATCCTTGCCCTCTCTTATCACCTCCCTGTGGCCACAATTTCGTCAACGTCGACGTGCTCCAATTATTGGCAGCACCAACACCACATCAACCCTCCTCCCTCTCCCTCTACAAAAGACCACCCCAGACCAGCCCCGAGCCCTCCTCTGGATGGACTGCACACTCTCCTCACCCCTTTCCACTCTCTCACCCTGCCCTCCCTGGAACCAGCAGGGGAGAAGAACCCCGAGAGCATCCTCCATTGCCAAGCTTGGCTGAGCACGGCAGCCTCCTCCCCCCGAGCCATGGCCTCCCCTCTAGCCCTCAAGCACCTCGAGCCTCTCCCTCAGCCACACCACCACGGGCTCACTCCCCTGGCCTTGCTAGCCCTCCCCTCTGGAGCAGCAGTTGGAGGCCGAAGCTCCATCCTCTGCTGCCGCCATGGCCACGCTCGGGAGAGCTCGAACGGCAGCCTTCCCGTGGACCCCGGCGACCGCAGCCTACCTCCCTGGGCGTGGTGGAGCTCCATGGTTCCATCCCCGCCGTCTCCGGCCGCCCTGGCCCCTCCTAGCGGCCGCTGCAGTGATCTCCCGAGCCGCCCGTGCCCTGCCCATGCTTGCTCGCGAAGGAGGAGGACGTTGACCACCATCCCCGCCCCAACTCCTCCTGGCCGCGGCACCCCCCACCACCTCCACTCCACCCCCGCCGACGGACGGCCGGCCGACGCGCCGAGCCGCCCACTCCGACGACCACGTCGCCCTCCGTGCGTCGCTGCTGGAGGAAGAAGAAACGGATCGATCGATCCGTTCCTTTCTTTTTTCCGTCCCGTTTTGAACCGTTTTCAGGCCAACAGGCCAGCAGCGGATCACGGCCTGCCAGCGGCCCAGCCCAGCAGTAGAAGCAGCCCAAGCCATTGTTTTTTTTCCAGCAGAGGCAGCAGGCCAGCGGCGAGTCACGGCCTAGCAGTGGGCCGTCCAGGCGCAGCTCAGGCGCGTGCAGCGCGCGGCGCGCAGCGGCCCATTTGCGGCCCGTCCGGTTTTTTTTCCGCGGCAGTTTTTCTTTTTCGGTGATTCAAATTTCTAAATTTGTATCTCGACGAGCTCTTTCCGGTGATACTGATATCATCTCATTCCAAAATAGTTTTATAGGGTGCCCTTGTGTGAGTGCAATCCGGAGTCCGGGTAAAGCGGCTATTTGCACCCCACGCTGCGGGATCACCCCGACCTTTCCAAGCCCAGCGGATCCCCGTCTTCGAAGGCAAGCTAAACCCTTGCTATGAGCCATCCCGCAATGTTGTTTGTTATTTTCTTATTACCATGCCGAGTGTTTATATCTGTCTATGTTCGGTATATATGATATGTCGGTATGCTGTTGTTATGTTCAATATGTTACTTCGAATATTGCTCCTGCCATGTTTCATTCATCATCATGTATGCATTAGAATGACGTGTGAATTAATTGTGCACCTCGCACTTGCGCGGCTTTGTCGAACCCTCCAAATAAACAACTATAAAAACCTGCGTTCCTATGATTGTTTGCTTCTTCTCCTTCGCCGAGGTGAGGAGCGGACGAATGTCGTCTTATGATCCTCGGAGTTGGGGCATTTGCCAAAAGAGTTATTTGCTTCTTGTCCCTCCGTCAAACGTGGTTGGCGTAAGCCACCTAGACTGCGACGCTTGGGAGCTGACTTTCCAATTGGTTCTTTTTGCCAAGATTGCTGACACCACGACAGGTTAATCCTTGAGTGGAATGGATGCTTTCTTTCTTATGAATGCTTTTCGGTTCATTGTTTGGAGGCTACATGCCTCACCAACTTTGTAATTAATCTGCGAGGACGCTGGCTAGAGGAACCGCCACAGTCGTCCGATTGACCCACTGTGTTATCTTTTGTAGTCGATCTGTGAAGGCGCTTGCCAGCGGAAGACCTCTGTCACAGTCTTCTGGTCGACGTTTCTTTTTCTTTGTCAAACGAGAAGGCGCTTGCCAGCGGAAGACCGCTGCCACAGTCATCCGGTTGATGTTCTTTTTATTTTGCTAAGTTTGGACATGGATACTACTATTGCTTGATTTATTGTGTTGCTAATATTTTGTCGTGTGATGATATATTATGATATTGTGATTGCTGTGTTGGACTAATCCTCTTGGTTTGGACTTGTGAATGATGGAACTTGATTAAATGAAACACCCCTCCAAACAACGATAGGGTCAGTCCACGGTGCCACTAATCTGAACATCGAAAGCACTGCCATTGTTGCTCACATGGGCGGGCCTTGACCTACGTAATCCTAACGAGCCTCCTTTGATGCCACCCTTTTGGCAAGTCTAGTCGGTACCATAGTTGGTCGGGGCTAGTCTTGCGAAGGTTCCGGAGCTAGGCGTTGCCCATAGTTGGGAGCGTGCCGGATTCACTTCTGCATAAGGCATAGAGTTATGTCGGTGGCTATACAGGGAGTGTCTTGGTAGCGTGAACGGTCAGGTGAGTGTATCTTGCTGAGTTCGCCTTAAGGATGATATCCTAAAGTACCGGCTGAGTGTGGTGCACTTAGGTGGGTGGTATCTGCAACCTCTCGAGAGTGTCAAATCTAGATGTCTAGCCTAGTTCCAAGGTTATGGAACAACAGTTCAGTGTCAGTCACACTGTGTGTCCGTGTCGTGTCAGGAGGTTAAACCTAAGGCTTGTTTGAAAGAAAGATGAACAACCTGATTTCACTAAATGAACAATAAGATGATGCAGGGAATGTTACTGGTGAGGTTAATGGGATGGCGGTGTGATGCGTTGGAAGCCTATAGTTAGGCCAGAGCCAACATCAACCGTGCATGCCCTGAGAGATAGCCAGAGTTGGCTGGATTGATAGCCAGAGTTGGCTGGAGTGATAGCCAGAGTTGGCTAGAGGCTTGGAAGTCTGATTGTGTTGACAGGAGTAATTATAAGATTTGGTACCAATTGGTACACTCGTCTACTCGTCACAGGTAATCTCTTTGTTTGATTGCCGGTATACGATCTAACCCCACCTGGCTTGGACTCTGTACTGGTGATACTCTTGTTGTTTGCCTATGTCATGTTTTGCTTGTGATGCCATGCTACCCTTATGTCATCATATTGGTCTATCTTGAGTAGACCCTTGCCATGTTGTAAGATTTTATTTCCAATGTATATCTTGTTGCATGATTGTTGGATTGTTTGTGGTGAGTGACGATTCTTGCTGAGTGCATATTAATGTACTCACGGGCCTTGTGATTGTGGCCAGGTTTTGTCGAGGATTCATCTTCTGCCTTAGCAAGGACTTGGAGCAAGAGCGTGCTAGGATCAGTAGCCCAGCCAGAACCTGTGGAGTGGAGCCGCTCCAAGCCGTAGCCTCTCATATGTCTTCCGCTGCCAGTTAAACCTCTGTATTGTGCCATGCTGGAATTGATATTTCGTCATTCCTTGATGGCCTTGTAAACCATTTGTAGCACTGATGTGCTGATAGTGTAATGATTTCCATTATGTTACACTGTTGTGACGTGCGGCCAGTTATCTTGGGATGGCGCACGGGACGACTGCCTCTCTGGTGATATGTGCCAGGGAGGGGTGTCACAACAACATAATATACTTTCTGGACATTCATATGATGTTTTGTTTAAGATTATATGCAGCAAGAAACCTATTTTTTATCACTACTAATGCACCCCACAGAAAAGAAAATGGGAGAAACGGTGTTTTGAAGTTTTTTCACAGGGATTGGAGGAGATGCACCAAGAGTTATCCAAGGATGGTGAAGACCATAAGCTTGGGGATGTGAAGACAACCCCACTGGACCTACACACTCTCGGTTTGCACACGTCTAACTTCTGTTTTTCGATCGAAACACTTTATCGCATAAACTTGGAGCGTCTTTTTGTTTGTTTTTGGTTTGTTTGTTATTTTGTGAGACCACCACATTATCATTTATATGAGAAAGAGCTACTGGAAATATGGGTTGAAATATGTTGGATGCTTTTATCATATTGGGAAAAGGGATGTTTGAGTTGATTTTTAATGATACATATAGTTGCATGATTCATGAGCTTGTTTATGAGTAATTTTGCAAATGCTTTATCAAGAGCTATCACTTATTCATGTTTTGATGCTGAATGTTATTTTACTTGTTTAACATGGATTAGTTAGTTCTATGGACACTCATGCATGCATCTAGATGGTCAACTTTCTCCCTCTTGCTAGCCCAAACATTCCAACAAGCAAAAACTTGTTTCCAACACCTTCAACCAAAGTTATTCCAGTGAGTCCACCATATCTACCTATTAGCTTTATGCTATTCCGAGTATGTATATCATGATATTTGTGTTATCTATACCTCTGAATGAAAATGTTTATGTTATTGATTGTTATGGGAAAAGTTGGTTATATAGCTCTCACGAACTTGATGCACAACTTTATTTTTATTGCATAAATAAAACATGACCCATTGTGATTAATAATATGATGCTAGTGGCTTGATAAATGTCCGAGGTTGGGAGTTAGCCCATATGTGCTGTCACATGCAAAGCTTTCAACATGCTCCTTCATCATTTAGTTGATATCATGTACTTTTGTTTATGGATGCCTATCATGGTGAAATGAGGTGGAAATGAAGTAGTTTAAATGAGTTTGTATAAATGGTTAGAGAGACGCCTGGGCCGCTAATCTAAGCCATGCATCATTCATGGTGGAAATTTACTTACATGCTATGGTGAACCGTCTGTGATGCACCTTATAATAAAAAGCTATTCCAATGGTAAATAAAAAGGGTGTTGAGGTTGTTCATCTTGTTTGTTTGTCTTGTCATTTTGATATGGGCTTGTTCCATATCCTGGGACAAGAGGTACCCCAGTTGACGCTCTTGATGATACTATTATTACTTACAATGATAGAACTTGAACTTGCTTTGTTTCCTAAGTTGAGTAATCATGGTGTAGGTACTTGTATTCAAGGGGCATGAGACACCTAACCTTTACTTTATCAAGCACACTACTCATATTTGCTTTCACATTAAACTTTAATCATTCAAGATGCTATGATAGGGGTAATGAGAGCTTGACACCAAGAATTCCACATTGCAATCATTAACTTAAGTAGAAGAGTTTGGAAGTTAGATGAAACTTATGCATGCTTTACCTCTACTCACATATACATCTTTCCAAAGTGTCCACCTTTTATATTCAGATTTTCATCTACACTCTATGACCAATGTAGGATGTTCTTACTTATCATTATGCATACATGTGGTCCATATTACTATCTTCTATGTTACACTTTGTGAACTATCATTGAACATCCTTGCATTGAATACTTGATATCACTTCATAAACTATTTTGCATATTGCTACTCCTTTGAAGAATGAATCATTTGACTCTATGTAGCAGTAGCAATCATCTTTGATATCCATTGTTAGTGCTATATTGCAAAGCCCATGTTAGTTTTATCACCTTCATACTCGAGGACGAGTATTGGTTAAGCTTGGGGATGTTGATGCATGTAAAATGCATACATGAACTTTGCACTATATCACTCATATTCCAATCATATTTGCATCATATAAGGGTTATACCACTGTTATTTAATGATTTTAGGAAATAAAATAATTGTTTCCTATTTTTATGGAATTAACCCTGCGCAGGCAGAAAACCCTATTTTTTCCTTTTATGTTTCAGGGACCCAAACGTCGTCAAAAATATGGAAAAATACAGAGGTCATTATTTTGGAAGGAGAAGACGTAGGAGCGAAGGAATCAAGCAAACGGAGCCCGGAAGGCCAAAAGGGGGTGGCCCACGGGCCACTGTACCTGGCCGCGTGGGGCCCACCATCTGGCCTCGAGGCTCCGCAGCCGTCGATCTTTTTCCACCGCCTTCGTCTTGACCTAAAAACGCCTATAAAAGAAGTCCCAGGCGTTCTCGAAAACAAGCGCCGCCATATCACAGAAACACGAAAACGAAGATCTGGAGCTGCAGATTGGAGGGGGAAAACTCCGGCGGGGCGCTGCCGGCGTGGTCTCCATCTTCTCCATCGACATCTCCACCGTCTCCATGATGAAGAGGGAGTAGTCCACCTCTGGACTATGGGTTTGTGGAAGTAACTTATGTATCTCTCCTCTCTTGAGCTTCACTAATTAGTACCGTATGAGCTGCTGAACATGATTACGGTCATATTGTAATTCCTATGTGGTGGATCTTTTTGTGAGTTAATATATGTTTGAGATTGCAATGTTTGTTTCAGTTATGAGTATAGATGCATATTATGTACCCCGTTCTTATTACTTGTTATGATCAAGCATGTTTATGAGAGCGTGTGTGGGGTGATGTGTGCATTAGTTGGAGTAACGGGGGTGGTGAGTGCGGTAAGTTGACAACTGAAATATCGCGATCCACTTGGGTGTTTACCTTACTTTGTTGCCTCACTAGGGATAAACAAAAATACCATGCTACGGAGATGTGGGTGTGACCATCGCCACTACTCTATGACTAGATCTAGCATGTTCTTATTTTCACTTCATGTCATGATACTTAAAGCTATACTCTGATTTATCTTAATTGCTAAGGTGTTATGATTTAGTTCGCATCTTGGTGGAGTATAAGAGAGATTAATAACCAAAAGATCTCTATGTTAGGACGTGATGCCCATATAATTAGTAACTTGATATCAAACTTTGTGTTGCAATCTCATATGTCAACTCTATGTGTCCATTGTCTGCCACACCATTAAAAGAGAGAGTGCATTTGTGAAACCATGAACCCCGGTCCATTTTTAATCATAAGAAACACCTTTCCAACACTTTTACCACTTTTCCATTTTCTGCCATTATTAAATCCGAAAATACAAAAACACTTTTCATCTTGCATTCATCATAAAAAACCCAAAAATATCATTTATCATTGTTATCATCATCCTTGCACATTCATTCACCACCATTGCATATTTATTTCTTGTTTGCATTGCATATTTATCTTGATATCATTCATACACCTTGTGCTTGACAACCACAGGTGAGGTTGAGGACCAAAACATTAACCTTGTTTTGTAGGTGACCAAAAGAAGGATAGGAAGATAAATCTTCACTACTGATTCCCCGAGAGTTCGATATTAAACCTCGAGTCACCCTCGTGGGGAAAACAGTCTTCCACTTACTACACACTCTGCACTTGGAGTCTCAATCTAACTCATTTACTTTTGACGCAGGTAACTACGCACCGGAGAGCAAGCTATTTTCTGGAGCTGTAGATCAACCTCTTCAAGGGCCATCAGTTGCCTCCCAAAAAGGCTTTCTTTAATGCCTTTTAGCTAGGCTTGAAGATTTTAATGATGCTCTCTAAGAATAATAGTTGAAAACAAAAGAGAGCATCAAGAGGCAAATATCAAGCACATTTAAGTCTAACCCACTTCCTATGCAAAGGAATCTTGTAGGAAAACAAATTATTGAAGCATGAAGCTATTAGTATATGAAGACAAAACAAGTGCAATCTCGAGACTTTCAACTTAAAGAGGGGAGACTTAATATTATTGTGACATACGAAGCCATGTCTCCCTCTCTCATAATGACCAGTTGGTCTAAAAGTAACCAGCAAATAAGAGTAAATCAAGAGAAGGATCAAAACCATCATCATAAATAGAAAAAATTGATAACATGAAGATTTCTATAACCATATTTTCCTCTCTCAAAATAATTTTCTGTAGCATCATGAATAAATTCAACAATATAACTATCACAATAAGCATGCTTTTCATGATCTATAAGCACATATTTTTTTAAGATAAAACATAGTGGGGTCATTAAACCCACTTTTGACAATAGTAGAGCAACACCGAAACGCCACCATTGTCCGACCAGGGAGCCTGGACCTGGGGTTTAACCCCGGAGAAGGGCGAGTGTGTAGATGGTGGCTGCAGCGGAGATCTCGCCCACCAAGATAACGATACATAGAAGCCGCCATCGCCTGATTGAACGAATTCAAAGCTTGCTTGTCATCGTCAACCACGCATCCCAACTCGCCGCTGGGGCTAACAGGCACAGCTAGCTGGCTGACAACCTCCAGCGGAGAAGGAAGTCACCGCCACCATGCCCGGAGCCGAACTCGAAGCTACCTCGTGTCGCGAGACTAGCTCAGGAGCACGCTTTCCGTCATCAGAGTCGAACGCAACAGCAGCACATGCGTGGGTCATGGCCCGGCCGAGCCCATCTGAGCCTAGATCGGGCCGACAGTCACCGCCTCCCGCCGACCTGTGCCGGTCATCGCTATCAGTCAGTGATACGTTTCCAACGTATCCATAATTTCTGATATTCCATGCTTATATTATACCAATTGCTACATGTTTTATTTACACTTCATAGCATTTTTATGCATTTTATGGGACTAACCTATTAACAAGATGTCACATGCCAGTTCCTGTTTTCTGTTGTTTTTGTATTCCAGAAAAGCTGTTCTTGAAATATTCTCGGAATTGGACGAAACAAAAGCCCAGGGCCCTATTTTTCTGTCACGTACACGGAGTCCGAAGGAGACACGGAGGAGGGCACCGAGGTGGCCACACCATGTGGCGGCGTGGCCCCACCTCCCGGCGCGCCACAACATGGTGTGGGCCCCTCGGGTGCCCACCGACGTCGCCCCTTCGCCTATAAATTCACCTGTTCGAGAAAACCCTAAATAACCGAGTCATATTCCACGAAAAGTTCCAGAGCCGCCGCCGTCGTCAACCCTATCTCGGGAGTGTTCTGAAGCTCTTCCCGGCACCCTGCCGGAGAGGGGAATCATCACCGGAGGGCTCTCCCTCATGAGGGCATTGTTTTTGGAGCAGTTGTTGGACATCATTTCCATCTACCACGTTGACGACGACGGGTCTTAGCGGCGTGGCGCAGCGGGTTCTCGGCGACGAGCATATGATGATGGACTCGCACAGGATGGTGTAGCTGTCTGGCGTTGTGGTGAGGCCGATGGCAGGCCTTGCAAGGTCATAACGTTGATCGCTCCGGAAGGTGGGATGGCGGAAGAAGGTGGCAGCGGCTTCTGTTATGCGCATGCGGCGTGCGATGAGGATCGGCTGTACCGCTTTGTGCTTCTGGCACGCACTCGGGCGGCCTGATTGAAGCCTCTGGATTTAGATAATGTGTGTTTGTGTGTGAGGTCAGGGATCGGCTCCGATTGTTCAACCCCCTTCATCATGCTTGTAGGTGTGGCGAGTTTTCGTGAAGACGGTGGTTCTTCTGGTTGATCGATGTATTTCTTTGTAAAGCATGGTGCTTACTATTTTCTCCATATTAATAAAACTCGGGTGTGTGCATACTTTGGTTGTAGAGGCTGGGGCCACACCTTCTATTTCTATAAAAAAAATATAGTTACGGAATAACCTATTGTGTAGTTCGTAATTCTGGTGTTGCTTGTTACCTATTGTTGTCAATCGCTTATCACTTTTGCGAGGCATATTCTTTTTTATATTTTTTACTGTGTGCATCCTTTATACTCTTGACATTGCCTTATCTAGTTCCGGGTGTAATTCAAATCTTCTTTTATTAATATGTGTCCTTTGTTAAAAAATGTGACATATGATCCCTTCAGTTCTCTAATATGGTAAATATGTTCTGCACATTTAGTGATGATCGTGTAAGGAATTCACGTTGTGCTAGGCGAGGAACACAAACTTATCCGGTTTCTAAAGACATTAACCAAAACTTTACGAAAAAGATTAAAGGACAAACAGTGTTCATTTTGTGAACAGTTGAGGTGATATAGCATTTACCTTCCTCTTTAATTTCGAAGATGTTGTTTTACACATTCCGTCACCACCAGAAGAATATCATCACACTGAACCGCCAATCATCAAGTAAGCTAGGGTCAACGAGAGGCCAGGTATATAAAAAGCCGCACGAGCTGCTCAAGGCCGCGAAAGAAACAAGAAGGTTGCTGTCCAAGCGGCAGATGTGTAAGCATCTCTGTGCTCATTGCAAATAATTGGCGGCCAAACTAGTCGATCTTTCTGTCTTCGGAGAGTGGTTGCGGGTTCCGCATACGCTATCCGTAAAGTCTAGTCAAACTACCGGCGACATTTTGGCGCGCCGGCACGGAAAAGCCCTCCACCGGCGTGCCCAATATCAAAAAAGTTGTCGGCACGTCCCAATAGAACGTCCAGCAACCCCGCTTCGTGCCCAGATTCTAGGGACGCAACCGGGCGCGCCGGCAACCGCGACAACGCACGCCTCGTTCAAACCTGTCGGACGGGCCCGGCGCGTCAGCGACGCAAGGGTCGACGGTGGATTTATTGCGGCAGATACGCCCGTCTTAATGACGCAACGGTTCCCCTGACGCGCGCAGACGACGCGACGCTTCGAGCTGGAAGGTCAGGCGGTAGCGTGTCGCCTTCCCTTACGCGCATCGCCGGCATCTCCTCGGGAACCGACGCCAGCGTAATGGCACTTCGCGCCTTCCCGCGCCGCGTTCGCGCGCTTTTCCTCTCCCCCCGTCTATAAAGACCCCGTCGCTCACCTCCACCGCCGCACTCCACCACGCCCTTCTCCTCTCCCCGTTTTCTCCTCTCCCCAGCGACCATGGCGAATAACGGGCAAGCGTCGGGAAGCAGCGGGGTGAAGACCTGCCTCCGCAAGGAGGAGGCGGCGTTCTTCGCCCACCACCGCATTCCGTGCCGCCGGGGATGCGCCTCCCCAGCGGCAGCGGGTGGAACGTGAGCGCACTCGACTACGCCGTGCCCCCGCTGCCAACGGGGGAGCGGTTCACCGACCTCGTCATGCCGGAGCAGCGGGCGGATACGGATTACGCCGTCAACAACCCGAACTGGCGCCCACTGCTGGAGGCGGAGCGCGCCGCTGCCATCGACGACCACGAGGCGACGGAGGCTCCCGACAGAACAGCGCCGCGTGGAGGCGACGCTGGTGGGAGGGTCGCGACTTCTACGCAACAATGAGGGAGTACGGCTGGACCGGCCCATCCAGTGGCCGCAGTGGCGACTGGCAGATGTCTGCCAGCTCTTCTTCGTCCTCTAGCGCGCGGTCCACGACGCCCACAACCCCGCGCTTCGTGAAGATCGAGTCGCGGCCGCAGGATCAAGATCAAGCAGGAGCACGGATGGTCGGCGCCGCCTGCCAAGAACAACGGCGTCACCATCCGTGACTTCAGGCCGCTGCCGCCGCCTGCGACCGCTCCCCGCGTCAAGCTTGAACCGGGGGCGTCCTCATCCGGCGGCCAGCCCCGCGCCACGGTCAAGCTCGAGCCGGGGGCGTCCTCCTCCCGCGGCAAGAAGCGCGCCTCGACACCACCGCCGCCGCCGATGACAGAGGAGGAGGCCAAAGCCTGGTACCGGCGCGAAATGGAGATCGTGCTGGACCTGTTGTACAACACGGTCCAGCTGGCGTCGCTCGAGTTCGCCCAGCACTGGTCGTGCGTCGACAACAACATCATCAACCTCGAGTTGGATGATGTTGTTCCCGCCGCGCCGGTGAAGGAGAAGGTGGAGGAGCCGGCCAACGCGCCGCCGCAGCAGGAGCCTGGCGAGTGGAACGTCGAGGACACGGTGGCCCTGGACGAGTTCTACGGCTACTTCACTGGCCATTAGACTAGGTTTAGATTAAACTTCGCCAAATTGTTAGAAAAAGCGCGCGCGTCCAGGGAGCACGCGCGGCGTCGCTCCTGGTGCTTACACGTGCTGCTCTCTCGGTAGTTCGGCGCTTTCTGCGTGCGCGCTTTGGTCGACATGTGGTGGGCGCGGAGTGAGTCGCGGAGGAAGCGGTTTCGTGGGATTTGGGTAGCCGGTTTCGCGTCGCACGACGGTTTTCTCTTTGACGCAAAGCGTTTTTTTCTCTTTTTCTTTTTTTTGATCAAAATTCTCTTTTTGTTGCTCTTTCATTACTCTTATTTTTCACTTACCGGGCAATGGAGATTTTATGGGGTATTATGGGAGGGGTCTGCTTTGAACTACTTAGAACAAATACTTTGAACAAGGGAAAGATAACTAAATATGAATTACTATGCTTTATTCTGATTGTCCTGCCTCGCGTGTATCGTATGTACTGGCTGAAAAAGATGATTATAGAATGATTGCCCTACCTCGCGTGTATCATATGCACTGCCTGAAAAAGATGATCATAGAATGATTGCCCTGCCTTCGCGTGAATCGTATGCACTGCCTGAAAAAGGTGATCATAGAATAATTGCCCTGCCTCGCGTGTATCGTATCGTATGCACTGCGTGCCCACATACCATCGTTGCACTGCCTGCAGATTTGCACTGCTAATCGGTTGCACTGCCCTCTTTATAACAAATGCACTGCCTCCAACATATGTGACAACATTGCACTGCCTATCAGTGAACAAATGCACTGCGTGCCCACATACCATCGTTGCATTGCCTGCAGATTTGCACTGCTAATCGGTTGCACTGCCCTCTTTATAACAAATGCACTGCCTCCAACATATGTGACAGCATCAGTGAACAAATGCACTGCGTGCCCACATACCATCATTGCACTGCCTGCAGATTTGCACTGCTAATCGGTTGCACTGCCCTCTTTATAACAAATGCACTGCCTCCAACATATGTGATGCCGAGGCGGAACCGAGCCGTAGCACACGCAACGACCAATGCGCGCAACGACCTATGCCCCCCTTTCAAGATATTATTGAAATTTAATGAGCCGAAGGCGAGCCGTGATGCCGAGGCGGAGCCGAGCCGTAGCACACGCAACGACCAATGCGCGCAACGACCTATGCCCCCCTTTCAAGATATTATTGAAATTTAACGAGCCGAAGGCGAGCCGTGATGCCGAGGCGGAGCCGAGCCGTAGCACACGCAACGACCAATGCGCGCAACGACCTATGCCCCCCTTTCAAGATATTATTGAAATTTAACGAGCCGAAGGCGAGCCGTGATTCCGAGTCGTAGCCGAGCCGTAGCACACGCAACGACCAATGCGCGCAACGACCAATGCGCGCAACGACCTATGCGCTCAACGACCTATGCCCCCTTTCAAGATATTATTGAAATTTAACGAGCCGAAGGCGAGCCGTGATGCCGAGGCGGAGCCGAGCCGTAGCACACGCAACGACCAATGCGCGCAATGACCCATGCCCCCCTTTCAAGATATTATTAAAATTTAACGAGCCGAAGGCGAGCCGTGATGCCGAGGCGGAGCCGAGCCGTAGCACACGCAACGACCAATGCGCGCATCGACATATGCACTGCCCTCCAACATATTATGTTCTTGTTCAAAGTGTATCTGTAGTATTGTTCAAAGTAGACCCCTCCCATATTACCCCATAAAATCTCCATTGCCTGGAAAGTGAAAAAAAAGAGTAACAAAAGAGCAACTAAAAGAGAATTTTGACCGTAAAGAGAAAAAGAGAAAAAAAAAGCTTCGCGTACGATTCGCGTCAAACAGAAGCAAAAAAGAGAAGAAAAAACGCACGCGCCGCAGAATCCGCACGGAAAGACAAAACCGCTTCGCGCCGAAAGAGAAAACCACCTACCGCGCGACGTGCTGCTGTCCCACCACGTGTCGACCAGGCGGGAGTTGTTTTCCGCGCGCTGGCGCGGAGCGCGGAGCACGCGCTTTTCCTAGACACGCCCCTTCGTCATATTTTGTAAAAAGATTCGAATTTGAATGAAATACGTTAGGTTTAAATGATTATGCGTCTCAAATTTTTTCTCCAAAACCTATTGGGGGGCGCGCCGCTCCCAATAGGCAGCAACCGATGCCGGCGCGCACAAAAGCGCATGTTTGACAACTTTGCCGGACGCTCTATTGGACGCGCCGGTGGAGATGCTCTAATCGATCTTGCTCGGAGAGGGGTTGTGAGGTCAGGATCTGCGATCTGCAATTCTAGAACACCTAAGCAAAGAGTGCGAGTGAGTGAGTAACACATGGCAGCGCAGGGGAGGCCGCTCAAATAGAACGTGTTATGACAATTAGGAGAAGATTAGCGTTGATATCAGCAATGATCCAGGTAGAAAATGACAGTGTTTCCCCAGTTTTGTACTATATTTTTTTAAGGTCACCGGGGGAGTTAATCCACACCTGAATATATTTCGAAGGTTGTCTTGAAACTTTGCAGTCCCTACAACATAGGTTCAAATGAATCAGATAACACATGAATTACAATAGTGGAGAGATAAAATAAAAACGCACACACAACCGCAATGTAGATAAACAAAAGAAGAAAAGAATGCAAAAAGATGCTCTAGAAACAACGCATCTAGGAAGGGAGCCGTGCATAAACATCGTCGTCGTCTGCTCATAAATCATTCGTATTCATCCCCAAGAAAGTCCAACTGAATTCCAGGTCATGGCTTCATCAAGGAGACAAATAGATATCGACCATTGTCCCATACAACCAGTGAAGGTATGACCTAAGGTTCATATCCCGAAGGTCGATACTTTGTCCCAAAATAGCACCATAAAGAATAAAGTCCCTCTGTGTTGTCATCCCGCTTGTCGAGAATGCTACAAACCAACGATCATCTGGTTCAGTCTTCACCACATCCAAACTCGCGTTCGTTATCACTTGTAAACTCGAACTCACATGAGCCATCGAGATCCATTAATCATCCAACACAACCATCTTGAAAGTCCCCATCATAGAAGCACATGAAGAAGCTGAATCTTGCATGAGAGCCCACTCCATTCACTTTTCATGTCTCTCCTCCACATACACAAAAATGCCATACAAGCGGACTATAAACCAACTATCATACTTTTTCTTTGAAATATGTGCAGCCCGTATAGGCTGGGCCCGGCAGAACGGCGGACTAACCTCTTTTTTTCCAAGTTACCGGTTGTCAAGCATCGGTCAAGAGCAGCAAGATTGAAGGGGGAAGTCCTGACCCTGCCCTCAAATTGTTATTCATAAGCCGGGACAACAGTGAACATCCCATCATTTGTCCACTTCAACGAAATTGAGTCACGCTGTCAACCTTCAAGAGCGGAAGAATGGAGTTGATCTGTGAATTGATATAGTGCTCCTGATGAGAGGTTCCTCTTAAGGTGTCTAATCTTTCATGCTTCTTTGCTGGTGAGGTTGCACATAGTGCAGCTGGAAAAAGGCTCGGGCATGACATCTTTCAAAATGTTGTTCCAGGCATCTATGTCAGAAGCTATTTAGAGCACCATCTCCAATATGAAAACTAACAGAGGCATTGAATTTTGTTTCGTCAGCGAATCAAGTTCCAACTTGAAGAGGAAGAAGCATCTCTCTTTGCATCTTCAATAAAAGATAGGAAAGAAAATGCAATCCAAAACATGGTTATCATCCATCCACCAATGGCAAAGCCAACCCATATGAAGGACGTTGCCGTAAAAATGCGGCCAAAAGTGACAATGTTGTCCCCTCTCATAATGGCACAACTGCTAACGACGGCGAGACAAGGTTGGAACCAGCGAGCCCTCTCCCGACGTCTAGATTAGGTTTTAGTTAAGTGTAGTTCCATTTAAATTTTGTTGTAATATGTCTACGTTTGATGATTTTTTTTATAATTTTGTTTAATTTGCGAGTGTTCAATTTTTTTAACTACTGAGCAACCCCATTTTATGCCGGACATATGTCCGGAACCCCATAGCGAACATTTTTCGGAGTGTCGAGCAAAATTTGGGATATGCTCTGGTACACAAAAAGGTCTTATGAAATAAAGTTCATCCTCTGCATTTAGCAAAAAAAAAAAGGTTCATCCTCTGCATTCTTACAATTGTTTAGGTATCTGTTGCTGCCACCGTGGCGCGACCCCGCCACGCGACCCGCGAGGAGAACGCGATGGCTCGTCGGACAATTAATTTCCCAATAATAATTACGTATTTACGTCCAAATTGTCCAGGAGCTAGGCGATAGAGGGCGGAGCTGGCTATAAAACCTGTGCCGGCCGGCCAGCTGGTGGCCGCATACACCCTGCCAGCCACCAGCTCCTTAATTCCCTCCCCTCGCCCTGCTCCAAGCCAGGAATTCGTCTGAAGAAAAACCAGCACCGTCAGCGCCATGGCGTCGGAGCATGTGATCGGGAAGCTCAGCGTCCGCGTGGTGCGGGGACACAACCTCGTCATCGCCGACCCGCTCACCCACACCAGCGACCCCTACGTCGTCCTCTCCTACGGCTCCCAGGTCGAACACCAGTCCTTGCCAGCATTTCTTTCCTTTTTGTTCGCATTGCTCGGATCTATCCTCCGCAATATTTGACGGAGGAGCCGTCTGTTGCCGCGCGCCGGTGAAACACGATATGTTCGGCATAATAACACGCTTAGGACCCGGTGTCTGGGGGATCGGCATGCCATCTGTAGCCTGTAGATTCTCTGCCATAATTTCTTTCAGATGATAATTATAATGGACTGCTGGCGCGAATTCATACCCTTATTGGCATGTTTTGAAGCAATTAATTTGAATCAGGACTGAGGCATTTAGGCCTTGCCTGCAAACAGGCCATCATATGTTCTGCTCCATGTTTGACTGAACTGACCAGGTGTACCAAATCATGCGATAAGTTCACCTTGATACAGGAACTGCTTTTGCTAAGAAAGGAGGAACTGCAATGGGATGCCTAGTTGGTGAACTGAAGAGCTGATTACAAATCAAGTTTCACCCAGGGGCGGACCCACGTTGTGCTCTGTGGGGCATTGGCCCCCACTCGATTTTCAGTCTTACCTATATATGTCGTATAGGATTAAGCAAATGCCCCCAGTCAGCTGAGTACGTGTGCCCCCAGTCAGCCCATTTGCTGTGCTCCCAGTGGCCTAATCCGTCCGGCCCAAACTTAGTTATCAAAGCCCAGTAAAAAAGAAAGGATTGTTTAGCTTGCTAGGCCTCTTTTGCACGTTACAGACTCAAGTCTCGACGGTTCACCTTTCAATAATCGTGCATATCTGATTGATTAACTCCGCCGCTTCGTCAATTAATTCCGCCGCTTCGTCTATCGAGAACGAGAGGAGAGTAGGCGATCGCCGCCGCCCTCCGCCAGGCCCTCCCCGCCGCCAGATCGCCACCATCTGCCTACCGGCAGTCTGCCGCCTGCCCGGCCGGCCGGCCGCCGGCGCCGTCTTCGCGTCGAGCAATTGCAGTACTGTATCCCCAATTCCTCATCCCCAAATAAACGCACAGGTAACATTAGGGCTTTTCAAGTTTTGATTATGATCTTTTCTATCTAGCTATCTTGATCTTTTAGGTGTGAAATACAACACATCTTACTGGTACGGTGGTGAAAAATATAGTGTTGTAGCAGGACGTACTAGTATACTATCACATTTAGGATTTGGAAATGCAATCACGGCCTGAATGTGATCCGGCTAGCCTGACTAATGTACTAGCACATTTATTTTTATTTTCCTGCTACCACTAGCATATGAACTTATACAGACTGTGTTCAACGATTGGCAGGGAAGAAGGAAACAAATGGAGAGGTATTTTAGTAAGAAACCAGCAAATGCCAACACCAGCACCACCGTACAGAGTTCAACCCCAGACGCACCAAGAACTGCAGCACCAGCAGCGAGACATAATTCAGCTGTCCCTGAACTGATTGATCTGGACAAACTTCCTCGAGATCCATCTAAACCGAAGAGAATGGCAGATTATCACCCCAATCAACGTGACCAGATCAGGAGAAAGTATTTAACTTGGGGACCTCATCAGCCTCGTGGTTTTAATTTTCCATACAAGCTGATTGGGAAGAAGCAGAGAAGGAGGCGGTTTAATCCTGATTGGTTTGATCAGTATGCAAATTGGATTGAGTACAGCGAGAAGACGGACAAAGCCTATTGCTTATGTTGTTATTTGTTCAGGGACAATGTTAAAGATAACCATCATGGCCATGATGCATTTGTTGTAGAAGGATGGGACAGCTGGAAGAAAACAGAGAGATTAGCGACTCATGTTGGTGATTGCAATAGCTTTCACAACAGGGCACTCAAGGACTGTGATGATTTATTAAATGAAGATCAATCAATTCATGAAGCTTTGCATAGACAAAGCGAAATTGAAAAGAATGAGCATCTCATCCGTTTAAACGCTGCAATTGATGTTTGCCGATACTTGTTGCATCAGGGACAGTCTTTCCGTGGCCATGATGAATCAAAAGATTCCGAAAATAAAGGAAATTATAAGGAGATGATGGCTACACTATTAAGCAGAATGATGTTGTTGCTAAGGCCTTCAAAAATGCTCCAGATAATAATCAATTGTTGTCTCCAAAAATTCAGAAAGATATTGTTAAGTGTTTTGCACAAGAAATGTTGGGTTCTATGATTGAAGAAATTGGTAATGGTGTGTTCAGCTTATTGGTAGATGAGTGTCAAGATGTTTCCGACAAAGAACAAATGGCAGTAGTTCTCCGGTTTGTTGATAAATTTGGGCTAGTCCAAGAAAAGTTTGTTGGTGTTGTTCATGTGGAGGAGACAACAGCTTCTCATCTCAAGTCTTGCATAGATTTCTTATTCTCGGAACTTGGTTTGAGTCTAAAGCAAGTTAGAGGCCAAGGATATGATGGAGCAAGTAACATGTCGGGTGAGTTCAATGGTTTGCAAGCAAAAATTAAGAGTGAGAATAAATCGGCGTACTTTGTACATTGTTTCGCTCATAAACTCAACTTGGTTGTTGTGGCTATTGCGAAGGACATATTTGATGTTGGAGATTTCTTTGATATGATCTCAGTTTTGTTGAATGTTGTGGGAGCATCTTGCAAGAGAAAAGACCAACTTAGAGAACATCATCGAGAAGAATTAAGAAAAGCAATTGGTTGTGGAGAGATTGCTACAGGAACTGGACTAAATCAGGAATTATCACTTCAAAGACCAGGCGACACTCGCTGGAATTCCCATTATAGAACATTGTTGGGTTTGTCAAAAATGTTCTCATCAGCGGTTAAAGTACTGGAATATGTTGAGAAAGATGGCTCTGATCCCGTAAAGAGACGACAAGCTAATGGTCTTCTCAAATATTTCCAAACTTTTGATTCTGTATTTTTCCTACATATGATGATGATGATATTGGCTTTAACAAATGGGCTATCAAAAACTTTGCAGAGAAAGGATAAAGACATTGTGAATGCTATTTCTGATGTGGAATCCACTAAGCGGGAACTAAAAAAGCTTAGAACAAATGAGGGGTGGAGTTCTCTTATGGAGAAGGTAACTTGTTTCTGTGAGAAGCATGGCATCTCAATAGTTGATATGGAAAAGGAATATGTGAACCCAAAGAAAACAAGACAGAAGACGGGAATTAACAATGAACATCATTACCGTGTTGACTGTTTCTTTGTTGTTCTGGATCAGTTAGGAGAAGAGTTTGATAATAGATTCAACGAGGTAAATTCTGAGTTGCTTGGATGTATGTCTGCTTTGAGTCCAAGTGATCTGTTTTGTCAGTTTGATAAGGAGAAGTTGGTGCAGCTGGCTAAGTTTTATCCTGATGACTTTAATCACAAAGATATGGTGACCCTTGAGCATGAACTTTCCCTCTACATAGATAATGTACTCCATGATACAAGGTTTTCTAGCCTGGACAGTATTGGTGATTTGGCTAAACTCATGGTTGATACAAGGAAGCATCTCTCCTATCCGTTGGTATTTCAACTTTTGAAGTTAGTACTAACTCTTCCTGTTGCCACTGCCACCGTGGAGAGATGCTTTTCAGCTATGAAGATTGTGAAGACCGCTTTGCGTAACAAAATTGGGGATGAATATTTAAGCAATAGCCTCATTTGTTATATAGAAAAGGTATTGCTGGACACAATTACCAATGAAGCGATCGTTGATCGTTTTCATAAGAAGAATCGCCGCGGGAAAATGTAATGGTTTATTTCTTACACGTTTTCTACCTTTATCACCTCCATTAGTAGTTGTATTTCTGATCATAACATGTGTCATTGTTTTCTACTCGCAGGTAACAATATTTATTTGCAAGACAATGATATTCTCATTTTTTTTCAATGTATGAACTATTTGGATATCTATCTTTTTGTTCAAAAAGGTGTGTACATTTTATTAGTAAACTTGTCATATTGCTATTGGATGAGTTAATTGTGAGAGAACTTATATATATATATATATATATATATATATATATATATCATATTTGGACACGTTTAAGCTTTGTGTAGTCACGTTCTGGTGATTTTTTCGGAAAAAAAATGTTGGTGATTTTTCTGTGCCCCCAGTCCCATTTTTTCCTGGGTCCGCCCCTGGTTTCACCCGTAAAGAACAAAACTGCGAATGTTATATATGTCCTATTGATTATCTACAGCAAATATGCAAAAGTTGCCTAAATCAACAAATATTCATTACTTGCCTAATCAAACAAATGTGTAAGAAGTCAACGTGAATAGGTTCAGAGTGGTGATGATTCATACACTGATATGTTAAGCATGGTATGTCTGTGGGTGACTCATAATATATATTTAGCGAACATGGCTTTGTTAAGAACTTAAGATTGATCATGGACTGTAGTGTTTGTTTAGTTTTTTTGAGCTGGTCTTGCGTGTTATAAAGGACTTAGCCCATACTACTGCACTGCATGATTACCTGGACAAATCCTAACATAATGACTTAGTTTTGTAGGATGAGGTATCTTGCTATTTTATTCTCTCGTGGAAATGTCTTGTCTTTATTTTGTAAAGCGGTTGAATATTCCGAATTCTGAGCAGGGACTGCACACAAGTCTTGATGATGACAGATTTCAGTTCATTATTATAATATTATGCACTCTTAGTTATACAAACCATGGTTTCTGGAGTTGACTCCATTTTTTCTCACATGGATACATGTTCAACTTTTCACCATTTCTATCAATTTTATTCTGTATCTGTGTCATTAAAGTTTTATTCTTCCCCCGTGGTGTAGAAGGAGAAAACTAGTGTTCAGAAGAAGAATGCCAATCCTCTATGGAATGAAGTACTGCTGCTCCCTGTAACAAATCCTACAAAGCCAGTGAAACTTGTAAGTTTCCTGTTTGAAATATTTTAATATCTGAGACCTACACTATATGTGCATATGGAGCAAAGAAAAACTATTTGTGCATATAGAAATATTTATGTTTGTAATATCTTCTTCGTTAATGCATTAATTTGTAGGACACCATTTACACCACAGGACCACAGATGGTTGGTGAACTGTGCACTAATGTTTCCAACTGGCAAAAACATCATGCAGGAGGTTTTCGACGAGGACAAATTCACAGAGGATGACAGTATGGGAGTGGCTGAGTTCAACGTAACTGACATATATGATGCCGCAAAGCTGGATCTGAAGCATGCCTCTGACGGAACAAGGATCAAAACGATCTACCCGGTTGGCACAAACTACCTTGGTGGTGAGAGCCACGTATCCTGGAAGAATGGCAAGGTCGTCCAAGACTTGATTCTGAAGCTGAAGAACGTTGATAGTGGCTCTGTCGTGCTGCAGCTGGAGTGGGTTCACGTCCCTGGTGTTACCCTATAAGCTGTTTCTGACAGAATGCTGCTGCGACCTGGTTTCATGAAGCTACCGCTATGTTGGTGCATGTTCCTGATGTCACATTCGTAAACATTGTTTGGATGTTGTCGTTTGCAGTGTATGAGGTGTGTGCGCGCTGTTGATTTCAGTGTGATGTGTGCACTTTATTTGTAATACTTCCTGGTGTGGTTGTGAATTCGTGCTTGAAGTCGAAGAAATAAGAACACCCTTTGTCACCAACTGTTGCGAGCAGTAAATTAACAAACCATATCTTAGTTGGGGTATTTGGGGTGGTCATTGCCTCATTGGTATACATGTGGATGTCAGAAGGGTTCTTAAGAGCAGGATGACGATGGAGTAAGTGGGCAGCAGGTATATGCAGGACTTGACTGACAGGTATCTGGTCAGCTTCGAGGATAAAACTCCTGGGGCTGAGGAGGTAGTGGTCAATAGCAAAGTCAGCGATCTTCTTCAACTTGAAGCACAGGAAGCAAGTTTCATTGACATCCATGGCAGTGATTATGCGCCCAACTTGGTGAGCTGTCGGCGCCTGTGTCCATGCAACTACTGTGGACGATATACTGCTCTACTCAATCCTATGCTCAAACTACCATCTGTCTTCTGCAGTTTCGAGGAAGATGACACATATACTGAATCTGAATACAGTCAACAATGTCTTTCAATTTTTCCCGTCTGGCAAGCTGCCACGCCCTCCACCAAGCAAGGAGGGCAGAATAAAAAGCACCTAAAACAGCTGCTGCGAAATCGAAGTTCCTCAGTTTCATCAACCTGGAAGGTCTCGAGAATGGCGAGAAGCTGCAGTTAAAGTAAGGAGTGTGTTGGACGTGCAGTACCTTGGTATAGCATGGCGCGATCAATTGGGCAGATCCGTAATCTAGACACTGGATATACCAGATGAGAAGAATGAAGCAAGCATCATCCATCTTAAGACCTTGCAAATTTTGAAACTACCCAGTGATACGTGGCTCTAGTCAAACCAAAATCATGAACAGGCTTCCGCAGAAGAAATCCCATTGTTTTCCAGTCGGATCAAAATGATGAAAAAGCTTCTCTGAAGAACCCCTGCTGTTCTCTAGTCACATACCCATGATGACATTGCTTAAAACAACAAACAACATCACAGCCTTTCTCCCAAGCAAGTTAGGATAGGCTAGATATGAAAACCAACGGAAACATAAGGAAACCAAAAAGAAAAGGCGAGCAAATTAACAGAAAACGAGTGAACTAAGATTCTGGCACATGAATTGCTGATTTCCATGCAGTCCTATCAAGAGCCAAATCTCTAGGAAATTTTAACCCCTCAAGTCCCTTTTTACCGCCTCCATCCATGTCAACTTTGGTCGCCTTCTGCCCCTCGTAGTTTCCATGCACAAGCCATCATCTGTTGATCATTGGAATCTCTTCAGTGATGGGATCAAAGTTTGGAAGAGCAATTCTCCAACGGGGTTTTTAACGTCTGCAATCTCATAATGTCTACTTAAGCAAAATAATATTCCAGGAAAAACAAGGATCTTGAGCGTTGCAAGTTCGGAAGAAATAAATATGATATCACTGTCCTACTGTAAAGAAACAAACTACTCACTATGAAGACCCACGTATGAAGAAAGTATGGAAGAGAGATGGCAGGCAATGTAAATCCAAGCTATTTGCTTTTTTTTTACAGTTTCCAAGCTATTTCCATGGAATGCAGAAAATCAGCCAACTCAAAAAGTGATTTGTTCTGCCGATAAACAAGACTAATTAGCTATAAGACAATTGGAAGATCCATACTACTCTTCCATATATATAGGTACATATAACATCGAGAAATCTGTGTTGGTGCTGTTAAATAAAAGATCTTGCTTAAGTAAAGTTGTGAAAACCAGTTTAGAAATTATGATTACCCTTATGCACACATGGACGACACCAGAAAATAATCAGACTTACAAGAGCCAACAGCAGCTTGATAAACCAAGCACCCCTAAAACGCCCATGTTGCCTCCTAGTGACCATCTTTCTTGGTGACTAGGGTGGCATCCTGCTCTTCAGACTCAACGTAACAAGCAATGCTCCAGTAATGTGGAATAATAAGATGCAAAATATATATCCTGCTTTAAAGAGACAAATTAACCACATAGAAAGAAAATATGAAACAGAGACGGGCAGGTCATGTAATCCAAGCTATTAACATGACCTGCACAAAATAAGTAACTCAGAAGGCAATTACTTTTGCACATGAAGGATGAACAAAGTTAATTAGCTATCAGGCATTTGGAACAGAGCCATACCTCTTCCACATATATACGTACAAAAAGTATGGAGAAGTGTGTGTTGATGCCTTTGAGTAAAAGAACTTTTCTAAGTAAGGGAAATATGTAAACCACTCTGGAAACTATGATAAACCAAAATAATTGTGGTGATCACTATAACTTGTCGTGTGTATCACTATAACTTGTTGCTGTATGAACAAACATGCGAAGATCCTCATCTCAGTACACGACGTTGCAGTCTACTATTATGTCCACTGTTGGCCAAAAACATGCAACATATCATGGACAATTACCTAACAGTTTTGTGCAGCTTCTGAAGCAAATAAAAGCTCTATGTGATCTCTATGCAGTCATGCAGATCACCTCCAGTCAGACTGCCAGTTCCCTGAACTTGTGACTCAAGATTTCAGTAACATTGCTTGCTAACAAAAGCTGCGGTAATATCAGCACTTGACATGACACTAATTAAATTCAAAAGATTAAGTCATATCAGCAAGCCAGCAAGCGAAAACCATCATCATCGCTTGGGCAATAACAACCACTAGCTCCGGACATGCCCTCATCATCTCCTCATCATTTATACCTCTTTTGTGAGATGAATGTAGAGATTGGATCAATACTGAGCGACCAAACAATACAGAACTTTTATAATGGAAAGACTAAGCTACAATCTGCAATGCACTTGCAATCAACCTAAATAAGGAGCACATGGCTGCAAGAAACTGGTGAGGTTCACTACAAGATAATGCATTCACCAACTTACACATGGCAACAACATGGGGAAGTTATCAAGATTACTTACCAAAGCTAACAACACTACGAGAAAACAAGCACCATGTCACCAAACCAGCTACTACATAGTGGCATAATTCATCATAAGATCCCTGCTGCCTCCAAGTTGATGAAACTGATTTCTTGCCCATAAGCAAATTCAACCATGCGTTGTCCATGCACCGCATCACAGGGGGGTCGTCCTCTCTGCAAACATAGATTTTTCAGTGCGGTCACAGAAGGAGATAAAATGAGGCAAATAAGTAACACATTATTAGTTATACTATTAGTAAGAGTTCTTCCCCAATCACTAAAGGAAGTAGATATATATACCTCGTGGATCGCAGAAACTCATGAGCGGAAGCACAGCACGGAAATTTTCTCTATCCCATATCTTCTTCCACTCTAGTGACTTGAGACTAATCTCGTAGATGCCGTCCGTGTTCACGAATATGATATCACTGCCCTCCACAGATCCAATCAGTCTAGGTATGTGTTCGAGATCTTCAATGGGGAGAAGTTGTTCGAGATTGACGACTCTTCGCTGAGTCCATGCCGTGGTTCCATCGGAACCCATCTTCCTTGACCACAGATTGATGGTTAAGCTGTCTAGGTGTGCAAACCCCAAACTGCCATCCTCCATCCCCATGAGGATAGCGTTATGGGCAATGTCTGCCTCCACGAGCGGCGCATCAATTAGTGATAAGCATTTAGAACGCAAGTCGTATTTTAGAATTCCCACACGATCATCATCATCGTCATCCACAAGCATGAAGTAGAGTGCGTCTTGGGTGAGACAGGGGGCATTTGCTGGACAATTGCATCAAACCCAAGATGAAGACCAGTGCACGGCTGGCTCCACTGGGGCTCGCTCCACTCATCCGTCCTCATTGGCAGGGACACATACGCATATGCTACGGAATCACCTTTATGAATGTCCATGCCAACAACGACCATCCGGAAGGGCCCCTCATGACATGTGCGGTGGTGGCAGCCGGGCACGGCGCAGAGCACAGCAGCGCCATGGCTGTGGTAGTCTTTGGGCACGCCCACCTCCCTCCAGTGGCCCGTCACAGGATCCAAAACGACGAGCTCCGTGTCCGAATCATCGATATTCTTCGCGAGAACAGCGCGGCCATGGCGGCAGTCCCACACATCGTGCCTAGAGTACCTCCAACCTTCGTCTTCTTCAGCTTGGTGATTAGGGTACCCCCAGTATCCGTCTTCGTCTTCGACCTCGTCTTCGTCCTCGTCTTCGTCGGGAATGCACGGGACGAAATTCGTAGTGGAGACGAAGAGTGGGTCGAGTTCTTTCTCCACCCAGCCGGAGTACATGGGGCCAGAATAGAAGAAGCCGAGCATGGAGGGAGCTCCGTGGAAGTCGCGATACCGAGTGCGGAAGGCAGGGCTGGTGAGGAGGCCGAACCAGTGCTTGCTGGTGAGGGAGGCGCGCACGAGCCACGCGGGTTCGTAAGGCGGGAGGCGCATGAAGATTTCCTCGAGGAGCTCGTTCGGCAGGGGCGGCGGCGGTGGCGGCGGCATTATGTCGGTGGAGTCGCGGCGGCGAGGGTTTCTGGGTGGGGAAAAGTTTGTGCGGGGAGGAAGGAGAGTGGACTGGCCAGTGTGTTGTGTACACCAGTGGGTTTGCGGTTCGGTGCAGCCAGCTCTGCGCTGGGAGTCGCCGACAGGTGGGGCCGAGCGGAGAGGCGGTGTGGACTGGGCTGAAGGAACGAACTGAATCCTGTTCTTGTTGGCTGCAATCTGAATCCTGACGATACTACACCACGTCCTGCTGTATCTGTGAAGGAACAAATCATCCATCGAGGGAGTATATGTGTAAAACGTTCATTGCACGTGCTGAATTACATACAAGTCCCACCCAAGAAAATGGCAAAATGGAGGCTGAATTTCACCTGAAGATTTACATACGAGCCAATCTTTTTTTTAGGATATATTCCATTTTTACCACATATTGACTTTTTTATAGGAACTACCCCCATTTAAGAAAATTTCATCCATTTTGCCCCATTTAGAAAAAGTTATGCCACATTTTACCATTTTAAAGAAAACTAGCATAATGTCCGTGCTTCGCTGCGAAATATATAAAAATTGAGAGAGACGGATCAAACAGTTGTTCTAACTTAGACAATGTGTCAAACATATCATTATGTGCTTTCTTTCATACTGAAGTACCAATTCTCTCTCTCCGTCACAACATTTTAAAAAGGTTCTCTCTACCTCATACCGTGAGAGGTGTCGGCGTATCAAACATCTTTGTTATAAGTAATGTAATATGCGAGTAGTGTAATAACCATGTTTGTCTCTCCTTATTTTTTGACGACAACAAACAATGCTTTTGTTACTTTAACAATCATAAGAAAAATAAATATGGTGAGAAAACAAGATTTAAAATAAAGATGCCTCCTGTAACTTCTCCCACTTCTCAAATATATTTGCTAAGGACATATCGATCAATAACCAGTAGCTTCACTTTTTTCACATAAACATTGACATTGCACTACACTCAAAGCTCAAAAGAATGACATTTGTCATCTTAGGAGAGAGTCACAAAAAAAACACAATCAGCTCAGCCTGAATTGTTACTTAAGCTACAGATATTAAACATTCCATATCGGCTAGATATCAGATGGATCATGGGACTTCCAGCGGACACAAATATTACATATGAATTTTGTATCTCAAACTCATCTGTGCCAGTCTTGGCGAAGTCTATGGTAATCTTCTAATCAGTTTGATAAAGTTGGCCCCGATCAACAAATTTCAAAGAATCTCACCTGAAAGGAAATGTTCATATCTTGTATATATTGCAGCGGTCAAGAAATACAACTTTTAATACACATCAGCATGCTCTCTGTGTAGAAGAGATCATTACGGAAGTGAGAAAACCATATTCTTCTTTCAGGGTATAAAGGTGAACTCTGTTAAATCAAAACTGGGTTTACAATGTCATTACAAACAAGAGCAGGTATAATTGGTCGTAACAACCATGGATTGCAGAAAAGCTGTAATCAACGAAAGAAAGAAGGGTGAAGGTACAAAAGATCCATCAAGTTCAAGAACGAAGGATGCATCAAATTGAGTACTATCCATCAAGTTCAAGAAAGAAGGATGCATCAAATCAACAAAAGATATGAAGGTACAAGAGATCCATCAGATCTTCATCTCAGTACATGACGTTGCAGTCGACTATTCTGTCCACTGTCCGCCAAAAACAAGCAACCACTGGTAGAAAATGGGCCTATGGTCCCGGTTCGGTTGGGCCATCAGTCCCGGTTGCCCAACCGGGACTGGCCAATCGGGACTAATGCTAGTCCCGGTTGGGCCACGAACCGGGACCAATGGGTGGCCACGTGGCCAGTTCTGGCTGGACGTGGGGAGAGACTCATTGGTCCCGGTTCTTGTTACGAACCGGGACCAATGAGTTTTTTTTTTTTTTGGTATTTAGGTTTAGGGTCTCCCTCTCGCCGGTGCCCCCTCTCCCTCTGCCGGTGCCCCCTCTCGCCGGTGCCCCCTCTCCTTCTCGCCGGTGCCCCCTCTCGCCGGTGCCCCCTCTCCTTCTCGCCGGTGCCTCCTCTCCCTCTCGCCGGTGCCCCCTCTCCCTCTCGCCGGTGCCTCCGTCGTCTCCCCCTTCTTCGCATCGCCGACGTGCTCTCCATCGTTTCCGTACGCATATTATACGCTCTACTATATACACAGTACATGTTGATGCATATATAATTAATATTCGATCTCTTGCGAGAATACAACTATTTAATTACATGGAGATAGATCAAGCCATCAAGGCATATGTAGTTCATCGTCCGAAGCATAATGTTCTCCCCTTTCATCGATGACCTCCCTAAGCAGAAATCCCGCCAATTCCTCTTGAATTGCTCCTACGCGCAGTTCTGGGTCGATCTTCTCCCGCATTTTGCTGAAAGCAGTTGTTCTCCGCTCAGTGGTCAACTCGCGAATGAACTCGCAAACGTAGAATCCACATAAATTACTCCCCGGTGGCTGCTGCGGACTTTCACCGTTTTATAAGTTAGCTCATCTTTGAATGGACCTTCTACCTTCTGTTTGAAAATTGTCCAACACCTGCTTTGGCAAAGAAAATGAACAAAGGAGTTATTAATTACTTGACATCAGGGAACGAACGAAAGAGGGCGATATAATGCGATAATGATTGAAATTACTTGTTGAGCATTTCTTTCATGTCGGACCACAACGCTTGGTCCCAACTTAATGAGTCGTGGACTTCAACTGTGGACTTGTCAGGTTGAATGCTTAGCAGAATCCAGTGGAACCTGCGGACGTTTACATAAAGCAGACATGCATAGCTCATCAATTACACTTAACATCGAGAAAGCCAAATAAAAATATGTACAAGACAGAAACACTCACCTGAAGTTGTAAGGAAATAGTATTTCCGTACAGAAATGTTGCATGGTTAAAAAGGTGGTCAGGTCATGCTCCACGTCTTTGGGGTGATTGACTAACGTATGTGAATTCACGATATATGGGTCAACGAACCCAACCTCAAAAACTTTAGATCTTTTGCATTCCAGCATCTTCATTCTGCATAATAGCGTACAAAAGGATATATATATAGGCAGGATAATATAATACAGGCAATGAACGAGCTGAGCTAGAGACTTAATTACGAAAATAAATCACTTACAGACAATAGCAAGAGAGGATAGATTTGTCGAGGGCGCGCTTTTGGAATAACTGGAACAGTTCAGTCAGTTGAACCTGTATAGTGTAACGTTTGAAGAAATGCTCCACTCTAACGTCCAGCGGAAACCACTCTTTCGCGTCCTTCTTTGATGTGTGCACCAGGTACCAGGTATGCAGATTTCGCATATGTGTTGATAGACCCGTCATCTCCTCATTACTGACCATAGGCTCCCCTTGGACATATTTCCGTGCCATCTCTAACATTGGCGCATGTTCATAGCCTAAAAGTTGACCAAGGCTCATACCCAAGGCGGTAGCCTGTTCCTTGGCCTGAGATACAGTGACACCAAGTTCTTTAGCAGCAGCTATGGCTCTGGGGTCCAATAATTCCAGGTCTTTATCCATAGCGACTCTGAAGTCCTTGTCGACATCGGAACACACTATGAGCGGGGGGACCGATTGATTTTTCTGCTGTCCGAGCTGGGCAATTTGTTTCCCGCTTTTTGCACTTCTTCCCTTGTTCTGCTCAGACTGGGCACGTGCTAGCTTAGTAAGTTCACGACCATAGTCAGATGGCAGATTCATCGATATCTGGGATGGCTGCTCAAGGAAGGACTTTCTCCACTTTTTGGATTTTTCATCGTATACCGGCTTCTGCTCGGGCTTTTTTGGTGCAAAAAAAGCCTTATTGTAGGCAGCCACCTCCGCGGCGTTTTCCGCTACAGTCCTGTCATAAGGTCTAATGGGAAGATTCTTATGAGGTACTGTTGGGAGGGGCGACCTTTTACGTTTCGGTGATCGCTTACCCCTCATAGTACGAGCGGTGGGCGGAAACGGCTGACGCGGCGGCGGAGACGGCTGCGCTGGAGACTGGTGAGGCGGTGAAGAGGACTGTTGCGCTGGAGAATGCTGAGGCGGTGAAGAGGACTGTTGCGCTGGAGACTGGTGAGGAGTCGATGGCCTTGGCTGCCAGTTCGGAAGCACGATGAATTCCTTTGGCCATAGAATGGTCGCTTTCTTGGCTTCTCCAAGTTCAAGCACCTCCCCATCTTCACCTGCAGGGTGTTGCAGCTTCAGCTCCTCATAATCTTTCATCACTTCATCCACCGCGACAACAGCGTAGCCATTTGGAACCGGAGAGAAATGGTAAGTTGGATTAGGTCCAATTGGTACGACATAGCCGACCGCCACCTTCACGGTTAAGTTAAAAACTTTCACATGCATCTCACAAGGTGTGCTCTCCGTGATATCATCCACTGGGTAGCGACGAAGTGGAGCCACTGCATCATCATTACCATCCTGGAGCTCCGTGGAAGCCACGCTGCTTTTCCGATTCGATGGGCCACCGGTACCATCGCATGCAGCTTCTACCATGTGCCGTTGAGATTGGCCGCTAGTACCTTGCTGGCTAAGCACGGCAATTTGTTCCTTCTGCAGCTTTAATTCTTCTTCTATATTAAGCAGCCGGTCTGCAGCAGCGCGTGCTTCCATTGCCTCCCTTTCCTTTCTCCTCTGATGGCTTCTATCAGGAAATTTCTTCCTGTGCTCGGGAATCGCAATTGTCTTGGGCTTGGAGCCAGGTACGCCTCGTAACCGTCCGTCGTGTTCCTTATTCCCAAGGGCGCGTGTGAGCTCGTCATCCTCTCTATCGGGAATGAACCGTCCCTCTTCAACATCCTTTACTGCTTTTCTAATTTCTTGGATGGGTAGTAGGGGATTATCTTTGTGTCTTCTGTTATATATGCACTTCCCTTCTGCGTCCAACGTGCCCCCATGCCCGTAAAACCAATTTCTTGCCCGTTCGATCCACTTGAGTGGCTCTGGAGTGATCCCATTAGCCAGCAGGTCCGCCTCAAGTTTCTCCCACTTAGGCATGCTACCAGCGTAGCCACCAGGCCCCATAGTATGGTGGTACATCTTTAGAGCAGCATTTGCCGCATTTTTTGCAGACTTTTCCAGAGCTTCCTCTGATTTCTTGTACGCCACAAATTCTTCCCAGTAGTCCTTTATCTTCTCATACCCTTTATCGAAGTCTGGAGTCTTATTTTTCTTGACAAACAGTTTGTTCAATCTTTTCTTCCAGTTCTTGAATAGCTCGGCCATCTTCTTAAGTGCCCAGTCCTTGACTTTTTGCTCCATGATTTTCCGGGCAATCTTTTCTGCCTCATCTGGATCCTCCTCATCTGAATCCACCTCTGGCGCCGGCAGGGTGAAATTAACCATGAGCTTTCTCCAAAGTCTTTCTTTGCCCTCATCGCTGACATATAGCTGTCCTTTCTCGTTTGGCCGATGCCATTCTCGAACGGTGATCGGGATGAAGTCCCTAACAAGAACTCCGCATTGCTTTACCATTTTATTTTTAACACCAGGGGGAGCAGTCGGTGTGCCGTCTTCAGCGACTCTTTCGATCGTGTACCTTTCTTGGTCGCCCAACTTTTTGGCTGGGCCTCGTTTTGTCCTTACAGAAGATTTGCTCGATCCGGAGGGCTAAAAGAAGAAAGAGCGTTAATATATGTATATAGACATCAGAGACTTAATTAATACAATCTTCGGCTTCATTAATATATGTATATGCACCTCGCCGGAGTTTAATGTTCCACCGGAGCCTTCGGCTTCTCCCTCGTCGGCTTCTCCCTCGCTGACTTCTCCCTCACCCCGGCCGTCGGGTTCTACCTCACCGGAGCCGTCTCTTCGGTTGAGAGACTCATCTCCCTCACCGGAGTTGTTCAAAAACTCCGTGGTGACATCGACAATATCTTCCGGCCCGCGGATTATATCCTGGAGGATATTTTCCTGATCTTCGTCTCGTTCCATAGTTTCTGCAAATTAAGAACAATGCACAAAACTTTAGTTGGGTAACTTGTTCCATATGTCAAGATACATCTACAATATCATAAACCCGTAAACTCGTATCGTAAACCCGTAAACTCGTATCGTAAACTCGTATCGTAAACCCGTAAACTCGTATCGTAAACCCGTAAACTCGTAAACTCGTATCGTAAACCCGTAAACTCGTATCGTAAACCCGTAAACTCGTAAACTCGTATCGTAAACCCGTAAACTCGTATCGTAAACTCGTATCGTAAACCCGTATCGTAAACTCGTATCGTAAACCGTAAACTCGTATCGTAAACCCGTAAACTCGTATCGTAAACCCGTAAATTTGCATCTTTGCATATCTAACACAATTTACCGGGTCAACTTCCGAACCACGATCTACCGGGAAGAACAAATACCGGACAAGAACACAATCAATACATGGCATTGATGCAATGCGCAATATGTATGCATGATCAATTTAATGCATTGACATGGAACTCTAAATCATGTTTGAAATGTTATTGAATTAGGACAAGCACAAATTAGGACTAACAAAATTTTCCTATACAAAAAAATCCTAACACTAACAAAATTTTCCTATACAAAAAATCCTAACACTAACAAAATTTTCCTATACACTAACAAAAAATCCTAACACTAACAAAATTTTCCTATACAAAAAAATCCTAACACTAACAAAATTTTCCTATACACTAACAAAAAATCCTAACACTAACAAAAAAAATTCCTAACACTACATTTTCCTAACACTAACATTTTCCTATACAAAACAAAAAAATCCTAACACTAACATTTTGTATACAAAAAAAATCCTAACACTAACATTTTCCTAACAAATTTTTTTCCTAACACTAACATTTTCCTATACAAAATAAAAAAATCCTAACACTAACATTTCCTATACAAAAAAAATCCTAACACTAACATTTTCCTAACAATTTTTTTTCCTAACACTAACATTTTCCTATACAAAACAAAAAAATCCTAACACTAACATTGAATTCCTATACAAAAAAAATCCTAAAATCCTAAAATTCTAACTCACCGATCGAGAAGCGGCCGGTGCGGGCGGCGGTGGGACGGCGGTGGCGCTGGGCGCGGGGACGGCGGCGTGGAGGCACGGGAGGTGTGCGTGGAGAGGAGGGCGGGGTCAGGCCGGCGTCTGGGCGGCGTACGTGCGGGAGGAGGCCGGCGCGTCGGGCCGGGCGCGTGGCTGTGCGGGGAGGAGGCCGGCCACGTCGTGGCGTGTACGGGGAGGAGGCCGGCCGCATCGGGCGGCGGCGGGGCGGCGCGTGGAGTCGGCGGCGGGGCAGCCTGACGGCGTTGATGCGCGGCGCCCTTCTTGCTCCTGCTCGTCGATGAAAACCGTCTCGCGTGCGTGAGAATGGGGAAGAAGAAGAGGCTGGGGGTTAAGTAGCAGGGGGCCATTGGTCCCGGTTGCTTCAAAGAACCGGGACCAATGCATCTTTGGTCCCGGTTCTTGCCAGCAACCGGGACCAAAGAGTGCGTCATTTAATGCCAGATCGCTGCGTGCGTCCAAGGATCTTTGGCCCGGTTCTTGGTAGAAACCGGGACCAAAGTGTCCTTTTTCAAACTTATTTCGAACTTTTCAGTTCTGAAATTTTGTTCCCGCCTTTTTTTTTCTTATTTAGGTGTTTGGATATGAATTTCAAATGGTTTTGAATCTGAAAAGACTTTCAACATGAAAAGTTTTTAAATTTGAATAAATAATCCAAAACCATTTTCTGTTTTCTAAAATAATTATTCTAACTATACAAACTATTAACCATTTTGCCATTTTCAATTAAAAATGCATTAACTTTATTGCATATTTTGAATTGACAAAACTTTCAACGTGAAAAGTGTTTGAATTTGTATAAATAATCCAAAATCAATTTTACATTATTATTGTCATTTTCAATTTAATATGGATAAATTCATATCTTTAAATCCGTAAGTCGAAATTCGACAAATAATTCGACAAACATTATTCTACATAAACGGATTTGCTGGCTCGAAGGCCGTAGGATTAGGGGGAACGGCGGGAGGAGCCAGCCCCGTGGGCGGCCGCCCGGTTCTCGCGCGCACATTTGCGGCGGAGGGCAAGATCCATGGAGGATGAGTCTTTCAGCGCCCAATCCAGATCGGAAGCCTCCTTCGCCTTAAGCTGGTTGGATCAGAGACGTCTTGCCGGACGGTTGTAGATCATCAGAGACGTCTTACCGCTGCTTGGATCGAAGTGGCGCTCAAACTCACGAGCCACCGTCGGGCTGTATGCAGGGGGAACTGTGTTTGGACGGTCGAAGCTGAGGTTTGAGAGGTTCCCACGGGAGGTGTGGGAGCCGACAACCACCTACCACGCGTGTTTCACCACATAAAGGTTTAATACATTACTACACATCACATAAAGGTTTAATACATTACATTGATTTACATAAAAGCCATGAACCCTTCTTCGCGTATGTCCCTGGCCTATGATCGCTTCAGCCGTAACCATGGAGCATCTTCATTATTTAACGGGATGCTTGGGTCAGTTCTCACTGTGAAGGGCGGAATTTCATCAAACTTATCATAATCTGCTGACATGTCTGTCTTGTCCTCGACTCCCACGATGTTTCTTTTCCCTGAAAGAACTACGTGACGCTTTGGCTCATCGTATTCGTTTGCTTGTTTTTTCTTTTTTTCGGTATTCGTTTGCTGTTTTTTCTTTTTTTCGGTCTGGAGGACATGTCCTTCACATAGAAAACCTGAGCCACATCATTGGCTAGGACGAATGGTTCGTTCTTGTAACAACCAAGATTCTTGAGATCCACTGTTGTCATCCCGTACAGCTGGTCTACCTTTATCCCTTCTCCATTCATGTTGACCCAACTGCACCGAAACAAAGGGACCTTAAAAGTAGGTCCATAGTCAAGTTCCCATATCTCCTCTATGCGACCATAGTATGTGTCCTTTTGCCCATCGTCGTTTGTTGCATCAAAGCGGACACCACTGTTCTGGTTGGTGCTCTTTTTATCTTGGGCGATCGTGTAAAATGTATTCCCATTTATCTCGTACCCTTGGAAATTCAATACAGTCGAAGATGGTGACGCGGCCAACAAGTAGAGCTGATCTCCGACAGTGGTGTCATTCATGAGCTGTAATCGCAACCAACTGCCGAAGGTCTCCATGTGTTTTTCTTTAATCCAGGAGTCATCCTTCCCCGGGTTCTTGGAGCGTACATAATTCTTGTGTTCCTCGATATACGGAGCCACGAAGGTGGAACTTTGTAGAACTGTGTAGTGTGCTTGAGTTAAAGAATGCCCGTCCCTACATATCAGTGCTTTCTTTCCTAGCGTGCCTTTTCCACTCAGTCTCCCCTCATGCCGCGATTCAGGAACACCAATCGGCTTAAGGTCAGGAATAAAGTCAACACAGAACTCAATGACCTCTTCTGTTCCATAGCCCCTTGAGATGCTTCCTTCTGGCCTAGCACGGTTATGAACATATTTCTTCAAGACTCCCATGAACCTCTCGAAGGGGAACATATTGTGTAGAAATACAGGACCGAGAATGGCAATCTCGTCGACTAGGTGAACCAGGAGATGCGTCATAATATTGAAGAATGATGGGGGGAACACCAACTCGAAGCTGACAAGACATTGGACCACAGCCTTCTGTAAACTTGGTAGAGTTACTGGATCGATGACCTTCTGAGATATTGCATTGAGGAATGCACATAGCTTCACAATGGGTACTCGAACATTTTCCGGTAGAAGCCCCCTCAATGCAACCGGAAGCAACTGCGTCATAATCACGTGGCAATCATGAGACTTCAGGTTCTGGAATTTTTTCTCTGCCATATTTATTATTCCCTTTATATTTGACGAGAAGCCAGCCGGGACCTTGATACTGCTCAGGCATTCAAAAAAGATTTCCTTCTCTGCTTTGGTAAGAGCGTAGCTGCTTAAGTATTGACGCCCTTTATCCGTCTGCTTGTTGTATGGGTCTTTCATACGTTGCTGGTCTGCCCGTGCTTCCGGTGTATCTTTTGTCTTCCCATACACGCCCAGGAAGCCTAGCAGGTTCACGCAAAGATTCTTCGTCACGTGCATCACGTCGATTGAAGACCGGACCTCTAGGACTTTCCAATAGGGTAGCTCCCAGAATATAGAGCACTTCTTCCATATGGGTACGTGGTTGTCAGCGTCATTCGGAACAGATAGACTGCCAGGACCCTTTCCAAAGATTACTTCTAAATCCTTGACCATGTCATATATAACATCACCATCAGGGAGGTTAGGCTTCTTCCGGCGATCTGCCTCACCGTTGAAATGCTTGCCGGGCTTTCTTACGGCATGACCGTTCGGAAGAAATCGACGATGCCCCAGGTACACATTCTTGTTTCCCAAATGTATACTTTCAGTCTTATCTAAACAGTGCGTGCATGCATTGTATCCCTTGTTTGACTGTCCTGAAATGTTACTAAGAGCAGGCCAATCATTGATGGTTACGAACAGCAACGCTCGTAGGTCAAATTCCTGTTGTTTGTGCTCATCCCACACACGTACACCTGGTTCGGACCACAACTGCAAAAGTTCATCAACTAATGGCCGTAGGTACACATCAATGTCGTTGCCGGGTTGCTTCGGGCCTTGGATGAGCACTGGCATCATAATGAACTTCCGCTTCATGCACAACCAAGGAGGAAGGTTGTAGATACATAGAGTCACGGGCCAAGTGCTATGACTGGAGCTCTGCTCCCCAAAAGGATTAAAGCCATCTGTACTTAGACCAAATCTTAAGTTCCTTGCGTCATCTGAAAATGTCGGGAACTCTCTGTCGATTTTTCTCCACTGGGACCCATCGGCGGGGTGTCTCAACTTCCCGTCTTTCTTACGCTCTTCTTTGTGCCATCGCAACAACCTGGCATGCTCTTTGTTTCTGAACAGACGTTTCAACCGTGGTATTATAGGAGCATACCACATCACCTTAGCAGGAACCCTCTTCCGGGGGGCTCGTCATCGCCCTCAACATCACCAGGGTCATCTTGTCTTATCTTGTACCGCAGTGCATTGCATACCGGGCATTTATCCATGTTCTCGTACTCACCGCGGTACAGGATGCAGTCATTAATGCATGCATGTATCTTCTGCACATCTAATCCTAGAGGGCAGATAGCCTTCTTTGCTTCGTATGTAGTCTCGGGCAATTCGTTATCCTTTGGAAGCTTCGGCTTCATTATTTTCAGTAACTTCTCAAATCCCTTGTCAGAACAACCAGTCTCTGCCTTCCATTTCAGCAGTTCCAGTGTGGTACCGAGCTTTGTGCTGCCATCTTCGCAGTTTGGGTACAGCAACTTTTTGTGATCCTCAAGCATGGCCTCCAACTTTAGCTTCTCCTTTTCTGTATCGCATTCTCGCTTTGCATCAGAAATGACCCCACCAAGACCATCAGCGGGCTCATCTGATGCCCGATGTTCACCTCTTTCTTCTTCAACGTCTTCCATAACAGTATCACCGCATTCCTCAGGGAACATAGGATAGTTGTCATCATCCTCCTCTTCTTCATTGTCTTCCATCGTAACCCCTCTTTCTCCGTGCTTGGTCCAACAATTATAGCTGGGCATGAAACCTTTCCGAATCACGTGGTCTTGAATGGTTCTCGGGTCAGAGTACTCCCTGACGTTCCGACACTTCTCACATGGACAAGGCATAAAATTATTCACTTTGTTTGCCTCAGCCACATCGAGAAATTTATGCAGGCCTGCAATAAACTCGGAACTGCGTCGTTCGCCGTACATCCATCGCATCCGTGCATCCATCTGCATCATATATATAATTAAGTTTATCAAATACCATTACAATAACATCTTGAATAGTGAAATGACCACCGTACATCGACACGTGCAATATTTCTGTATCAATTACAGATGAAAAGGATAGTTGCTAACCTCGGCCGAGGATATCATCTTGTGCGAACTTAAGTGTGGCTCGGGCATTTCATCGAACACATCTTGTGCGTGGCAAAGAAAAAAAACTAGCACCCACTTCCCACCAATCCAACCAGAAAAAAAAACAGAGGAGAGAAGAGGGGGGTGGGGGTTATATATAGGCAGGGGAGGTATTGGTCCCGGTTCTTGGTAAGAACCGGGACCAAAGCTCCGCGCCACGCCACGTGGCTGGCTCTGGAGCTTTGGTCCCGGTTCTTGCCAAGAACCGGGACCAATGCCCCAACCGAACCGGGACCAATGCCCCACGGGGCCCTGGCAAATCGAACCGGGACCAGTGCCAGGCACTGGTCCTGGCACTGGTCCCGGTTTTTGCCTGAATCGGGGCTAATGGCAAACAGGACTCCGGACGAAAGGTCCTTTTTCTACTAGTGAACATATCACGGACAAATACTTAACAGTTTTGTGCAGCTTCTGATGCAAATAAAAGCTACTATATGAGATCTCTATGTAGTCATGTAGATCATCTCCAGTGAGACTGTCAGTTCCCTGAACTTATGGCTCAAGATTTCAGTAACATTGCTTACTAACAAAAGCAACAGTAATATCAGCACTTGACATGTACACAAATTAAATTCAAAAGATTAATTCATATCAGCAAGCCAGCGAGCAAAAACCATCATCGTCGCTTGGGTAACAAAAAACACTAGCTCTGAGCATGCCCTCGTCATCTCCTCGTCATCTAAACCTCTCTTGTGAGATGAATGTATAGATTGGATCAAAAGTGAGAGCGCAAACAATATAGAACAATTAAAATGGAAAGACTAAGCCACAATCTGCAATGCACTTGCAACCAACCTAAATAAGGAGCACATGGCTGCAAGAAACTGGTGAGGTTCACTACAAGATAATTCATTCACCCACTTACACATGGCAACAACATGGGGAAGTTATCAAGATCAAGGTTTTGGTTCCCGAAAATATTTTTTCCCCGAGGGGCTCGGGATTCCCGGTTACCGCGGTTACCAAGAAATCCCGGATGGTTACCGGACAAATTCAAAAATCAAATTTCGAATTTAAATATTTTCTGAAAGCGGTTATTTCGCATTCCAACTCGTTTTATACACGAAAATGAAAGAAGCGCAGCGGTATAGTTAAGAGTAGATGTGGACGTACGTCCTTGGTCGCAGGTTCGAACATTGTATACACTCTTTTTTCCATATTTTGCAGATTTTTTTTGAAAGCCCACGTATATTCAACAACAAAGTACCACATACAAAGTACACAGTACAAATACAGAAGGAAAAGTACAATACGTAGGGGAAACAGAACCAGATCGGAGATCAGCAACTCCACCGGCGCCGGCGACGAAGAACATCAGCCGCCTTCTAACCACATCCTGAGAGCGCCATCTTCCTTGAAAGACGCCACAGAGCCCGTCCGCCGCGCCGCGGCGGAGCTTACGCCGGTGAACGACCACGGCGAGCACCCTCTCTCTCCTGCATCTCCACCTTGCCGTAGACGTACTCGATCCCGACGCAGACAGGAGCCGCCGACCTCGCCCGGCTCTGGGTTCCAGCCACCGGATCCGCCGCCACGGATCCAACGGGAGGCAAGGGAGCTCAAGAACCCCACCGGGCCTCGAGCGCCCCCAAGTCACGCACGGAGACAACGAGCCCCGCAGAGCTCCGCCGCCGGAGAAGGCCGCGCCGACACCAAACACCCCACCACCAACACCACCTCCTCCAAGGCACCGCCGGCGGGGACTCCACCCTATCCTACCGTATGTACAGGCCGGAGACGGGGATCCCCCACCCTCCCGCTGCCAAAGCAGCCGGCGGAGGAGAGGAATCCCATGCCTCGACGGCACGGACGCGGTGGATCGACGGGTTCGCCCAAAAAGTCGCCTTTCGCCTCTCTTCAACAGTGACAGGGAGAGGGGATAAGGTCGCATTTATTCATTGCTTTCATATTTTGCAGATTTAATCGTACAGAGAAAGAAAATTAGTCAAAAATATATACGCGCTAGGAGGATTCGAACCTGGGACATGCAAGAGGGATAGACGCCTCGAAACCAACACGGAGACACCTCCGCAATGTTCATACGACGCGCAGAATACACACTACTTATTAACTTTTAAGAGTTCAAATTCAAATATTTTGAAAATCTCGGAATTTTTTGGTCGGTAGGCAGCTTTCCCGTGGGTGCTCGGGAAACTCGGTAACTGGATTTACTGACCGGTAACCAAAACCTTGATCAAGATTACTTAACAAAGCCAACAATAGTACGAGAAAACAAGCACCATGTCACCAAACCAGCTACTACATAGTGGCATAATTCATCATATGATGAAGATCCCTGCCGCCTCCAAGTTGATGGAAGTGACTTCTTGCCCATAAGCAAATTAAACCATGTGTTGTCACTGCAGCGCATCACAGGTGGTCGTCCTCTCTGCAAACATAGATTTTCCACTTTGATCACAGAAGGAGATGGCAGGATACATATAAATTTTCAATTAAGTAGGCATAATCATAATTTAGTGTGACATTTGAGTGTAGATAGCACTCAAAATTTGCTCAAGCACATACATTATGTAAATTGCAATATTAAATACAACTCTAGTTAAACACTCAATATTTGGTTTGTTCCATTCACTGTTATACTATTAGTAAGAGTTATTCCCCAATCACTAAAGCACGTAGATATACATATCTCATGGATCTCGATCAGAAACTCATGAGCGGAAGCAAAGCACGGAAATCTTCTCTATTCCATATTTTTCTTCCACTCTAGTGACTTGAAACTAATCTCGTAGATGCCATCCGTGTTGACGAAAATGATATCACTGCCCTCCACAGATCCAATCAGTCCAGGTGTGTGCTCTAGATTTTCAATGGGGAGAAGTTCTTGGAGATTGAGTGATTGACGACTCTAGGCTGAGTCCATGCCATGGTTCTATGCAACCCATCTTACTTGACCACAGATTGATGGTTAACCAGTCTAGGTATGCAAACCCCAAACTACCATCCTCCATCCCCATGAGGATAGCTTTACAGGCAATGCCTACCTTCACGAGTGGCGCATCAATTTGTGATAAGTATTTAGAACACAGGTCGTATTTTAATTAGGATTCCCACACGATTATCATCACCGTCATCCATAAGCATGAAGTAGAGTGAATTTTGGGTGAGGACAGGGGGCATTGGCTGTACGATTGCATCAAACCCAAGATGAAGACCAGGGGACGGCTGGCTCCACTATTCCATCGGCACGGACACATGCACATATGCTACAGAATCACCTTTATTAATGTTCATGCCAACGACGGCCATCCGGAAGGCGCCCTCATGACATTTGCGGTGGTGGCACGGCGTAGAGCACCGCGGCGCCATGGCTGTGGTAGTCTTTGGGCAGGTCCACCACCCACCAGTCGCCCGTCACAGGATCCAAAATTACGAGGTCCGTGGGCGACGCATTATCACTATCCCCGAGGCCGAGGACAACGCGGCCATGGCGGCAGTCCCACGCATCGTATTCAGAGTATCTCCAGCCTTCACCTTTTTCCTTTTGCGATTTGAGTACCCCGGCCCCCAGTAGTGTCCGTCTTCGTCTACGTCTTCGTCCTCGTCTTCGCTGGGAATGGACGCGACGAATTTCGTAGTGGAGACGAAGAGTGGGTCGAGTTCTTCGTCCACCGAGCCGGAGTACAGGGGGCCGGAATAGAAGAAGCCGAGCATGGAGGAAGCTCCGTGGAAGTCGCGATACCGACTGCGGAAGGCTGGGCCGGTGAGGAGGCCGAGCCAGTGCTTGCTGGTGAGGAGGCGCGCATGAGCCACGCCGGTTCGTCCGGCGGGAGGCGCATGAAGATGTCCTCGAGGAGATCGTTCGGCAGGGGCGGTGGCGGCGGCATCACGTCGGGTGAGTCGCGGCGGCGAGGGTTTCTTCGTGGGGAAAAGTTTGTGCCGTTGTGCGAGGGCTGTGGCCTGTGGTGTGGGGTTGGCGTTGGGCGTTGGCGGTCCGGTTTAGCGTGGAGAGGCGGTTTGGGCAGTGCGGAAGGAACTGAATTCTGTTCTTGGTGTCTGCAATCTAAATCCTGACGATACTACGCTACGTCCTGCATGCAGTACGTATCTGGGAAGGAACAAATCATCCATCGAGGGAGTATATGTGTAAAACGCACTGGTCGTCTCCTCTCCCGTTCCTGTAGCGAGAGAGGCGATTTTTAGAAACTCTCAGGCGATCCACCTTCGCACCACAGATCCGCCGGATCCCTCGCCCTCCGGCGGCCGCTTCGGCGGCGGGAGGGTGGGGGATCCCCGCATCTCGGCTGTACATAGGGTTGGCTCTTTTGGGGCTACTGCCGGCGGCGCCGTGGAGGGGGTGGGGTCGCTGGCGGTGGTTTTGTTGCAGGTTCGCATCCTCTCCGACGGTGGTGCTCGATGGAGTGCCGTGGCGGCGAGCCTGCTTCTCTGGCGGCGGCGGATCTTTGGATCCGCGCCGTGCGTCGATCTCCCGCCAGATCCAGCGCTGCGGTCTCCGTGCTGGCGGGGGATCCGATGGAGGAGGTGCGAGGTGGCTGCGGTGTGGGGTAGCGGCGTGCAGGCGGTGGATCTGGCCACCTCCGGTGGAGGTCGGGCGGTGCTGGCCCCAGATCCGGCGTGGGTGGAGCTCGGGTCCGTGGCCCCGGCCGACGGGCGTTCATCGACAATGGATCCAGCTCTGCGGAGCTGGTGCTTGTAGCGGCTCTCAGACGCCTCCGGGCTAGAAGCTCCTCCGCTCCAGGTGCAGGTCTCCGGGCTGCGGCGTTCTTCCTCGCCTCCGGTGGTGGAGTTCGTGGTGGCTGGGGTTCCTCGGTGCGGTTGACGGCAGGCCACGGCTGTGTTGCCTCTGTATTCTCCTTCTTTTCCTCGTGTATTTGGCCTTGTACTTGTTCTTCGTATGAATACTAGTATGGAAAATGCAAAAAAAAAATGTGTAAAACGCATTGCACGTGCAGAATTACATACAAGTCGCACCCTAACGGAGGTTGAATTTCACCTGAAAATTTCCACGCCGGCTAATCTCTTTTTTTATTCTTTCTTACTGTACATTTTCCAACATGAAATTTACCACTCAACTTTTACAACACCATATTATCAATCACCTGTCCCAATCGGCTTCTTTGCTGGCTATGCTGCCAAGTCGAATGTAAGGAAATTGAGAAGTACGATGGTAGAGAGGGTGTCGTACCCATACCGTATAATTTAAACACTAGGTTTGACACTGGTATTTCTTATTTACTCGGTATTATTCAGTGGAATGTGATATTTCTGTCGACAGCGACGTGTCACTGGTGTCTTTGTCAATCTCAAGACCTGACTCACCGGTTCTATCTTTCGGAGATACTTATAAGGTTAGGGTATGCGTATATGAGTTCATAGGGTTGAGTGTGTGCACGCATATGTTTGCGTTTATATTTTACATCCGAGACCCATCGCCATAATTGTTTTTCAGTACCGAACATTTGTTAAAATAGAAAATTTCCCAAATCCAAATGTCTTAAATTTTGAACAATTTTCAAATCTGGACGTTTTTAAAATTTGAACAATTTTTAAATGTGTGTTTTTTTCAAATGTGAACTTTTTTAAATTTTGAAATTTTTACAAATTTAAAATTCCTTAAAATTAGAAATGTGAAAACAAAAACAGAAAAGAAAGAGAAATGTGAACAATTTCAATTTTAAACATTTTACGAAATTTCCAATTCGGAAAATTTTCAAATGTGCAGGTTTTAAAAAATTTGAACGTTTTTTAAGTTTAATTTTTTATTCTAAATATTTTAAAAATTAAATATCTTTAAATTATGAAACATTTTAATTTTGGTTATTATTTAGTAATGAACAATATATAAAATGAACATTTTTAAATACGATTTTAAATGAACATTTTGTGCATTCGAACAATTTTCGAAATCATAAAAGTGAAAAAAAAGAAAATAGAAAACAAAAGGAAAGGAAAGGAAAAAAAGCAAACATATCAATGAAAAACAAGAAAATTAGAAAAGAAAAATCCGCTAGATGGGTCGTCGCATGGCGAAACTCTTCAGGCGGCGCGACCTCTACTGATGGGCGATATATAGGATTTGCCGCGAGAATTTACCTAGCCCCACGTGTATGTGCAGATAGCTCCCGATCTCCTCCTAGTCATCGATCCCTTCGGTCGAATACTCATTTTTTTTGTCAATTATTCTGGCAAAACTAAATATTCTCCTTAGAGGTCTAAAAATCTCTGATCATTAGCGATCTACCTCCTCCATTGTTATATCACATGTTTATTAGATGTGGACCGAACTGAGTGAATAAATACAACAAAGACATGTCTAGATGTAAATACATGTGAATATGGATAAAAGATAAACAACTTACATTTAAAAACAGATAGAGTACATCTTTTCGCCAAAACGGACAAACGAGACATAGATCGCGGGCATCAGGCGATAGCGCGCCCAATCTAAATCGGCGTTCCAAAGTTGTTGATTCCATGTTGCGGAGCTAGGCCCCCTCAAACATATATACCCAATATTTTTTGCAAAATGAATTCAACATATAAGTTTTGATTTGAAAACAGTTTTAGGTAAGAATTGAGATTAGTTTTGCTAGGAGGCCATATTTGGCAAAAACAATTATACCCCGCGTCCAGCCTTTCGAATATGGGCTGGAATACCAGATTGAGCTCCCACCGGGCCACATGGGAACCCCGAACTGTCGTCCTCCTCGTGACCCTCGAGGCCTCGACTCCTCCCTCGTTCCGACCTGAGCGGCGGCGCCGGCGCTCGTGCGCCCGTCAGCCCGGGCCGACGCCAGCCCCCCGCCGGCCCTCCGCGCCTCTGCAACGCTACCGACGCGGGAATGAAGCCCCGGACAGCTTCCTGGACGTCTGTTTCCTCATCCCCATCCCGAAACAGAGCCACCCGACCGGTGCAGTGCACGGCCGCCGGCCGAGCTCCATCCGTCCATCGAGTTCGATAGACTGGGGGAAAACGGAAACGGCGGCGCTGTGTCACCGTCGCACAGCAGCAGAAGCATTGAAACACCCACTGTGAGTGCTTCAGTTTTGATTTCAGTTTTTTTCGTTTTCCCTAGTTGAGAACTTGAGATAGCTGGATAATTTAACTAGCCAATTTTTCATTTGTAGGTCTAAATAATGAAGAACATGTAAGATAAGGAAAATGTTAGTTCTTGATAGAGCTTCAAATAAATCTAAAATAACTTTGCATACCCAATACGAAAATCCTGGTTCCTACACTGCTACTACTTCGTTTTGCCATCAGCTTCCGGTCTAATTCCAAATTAATTCTGGCGCCCCGACTCGGAACACTGATCAAGGATTGCAGGATTTTTTCTAGTAGCTTGTCTTGACATGTTTAAAGTTCAGTTCATGTACTATTTAAATTTCTTTCATATTACTTATGATTTGGTTTATAAAACATGAAAAATCATGTCTTCTGGAAATAGAAACATTGATAGGTAGCACCGGCTGGATCTTAAATTTTATTGTTGCTATAAATTGTAGGGCCCCATTTCGCGTTTTGCACACGGCCCGAATTTCTTAGGACGGCCAAGAAACGGTGCATTAAAGAAGAGTGAGTCCAATGTGGAGCACATCAACAATGGACACGACTTGTTTGATTTGAGACAACTAACACAAACGGTTGGATCCGTTGCCGATGTGTCTCCCGTATCAGCGAGAGAAAGTATCTGGTATCAGCGAGAGAAAGTATCTGGTGGAAACCAACTTTCAGTGAAAATTACGAAAAACCATGTTTAAAGTTCTAAAAAATTCTCAACAAAAATGCATTACGCTGGGAAGGTAGAGTTTTATAGACATGCACATTTGTAAGTTAAAACTAGAAAATGTTTAGGAGATATGAAAATGAAGTCAGCATGTTTATAGAACTCTACCTTTCCAATGTAATGCATTTTTGTTGAGAATTATAAAAACTTTTAAACATGATTTTTTCGTCGTTCACTGAAAGTTAGTTTCCGCCAGATATTCTCTCAATCAGCGACCGGATGATAGCGACGGGCGCTAGGTTCGTTTCAGATATGGGTTTCGAACCGTGTCCGAGTTGGCATTCTCTACCAGTGGAAGATCACTATGGAATGTCTTCCTTTACCTCATAGTTTGATACCCCTTAAATCGTTCAGGACAACACATGATGATAAGATCGGTGGTTCATCAATCACCGGTAATTTGTGGTAGAAAATCATTCAACAACGAGATTCAGATGTACACTAGTACATGACATACACCAGTTATATAGCTATTTATTTATAATACATATTGTCTGCAGCACGCATACAAGAAATAAATATCATACACTGTAGTGATCATTATTCATCATCTTCTGTCCCTATAGTTTGTTTGATCCTATTATAATGGTTTCATTTCCTTACCTTTTAGTTTCTCCATAATTCAGTCTGACCGATGATCTCGCTTTCAATATCTTCGGAAGCGATAATCATATTCGAATACGGGATGACGGGTAGCTTCGATTCACTTCAACTTTCTTTGGTTCTACCGAGTAAGCTGTTAGACTTAAGTATATGATATCCACAAGGAGAGAAGACAAGACAAGTTATTCAATGTCTTCCAGCTGCCCGATCAATCCTTGGAGTTTGTTTGATCTTCTTATAAACTTTTTCATCCTCACATTTAAGCTTTTCTATAATTTCAGGCTTACCGACGATCTCGATTTCCAGCTCCTGAGAGTAGATCATGATATCCAAATCTTCTAGCTTTGGAAGCGCCAATTCACCTATTTCCACTCTCTTCAGCTCTACCAAGTCAACTGTTAGTCTCCTCAGAGGCTCAGACTATGAAATCCTTTGGGAGAAAAAATAAGTTCTTCATCCTTGTATGAGTAAACATCCAAAGTGAGATTGGCAAGGAAGGGCAGCTCAGCCAACTTATTGATGAAGTCCTATGACACCATTGTTTTCTCCAGTGACAGAAGAAGCAGATTAGGGAGGCATAATTTGATGTCGAGTGGTACAGATGACATGTCAAGCTTCCCATCGAGTTCCAAAATCTCAAGTCGACGAAGGGAGGAGCTTGCGAACACAATTGATGGAACAACATCCCCATGTATTGTCAATGTCACGAGGTACTTGAGTTTTCTTAAAGCACGAGACAAAGCCTTCAGATGATCCTCAGAAAGTTTCCAGATGAACAAAGAATGGAGATATATCATTTTTGCAAGTGTATTGCTATCCCAACCAAACTCATCAGGTTTGATTGTATCAAGGGTCTGTAGGTGCCTCAGATCCCCAACCTTTTTAGGCAAGATAAGGTCATGACCAAACACATGCCTTAGTGTTTTAATCTTCCAAAATGATGCTGGTAGCTTCTCAACAGAGGTGTCCCGGACATCAAGCGTTTGGAGACTAGTTAGCCTACCAATTGTTGACGGTATATTTCTCAAAGAACATGATCTAACTCCGAGGTACGGCAGGTGCATAGCATCACCAATTTCATCTCACAACTTGTCACCAATCTCCAAGCCTTGTAAGTTAATAACACGGAGGAACTCAGATACCTGAAGGAGATGTCGTGTATAAGAACCGGTGTGTTCCTTAGACTTGACTTGGTGCCCCGAGCAATGTGCACATGTTGAAAGTTGCTGAGCTTCGGTCCTCTTATGCGCTGCTTTCATCTCCCTGGTTGATTTCTTCTTTTTCAAAGTTAGACAATATCGACCGTAGCTTAGGCATAGGATTGGCTAGTGTAGCATATTTATCCATGCGATTTTGTAGAGATAAGAGACATGCAGTTATGAAAGCAGGGATGTCGTCACCACTATGGATCTCAACAAAATTTGCCTCTTGTGCTTCAAGCTGCAAGAAGGCATGAACTTTACTTTGGATGGTCACAAGCTCCTCTTCAGGACTATTCTCATCCATAGGCTCAAGGTTGATCAACTTCCTGGCAATCAACTCTTTCAAGTAATGGTACCCAACCTTTTCCATTGTCATCCCCTCATTTGGTCTTTAGGAAGCCCTCTGCCATCTACATGCACACCACATCCTGTGCCTCAATCAACATGTTTGTTGGCAATGCAACAAAGTACAAAAAACAGGACTTTGGGTCATATGGAAGATCATCAAAGCACATGGACAATATGCTATCGAGCCGTTTTGATTGCTTGGACTTAAGATGATCAAATACAACTTTCCACTCAACTGGGAACTCCTTTGTTTGCACAAGACCTGACAAAAGAACAATGGCTAGTGGCAATCCCTCCGTGATGTCAAAAATATTTTGCTGGTACTCCTTTTCAGTACCATCATGCACATCTATGTTGTACTTTGGGCTACTCTCTTCTCTAAACAATCTCCTTTGGAACAGTTCAGTGGTAGCATTTTTATCAAAACGATCAAGAGTAACAACAATATGAGAATAACTTCTAGGTGGTGCTTCTGGCCTTTCTTTTGACATCCTCACTACCCTGCTACCTGCTTTGTCAACATGAAGGGCAGCTAGAATATGTTTCCATTCAGTAGTATTCACCTCGCCATCTATCACCACCAAGTATGTCTTATCTTTTAGATTCTCTTGGAGATTCTTAATGACTTCCCTTTACGGGCATGTAAAGTCCTCTTCAGTAAGATCTCTTAGGATTAGTTGTAGGATATTGGATGCACTTGAATAAGGCGGGAAAGTAGTCAAAGCCTTGGCAGCGAAGTGGTTCTTTATAGCCAGACTTTCATAGACATATCTTACAAGAGTTGACTTCCCAACGCCACTTTGCCCAATCACAGATATCACAACTGGACGATTTGCCTCATTTCGAAGTGCATTGTCAAAATCTTTGCGCTTCCCCTCACGCCTCACAAGAGGTGGTTGCAGCAAATTATCTCTGCATGCAATTTTTTCTGGAGTTATTAGATAGAAAATGTAGAATTTTTTTCATGCCATGAAGTGCTAAAGGTTCAATCTTCGCCAATGCATATACATAAAGTACAAAAGCAGTGTGAATTAGCCTAGAAGCATGAAAGCAACAAGATGGTCTGATTTTCTTTGTAGTCAACACATACGCTTCTGCATTTTACACTATATCGTATCCAGAGTTCCGTCATTTTTCTGCATTTGACACTATACACTACCTTTATTATTTCACTGCCATTGTAACTGACACCTAGTTTGGTGGAGTGGAGGCAGCATCACGCATTTTTTATCTTTTATAGTTTGTTTGAAGGAGTGTACCGCTACATATCATTTCTTGTGTTCACCTTGTGGGGGAAATAAAGGCCGGTTACCACAACACTATATATGCACTTGGAGTCCCAAAGAGTTGGTAATTTCCATTGTTGTGTCATCGTGCATTTGTGGCCTGATTGCCGAGGAAGGTATTGCTAGTATCTACTCTCTTAGATTTGTTGTTGTGTTGTTGTTTCAGTTGTCTTACTTTTGCTACATATCGTCTATAAACCAAAATTATAAAAAAGAAGTATTCTACTTTTAGTGATGTTGCTTTGTGTGAGGAGGATGGGATCACTTTTAAATAATTTAGCGGAGAAACATTGAAATATGCTTGGTTTAGGATTAATGGCATGCTGATCTCTTGTTGAGTATACCAAGGCTACTTTGCTAAGATGTTTTATTTGTATAGATAGCTGGTTTAGAAGTATGATATATGTCTTGGTTGGTGGTAGCTTATTAGCTGCTTGTCCTAATAATGCTTCCAATATTTTGAAAATAGTTTTAGAACTTCTCAAAGGGGCAAGACAGAAAACAAGATGAAACATGTTAAAATACTTCTGCAAAGTTTAGAAGATAAAAATAATGTTGTCTTGCATGATCTTCGAAGAAAAATAGTATAGATGTTGTCAGTTCTTCCTTGTATCTTAGATAAAATAAGTTTGAGAATTTGTCAACTCAAATTATGAGTAAACTTATTTCTTTGGAAACCCTTATTAAGAGTAACGGAAAAACTATTCACGATGCTCATGCTTTAATGGAGTTAGTAATATGTTTGGAGTACTGTAGGTGATATTTTGAGTGCTACAAAAAGAAAGTGGGGTCATAAGGGAACTTAGGTGCAAACTTTGGCCTCCATTAGTGAAGTACCATAAGATGCTTGTTGATATACCTTCATCTCCTATTATAGATTTTGATGATTCTACATTACTTGATATAGTTACTACTTGTAAAATCTTGCAAAATACCCTTATGTTAATACTACAAAATATGGTTTTGGAAGATCTCTTGCTAAACAGTTTTTGGATGAGTAACTAGAGATACAAGAAATACGCCATGATCCCACCTAAGCGTGGGGATGCATGGGAGAGCCCACCATACAGTTGTTTACTGGCCATTTTGCAAGCAATGATTTATGTGATCTTGATGCTCTTTCAGCTATTTTAAAATATTTATATGAATGTTAGATATTGGTCCTCTGTCACCATGTCCTTTAAATTACCTTACCGATTCCTCTACCACACAAGTTTTAGGTACAATGCACGTCTTCACAATTAAAAGCCGTACCTAGCTAGATGACTTCTTTCGATGCAAGTCAATATTAATGCAGATACGTATCAATATGGTATACCATAACTCATCATCTGTAGGAAAGTCATGGCAGTACGCATCAAGTGTGCACATAGCTAATGTCTGATTGTTGGGACTGAACCACACTCTGTAGTTGATCTAAAAGTTTAAAATACAAATAAAAGAAGGAACAACGTAAATAACAGATCAAGATTCATCTAGAAAAACATACATTGACCATAAATGTGTTGTATTGTGAACACACATGGCGACATAGGGCTTTGACCCGCTTACCATCTTTGTGTTGACCGTCATTCTCTTGCTTTCGGTTGTGTCGCCTCCTCCTGACATTGATCTCTACATTCTCGGCACCAATGTATCTCTCTAGCGTTTCATGTCGACTCCTCCTGACATTGATCTCCTATAGCTCTTCATCATTGCCGAGCTCCAGCACTTTTTAAGGTACCCTCCTATGCAACATGATCACGTTATGTCTATGATACATAAACCAAGAGAAGTCTATATAAATCTGACTAATTAGCATGTGTAAACAAACATCTTTCAACAGAACTGTACATAAGTCTGTACTCAATATTCATACAACTCTACTCTTCCGCATCTACTATTTTTCGCACATTATAAGACTGAAATAACAATGAATGTTGGAAAGCCATATCTGAGATAACAACTTTTGCGAAACATATTTGGAAATGGTACTTTTAAATATGCAGTCCAGGAAGCATTGCCGAAAAGAACTGATGCTGTCGCCTTCTCTCACGACCTACTGCTCGTAGCGCAGCTACCACTGCCATCTTCTCCAAGTCGAGCGGCCACGACCACGACCACGCGCCTGAGCTCCTCCACGCCACTGCCTCTCCTCGATCCCGTCCTTGACCGCGTGCTTAGTAGAAAGTATCAAAAGAGTCAAGGTTGACCCCCTAAAGCATGGAAGTGAGCCAGTAGTACTTACCTCGAGCTCGACGGCCTCGCCGATGGAGTGTGCGGCCTGGACGACGCAGAGGCTGTCGCATCCATGCTTGCTGGACATGAGGAGTCCCATCATCTTGTGCATGAAACGGCGGCGCGGAGGGGCTCCAGCGCGACTTACGTAGGCCAGCGCGGTCGAGCATCTCGCGCTCGAGCTGGCGGTACTCCTCGGCGGCGCGGGCCCGGGCCTCTGTCTCCGCCTTGACCTGCCGCTGGCGCAGCCGCCAGTGGCCCGCACGTCGCGCCCGCTCCTTCTCCCTCTCCACCGCGTTGCAGGGATTCAGGTGGGGTGGAGCTAGGACTACAAGGAACAAATCGGGTGAGGAGAGGGATTAACGACGTTGACCAGCAAATCAAAGCGATTGAGAATTGATTGTGTAGAGATGCCTAGCCCCGTTGATTGTGCCTAATTTTTTCGGTAAATACTACGTATCATGGTCCGATGGGAAACAATTCATCGGACCGATCGAGCGTCGTCCATCTCGTCGTCCATCGAACGGTCTGCGCTAGCTTTATTTTCCGTTAATTACGCACGTCCCTCTAAAAAATACCAGACATTACCAATCCTTCCCCAAATCGCGTCCCTGATCTTCTCCTCGTCGCTCTGCTCTCTCCATCGCTCCGCGAGGCCGCGACCCTGCTCTCCCCGCCGCCGACGGCCTATGATCCAGGCCATGACCCTGCTCTCCCCGCCGCCGACGCCCTATGATCCAGGCCGCGACCCTGCTCTCCCCGCCGCCACGCCCTATGATCCAGGCCGCGACCTCAGCTCTCCCCAGCACGCCGCTTCCTCCGATCCAAGCCGAGACCTGCGCCTCCACCAGTTCATCGTGCTCGACTCCTGCGCCGACATGCATGGCGCTCCACCGTGGGGATTCATTACCTCCGGCGGCTGGCGTAGTAGGTATCGGGGCGACTCAGCCGGGCCTTCAAGGCTACACTCCGGCTGAAGCTGCGGGCTGTACGTTGCTTCCACCAGTAATGGGCAGCGTCTCGATCCTGATCCCTTCAACAACTAAACCACTAGGGAGCAGGTAATTGCAGCTGATCTAGGTCTCAATGTGCTCATATTTTCTACATATACGTAGATCAAATCCCTTTATTCCCCACGGTGGAAATGTATGTGGTACCACTATGTGCAGGTTTTCTTGAAATTCCTTGATTTTTTTTGCTTGAAATAGCCATGCTTCATATTTAAATTACCCGTGCTTCTTCTCTGCGTAGAGTTTGCATCATGTTAACCATGCTTCGTATTTAAATTACCCGTGCTTCTTCTTTGTGTAGAGTTTGCATCATGTTAACCATGCTTCGTTGTTTTGATATAGCCATGCTTCATGTTTAAATTACCCGTGCTTCTTCTCTGCGTATAGTTTGCATCATGTCAACCATGCTTCGTTGCTTTCATATTCTTTGTCAGCTGAAAATATGCAAACAAATAGATGCTTCTGTGTTTCCATGCTTCCAAATGAATGATCAATCCGGTGAAATATCTAATATTGAGATAGTGTATATGATATTTCTATGCTTCCAACACAGATGATTTATGTTGAGATAGCACTAATATCTTGACCTGTACTGCACGCAAAAGGATATATGGAATTTCTATGCGTAGTGCAAATGATTTATGTTGAGATAGTACTAATCCTTGCTTCAAAATAAGTGTGCTTCCTATGCACATTATATTTTTTTCTTCAGTCTAGATAATTTGCTGCATATAATCATGCTTCTTTTTTTTATTCTTGGTATATTGTCATTTTCAGAAACAAGGTAATTTAAATATTGTCCTCATGCTAATTATGTACTATCTATGTTTCATGCTTCAAAGCTTCAACGTTGTACTAGTTTGTGTTGAGATAGCATAACAGCGATGCTTCCAATGCATATGTATGTGTTTCTTGGAACCATGCTTCTAACTTTTTGATTTTGTTGTTTAAATTCTCAGTAACATTGTATTCTTACATTTCCCCATGCTTCCTATGTTTCTCATATATCTTGCTATGATTTATATAGCAGTCCGGCTACAACTATGTCGACGATGAGCACACTGAGATGGAGATTATGCTGGCCACCGTCTCTTATTTGAAGCACCACCGGTTGGGCCAGCGACTTCTTCACGCTGTCGGAAGCTAACCCGGTGATCCAGGAGGCAGGGAGGGTCGCCAATAGTGGCGTGAGGTCGTTGTTGCAGGTCATCTACAAGCATGTGCCATTGCCATGAGAGTTCGTTGGCGGGCATTGTGCAAGACAACACAAACCGTGTGAACGATTCTTGTTGTATGCAGTAGCAAATTCTGATAGAACACAAACTATTTTATTTGGTAAGGAAATTACGTCCTCCATGGGAAGCAATGATGATATGAACAAATATATGTTTCATTGGAAACATTTACTATTTCCTCTGAAGTAAATGACATGCTCTTTTGGAAACAATATTGATAGAATTAAATGTTAGTTACATTTGAAGCAAGCAATATTTCCTTTGGAAGCAAGTTATACTATCTGTGGGAAGCAAGTTATATTATCTGTGCGAAGCAAGGTAGATACAAACGAATTTTTGTGGCATCTTTTCTATGGTGGAAATAACATAATGGAATTTAACAACCTCCATTTGTCTTTGAAGCAATTGAGCTAGCCAAGAGAAGCAAAATATTGTTGGTAGGAAACAAAGTTTCTACTGAAAATAATTTTTTCACAATGGTTAAAAAAAGTTGGATCTGCAATGATTTTTTCAAGAAAATAATAATAACTTTCCAAAAGAAGCAACGCTTCCAACGTTGAAAAACTATGCTTCTGTGTCACAAATCTATGTTGTTATATAATTTAAAATACGAAAGTAATTATTATATTTTATTCCCAAAATTCTATTTCTGACGTGCATCACGGAAGCAGTTGCAGTTTAAACGGAAAATCATACAAATCTGTTCCTGGAATCACGGAAAGAGCCAGCAATTCGGAGAGGCTGACGAATGTTAACGTGCGTCTGTTACCTATCCTTAATTAACGGAGATTGATGCGTGAGACGTGGTTAAAATCATACGGTCAGGTAGCTTCCAATCCTACGGCTATACACTAGTCCGATGGGAAGCAAGAAATCGGCATCCGATTCCTAGCTCCATGTAGCGGGCGTACGGTGAACGGCAGAGTTTTCGTCCGCTACCTAAATTTGCTAAGTGCACACATGGTGGGGGTTTAGTTGGTATCTGGACGGTGAGATCTGAATTGCTGGCCGGATCCTGAGGCTGTAATAGGTCCGTTTTGCTCTGTGTACGTTAGGCGGGGTGGCTGTAGGGATGAATATGTTTGCTTGTTTAATAGTAGTAGAGAAGTAGAGATTTATATGAATGTTAGATATTGGTCCTCTGTCACCATGTCCTTTAAATTACCTTACCGATTCCTCTACCACACAAGTTTTAGGTACAATAGCTCGTCCTCCCTTTGGATTTTCCCATGTGCTTGTGGATTTATTATTACTATTATGGAATGCTATAATTCATGCCCTTTTATCTTTGGAAGACTCTTTCTGAGAAATTTAGATGTAATGATTAATAGGAAAGAAGAGAATATTAAACTCCTATACTATTACAATAAGTCCATGGAGCAGTTTCCAAGGAAGATGATAAATGTATCTCATGGCATTAAAATTCGATCAAGGTATGGTAGTGCTCACGGAGATGAGTATATCAAAATATGTAATAAGGTATTAATCCTAGCTCTCTGGCTTTAAAGGAAGTGCTTCCAAGAGGCAACTTGTTTATGTTTTTTGTTTTAGCGTTTCCTTGCTGTAGATAGCTAGTTTTGGCTCTAAATTTGCCTAAAAAATCGTTCTTCCAATTGCAGTTTTACAAAATAGAATCTCCAATTTGGTTGTATGTCGGGTTTTTCGAAGTTCAGTTTAATTCGTATGGGTCTTAAACGCTATTTTGGATGTTACCCACTTATACAACACTTGTGGACTTTTAAAAGAAATGATTTTATGATTTATGTTGTAGCTAAGAAGTTATTATATTGTGCACTAATGACTCATGGAAATTTTTATTTTATAAACGAGACACGTATTACCATGCAAAAAAAATATAAGTAGACAATATTGTGGTGAAGTTTTTTCCAACATAACTAAAGATCAAATATGAGGTGTAATGTGAACCAATGGTAAAACTTTAAGCTTGGGGATGCCAATGGTTTGCAAACATTTATCCCTGTTTTTTAGCACCATAATTGCTTTCATTGAGCTTGGACCGTCTCTAGTTTTAGTTTTTTTTTCTTGGACGCACCATCATTGTTTTCTTATGAAATTCATGCTTTATATATTAGAGAACAGTTATGGGCTGTTGAAAACTATTTCTGCCTAAGTGGCATGCAAATTTATGTTAAATAACTGCAAGATTTAATATGATCACATTTCTACGTTTGATTGTTCTTTTGTAGATAGATAATATCTTTCAAGTTTCATAATAGATGGTATAATTTATACAATCACTCATCATAATGGGTAGTTAATTAATATTTTGGTATATGAGCTGAAGTGTGTTGTGTCATTTTTGTGAGCTCTCCTTAGTTGTTAAATGTCCCTCTTGCTAGCCTTTCACGTGCTAAGCATGGTATAATTTTGTGTGCATCCAAATTCCTTTAAGCCAAAATTGTTTCCATTTATGTCCATCATATCTACCTGTATGTTGTATTTAATTGTCACTCCAAGTAAATTATCATCATCGCACTGAACACATTTAAAGCTTACTCTTTTTTGTTTTTGCTCATAATTCATGGGGAAGTAGAAAAGTGGGCTGACCACAAAATTATAGGTGCATCCACCCATTAGGTAGGAATAACAATAAGATGAGATTATCACGCCTGCTCATAAAAGTTATGTGATGAAAAGAAAGAAAAATGAGAAACAAAAAAGGAACAAATAATGAGAAAAGGAAAGAGTTTGATATGCGAGTAAGATGAGGGCACAAACCTAGTTGTATAAGGGTGGGAGAAAAAGGAAATTGACATAACAAATTAAGTTAAAGACACCAATAATAGGGGCAATGGAACCCGTGCCATGAGCAAGCACTTTTTAAAATATTTTAAAAATATAATTTCTATAAAATCAAGCGTGTGACAATTCCCTACTTCACCATGCCAAGGTCCTATCTATTTTCTTTATAAAAGAGTCAAACGATGCAAAATCTCTAGTCTTCTATTCTAAATATCTCTAATCTCCTATTCTATAATTCCAATACAACAAAATACATTTTACTTTACGTTTTACTTGCGCATTCTCACTTACTCGATCTTGTGATTTTTTGTTTCATGATGCACAAGAAGATAAAATACAAGTTGATCTTTATGCTAATCTTGCTCCAGGGTGAAATTAGTTTAAGATTAATTAAGTCAATTGCTTGATGTAGAACGTTGATTGGTTTATGTATTATACCAAGTATGTTATGATAAAAAACTTTAAAAGCCATTTTGATCTTCATGCTAGAGAACAAGCATATATTAAGCTTGGAGATGTAGAATGTCCATAATGTATCTATGCCTTTCAAAGTTTATTATATTACTTCACCTATTATTCGCAATGATTATTATGTTTGCTTTAATGATTTGTTCGATTATTGGAATTTTGCACCTAATAAGATTTGTTTATTATTTTTCCTAGAAGGCAGAAACCCCTTCATCTCACATTCTTACGTTTCTAGAACCTTGGGCAGTTCAGTTTAATCGGGGAAAATCGTGCAAAAGTGTTTCATCAAGAAAAATGAGGATCCACACTAGAACAGAGCAAGAGACTGATCAAGGGGGCATGGGCCTCCTCGACAGAGCCACACCTACATAACATGACCTGCCATGGGCCCATAAGTCCCCTAGATCATAAATTTACACCACGCTTTGGGCGAGGGCTCTGTCTTGGCATAAAAACCCTATATATATCCTGGGGAATTTTCTTGAGGGGATTGAAACGAGAGAGAACACGAAACAAAAGAGACAAGTCTACGGCCGGAGCAATATTGGAGGCGGGGAGTCATAGCTGGAATCTCTCTCGGTCACACCTCCATCATCTCCATTTTTGTCTCCATGATGAACAAATAGGTAGCAGTCCGCCGCTAGACTATGGGTTTGTGACAGTATCTTGATTGAATCTCTCTATATGCTTTCATTGATTTAGAAACATATGAGTTTCCCTACATGATTATGATCATTGATGTTTAATGTTTATGTTCAGTCCTTTGCCTATGAGATGATTTATTCAAATGCAATCTTCTTTTATGTTTTTCTTTGAAGTACTATAATTTATATTAATACCATATTCATATAGCTAGACTTGATCAATGTAGGAGATGGGACGCGTGAAGGGGAACATGCATTTTAATTGGAGGGATCTTGTAGTGTTAGTAGCTCAGCGACAATTCGAACATGAGGCATGCTCGAAACCTTCTTGACATACCCCAATAGGGAGAAATGCCTAGGAACATCGTTGTATCCGTCTAACGTTCAACATTCTGTCAAAGAATGTAAGGCAATATTCCGTACTTTGTTCCTAAACCTTCGTTGTGTGGACACATTTTTCTTATTGTTTTCAAGTTGTTTAATTACTTTTCTTTCACTACTATTTTAACAGGCACCTACTTCAGTGGAGTTAGGGACATCAAGGCAGCTTTTAGATCTTTTACATGTTGTTTGAAGGAGTAAACCGCTACATAAATTTCTTGTTTTCGGTATTAAACCCTGAGTTATCTTTGTTGGAGATATGCCCTAGAGACAATAATAATTAAGTTTATTATTTAGCTCCATGTTTATTATTAATGTTTGTATCTTTATGCTACAACTATATTGGGTACTTGTATAGCAAATACAACGTATGCAAGAGGAAAACCTCCGATACACGTGTAGAGATATGAACGGAAAAAGAGTTCATGGTCTTGTCTCTAAGACTAGCCTATCTTGTTGCTCGATGATCATGTTTTCCTGATCATGGACTTTGTATAAGTCATTCAACTATAGGAGTGGATTATCGGAATGATAATCGCACTGAACCGACCCACCGTATGATCTTGCTATGAGACAAATCGTCGACGATGAAATAGCGATTGATCATCTATTTAGTTATCATTAGCTGGATCCCTATGCTATGAGAATATCTTGTGACCGCTTATTCGACATTCAAGCTTTGATTTCCATCAAACGTCTTGCAGTAACATGGGACTATGATAGGTGGCTTTTGGGCTTGAACTAGAATATGTATTGGAACAGAGATCGTTCAAGAATGGCACTTACTCCTCCAGACGATGGAGAGATACATCCTCTAGGCCATCTCAAGTATTAATGTTGTCACCCAATCGTCTGGCCAGACACAAGCGTGATTTATCACGGGACAACATATATACGGAATGAGAAAAGAGAATGATATTGGTACGAGAATAATATGTGTTATGGTCAAAGGGTTTTATCAAACTAGAGCACATTGTCTCAATCTCGAGATATCATTGGTATCATGTACGTAAGGGGATTAAGCGTAATGGTTAACGCACAGGTTCTGTTGTTCATTAACAACACAAGGGTGCCAGTATGAATGCCTAACCCACTGCTGGTTATTGTTTGGTAAGCTCCCAAACAATACTTTGTGATTGATGAACCTTTCGGGTCACACGCTTAAGATGTAGGTCAATCTTTGATCGAGAGTAAAGATGTAGTTTTAGAGGGAATGAGATTGTGTCGGAGTAGCTCCGATGTCACTGGGACTTGTTCCGGTGAATTATAAGTTAGAGAGAATGCGAACATCTAATGTCCCGGGATGATAGGAATGGTTTCTATCATCAGCGGATTTAATCCGAGTGCTTATAATAAAGAAGGAAATATTGTTCCGATGTTTTGTCGGCGGATACTAGGTATCTCGTTCATATAAATATGAGTTATATGATAAGTAATTAATTCCGGGAATTTTCTGTAAAAGGAAATATTCATTTAGGAATTAATTAGACAAAACAAATTAATTATTTACTTAATCTATTATATACTTAAAACACAGGATAACCAACGGTCAAGATTTATCAATCTGAGGTAATAAAATCCCAACGGCTGAGATTAAAATACTAGGCATCGGAGCACATGTTCACGTGCGGCATAGAAAAGGATGATTTTGTACAGTCTACGATACAAACTCCAGCAAAAAAAATCTAGACCTAACAACACACGTCTCCCTTGGCCCCATATAAGCCGTGATTGGTGCTGCGTCAATCCGATCAACACGGCAGCGATGAGGCTCCAGCGAAGCTAACTTGAGGAGACGACGGCATCTCGCGCCATGGCTCCAACACCCATACATGGGCACACGTGCATAGAAGAAAGATGGAAAGGAAGGCCAAAATCGATTATTCTTTCGATTAGAAGGACATCCATCGACTTCAATCCAAAAAAGAAGACAAATCGATTTCTCTCCAGCGTCGCGACATATATACATACGATGACTTTCTACTTCCTGGAGCAACTATAAAACGTGCAGATGCGAGCTTCGCGATCACACCGGCGTATGCAGCATGCATGTCGAGCGGACGTATTGTTAGGCGGCGGCTGTCATGCGAGCAGATCGACAACGCCATATCCGTGCCTCCAGCGCGAGCCAATCAATACGAGAGATGCCGTTGTATCGTCGGCGAAGGCAAACAATGGAGCTCGCCGCTCCATTGATTATGCACATATGTTTATGCACGGCGACCAGTGTTGAAGTTGTTGGAAGAAGCTGCGCCGCCGGCCAACGTGCCTACCACGATCTTGCCGACAAGCCGGTCAGATGGGTTTTCTCTTTAAACCAGCGACTGAGAGCGGAGAAAAATCTGTTTGACCGTCGGAGTGCCTCTCAGCAGGCGCATGTCCGGAGGACGTGGTATTACCATACAACTCTCGAAGCTTAAACCTAATCGCTGCTACGGCATGCGCGGCAGGAAGCACTTGCAATCCGAATCAACCAGCTTCTACACAGTGCGGGCTACGCCTGCGGCTGGTCCTGATACGAGGTCGTCGTCGCTGCTAGGCTTGCACCGTCAAACCTGCATGTTCATCCCAACATAGTGCAGCCAAGCCTGGAAGAAGAGATGGCGATGGCCATGGAGAACTGCCCGCATGGCGGTATTTTATACGGGACTGTCAACCTTGAATTGATAGCCAGGTACAACATTGATGGATGCGTGTAGTAGACCCATTGAGGAAACCTGCCCGGCCAGTTCTTACAGCCGCACAACAAAAGTAGACTAAGCGGCCAGTCGGGAAACTTACTATCAGAGTAGTTTGCCCTCTCCGTGGCACATCTGAATCGCAAACAACACCCGCTTCTTCCTCGGCCCGAAATTCAGTTATAAAGCAAAGGAGCTTCATATTTTCCCCCGTTTAAGAATAGGCTTCATGAGTTATTTTTGGTGTTTAATCTTCAGCAAATTCTGCCAAGATTATTCTGCATAATTAATCAAAGTTGCTTCAGCTCATCCTTGCTATTTTTTAACTGTTTATTGTTTTTCTTAATAGTACAGGTAAGACAGCCAGTTGCTACATATGCAGAATTGCAGATGCGTACAGAGCGAGATTTAGGCCGAGGAGGAGAGGATAAAAACCATAATACAGGGGCTGCACAACCTCGATAAGGTTTGGTCTCATCCTATAGCATTGCACCGACATTTTATCTTTGGCTTCCCAAAAATTTAAATCGTACTTATACCAAGTTATGGTCATGTCGAAAGTGGAGAAATAAAAACACAAGAATTAAACAAATTACAGGGACTAAGGGGAAACGTTATCTATGCCTTGGACTAAAGGTTGTTGATTACTATGTCTACAGTCCTCAATGAATTATGCAACAACAACCCAATCTGCAATATTTTGCAGATATATACACACATGTATACGCACTGAGTAATGGAGTTCTCAGTCAACCGGTTAGGACCCTGACATTTTAAAACACATATCTGTAATGAGTGTCCACTGTATTAGATTGCAGGTGGCATCACATAATTATTTGTAACTTGGCATGCTCTTACATGGTTTAGTTGGAGTATCTCATTTTATTTCATTTTGGTTAACAGATTGTTGGCCTTGCCGATGCCATCATCGTTTCTAGAGGCGAGCCATCACATGATGAGTTGATCAAGGCTCTGATTTATTGGATGGATCCACGCATACTCCGTTTGGCGGGTACGCTGAGGTGCAATAAAATCCTATTTCATGGGCCAATTAATCACATTGTTTCACATATTCCTGAAATATGGATTATATTGTAGTCATGTTGATATTGGCTCTATTTACTACAATCTGTAAGTTTCAGTTAAAATTGTTAAACGGTCATATTATGTTGTTGTGTTCATAAAAACATTAACAAATAACCTATTGTATTTTTTGCGCAAAACAATATGTATTTTCACGCAAAAGATTAAACAGGGAAAATTATTAATATTTATTTTATCATTTTCTACATGTTGCGTACCTGATGTACAAAATTTCTGCCAATGTAGTATATTGGTTGTAATGACATCAGTGGTACTACCAACGTTAGTGGCAAGAGAGTATAAAAAGTTTTTCCAATATATTTATCCATACAACATGCAGTCCACAAATTCTTAAATAATTTAGTGTATGTATCAAGTAGATTTTCTATCATAAGAGTAAATTAAACCATACATGATTCAGCTAAAGATATTATAATTCATACCCCCAATCTAGGAGCATTATCATTAGGGAATTGTATATTTAATCTTTATTAATGTTACATGGAAGATTTCTACATGAGGGACGATACACAATGTATTTCCGGTAGTTTGAGGAATAAATAAAAGCTGAAATGTTACAGCCCTATACTGCATACTTTATCTTGGAAGAGTTAAAAATAATAATCAAGTTGTGCGGGTGGTCATGTGCAGAAATATCACCACTAATTTTAAACATCAGAGTAGTGGAAACGCTTTACAAACTAAAGTGTCGTGTATGATTGGAAATTATATTTAATTCTTATTTCTCTTAAATTGTTTCAGTAGATGGCACCAAACAAAAATTTACATTACGCATGAAAATACAAATAATCACATTGCTAGCCGCGCAAATGCGCGGGCCACCCAGCTAGTTAATTATATTGGAAAAATATAAATAAAGGATTTTATTTGGAGCCCAATAAAAGGGGGCTGCCAAGTGGGCCCATGGGGCCCACAAGGCAGCCGCACCCACATGGAATGTGGGGGAGGGGCCGAGTCCAAGTTGGGAGGGACTCCCCCTCCCTGGCGGCAAGGGTGGGCCCCACAGGGGGTGGCGGCCCAGGGCGGGCCCCACATGGCAGGAGGCGGGTGGGAGGAGTCCTACTCCTCCCTCCAACCCGAGTTGGAGTGGGGGAGGGTTTCCTCCCCCCTTCCTTGTTTGGGAAAGGCAGGTTTGGAGGGAGGAGTCCTACTCCTCCCCCCAATCCGAGTTGTGGAAGGGAGGGACTCCTCCCTCCCTTCCTTGGCCGACCGGCCCAAAGGGGAAGGGCTTGGCCCCTTCCCCAAGTCCCTCCACCCCTTGGCCTCCTTTATAAGCAGCCCCAAGCCCCTAGGGTTTGGAACAACAATTGAAGCAAAGCTCTCTCTCTCTTGTAGATCTCATGTGTTGAGAATTAGACGTTTCTAATCTTCTCATATAGATCTAACCAAGACTTCAACAGCCCTGTTTAACCAAGACCCATAGGATAAATATGATAGGAACTTTGGTTATACTACCCGACTACCACGAGTATGAGACGTTCTTTGGTACTAGACATACCTTGTGTGCTCTTTGCGTGTGTGTACTCTGCTTAAGTATTGTTTGTTAGTGCATCCTCTGCTCCACCCAAAATTGTCCCGTGAAATAAAACCTGAAAAACTTCGACTAACTCCTACCTATCCCCGCAAACTTGGGAAAATGGATGAGAACCCTAGTTTGCCGCTGGTTTTCTAAAGATTATATGAAGCCTCAAGCACAAGACTCATCCAAGGGAGATCGCCACCGACAACCCCGAAGGAAACCAATTTTAAAGATCGTCAACATGGAGTTACCCCAGGAAGTGGACGCCATCGACGTCTTGTATATGAAGTAAGTATAAATTTTAAAGGAAAGAAGAATGAGAAGTTCAAGGAAGGATAATAAAAGCCTGAATTAAATCTTAAGCTAGATCGTCTTACATTATCAAGACCATCTTATCTTCTTATCTCCCAAACCTTCTCGAAGTCATTCTGCGAGAAAAGCCTCCCATAGGAAGGAGGAACTACGACAAGAACACATTGAAGAGAGATTTATTAGCTTGGCAAAGAAGTAATATACCAGACTATCATGGAATATTGGGAAACTCTTATGTCAGAATCTATTATTATTAACCTCTCTAAAAATAATGTGATATTCCACTGTTCGTGTTATATAAAAGTACTTTGGTAACAAGCCTCATGAACTTGTTAGCAAATCACTTTTGTATGCTCAAACAATTGAGTGTCATACACAAATAAACGGAACGTCAGATAATCCAGTACATCTCCGCCCCTGGAATATGAAAAGTAGTTTGATGACCAGACTAGCTACCTTGTTAACATATCCTTCTTGTATGACTAAGGAAATTTGACGTCACAAAAGACACCCACCTTCGTATATAACTAACTAATTGAAAGCTTGTTTCCCCAAGGATATGATTTCCGAGACAAGAAGAGAAAAAGGGTACCCATTTGGAAAACAGCTGGTGCAAAGGTTCTTCACTAACTTTTCTAGGGTCCATTAACAGGTGACCTACAAAGAATCACCTATAGTTGGTAGTGAGATGATCGCCATCATCAAAGCCGAAGTCGACCATCGTCAAAGACCATCTGCGCGGAATTGAACCAGGAAGCAAGCGCCATCAACATTACCTGTCAAGCAATCATCCTTTTTTACTTGCCTCGACCAATCACACCGAAGGAGGATTCAAGAAAGCACGAATAGCGACTGCCGACATAAAGCCATTTCTCTAACTTCTTAAGGCTAACTGAGAACGCGACCCTTGCACCCTCGTCAAACAGCCGACCAAACCGCCTACCTTTAGGGTCCTTGAACTAACTTCTAGACTCCACTAGAAGCTTGATACCCTAGACTGTACCTCTTGAAATTCTTACCAAAGCTTCACGAAGATCAAGAACCAAAGAAGTCAACAATGAAGTCCCTCCCTTACTGAGCTGAAGAAGGACAAATATGAAGACAAATAACTGACAGAATACCCAAAAGAATCAAACGATGGAAGCACCTGCTATGGACGACACCAACCACCAAGCAAGCTGAGATTCAAATAGAAGTTTTTATTATCCTTTTTCTAACTAGAAATCGGAGAGAGTCAAATACCCAAGCTTGACGCATCCTGAGAACAACGCATCCCCATCTGCGACCCTCGTGAGGAGAAAATATCAGGAAGTGATATCTGCACCAACCCCAAGCACCAAGGCGCGGCACCCAAGACGAAGATTTTCAATTTACCCAAGAAGAACGTAGTCTCCAAGTCAACCCCAGATGCAACCTTCAACATGACCCTTCAAAACCCCTTTTTAAGGGGGGAAGACCTGCAATAGGTATACAAGAACGTGTTAATAATTAGTTCCTTGCGCCTTAGCCTTGTAGTATCTAGAAGCGATCAACCACGACTATCCATCAAAGTCGATCATCAAGTCAACCCTATCATTAAGGATCTGAACTCAGCATAGAAGTTTATCGACAAAGAAAGCCTTGCATCATCAAGTTGTCAAGATCTCACCTGGCAACCTCACTGAAGGAGCAACGACCGCAGAAGTATAGTCATCCCAAAACCCGTGCCCTTATACTCCCCTGTTACCACCAGGCAAATCTCGAGGACGAGATTTATTTTTAAGGGGGAAGGATCTGTAACATCCCAAATTTTGGAACTAAGAAAAACTTAGTTTTACAAGACCCAAAATTCAGAACCAACAAAAACTTTTTGAAATGTTTCACTGATGATTGTGTTTTCCTTCCCATTGTTATGTTTGAACTTGTGTGACTTGTTGTTTAAGTTGTTTGACTAGTAAATAAAAGACCCAACCAATATAAAAATATATTTAACTTTGGTGATCATGTTATGACAAGAAAATATTCCATTTATCTTTTCCATTCTTATTTTGGCCAACTCCATTTCAATGACACTTGGTTTATCAGCAACCAAAACTAATACCAGTATTTGAGAAGGTAAAAGTATTTCAAAAATTGTGTGTTCCAAAATTATGGGGATCTATATGCTATCTCCTACCTATTTCTCAACCCTGGTATTTTGCATGTGTATGCAACTCCCATTTTATAAACTTTGATTATCACTTCATTTTAAAAAAGAACACAAGTGGGAAATATACTACCCCACATATGTTGTCTTGCTCAAAACCCTTTTCAAAAATACAAAGGTGGAGCTGAGATAATTTTAAACATCATCTTGTCATAATTAAGTGTGATCATTTTTATAAGATAGTATTGTTAATTATGTAAATGGTGGTGTGATTAATTCTTGTGGTTTGAATTGTGTGGACTTGAAAGTGATGTTGATCTTGTTGTGATTGTTTGCTTGTTGGACTTATGATTGTATTGATTGTTAATTCTTGTCTTATTGTTTGCTTGGGTGAATAATTACACCAATGTACTTGAGTGTTAAGTTGAAAACCCACTGATCACAAATGTGGAATGTGACTTGAAACAAAACAAGACCTATATGATTACTTACACCCTCAAAATAAAATCTTGATTAAAAGAAATGATCTCATTTGATTCCCCTCTCTACCTAATTCTCTATTTTGTTATGACAATTATTTTATCTTATAAAATCCAGGAATGAGATGATAACCATCTCATTGTCATGTTACTCTCTCCTCAAAATATCTAATCTCCAATTACAAAGATAATTCAATTTGTCGAATTGGTTTTATCCAAAAATAACATATTTAAACCCTATGAACAAAAGTTGTTCAAAACATTTTATTTTAACACCCCAATTTTTGTGGAGCTTCTACATGTTATGGGGAGGCTACCTGTTTTTTCTCAAATTTTTCTAAAATGTTTTAGTGCCCCAAATAAATCCCTAGAAGTACTGGAAATAAAAGAATTATGAAATCAGGAAAGCTTAGGGGGTTTTCTGCAAAATATTGATCTTCTTGCTGTAGCCACAGTGGCCGTACGGCACGGCGCCGTGTTCCTCGTCCTCGCTCGACGTCGCTCGCCGCCCGAACCTCCCCTCCCTCACGCGGATTCCTGCCGCTTGAAGAGGATAAGGAGGTCCCCCCCGACGCTCCTCTGCTCTCCCTTGACCCTCACTTGCTCCCTCTCTCCCTCTCCTTTTTCCTCTGCCATGGCCGAGCCTAGCTCGAGCTCGCCGTCGTGTATCGCCGTAGATTGAAGCCGCCCCGTCCAGATCAAAGAGCGCCAGAAGCACCGCCTCGTCATCCTCTACGTCCTCGTGCAAGGAATCGCCGCGGGTCGCCCGGGATCGCCGTCGCCGTCCGCATCCTCTTCTTCTCCGGCCGCTGCAATGTCGAGCAAGCTCGCGGTTGACACAGTCCACCTTTCTCCGCCATTCTTGCACCTTCGAGCTCCCCTTCCTCTGCTCTCCCTCATGCACCTTCTCTCTTTGCCCAGGAAGCACCGGAGCCGCCACGCCGTCATCGCCGTGCTCCCTGCTGCCTCGCCGTCTCTGCGTGTCCAGAGGAAGAAGAAGCCGCGTACCCCTTCGCCCTGGGCTGGCACTTTGATTTAAATCCCTACTGCCTCGCCGTCCCTGCTGCCTCGCCGTCTCTGTCTGTAGGTCCAGCTCCAAATCCAGCCCACTGACTTGTTTTTTTTTAATGTTGTTTTTACTCTTTCTCACCGATCTGTTCCTGGCACTTTGATTTAAATCCATTTAAATTAGTTCTATTTTGAATCTGGCCAAACCAAAAATCACAGTGGTAACCCGATAAGTTTAGAGCCATGAGCCATTTTCAGAAATAGAAAATATTGATTTATATGTCCTTGAAAAATGTTGTTCTTTAATTAGTCAGAATCAGTGTTTTGTGCATAACTTAATTTGTGTTGATCGAAAATTTATGAACCCAATTGTTTTCGAAAGCTCTTCACATTACCTTTCAAAATAAATTTGTCTCATGTGTTTTGGATAAGTAGAACTAAGGTTACATGCATTTCTAGTTTAGGCCAGCAAGCACTTTGTGCATTTTTAATAATTTCAGTAGATAAAATTTTGAGCCAAACTAAAGTGTGTTAGTTTATAATGTTAACAAAGAACATAAATCCAGTTTTGCATGATTGTTTGAATTACAGAACTCTCTAGGTATAATTTTTAGTGAAAGTGTTGTTTTGACAGTAATAAAAAGGAATTTGATTAAATACTTTAATTACGAAATTGTGGTTTGAGTCTAGTGTTGATTGTTTTGGTGCTGATTACTTGTGTGTTACTGATCTTTAACATGTTAAATGATGTTAGTACTGTTGTGACTTATGCTAATCTTGTTTTGAGTTAACATGTGTCGTTAAGACGAATCTGATGTTCCAACCAAATAGTCAACCTTGCTTGTGTGCTTGAGAATTTTAGTGAGCTAAATAAATCTTTTTAACTAATGTTTTAGCTTCTGGTTGTTCAAAGTTGATAATTGTGCTTAGCCTAGCATGTTAGGGGAGCCACTTGTGAGTCATGTATTTGTTAGGGTTTTATTCCCTATTCAGTTTCTCCTAGTAATTAGGAATTACTATGCCTGTTTATTTTGAGGTTAAATTATTTTGTGGGAATTATATGTTTGCCTTGCTTGTAAAATTGGTTGTTTTTAAGTTGAGTACTAGCTTGAGTATCTTGTTAGTGGCTCTACCTTAGCTTGGTAAAGTATTTTGAATTACAGAGATTATTTGGTGACTTAACTTTTGTCTGAAGTATTTCCTGTTTAGGGAGAATTGTTTGTTAATTACCCTTAAGTGGAGTTGTTTAATGCTTCATGTGTTTAGCTAGTGATTGGTGGTATACTCTTGTTAGTATAAAGCCCTTGTGTTTATATCTTGGTTAGTTGACTTGTTGGCTAGTCTAAGTATGAGGGTGTAGTTAGACAAGTGGTGATTATTGTTTAGAGTTGGGATTAAAATTATAAAACTTAGGTTTTTAATTTATGATGTTTAGACTTTGGTTAGTATATTATACTTGTGTTAGTAGCGTGTGTGGTCTTGCTTGTTTGGATTAATTTCTTGTTTGCATCTAGTTAAGTGTGGTGATTGCCCAACTTGTGTGTTAAATAGTAATCTTCCCTCATGATTGTTGTTTGTTAGTATTGCTTGATGTTTGTTGTTGGAGTGTCCTACTGTGTGTTGATTGTGTTCTTTCCTTTTTGTGACGCTAGATATGAACGCTACCGGAGTGACCCTTGGAAAGGATTTATTGAAGAAGGATGAGAGTTTATTTCTTTGATCAGTGAGGAGAAGTCCAGGGACATTCTGCTGAAATCAGGCAAGCTATTCTCTGAGCTTGCATCTATATACATCTATTTTGATTCACATGTTTCACTTATAAAGAACATAAGTGATTTAGGTGGTATTTGCCACTAAAGCTATGATTTTGAAAACCCTTGTGTTTTTTTAATAATACAAGGATATTATTTTGACACCTATATGGAGATACTAGATGGAAAATTCCTTTTTAAACTATAGGATGGGAAAAATATTGTTTACTCAAAACTCCTTGTGTCTTTGTACTATGACGACCAACCGATAATCTGTGCGACCACATTTACCCACATATGGGAAATGGCGTAGTCATATAGTTTGCTCATATTAGTACTGGATGCCTCAACAATGGGATGACCCCATTCAATGAGGGGATGGTCTGAGGACCTACCCCCTGACCTGGGTCCTCTTAAGAGAAGTCTGCCAACAGGGTTGGTATGAGTGTATTGGAGAAAGAGGATTGAAGGTTCCACCATAAATCGCCGGGCAGAACTACGAGTCCTCACACTTAGATTCCGACGGGCTGGGTTAAGTGTTGATGGAAAGTTTCGTAGCGGTAGGGTCCTATACTAGCATGAGCAAAGGACAGGCTATGGTCGGTGACTCAATTTCGCATACACCTTGTATGGCGGGACGTGGCTGACACGATGAGTTGCCGGATGGATGTGGGAAAAGCGTGCTACCTCTGCAGAGTGTAAAACTATTCGAATAGCCGAGTCCTCGGATATGGACAGTTGGAAGGCTGTCCTCTGACAATGTGCAAGTTTTGGAAAGTTTTGAGGATTGAAACTAAAATGGAAATGTGTTGTATCTGCAACTATACCGACGGGCTGGTATGAGTTTGCAGGGGATAAATGGCCATGAAGGGCTATGGTTGGAAAATGTGGAGTTTTGGGGAAATAAAACCTGGTGATGAATTTCGGGAAAACATTTTTTAAAGAGACCTCTTATCTTCTCCAATAAAGATATATTTTCGGGAAAAAGTTTTAAAAGAGGCTTCTTGCAAAGACCAGTTTATGGGAAAAGATCTAAAAGCCTTCTTTTCTCTTTCAATAAAGATATAGAGATTTCAAAACAAAGTTTTATCAAACAAAAGTCTATCCTTCCCTTTTCAACAAGGATATAGAGTTTTCAAAGCAAACGAAGTTTTATTTAAACAATAAAAAGAGTAGTGCATGCTCATTTCGGGGTAGTTTGCGAGTACATTCAAATGTACTCATATTGGTTTCGTCCCTGGCTATTGTCTTAGCCAGATTTTGTAGAAGAGCAGTTCGAAGAAGAAAACTTCATTAACGTCGATGCGAACTAGGGCGCTTCCCAGTCAACTGCCTGTAGGGTTGGCAAGTGACTTGGGCTCCACGTTGTTTTGGAGATTTCCGCTGCAAGTACCTATTGAAGTTATGGCTTCAATCAAGTAAGTAGTTTCATTCGGTATTTAGGGGTGTTCTGTGATGCCAATTCGAGTTATGTGCAACAATAGACTGATCATGGGATTGTTGCAGGAAACATAACGAGTATCTCGGATAGCTAATCCGGGGTCCTCACATAATCTAGTTGATTAGATCTACCACCTAAACTACGCCGCAAGGCTGACTCTCTTCACCACGTGCTAGTAGCTAGGCGGTGAACGCACGGGGTGGGTTGACACGGTGTATGTGTGGATACCGCTAGAGCGGGATTTGCGCAAGTAAGTTCCTTGGACAACGGAACAACTTCATCAAGGTCTACATCAACGACGACGTACGGCAACAATCTCACCTCCCGGCGTGGACGTGAGATTCTTCATCAGGCTTCACCGACATCTACTTCGACAAACACAAGATCTTCCGCAAGCGTGTTTGTAAGTATTCTGGATCATCGCATTATGGGGTGCAACGTACCTTCATAGAATAGATCTTGGCGGTAAGGTTACGGATAAATTTTAAAGTTTTCCCCGCAACCCAATAGTGGTATCAGAGCCGATCTATGCGTTGGTATGATTTGATCTAGAGCACCAGTTGGTGTGAGCATTGCATGGTTCTTGCATTAAGTTTATTTTAGTTGCTTCCCAAGAAGTTGTGCATCATATTCCATGGCAGTATTGGCAAGATCTTTACGAACTTCTGGCTATCCGCGGACCTTCCGGCTGCTCCTAGTATGCTTGTTGGCGCCAACGATGTGCTTCAGTAGCTTCGGGTCTATACCCTTAGTTGTGGACGTTGATGTATATACGGATTGGGCCTGAGGGTTGGACGCCTCACGGGGGTCACGCGCACATGTGATCGTTTAGATTGGGGTTCTGCAACGTTTTCGTAATGTTGGGATCTCAATCACCCCGCAATGTTAATCTAGCAACTAGCCTAAACGTGCTTCAATACGTAGGTAGTGACGGTAATTCCGTAGAGCCTACAAAGCCACGTAAAACTTGCAAACAAAGCGTTAGATACGTCTAACTTGGTTTTGCAGGATTGAGTGCATGTGTTTTGGTATAGCTATTTTGTTACGGTGTCTTAACATGATGGTGGGAGCCAAAACAATTGATCGAGTTCGTCATCGACAATCAAGCGAAGAAGAGTTCATCGTGGAGACCGGGAGGAGGCGCCGGCATTGCGTCGGCGACGTGTACTTGGCGAGTTTTCGGATATGGTAATTTTCCTTCGGGAATTTTGCCGTGACCGGAACAATGAAGATGGTGATCCTCAAGGACGAGCGCCAAGGACTTCCGAGAATAACAAAGGCTATACCAAAGCACATGAATTATTATTAATTGCCTGTGATGTTTATCCTTTGTTGTTTGCACCTTGATTGCGCAGTAGTCGTTTATTAGGGTGAATCCTCAATAAAATCAAGGAGATCGTGTTCTTACCAACCGTGGCACCGTCAAACCGGATGCTTGTTGCCGTGCGACCTGTATCCAGGAGTAATGTGTACCAAGGGTTCGGGAGGCGGGCGCGAACAGTTCCAGCAGCCAGTGTCGGTTGGTTGTCTTGACGTCCAAGCATAACACAACATGAGTTCGGAACACATCCGTCGAAAGACGAACAGGAGTTGTAGCTGCTGCAATTAGCATAGTGCTTACCGGTTGGCCGACGGACATGACATGTATCCATGCTTGCTTCGTAGGGCAATCGGGTCCTGAATCACTTAGTGCCAATCAAGAGGATTATTGGACTTAGTGGGAGCATATCTTAGATTCATGTTTGATTGAATTAAAGTAGTGCATTAAAATTAGTAATAAACTAGAAGTCTAAATAAACTTGTTTTGTTGTAGAAGATGGATCCCGTTGAATATGTGCATGAAGATTAGTTGTTAAAATAGTTAACTGTGGGAAGCGTGATCTTTACGGATTGGCTTCACGGGCTGAGAGAAAATCTCAGTAGACGCGATTAGAGCATATTCTGGATACAACTGTTCCAGAAGTAGAAGAAGAATATTCTCCTATGGAGAAACATGAGTATGAAGTGAGTATGGTTATGCTAGACAGGATGTGTCCCAAGCTTAGCGACAGTTATCCATACTATCGCCCCTTCCGTCTTATGGAAGTTTTGAAAGCTCGGTTCATGTCCAGTTATGTCTTGCTAAACGACAAACTCAATGGAGAACTTAGATCTTGCAAACTATCAGCGAAAGCTCGATGAGGGAGCACAAGGTTAAGTTCTGCAAAATACTCAGGAAGCTTGAGGATATTGGGCAACCAATTCCAGGAAATCAAGTTGTTGACACACTTCCAAGATACTACCATAATTGTACTACACCTTGTGGCGTGTTATGAATTGATGGGAGTAGAGAAGATAGTCAAGGAAGTCTTCAAAATGCTCTTATCAGCTGAGTTGGATATCTATGTGCATCATCTGATGACACATCCTTCTTGCAAGACCAGTGGCAAGTCCACAAAGGTATACGAGTTATACACAAGTTATTGACATAATCTCGACTCGAATATATTTTGGTATGTGAATACTGAAATTTTTCATGTTGCATGATCGCAATGTGAAAAGGGAAAGAGAAAGAGATTTAGGAAGAATTGGAGGAAGTGGGGAAAGAAAGGCACTCAATGCGCCATGATCACCACTATGTCTTCAATCAAGTCAATAAAGAAGATTTACACTAGAACTTTAAATAAGAGTTATTTTCAGTTGATCATTATGTAATGAATATTTTGTATTCTGGAACAAGTCATTGTTCGAATTATAAAGTATGTGTGGGAATTCCAAGTTTGGAAATTCAAAGTTTATATCTTCTTTATTGTGTTATGTCATTAATTATTTGTTTGTTAAGTCTTTATTGTTTTGATTCAAGTTATTACTTAAAGTTTTGAGTAATAATAAAGTTAGTTTAATCTTTAATTTGGAGTTATACTTTTCGTTGGTTCTCTTTGAGACTCTTAAAGTTATCTCTAAATTAAATGGATAAAACTAAAATCACAAAGTGTCATACACTTGGAGAAATTCGAAATTCATAAAGTGCTAGGCATTTGATGAAAATCGAAATCCACAAAATGCTAGGCATTTAGTAGACTCGAATTTGGCAAAGTGCTAGGCACTAGTAAATTTCGAGATTTACATAAAGGAGTGGAATCTACCCATTAATTCAATTCTATTGAGAATTAATATGAAGTTGCATATTAATGAAATAGAGTTAATGAAATTATTGAAGTTTCAATGTTTCATATAATTCAGTGGGAGAGTGTGAGAATCAAAATAAAGGAATCAAAGGAATTTGATTAAAGTTAAAAGAAAGGACTTAATAAAATATTGTAACATTGTTGACGAAAGAAATTATTTCTTAGTCAAATTACTTGTGATGGATTTTGGTAACTCGAAATCATCATGGTAATAAAATCTTTTGCAAGATAAAGATTAAAAGGAAATGTTACAAGTCTTGTTAATGTGTTGTGAAATTAGAATTCCAAATTACCCACTAAAGTAAATAGATTATTTTGTTTGTATTTGGGACCTATATCAATTTAACTTAGAGTTATTTTGATAGTAAGTTCCATATTTTTCAATTGGATTTAAAGTTTTAAGTTCGAATTGAAAATGTTTTGCAAAAGTCCAAAATTGTTATTTTGGCAAGTGACTTCCACACATAATTCTAAATGCTTGTTGACTTTAGAATTGGAGAAAAGTGTCTTCTCATGAAGAGAGAGTGGAAATCATAATACTAAATTAAGGCTGAGAGTCTTTGGGCAAGTGTTAGAATGAGAAGGGAAAACATGCAAATGTTTCCATATCATTACTTTGTCCAGGAATACATGTAAGGCATACATGGTTCGAATTAAGTATTAAAGGAAAATCATGTGAGGAATTTGATGATTAAATCACTAGGTGATTGAAATCATTTAATGTCCAGGAACATGATATAAGCAAAACAATTACAAGCAAAATAAGAACATTCATTAATGACATTTGTCATAAAAGGAGTTCAAGAAAAATTCATGAGACTCTAAGATCCAATCTTGAGAGTTGTTTGGATGTGATGTAAAATCATGTGCATGAATATTTCATAAAGAAAGGACAGATATGAATATCTAATATTCATAGAGCTAGTCTTGAATAAAATTGTTTTATCAAGGACGAATAACTGATAGTGAGAAGTTGCAATACTTTTCATATCAATTGCTTGATGCTGTTATTGAACTAAAGTAGCAATATATTGCTAAGGATAATTAGTTTGGATTATGAAAATAATCTAGATAATTATATTATGAATGTTTGAAGTCAGTCGTATTAATGAGTAAGAATTTATTCTTTTCATTATATAAATCGAAGGGACTTAAAAGACAGTGGGAGCTGATATTATATTTATTGAATAAGGCTAGGCCGAATTAAAAATATATAAATCTCGTGATTTAAAGAGTTTAAATAAAAGGTCGAAAATGTCTTATTAAAGTTTTGTCTCTAAGATAGAATTTAATAAACATGAGTATGAATGTACTAAAGTGCAATTCTGAAAGGTAATTTCGAATTGTGTCTTGAGTCAAAGAAATTTGATCAAGAATTCATAGCGTGATATTTGCGAGATACCTTGACCTTCGTAGTCCTGGATGAGCGAATAGAGAGGAATAAGATCAAATCATATTTAATGTGATTTTGCTTATGACATTGCTATATATAGTACATAAAGCCGGAAAGTTTCCAAAGTGCTAAACTTTTATAAAGTTTTGCCACCGGCGTTAATGAGAAATTCTTAATAAGGATATTCTCATAAGAGCAGTTAATTAAGATTGTAATTGATCATATAAAGGTTTGGTAAAAGAACCTGATGGTGAGATTACAAAAAAAACAAGGTGGATTTTGTAAAGCTTCAAATAGTGTGTATAGAGAAGTTACTCGTATACATATTTGTGGTGGAATTATGAAATCAATTTAATCTGATAATTGCAATTTCAATTGATAAATACTTGTGTTTTGATTTTATCAAAAACATTATCTTATGAGTGGATTCTACAACAAAGATAGTTATCTATCGAGGATAGTTGCGTCATTGATGTGAGACGTCATGATAAGCAAGTTATTGGATGAGTCATTACTCAGGTGAGGTTTCTATAAAGATGGTATGATAATATCAACCGGGTATTATTAATGCTACTACGGAACCGGAAAGGCCCATATCCAATTCCTAAATATCCGACTTACATAGTCAAGTTTGGCATGTGAGGTGATAAATAAAGTTTATGAACTTTGGTTGGATCAAAGTGCGGACACAGTTTCAGATCCGCATGCGAAAGCGTGAGTGGCACCTTAGTTCCATTTGGTGTCATGTCATCATGCTAACTAGAATCATTATTGTTTCTAGTGCAAGTGGGAGACTGTTGGAGATATGCCCTAGAGACAATAATAATTAAGTTTATTATTTATCTCCATGTTTATTATTAATGTTTGTATCTTTATGCTACAACTGTATTGGGTACTTGTATAGCAAATACAACGTATGCAAGAGGAAAACCTCCGATACACGTGTAGAGATATGAACGGAAAAAGAGTTCCTGGTCTTGTCTCTAAGACTAGCCTATCTTGTTGCTCGATGATCATGTTTTCCTGATCATGGACTTTGTATAAGTCATTCAACTATAGGAGTGGATTATCGGAATGATAATCGCACTGAACCGACCCACCGTATGATCTTGCTATGAGACAAATCGTCGACGATGAAATAGCGATTGATCATCTATTTAGTTATCATTAGCTGATCCCTATGCTATGAGAATATCTTGTGACCGCTTATTCGACATTCGAGCTTTGATTTCCATCAAACGTCTTGCAGTAACATGGGACTATGATAGGTGGCTTTTGGGCTTGAACTAGAATATGTATTGGAACAGAGATCGTTCAAGAATGGCACTTACTCCTCCAGACGATGGAGAGATACATCCTCTAGGCCATCTCAAGTATTTGTTGTCACCCAATCGTCTGGCCAGACACAAGCGTGATTTATCACGGGACAACATATATACGGAATGAGAAAAAGAATGATATTGGTACGAGAATAATTCTACTATATATAAAAGACGACGGAATCCGCCCCCCCTCATTCGTCCACGTCGCCGGCGTCCACTGGCCGTCCGATCCGCGTGACGGATGGCCAGGATCGAGCCACGTCGCCCCCATTCCCGCGTGCTACTGTAGCTCCTATTTTTGTCCAATCGGAGCACGACGCGTGGCCCGGTCACCCCCGGTCACACCCGGTCACCCGCGTGCACAAACTTTGGCGCCGCATTTTTGCAAAAAAACGCCCGCAAAGGACCTATATGCAAAACACGGAAAAGACAGGGTCTTCCGTGCAAAAAACCCGCCACACCTCCCCCCACCTCTCTCTCCCGCGCTCGCCCGCGGCGTCGCCGCCGGCGCCGACGCCTCGCGCCGCCGCTCCAGTCCACCCCGCACGCATCCGTGGGCACGGGGTGCTGCGCCGCTGCGTGCGCCACCTCCCGGATTTGCCGCCGCGGCACCGTGGTCGCCGCCGGCGTCTCCGGCGACCAAACGGATGGCGGCGCCGCCCATTCGCCTCCTCGCGACGCTCCTAGGCCGATCTGCGCGATCTCGGCCTCGCGGGCGTGCTCCCCTGCCGGAGCCGAGCTCGGCATGGCCGCCATGGCCGCCGGCCGCTGACGTCGCGGGCTGACGCCAGCGCGGGGCCCACATGTCAGCATTTTTTCTATTTCGTAAATGTTTCCAACAAAAATAACCTGACGCGCGGGTCCTACATGTCATAGACTGTACAGCTGAACCAAAAAGATTATAATTGTATAATTCATAACTTATGAACTGCAATTCCGAACAAAACAAATGATATGTCAAAAAATTGTAAATTTAACAAATTTTAACAATTTACAAATTTAACAAATTTTTACAATTTGCACACAAAAGTTGCACCAAGAAAACAGTGCCCAGAAAATAATGCAAACCAGCATTTTGAAAGTTCCCGAAAAGTGCAAAATTTCAACATTTCAGAAAATTTAGAATTGAATAAATTCCCGAAGTTTGCATCTTACGGTTCAAAATAATGCAAATAAAAAATTACTCTACGGTTCAAAAAAAATGAAAAAAAATCACCGAGGTATGGGAAAATATGTATTTAATTATATGGTTCAAAATAATGGAAAAAAAAATGCAAATTTAACAAATTTCCAACCTTCGCACACAAAAGTTGCAAAAAAAAAACAATGCCCACAAAACAATGCAACGACAAAATAATTAGAATTTCCAAATTCATAACTTCTAAACTACAATTCCGTAAAATGCAAATAATATTTCAATTTTTTGGAAAATACATATAATATGTCAAAAAAAGCAAATTTAACAAATTTTCAAACTTCGCGTACAAAAGTTGCACCAAAAAAAAGTGCCCACAAAGTAATGCAAACACAAAATGATTAAAATTATAAAATTCATAACTTCTAAACTATGATTTACGAAAATCCATAAAAAACAAATTTTGAAAATTTCCAATCTTCGCACACAAAAGTTGCATAAAAAAACGATGCCCACAAAATAATACAAAACCTTCGCACACAAAAGTTGCATAAAAAAACGATGCCTACAAAATAGTACAAACACCAAAATGACTAAAACTACAAAATTGATACCTTATAAGCTATAATTTGGGGAAAAACATACAATATGTACAAAATGCAAATTTAACAAATTTCCAACCTTCGCACACAAAAGTTGAAAAAAATGCCCACATAACAATACAACAACAAAATAATTAGAATTTTAAAATTCATAACTTCTAAATTACAATTCCGCAAAAAACAAATAATATGTCAAAAAATTACAGATTTGACAAATTTTCAGCCTTCGCACAGACAAGTTGCACAAAAAAAAATGCCCACAAAATAGTGCAGACAATATTTCCAAAGCTTCTGTGACCACCAGATTTCCATACTTTCCACACCGAAAACACAACAAATAAGCATTCATATTTCAACAATTTCTCAAAAAATTAATATGAAATTCATCGCAAGTACTTACTGTCACATAAATCTTATTTACTAACGCATTGCGAATGTATATCACGTAGCAGAACAGAAAAATAGCACCTTATAGTTTCCACAAATTTACGAATAGCGAACCCATGGGCGCGGCGAACGCCGCGCATAATCCCCTAGTATGTGTTATGGTCAAAGGGTTTGATCAAACTAGAGCACATTGTCTCAATCTCGAGATATCATTGGTATCGTGTACGTAAGGGGATTAAGTGTAATGGTTAACGCATAGGTTCTGTTGTTCATTCACAACACAAGGGTGCCAGTACGAACGCCTAATCCACTGCTGGTTATTGTTTGGTAAGCTCCCAAACAATACTTTGTGATTGATGAACCTTTCGGGTCACACGCTTAAGCTGTAAGTCAATATTTGATCGAGAGTAAAGATGTAGTTGTAGAGGGAATGAGATTGTGTCGGAGTAGCTCCGATGTCACTGGGACTTGTTCCGGTGAATTATAAGTTAGAGAGAATGCGGACATCTAATGTCCCGGGATGATAGGAATGGTTTCTATCATCAGCGGATTTAATCCGAGTGTTTATAATAAAGAAGGAAATATTGTTCCGATGTTTTGTCGGTGGATACTAGGTATCCCCGTTCATATAAATATGAGTTATATGATAAGTAATTAGTTCCGGGAATTTTCTGTAAAAGGAAATATTCATTTAGGAATTAATTAGACAAAACAATTAATTATTTACTTAATTAATTATATTGGAAAAATATAAATAAACGATTTTATTTGGAGCCCAATAAAAGGGGGCTGCCAAGTGGGCCCATGGGCCCAGAAGGCAGCCTCACCCACATGGAATGTGGGGGAGGGGCCGAGTCCAAGTTGGGGGGGACTCCCCCTCCCCGGCGGCAAGGGCGGTGGCCTAGGGCGTGCCCCACAGGGGGCGGCCCAGGGCGGGCCCCACATGGCAGGAGGCGGGTGGGGGAGGAGTCCTACTCCTCCCTCCAACCCGAGTTGGAGTGGGGAGGGTTTCCTCCCCCCTTCCTTATTTGGGAAAGGCAGGTATGGAGGGAGGAGTCCTACTCCTCCCCCCAATCCGAATTGGGGAGGGACTCCTCCCTTCCTTGGCCGGCCGGCCCAAAGGGGAAGGGCTTGGCCCCTTCCCCAAGTCCCTCCACCCCTTGGCCTCCTTTATAAGCAGCCCCAAGCCCCTAGGGTTTGAACAACAATTGAAGCAAGTTCTCTCTCTTGTAGATCTCATGTGTTGAGAATTAGACGTCTCTAATCTTCTCATATAGATCTAATCTAGTTGATTAGATCTACCACCTAAACTACGCCGCAAGGCTGACTCTCTTCACCACGTGCTAGTAGCTAGGCGGTGAACGCACGGGGTGGGTTGACACGGTGTATGTGTGGATACCGCTAGAGCGGGATTTGCGCAAGTAAGTTCCTTGGACAACGGAACAACTTCATCAAGGTCTACATCAACGACGACATACGGCAACAATCTCACCTCCCGGCGTGGACGTGAGATTCTTCATCAGGCTTCACCGACATCTACTTCGACAAACACAAGATCTTCCGCAAGCGTGTTTGTAAGTATTCTGGATCATCGCATTATGGGGTGCAACGTACCTTCATAGAATAGATCTTGGCGGTAAGGTTACGGATAAATTTTAAAGTTTTCCCCGCAACCCAATAGTGGTATCAGAGCCGATCTATGCGTTGGTATGATTTGATCTAGAGCACCAGTTGGTGTGAGCATTGCATGGTTCTTGCATTAAGTTTATTTTAGTTGCTTCCCAAGAAGTTGTGCATCATATTCCATGGCAGTATTGGCAAGATCTTTACGAACTTCTGGCTATCCGCGGACCTTCCGGCTGCTCCTAGTATGCTTGTTGGCGCCAACGATGTGCTTCAGTAGCTTCGGGTCTATACCCTTAGTTGTGGACGTTGATGTATATACGGATTGGGCCTGAGGGTTGGACGCCTCACGGGGGTCACGCGCACATGTGATCGTTTAGATTGGGGTTCTGCAACGTTTTCGTAATGTTGGGATCTCAATCACCCCGCAATGTTAATCTAGCAACTAGCCTAAACGTGCTTCAATACGTAGGTAGTGACGGTAATTCCGTAGAGCCTACAAAGCCACGTAAAACTTGCAAACAAAGCGTTAGATACGTCTAACTTGGTTTTGCAGGATTGAGTGCATGTGTTTTGGTATAGCTATTTTGTTACGGTGTCTTAACATGATGGTGGGAGCCAAAACAATTGATCGAGTTCGTCATCGACAATCAAGCGAAGAAGAGTTCATCGTGGAGACCGGGAGGAGGCGCCGGCATTGCGTCGGCGACGTGTACTTGGCGAGTTTCGGATATGGTAATTTTCCTTCGGGAATTTTGCCGTGACCGGAACAATGAAGATGGTGATCCTCAAGGACGAGCGCCAAGGACTTCCGAGAATAACAAAGGCTATACCAAAGCACATGAATTATTATTAATTGCCTGTGATGTTTATCCTTTGTTGTTTGCACCTTGATTGCGCAGTAGTCGTTTATTAGGGTGAATCCTCATAAAAATCAAGGAGATCGTGTTCTTACCAACCGTGGCACCGTCAAACCGGATGCTTGTTGCCGTGCGACCTGTATCCAGGAGTAATGTGTACCAAGGGTTCGGGAGGCGGGCGCGAACAGTTCCAGCAGCCAGTGTCGGTTGGTTGTCTTGACGTCCAAGCATAACACAACCATGAGTTCGGAACACATCCGTCGAAAGACGAACAGGAGTTGTAGCTGCTGCAACTAGCATAGTGCTTACCGGTTGGCCGACGGACATGACATGTATCCATGCTTGCTTCGTAGGGCAATCGGGTCCTGAATCACTTAGTGCCAATCATGAGGATTATTGGACTTAGTGGGAGCATATCTTAGATTCATGTTTGATTGAATTAAAGTAGTGCATTAAAATTAGTAATAAACTAGAAGTCTAAATAAACTTGTTTTGTTGTAGAAGATGGATCCCGTTGAATATGTGCATGAAAGATTAGTTGTTAAAATAGTTAACTGTGGGAAGCGTGATCTTTACGGATTGGCTTCACGGGCTGAGAGAAAATCTCAGTAGACGCGATTAGAGCATATTCTGGATACAACTGTTCCAGAAGTAGAAGAAGAATATCTCCTATGGAGAAACATGAGTATGAAGTGAGTATGGTTATGCTAGACAGGATGTGTCCCAAGCTTAGCGACAGTTATCCATACTATCGCCCCTTCCGTCTTATGGAAGTTTTGAAAGCTCGGTTCATGTGCCAGTTATGTCTTGCTAAACGACAAACTCAATGGAGAACTTAGATCTTGCAAACTATCAAGCGAAAGCTCGATGAGGGAGCACAAGGTTAAGTTCTGCAAAATACTCAGGAAGCTTGAGGATATTGGGCAACCAATTCCAGGAAATCAAGTTGTTGACACACTTCCAAGATACTACCATAATTGTACTACGCCTTGTGGCGTGTTATGAATTGATGGGAGTAGAGAAGATAGTCAAGGAAATCTTCAAAATGCTCTTATCAGCTGAGTTGGATATCTATGTGCATCATCTGATGACACATCCTTCTTGCAAGACCAGTGGCAAGTCCACAAAGGTATACGAGTTATACACAAGTTATTGACATAATCTCGACTCGAATATATTTTGGTATGTGAATACTGAAATTTTTCATGTTGCATGATCGCAATGTGAAAAGGGAAAGAGACAAGAGATTTAGGAAGAATTGGAGGAAGTGGGGAAAGAAAGGCACTCAATGCGCCATGATCACCACTATGTCTTCAATCCAAGTCAATAAGAAGATTTACACTAGAACTTTAAATAAGAGTTATTTTCAGTTTGATCATTATGTAATGAATATTTTGTATTCTGGAACAAGTCATTGTTCGAATTATAAAGTATGTGTGGGAATTCCAAGTTTGGAAATTCAAAGTTTATATCTTCTTTATTGTGTTATGTCATTAATTATTTGTTTGTTAAGTCTTTATTGTTTTGATTCAAGTTATTACTTAAAGTTTTAAGTAATAATAAAGTTAGTTTAATCTTTAATTTGGAGTTATACTTTTCGTTGGTTCTCTTTGAGACTCTTAAAGTTATCTCTAAATTAAATGGATAAAACTAAAATCACAAAGTGTCATACACTTGGAGAAATTCGAAATTCATAAAGTGCTAGGCATTTGATGAAAATCGAAATCCACAAAATGCTAGGCATTTAGTAGACTCGAATTTGGCAAAGTGCTAGGCACTAGTAAATTTCGAGATTTACATAAAGGAGTGGAATCTACCCATTAATTCAATTCTATTGAGGAATTAATATGAAGTTGCATATTAATGAAATAGAGTTAATGAAATTATTGAAGTTTCAATGTTTCATATAATTCAGTGGGAGAGTGTGAGAATCAAAATAAAGGAATCAAAGGAATTTGATTAAAGTTAAAAGAAAGGACTTAATAAAATATTGTAACATTGTTGACGAAAGAAATTATTTCTTAGTCAAATTACTTGTGATGGATTTTGGTAACTCGAAATCATCATGGTAATAAAATCTTTTGCAAGATAAAGATTAAAAGGAAATGTTACAAGTCTTGCTTAATGTGTTGTGAAATTAGAATTCCAAATTACCCACTAAAGTAAATAGATTATTTTGTTTGATATCTTGGGATTTCAATTATAACTTAGAGTTATTTTGATAGTAAGTTCCATATTTTTCAATTGGATTTAAAGTTTTAAGTTCGAATTGAAAATGTTTTGCAAAAGTCCAAAATTGTTATTTTGGCAAGTGACTTCCACACATAATTCTAAATGCTTGTTGACTTTAGAATTGGAGAAAAGTGTCTTCTCATGAAGAGAGAGTGGAAATCATAATACTAAATTAAGGCTGAGAGTCTTTGGGCAAGTGTTAGAATGAGAAGGGAAAACATGCAAATGTTTCCATATCATTACTTTGTCCAGGAATACATGTAAGGCATACATGGTTCGAATTAAGTATTAAAGGAAAATCATGTGAGGAATTTGATGATTAAATCACTAGGTGATTGAAATCATTTAATGTCCAGGAACATGATATAAGCAAAACAATTACAAGCAAAATAAGAACATTCATTAATGACATTTGTCATAAAAGGAGTTCAAGAAAAATTCATGAGACTCTAAGATCCAATCTTGAGAGTTGTTTGGATGTGATGTAAAATCATGTGCATGAATATTTCATAAAGAAAGGACAGATATGAATATCTAATATTCATAGAGCTAGTCTTGATAAAATTGTTTTATCAAGGACGAATAACTGATAGTGAGAAGTTGCAATACTTTTCATATCAATTGCTTGATGCTGTTATTGAACTAAAGTAGCAATATATTGCTAAGGATAATTAGTTTGGATTATGAAAATAATCTAGATAATTATATTATGAATGTTTGAAGTCAGTCGTATTAATGAGTAAGAATTTATTCTTTTCATTATATAAATCGAAGGGACTTAAAAGACAGTGGGAGCTGATATTATATTTATTGAATAAGGCTAGGCCGAATTAAAATATATAAATCTCGTGATTTAAAGAGTTTAAATAAAAGGTCAAAATGTCTTATTAAAGTTTTGTCTCTAAGATAGAATTTAATAAACATGAGTATGAATGTACTAAAGTGCAATTCGAAAGGTAATTTCGAATTGTGTCTTGAGTCAAAGAAATTTGATCAAGAATTCATAGCGTGATATTTGCAGATACCTTGACCTTCGTAGTCCTGGATGAGCGAATAGAGAGGAATAAGATCAAATCATATTTAATGTGATTTTGCTTATGACATTGCTATATATAGTACATAAAGCCGGAAAGTTTCCAAAGTGCTAAACTTTTATAAAGTTTTGCCACCGGCGTTAATGAGAAATTCTTAATAAGGATATTCTCATAAGAGCAGTTAATTAAGATTGTAATTGATCATATAAAGGTTTGGTAAAAGAACCTGATGGTGAGATTACAAAAAAACAAGGTGGATTTTGTAAAGCTTCAAATAGTGTGTATAGAGAAGTTACTCGTATACATATTTGTGGTGGAATTATGAAATCAATTTAATCTGATAATTGCAATTTCAATTGATAAATACTTGTGTTTTGATTTTATCAAAAACACTTGTATCTTATGAGTGGATTCTACAACAAAGATAGTTATCTATCGAGGATAGTTGCGTCATTGATGTGAGACGTCATGATAAGCAAGTTATTGGATGAGTCATTACTCAGGTGAGGTTTCTATAAAGATGGTATGATAATATCAACCGGGTATTATTAATGCTACTACGGAACCGGAAAGGCCCATATCCAATTCCTAAATATCCGACTTACATAGTCAAGTTTGGCATGTGAGGTGATAAATAAAGTTTATGAACTTTGGTTGGATCAAAGTGCGGACACAGTTTCAGATCCGCATGCGAAAGCGTGAGTGGCACCTTAGTTCCATTTGGTGTCATGTCATCATGCTAACTAGAATCATTATTGTTTCTAGTGCAAGTGGGAGACTGTTGGAGATATGCCCTAGAGACAATAATAATTAAGTTTATTATTTATCTCCATGTTTATTATTAATGTTTGTATCTTTATGCTACAACTGTATTGGGTACTTGTATAGCAAATACAACGTATGCAAGAGGAAAACCTCCGATACACGTGTAGAGATATGAACGGAAAAAGAGTTCCTGGTCTTGTCTCTAAGACTAGCCTATCTTGTTGCTCGATGATCATGTTTTCCTGATCATGGACTTTGTATAAGTCATTCAACTATAGGAGTGGATTATCGGAATGATAATCGCACTGAACCGACCCACCGTATGATCTTGCTATGAGACAAATCGTCGACGATGAAATAGCGATTGATCATCTATTTAGTTATCATTAGCTAGATCCCTATGCTATGAGAATATCTTGTGACCGCTTATTCGACATTCGAGCTTTGATTTCCATCAAACGTCTTGCAGTAACATGGGACTATGATAGGTGGCTTTTGGGCTTGAACTAGAATATGTATTGGAACAGAGATCGTTCAAGAATGGCACTTACTCCTCCAGACGATGGAGAGATACATCCTCTAGGCCATCTCAAGTATTGTTGTCACCCAATCGTCTGGCCAGACACAAGCGTGATTTATCACGGGACAACATATATACGGAATGAGAAAAGAGAATGATATTGGTACGAGAATAATATGTGTTATGGTCAAAGGGTTTGATCACACTAGAGCACATTGTCTCAATCTCGAGATATCATTGGTATCGTGTACGTAAGGGGATTAAGCGTAATGGTTAACGCACAGGTTCTGTTGTTCATTCACAACACAAGGGTGCCAGTACGAATGCCTAACCCACTGCTGGTTATTGTTTGGTAAGCTCCCAAACAATACTTTGTGATTGCTGAACCTTTCGGGTCACACGCTTAAGCTGTAGGTCAATCTTTGATCGAGAGTAAAGATGTAGTTTTAGTGGGAATGAGATTGTGTCGGAGTAGCTCCGATGTCACTGGGACTTGTTCCGGTGAATTATAAGTTAGAGAGAATGCGGACATCTAATGTCCCGGGATGATAGGAATGGTTTCTATCATCAGCGGATTTAATCCGAGTGCTTATAAAGAAGGAAATATTGTTCCGATGTTTTGTCGGCGGATACTAGGTATCCCGGTTCATATAAATATGAGTTATATGATAAGTAATTAATTCCGGGAATTTTCTGTAAAAGGAAATATTCATTTAGGAATTAATTAGACAAAACAAATTAATTATTTATTAATTAATTATTGGAAAATATAAATAAAGGATTTTATTTGGAGCCCAATAAAAGGGGGCTGCCAAGTGGGCCCATGGGGCCCACAAGGCAGCCGCACCCACATGGTATGTGGGGGAGGGGCCGAGTCCAGTTGGGGGGGGGGACTCCCCCTCCCCGGCGGCAAGGGCGGGGCCTAGGGCGGGCCCCACAGGGGCGGCGGCCCAGGGCAGGCCCCACATGGCAGGAGGCGGGTGGGGGAGGAGTCCTACTCCTCCCTCCAACCCGAGTTGGAGTGGGAGGGTTTCCTCCCCCCTTCCTTGTTGGGAAAGGCAGGTTTGGAGGGAGGAGTCCTACTCCTCCCCCCAATCCGAGTTGGGGAAGGGGAGGGACTCCTCCCTCCCTTCCTTGGCCGGCCGGCCCAAAGGGAAGGGCTTGGCCCCTTCCCCAAGTCCCTCCACCCCTTGGCCTCCTTTATAAGCAGCCCCAAGCCCCTAGGGTTTGAACAACAATTGAAGCAAAGTTCTCTCTCTCTTGTAGATCTCATGTGTTGAGAATTAGATGTCTCTAATCTTCTCATATAGATCTAATCTAGTTGATTAGATCTACCACCTAAACTACGCCGCAAGGCTGACTCTCTTCACCACGTGCTAGTAGCTAGACGGTGAACGCACGGGGTGGGTTGACACGATGTATGTGTGGATACCGCTAGAGCGGGATTTGCGCAAGTAAGTTTCTTGGACAACGGAACAACTTCATCAAGGTCTACATCAACGATGACGTACGACAACAATCTCACCTCCCGTCGTGGACATGAGATTCTTCATCAGGCTTCACCGACATCTACTTCGACAAACACAAGATCTTCCGCAAGCGTGTTTGTAAGTATTCTGGATCATCGCATTATGGGGTGCAACGTACCGTCATAGAATAGATCTTTACGGTAAGGTTACGGATAAATTTTAAAGTTTTCCCTGCAACCCAATAATCTTGTGGGAAGAAAAGTCTTGCTAGAACACTCTGCATTTGGAATCCCAACAAGGATGTAATCAACTTTGGTGTTACCATCAAGAAGCAGACATATGCCTCCACGCTCACCACGACCAGTGCACGCTGCCGTAGGCCTACACGTGCCTCTATATGCCTCCGTCTGATGTACCATCCTCCACGGTCGACTCCATATACCATGCCGCCAGAGACACCTCCATGGATGAATACCACTACTCAGCGCTTCCAACGTGAGTCCTATACAGCGCGACTAGAACGACCTTTACCTCCGCATTTGTTGCACGAGGTTTTTCCGGCTGTTCCCTTTGTGCCGTCAAGCCGCGAAGAGAGGATTAGATGGACACGTTCAAAGGTAGCTATAGCTGATCCTATTTTCCTCGAGTCATTCCACTACCTTTTTTTGTTTTCTTCATTGGGCACATATGTTGCTTGAATTCTTTTCATGTTGCAAACGACGACACATTATTTCATCTCTTTGCGGCCAAATGATGGCTTTTTTTGCATACCTCAACTTTTTCTACATAAGCGTGTTTGAAATATTGCATCATTTTACAGAACTTTAGGAAAAATTGTCGCAAAGGATGTTGCTTGCACACTAAAAATATTGGTCGTGTGGCAGAGCTATGCCCTTACAACCACTTTTGGTGGTGGAAACATGCATTGTTCTACGACTAGATAGATCCAGCTTGATATATAGGGATGCCCGCAATAGATCGGGAGTTTGACATTCAAGATTTTGTGGCAACATGCACATCCTCAGCACAAATTTCTCGGCGGTAGCAATGATATTAGGTGGGAAGACGTCACACCCATATGCTAGCTCCACCTTCTCCTCGTCGGCACAGAACACTCCCCCTAGGAGGTGGTTTCCTAGGTGGATCTTTCGGTCATGCGCATGTTTGGTGGATGATTACGATCGAGGGGTTTCGAATGAGGTGTGCGGCCTTCTCCAGTGGACACCATGGCGCTTCAGCGAAGAGTTGTGGTGGGCATTGTTATGGGAAGATCCATTTGCAAGATGGTATTTGAAACAAGGCTTCGTGTCCGGCGTGAAGACTCATGTTCTGGCCCTTATTGTTTTGACTCGGTAGGGATGAAATCATGTCGTTACCTTGTTGAGGACGTTGTGTCCATGTTGTTCTAGCATTGGTTGGTCGGTCTCGACATACAAGATGAAAATACGTGTCCTGGTCAACTCTGGCTGAACGAGACAACCATGGCGTGAATGTGTGTATCTCTTCTTGATGGCGTTGTTGTGGAAGAGGTCGACTTAGTGTAGGTGTTACTTCTTATCTTCTCATGATTTTTTCATAGTTAACCTTGTCATGCAATTTTACATCGATATTGCAAAAACAACAACCCGTAAGAGTGTAGAGGGGTAGTGCTTACAATTTGGTTGGGGCAACAGAAATGGTCGTGGAAGCTCTCCATGCCACAAGTGACGTGTTGGTGCTATCCTCGGTCTTATACTTGTCCTTATTGCTAATGATGTCCTCGAGCCTTGAGTTGATAGCTTCGATCTTGGTAGAGAGGTTGCGCCTCACGCGTATTAGAGTTGTGAATCCAGCAAAGAACCTTATAGTGGCACGCGTCCAGCTTGGGTACCTTCGGAGCCAAAGAAAAGGTGAACCCTTCTATTACATCATCCAGATTCAAAAATTAGTACTATTTTTTTCGAGGAAGGCGTGGGGGGATTGCTCCCCACCGGTTGTTATATTTCATCGAAATAGCCTGGCGGTCCATGTTCTTACAACAGAATAGCAATTACAGGGGTACAGGGGAAGAGAAAACAATAAAATTACATGAAAAAACAACAACTAGAAGAGGTAACAGCAAGAGTCACCAAGAGTCACAAGAAGTGAGGGGGTGCAGTCGAGGGTTCACAATGCTCAGACTCGGCAATTAGCCTCACGCACCGCACCGGCGTACGACTCAAACCCAGGCACAACTGAGGAGCACCACCACCTAGATAGTGAGCTCTGCCACAGAGATTGAGACGAGAGCAGGTGGGGGAGACATACATTGCGTCGTCAAGTAGCAAAGGTGAGCCAAGACGCACCAAGAGCACGAAGCTCCCACACCGCAACAGCAACCAATGGAGGCTCTTGGGCAAGCACATCCGAGTGACCGAGACCACGAGAAGACCTGCCGAGGAGGGAAAACACCGTCGTCGGCCCCAAGTTGTCCGCACCATCACCACCAGACACAACACCATCACCACACACAACAACCTAAGCCATCAAAATTGGTCTCCAAGACGACGTCTCCAGGGAGAAAGTGTTGTTGACACAACACCGTCATCCGAAGCATCGAACGTAGCAAGCTGTATATAAGTTCGGCATAGACGCTGCACACGCTTGACGCCGTGTACCTAGATAGGTCGACCTGGAGGAAGTACTGGTCGACGGCATCCTCGGTGTCGAAGGCGGTGTCGCGGGTCTGGTGCAGCCACACCCTGGTGACCTCGTCGGCGACGACGCGCCGCCGTGGGTCGGTGTCGCGCAGCAAAGCCTGCATCCACATGACCTTGTCACGGAGGCTCCGGATGTCGTTGTTCATGGCCACCAGCGCCCGAGCCTCGCTCACCACGAGCTCTTGCAGCTTCCCCACCAGCGGCCCGATAATCGATGATCTTTCTCGTTGCGCGCCACGCGCGATGGACATAGCGAGACAGTACTTTCGTGATGAGCACTTTCGGTCCTTCGTTGCCGGGGCGAGGAATAGATTCATCCAGCTCGCAAAGGAAAGTTGACAGAGATGGAAACGATCTGCTACAAGCAAGCATATGTTCTTAGCTTTGTGAAGCTCGCCAATGTTGCCATATGCGCTCTTGGAATCAGAAGTTTTGGTTGAGCTCGCACCTACCTGCACCCACTACCCTCTCACCGTTCAACGCTTTCCCTATCCAGATTTGTGTAAAAAAAACATGTTATTTCTACTATTCTTTCGAAAAGGGAGATAGGCGGGAGATAGAACCATCTAAAGCAAGAGTGCAAGAGGTAGGTGAAAACGCGCGAGATATGCGGAGCGGGCTGCCCGACGGGGCGACGACGCGCCAATGGCCGCGCCGGCGGCTAACACTTGCGCCGGGTTCCTTCTCGCCGGTGTCGCCAGCGGATGCGCCAGGAACGGCAGCCTCACCCTCACCTACGGGATCTCGCTTCTCTGTGCTAGAGGAAGCGGCGGAAGGAGATGATCTGGACACCGATGGCATCGCCGTGCGCGTGGCGGAGGAGACGCTCTCGGAGAAGTGGCGCGTCTCAAGGCACGACATCAAGAGACCTCCCAAGTCCGGCGAGGAGCTCGTTAAGGAGTTCTGGAATGACGCGGGCTTTCCGACTCCGGCGTCGTGCTTCTGGGAACGGGCTCACTCTTCCGACGACGAAGGTATGTCTGCTGTTTCTGTGTGCAGGTCACCGGAGAAGCCTCTCTCGCTGAGCTCAGATGGAGATGAAGAAGGCCATGCTAGGGTTCTACGGCGGCCGGTCCGGCTTGGGTGGCGGGGTCCTCTACCTCGTCCTAGGATCACGCCACGGCCGTGCCTAGGAGACTTCCTCCCAGCGTTGAGTTCTCCCACGGCGGCGCAAGCTGGTGGGGCCCCGACGGTGATCGGGGCAAATCGGAGATGCGAAGATGCGGCGGCGGGCGCGGAAGCGTACGGTGTCCCAAGTTTTCAAAAACGCGATGCGCTAGCCGGTGGACCCACGTCGATCACGGCGATGTCAGGGGGTTCGGAGACGGACTCGGGGCTGTCGAGTGGGACCAAGGTGCAGGCCGAGCGCGCCTCTCCCTGGGCTCATCTTGGCCGTTGGTACGCAGGCCTCTGGACAAAGAAGAACTCGCTTCGGTCTAGGGCTCCCTCTCCCCGACTGAACTCTCCGTCGATCGCCGCTTCCGATCTGCGGCTGTCGTCAGTATCATACTCGAGGCTCTTCTTGACAAAGGCTTCGCCGGTGCGACCGCTATCGAGGTCGTTCGCGTCGGCAGTTGCTGCTCCTGCAATGGCGGTGCCTCCCGGGTTCCCTGGCCCTCCGGGCTGGGCTCCGGCGGCCGCCCCTGGTCAAGGCCACGGCGTGGCCAATCAAGGCCGTGGTGTGGGTGCCCTGGGATGTGGAGCTGGTGGCCAATACGGCCGCGGTGGTGGGTATCAACAAGGCGGGGGGGGGGGGGGCGGGCCATCATTATGGCGTTGTTCACCATGGCGCAGGCACGGCTCTCCATGCCGCAGGCGCGACGCAACTTGGTGCGGGTGTCGCACAGCTTGGCGTGGGCGTGGCCGCGACGCAATATGGCGCAAGCGCGGCTCAGTACGGCACAGGGCCGGTTCTCCCAGGTGCCGGAGTGGTGCAGCACGGGGTGGGCAATGCTTATGGCGCGGGCGCGGGTGCTCATGCCGCCGGTGTTGGTCAGCATCCTGCCGGGGGTGCTGAGCCTGGCGTGGTCGCGCCGCAGCAGGGGTGGCTCACCTCGGCCAATAGTTTCAGGGGGCTGCTCCACCAACAGGTTATGCTTACGGGGCTGTGGCTCAAGCGCCGAATCGGAAGAAGAAGAGAAACCAGTTGGTGACGCATGCGGTACAGGGACAATAGCTTGGCTCGCCACCGGTGGCAGGACAGAACTTTCAGGGCCATCATGCTTTGGTTCAGCAGCAAGGGGTTGTCCCGCCCATGCTCCAGGGGGCGGGACAGCCGGTTGTCACTCCCACGGTGCCGACGCAGCACGTGGTGGCTGTGGCGCCGGCTTACGCTAGTGTGCAAGGGACAAAGAAGATCAAGGCCTGATGCTGGAAGTGTGCCGTTAACGATCATGCCACCAAAGATTGCCCTAAGAAGCACTACTGTTATATATGTGATAACTCAAAGCATCCAACTCCGATGTGTCCGACGCTGAAGTTACCGAGGCCTTCGGTTTTTGTTGCGGGTCATGCGCAATTGGATACAATGTTCACTCAGTTTCCTGACACTTTGTACAAGGCAGAGGTGACACCAAAGAATGTTCTCGTTGCTCTTGTAACTATGTAGGGCCGGACAGCCACTGCGAAACAAGTTGAGGCACAAGTGGCTCGTTTGTGTCCGGCACGGTCTTGGTGTTGGGAAGCGATCCCCAATGGAGACAATTCATTCACTGTGAACTTTCCGTCCAAGGAGGACTTAACGCGTTTCCTTGGTGCCGAGCTCTGTATACCCTCTCAAGCAACCAAGCTCATTTTCAGCGAGTGGAGGAATGTGGATGTGCAATATACTTCGGAGTTAGTGCAGACTTGGGTGCATGTCACTAGTGTCCCTAATCCGATGAGGCACTTCTGGGGGTTGTGGGCAGTTGGCACTCTCATGGGCACCACAATAGATATGGACTTGTTCTCTCTCCGGCGTAGAGGTGTGGTCCGCATTTTGGTTGGGATGTTGACAGGAGATTGTTTCAAAGACATCGACGAGTTGGGCCCCTATCTCTCGACTACCGGTTTTTTGCGGCGTAAGGGGTATGACTTCACGTTCCATCCGGAGGCAGTGGATTACATACCGGAGGCGGATTTTGTCCCGTTCTTGTGGCAGCGCAAAGGCAAGGACGACTCCGATGATAGTGGTATGGGTGATGACAATATGGGAGGACAACCAAGAGAAGACGGTCCGTCTAATGACGGGCCGACACTTCGAACATGACGGTTGAGCCTAGCCCTACGGTTGGAGGTGGTCAGGTCCATGGGGCGTCAGTGGCGCAACTAATGAAGGGCGTGGCGGTCACCCCATTCAACCCTAACCCGATGACTCCTAGAGGTATTGAACTGGCAAAGAGCGCTGGAAAAATTACCTCTGTTCATGGGCCTGAAGCTTCTGCCGAGCTCAGCCCATCTTCTTGGTCCGGTCGTGAGCACAGGGGCGATGCTCTGGCCACTGCCGCCGGCCTGCTGGAGCGACCGACTGGAGGAAGCGGGCCGGGAGCAGCGACGCGGCCCAGTTGTGCTTCGGCGCTCTGCTTGGTGGGTTGAGCGGCGGACTGCTGCCGGTCGCTTGTGCGGTGGATAGCAGCCTAGAACTGCAGCGGACAGATGTTTCTGCTGAGCCTCTGAAATCAAATAGCGCTACTGTCTGCCCTCTACTGCTGCTGTCTCACCACACTCCAAAGGCAAGGCGACTATGGAGGACCTTCTGGAAGGCTCACTGGGCTGTCCCATGGCGGACACCGGTGTGAGCTCGCCGGTTCTATCGACAGAAATCATAGTGGTGGGGGCTGCTACATCGACCATGCCTTCCCCTATGGTGTCTCCGTCGCCTCCGCGGGCTACTGGTGCGGGTTCTGTGGTGGAGAGGGTTGCTACCTAAGGTGATGCCTAGGCGTAGTGAACGTCAGCTAATGGGGTTGGACGGTGCATCGGCGACGGACGAGGACTCCATGTCCAAGGCGATGAGGCGCAAGGCGGGACTGTTCTCTACCCCGACCCCTGGTACGTCCTCAGCACAGAAGTCTTTCTTATCGTTCTCGCCATCTAAACTTTCTACTCAGTTATCTAGCGGTGGGCGTCAGTTTAGGGAGGAATGAAAAAGAAGTGGTTTTATCGCTAAGATTTTGAGGCATGCAGAATATGATCGCCGTAAGGTATCACCTAGTGTTTCGAGTCGGCCGGTTTCTTCTCCTATAGATGATGATGAAGCGAATGACACATTAGATGGACATCTTCTATCACATCTTGTAGGAGAGGTTACGGAGTCGGATTTAGACGAGGCTCAGCTGGGATCTTTTGATGACCTATATGCTACCGGCCGAAGATCTAAGTCTGCTAAAAATAAAAAGAATCAATCTTCGCGTAAAAGCGCGAGAAAGTCGAAAACCCCAATAGTTTCCCAATGAATGGCATATTTGAGAATAGCAGAGGTCTTGGCGACTTGGCTAAACATCTAAATATCGCGCATCATGTGAGGGATTATAAGTTGGATTTTTTGGCTATTTTTGAGACGCGTAGACGAGATTTTCCAAGCACTCTACTAGATCGCCTTTCTGGCAGTGTGGAGTTTACTTGGCATTCTTGTCCTTCTCGAGGAGATCGGGTAGCATGTTACTTGGCATAAAAATCGAAACCATGGAGTTGTTGGACCGGTCGGATGGTGAGTTCCACATCAAATTTAATATCTGAAACAAGTCCGACAACTTTATATGGAGTTTGGTTGCTGTGTATGGTGCTGCCCAAGAAGAGTTTAAGGCTGCTTTTCTTCATGAATTGGTTAACTTAGCTAAGGATAACCCACACCCTATTCTTATAGCATGGGACTTCAACATGCTAAGATACTGTCATGAGAAAATCAAGGGCAGATTTGATGGTCATTGGTCTCTCTTATTCAATGATGTAGTTGATAGCTTGTCTCTAAGGGAGGTCCACATGACGGGGAGACAATTCACTTGGGCTAATAGTCTCCCCGAGCCGACATTCAAAAAGCTAGATTCCCGTTGGGAGGATAAATATCCATTGTTATCGGTTCGGGCTTTGGAGCGTGTTGAGGCTTTTTCGGATCATGCCCCCATACTCCTTTCTACCGGTATATTGAAACCGTTTGTTAAGCCTCAATTCAAAATCGAATTAGGTTGGCTGTTGCGTGATGGTTTTGATGATTTGGTTAAAAGGATATGGGCTCAACCAGTCGTGGGCAACAATGCTATTCAACGTTGGAATGGAAAGATGCGCAATTTGTGTAAATTTCTGCGTGGATGGGCACGGCACACAACTGGTATGCTTAAAAAAGAAAAAGAGCGCATGTGTTCCATTATTGATGAGCTCGATAAACTTGCAGAACTGAGGCCCTTATCGGCAAATGAGAGTGACCTAAAATGGCACTCGAATGAGCAGGTGGGCCGGATGTTGCGAGAAGAAGAGCTTAAATGGTACCAAAGGTCTAAGGCACAATTCATTTTGCAAGGGGATTCGAATACGAGATACTTCCATAATGTTGCTAATGGTAGACATAGGAGGAAACTCATTCATTCTCTTCACCAAGATGAGGGCCTGATCGAAGGTCAGGACATGCTCAAATCTTATATTACTGACTACTATAAAGGTCTGTTTGGTGCTCCGGAGGAAGGAAACTTCACTCTTGAGGAGTACGAATGGACGATATTACCCAAGTAACCCTGGAAGAAAACAATTTGCTCATCGCACCCTTCTCTGAAGAAGAGATAAGCAAGGGAGTTTTCCAAATGGAACACAATAAGGCACCTGGACCTGATGGATTCCCAGCTAAATTCTATCAGCATTTTTGGGAATCTGTTAAGCCCGATTTGGTAGAGCTATTCGGTTGTTTACATGCTAGACAACTCGAACTTTTTCGCCTTAATTTTGGGGAAATCGTCTTGTTACCTAAGGTTCAGGGGGCCGAGGGGATACAACAGTATCGGCCTATATGCCTCCTGAATGTTAGCTTCAAGATCTTTACAAAAGTAGCGACCATTAGGTTGAATTCTGTAGCATATCATGTGGTAAAGCCTACCAAATCTGCTTTTATGCAAGGGAGGAATATACTAGATGGGGTCGTGGTTCTGCACGAGACTGTACATGAAATGCATACGAAGAAACTTAATGGGGTTATTTTCAAAATCGACTTTGAAAAAGCTTATGACAAAGTAAAGTGGCCATTTTTGCTACAGACCTTGAGAATGAAAGGGTTCTTGGATACGTGGTGTGAATGGAGCCGCAACTTTGTGGAGGGAGGTAGTGTTGCGATAAAAGTCAATGATGACGTCGGTCACTACTTCCAAACAAAAAAAGGGTTTAAGACAAGGTGATCCACTATCGCCTATACTATTTAATATATTGGCTGATATGTTGACCATCATGATTGAACGGGCAAAAGCGGATGGCCAAATTGAAAGAGTTGTTCCTCATCTAGTCGATGGAGGTCTTTCTATTCTTCAATATGTGGACGTTACGATCTATTATATAATTAAAACACAAGACAATCAATGGTTCAGATTAAGCACGTAAAAGCGAACGTCCCAGATTTAAAGAGCTATCGGAGAGAGGAAAAAAAAAGACTTGCATCGATTATTTAAGAAAGGCGGCCGACCTTATACGGCAAAAGTGGGAGACGTGCGCAAGCAGGATTAGTTCGTCGAACAAGGTTTGGCTTGCACACGGCTCTGACTAAAAGAATCATGAGCTCTTCACGTTGTAGTAGAAAAGCAGCTTGATCGGACTCGAATTAATAGGACAGATTACGTATCAAGTGCTATCCATCTAGCATGGTCACGTTGAATAGTCATGTTCGTATTGGAATAGGAGCCCTCGGCACATAAAGTATAGCGATCGCAAACATGAGATCTGGTCGCACAGATCGACCAAACGATCATGGAGGTGGGAGGCCTTCCGGCGTGTGATGCCACCGCTTCCCCTACGCCATGCCCCATCTAGCAGTTGTAGCAGCTTCTTCGTCTTCACGGCGCATGCCATGAGCAGGTTGCGATTGCTCTCCGGGACAGGTTGCGATTGCTCTCCTAGGCAATCAAGGAACCACCGTCCGGCACTCCGGCTGTTGATTGCTCTAGCTTCAAGACGGCCGTCCGGTGGAATTGAAGATGGCAGTGTTCCTGCCCAGCATAGCTGCAGATTTATCCTATCCAAGGCAAGAACGCCCGATCCAATATATCTACCGTGCCTTGCACAATACCTGGGGACTAACTGCTCGGCTCGATCTGATGGAGATCCTCGATTCTAGGTCTCGAGCGGCGGCGGCCATGCACAGCAAAGAGCAGGATCAGAATATCAGATTGCCGATCAGGACTTTGGACCAGGAAGATGTTCACGCGGATCGCCGGAACCTGCACGTCGACACGCCACGAACGGCCGGACCTGCATGCTCAGCCGGCAGACGTCACAACTTACAAAGGCATGCTGTGGCAAGCCGCCGACTCAGTTTGGAGGTGTGCGATCGCTCGCCGGCGCAAACTATTGGCGTGCCTTGCCTGCCGGGGATTTTTGAACACGATGGAGAATACGATCTTGAAGTGCTGGATGACAGATGCGGGCCGTGACATCTGTCCGGCGTTTGAGTCGATCCACCACCAAGCGCATCACTGCAGATACTCCCAGGTTGTGTACGTGGACGCAAACTAGGCATGCAATCTGAAGCTATCAGCTCCACCATCTCTCAGTTCGTGGAGCCTGTGCTCGCGTCCACGGCAGCGAAGGAACCATCAGCTTGCTTTGCTGCATGTACGTTGCATCTCTGGAAAGCAATGAACGATCGGATGTTTAATCAGAAGGACACATCAGGGCCACAACTGCTCAGCAGTATCGGACAAGAGTTTCACGTCTGGAGCACTAGAGCTAAGTCTGAGGAAGTGCAGATTCAGGTATGAGCTGATCAGCTGCTAAACTAGAGTTGTTATTTTATAGCTTTTTGTCCACTTTCTCCATGTTAAGCATAACAAACTATACACATAGGAGTCATGACAAATCTAAGCAAAGCCATGGAATTTGAAGAGTAGGCCCATACCAGCCACCGATTTTTACAATGGTGTTGTGTCATGCTGAGTAGTACGTGATGCTGCCCGAAATGAAGCTATGCGAGTAGAGTACGTAGTATATGCATGTCGAACCAAATCTTTTTTGTGATGGCTTTTTAATATTTCAATCCACTTGCAGTGTCACTACAAGCCCTGCAAAATAATGTTTAATGAAATCAACTATGTATATATCATTGGATATTAATCAATTGATCATGGATAGACTAAAACTAGCTACACCTAAGTTTTAGTAGGTATAGATTATGAGTTATAAATAAATATAAGATTGGATTTTATTTCATGAAAATGTAAGAATATATTTTGTAAAATAGAACACTGAATAAGCTAATTTGTTGGCTATAAACAATAAATCACGACCAAACAACATTGGCATGCATGTTTAGCAGTCACTTTTGAATGATATATACTCCCTCTGCTCCTAGATGTAGGGCAGTTCGCCCTTTGCCCGGCGGCCGGCGACCACGAGGGCATGAGAATAGATGCCGACCCCCCCCCCCCCCCCCCCCCCCCCACACACACACACATCCTTATGCAGACGGTAATCATTCATCTAGCTATTTCTTTTGTCGACACCCTGGGTAGCAAGGTCTACGACAAGCTTAATATTGATCTGGTCAGAACTATATTGATCCGGTCACAACTCAGAAGTCACCGGGCAAAGAACAAGGAGACAGTTACGATGAGGGCAAGCCGGACTATAGCGGCAAATATAGTAGCACAACATTAGTTGGCGACCCTGCAACGCTCGATGTCCATTATTTGGGCTCGGATTATTTTTCGATTATACATTTGAGGTCCAATCCATAATGTATAAAATAAAGTTCTAACAGATCCTCACTTCCTCAAGGCATGATCATGTTCTCTTCTTCAGCCAAGACATGCAAGAGGCACTAGATGCATCGCCTATACTGTAGTTTAAGGAAACACCACCATGACTATGAAGAAACTGGCGAGCTGACCATAATATGACAATCATGCAACATTAGAATTACTGTGTATATGGTACAAGGGCACAGAAGGTGAAAATATCATCACAGAGTTGCTATAATGAATTTGGAAAGGATCAATGCTCTACAAGAACAGTTTGAGAAAGAGCAACAAGTCTCAGGTATGACAATAGCTGTATTTCCAAGTCATACTATTGTGTTCCAAATTATTTATCTTTCTATTTGAACATGTTAACTTTCAGCTTATAGTATGTGGCCTCCTTGCAGATTTTAATAATTTATGCTTTGGTGCATTCAGTTTCTATTGTTTCTCTTTTCGTTTGATCGAATTGGCCACTAAAGTTCTTTACATTACATGAAGGATGGAGTAATAATACCGATATTTGTACTGCTGGAACTTTGTTGTGTCTCTTATTGCAAGCTTGCTCCCTGTTCTCTTCTTGGCATCAATTGACCCCATTGTATAAAAGTAGAAAATCTATTAACCCGTAATGCATTCATGATGTAAATTTGTGTCCCGACATTTGCAGGTTGTAGTTACTCAAACACCAACTTTGTATGTGTTTTGTCATTATTTGTTTTGGATTTACCTGAAGCCTCAATGTTTTGTAACCACGTACACTTGCATGGTCGTATTTGGAAAATGTCAGGAAACAAACTTAATTGATTTGAAAAACATCAACACGAGGGAACTTACAATGCTCTATAGAATACATTCATATTTATCAAGTCGTACTTATAGTGGTTATTTAGTTTATTTTTGCATTTGTCCAGGTATATAAGTCATTGTCCAGGTACATAAGTCACTCACAGAAGTTTATGAAAGGTAGAAGGCACTCCAACATGGATGCTCTGAAAAGTAACACATCTAGACATCTTATGTGTATAACAGGCAATTCTCGCAATATGCTCTTTATCTGATATATGTGATTTACATTTCCCAACTTATATGTGGGTTCAGACTTCTCCCTCATTCGTCTCAAGTAACAAATTTCAGATGTTGAGATTGTCCTCTGAATAATTTCACCAACATTGTAATAAGGTCAGATTCCATGGATTCACTTATAGACTTATTACCCATTTATACTGTTAAATATTTTCATCCTCCATCCCATAGCTAACAGTGTTTGTTCCTTATATTTCAGTGTGATACTTTTTATAATTGTTTGAGCCCGTATCTTGCATTGCACCGTCAGTTCATCTTTATTGTAGAGTTTTCCCTGCCTATTTTTCATCGATTGATTGTCGTGGATAATTTTGCACGCTACTATGCAGCCACCCATATATGTGCAGCCCCACCTCCTGATATGAAGGATTTGTTAGGTATAGTCTGCATTCAAGGGGATTGATTGATTAATAGCTACCAGTTCTCCGACAGATTGCCGCTGCTTTTCACCTTGATGTCTGGTCTAAGCTAGCTTGCAACCATGCATTAAGTAAATATAACCATGCAAATATGCGGGTTACATTACGTAAATATTTAAAAATCAAGTCTATATATAATATCATATGATTTTTCACCAATTTTTAATCTTTGGCAGTGACGTGTGCACATATATTTAAAACATGCCATTGCGTGCCGCCCTATGGCAATTTCTTACTCAACGTTCGCCAGTGTTTTATCAACTAGCCGCGCAATTGCGCGGGCCACCCAGCTAGTTCTTTTTATGAAACATGATCTAGATAAGGCGTCGAATCTGAAATTGATTTTGTCAGCATTCGAACAACTGTCGGGATTAAAAATCAACTTCCATAAAAGTGAATTGTTCTGCTTTGGCGATACACAGGAAGCAGTTGCTCAGTATGCTGATATATTCGGCTGTGAGCAGGGTCAACTTCCTATAATGTATTTGGGTATCCCAATCCACTATAGGAAACTGACTAATGCGGAATGGAGGCATGTCGAGGAACGTCTGCAAGCGAGGCTAGCTAGCTGGAAGGGCAAATTGCTATCCCTGGGAGGAAGATTGGTTCTCATTAATTGAGTACTTACAAACATTGTACTGTATATGATATCCTTCTTCCAGTTGCCAAAAGGGGTCTTGTATAAATTGGATTATTTCCGATCAAGATTCTCTTGGCAAGGGGATGGTGAGAAAAAGAAGTATCGACTGGCTAAATGGGATGTTGTTTGTTGACCAAAGGATCAGGGAGGGTTGGGTATTCATGATATCGATATCAAGAATTCAGCCCTCCTAGGGAAGTGGCTATTTAAGTAGCTAACCGAAGATGGTATCTGGCAAACACCTAAAAAGAAAATACATTGGCATGAAGGCGATATCACAGGTGTTCTGGAAACCTGGCGACTCCCACTTTTGGGCCTGCCTAATGGCGACTAAGAAACACATCTTTCGCTTTGGTGTATTTAATATTAAGGATGGCACGGAGATTAGATTCTGGGAGGATAAATGGTTAGGTAATACCACCCTCCGGGAGCAATATCTGGCTCTATACAATATTGTACGCCACAAAGGGAATACCATTGCCACTGTTATGCAGTGTTCGCCCCCCCAATGTGACGTTCAGACGTGATTTACTCGGTGCAAGATTAACTTCTTGGAATGCCTTGTTGGCACGGTTGGCTTCTGTCCAACTTATACAAGGTTCCGATGAATTTCGATGGAACTTATGCGAGAATGGTAAGTTCTCAGTAGACTCCATGTATAGGGTGCTCATGCATTCTGATATTCCAGTCGATGACAATAACAAAATTTGGCAAATGAAGATTTCACTTAAAGTAAAAGTTTTTTCATGGTATCTTCGTAAGGGTGTCATTTTAACCAAGGATAATCTTGTCAAACGGAATTGGCATGGAAGCACCAAGTGTATGTTTTGTTGGCAACAAGAGACAATAAAACATGTATTCTTCGAGTGCAATTTCGCTCGTTCTATATGGTCATTTATCCAAACAGCATCTAACTTATATCTACCCAAGTCTGTTGCAAATATTTCTGGCAATTGGTTACATGGGATAGATAAGAAGCTTAGAACAGTTATTAGGGTGGGAGCGATTGCCATTATATGGTCGCTTTGGCTTAGTTGAAATGACAAGGTTTTCAATGACAAAAATGTTTCTCTTTCGCAGGTACTCTACAGATGCACAAGTACTCTCCGTACGTGGTCCACCTTATAGCGTGCGGGACATCGAGACCTCTTTACGGAGGCATGTGCATGCTTGGAGGAGGTGGCAAGGGACATTTTATCACAACATGGGTGGCTGCTTAATCGCCGGATTGGTCTTCCATAGGCCGATGAGCTTGTCATGTCATAGGCGTTTTACACTTCCTTGCTGATTGTAATTCGTCTATTAGCTTTCATCTTTTACTTTCTCAGTTGGATTGCGGCTATGTGCATTTGTTATGCAGAGGCCGGGTGTAATACTTAAACTATTGAGTAATAAAGCCCTTTATCTAAAAAAGGTTGATGCATACACCATTATTTATTACATCATCTCCACCGGCGCCCGGTAATGTATATGTATCCGACACACTCCAAAAGGTGTATGTATGTTGTCGGGGCCGGACAAATGTCTGCCGTTATTTGTGGACGGCAGCTCAAAACGGCACCCCAAAACTGTGGATTCTATCCATCTATTTGCCAATTTTTATCCACTAGTAGTTAGGCACGTGCAACGCACGATCCTGTATCTATCAATATATATGAACTCCGCATAAGAAAAATAAAATGTGCTTTGGTTTTGAATTTTACGGTTAAGAACAATACTATTTGGAATTTAACCCATTTAATTAAATAAATATCTTACATATTTTTATTATAATTCCATTCGAGTATCTCCAACAATTTTTTAAATCATTCATAATAATACACTTTCGTCATATGTTGATATTCTGATCAAAACAAAACTTAATTATAAAACTGACGTCACAGAGATCGTAAGGAATAGAAAAGGGAAAATCTGACATTTATCAAATAATTTGATTTTCTTTATGTTTTTGTTACTAACACATATGTGGTCACATTAATAGAATACATATACTGTATTTCTTATTTGTGAAAAAACTAACCAATATATTAATTATCAACAAAGGTAAAAAGAATTTTACAAGTAACAAAAATTAAGAGAACTGATCGAAGGCGTGTCATCGTTCTCAACTCTCCCTCACGGGAGTCCAGTAAAGCTTGTCGTAATATTCAGTAGTTTTCCTTCAAGTGATGATCCATATCCTAATTATACACTAGTGGAAACCATGCCTTTGGTCCCGGGTGGTAGAGGCCTCTTGGACCGGATGTCCATCCGGTACATGCCAACCGGGACTAGAGCCCGCCTCTAGTCCTGGGTGTCTTATGACCCGGGACGAGAGAGCTCGACGCGGGGCCAGGGCATGGCGCATGCGAGAGGACCTCTAGTCACGGGTTGTAATACAACCCGGGACTAGAGATGCACCCACGTGGCGGCATGTGGCTTTTTTCATTTCGGTTGTTGCATATTATGAATAATTTGCAAAATATACGATTAATTATCTGTAAATCAGAAAAATACATATAGCATATCAAAATATTCGTAAGAGAAAGCATTATGAGAAAGTCGGGAAATGGGAAGTCGGAACGGAAAGTCGTGAAGTCGGGAAAGTCGTGAAGTTGGGAAAGTTGTGAAGTCGGGAAGTCGTGAAGTCGGGAAGTCGGAACAAAAAGTCGTGAAGTCGGAAAGTCGTGAAGTCGGGAAAACGTGAGAACTCCACCCCGGAAAAGAAAGTTTTTACGGCTTCCCGGTTTCACGTTTTCCCGGCTTCCCGGTTTCACGTTTTCTCGCCTTCCCGGTTTCACGTTTTCACAGCTTCCCGGTTTCACGTTTTCCCGGCTTCCCGTTTTCACGGTTTACCGGTTTCCTGGATTAATTTACATATAAAGATCCCATATATATAAGAGGGACTAGAACCGTCATCTATTCGATTACATGGAGATCATCAAGCTAGCCACTACTAGAGCCCGTCATCTATTTTGAGACGGCGCCATTGTATTTTCCCTTCGGGTGTAAGACATAGTTCATCAAAAAGCCCGCAATTTCCTCGCAAATTGATCGAAAGCGGTCCTTTAGTTGCAGGTTCCTCCGCATTTCATCATCTATTAAAGAAGGGTGATTAATATGAATATCAATCATCATAACAGAAATTATGAATGACACTCAACACAATTGATGGTTATAAAATGAAATTGTGAATTATTTGTTCACTTACTTGGATAAATGTCGATCGGTTCCGCTCAGAGACTTCAATGCGAATCCACTCACAGAGGTAATATCCACATAAATTGGTCCCGGGTGGCTGCCTATCCAACCACTACACGACAATAGATTTCAATCAAATAATAATCAAGCATCACGATGGTATTGAAATTTGAATTAAAAGGGATGCGCGAACACCTAACTCGTACTACTTACTCTGGGGTAACTATAAGTAAGTTTCTCTTTAAATTGACCTTTTGTACAATTTTGGAAAGCTTCCCAAACCCTTCCCAGCAAACAATTGAATAAATTAGTTATTAATTTGTTACTTCATATATCTTAGGAATTGAAGGAAAGAGACCGATGTAATACGATAAAGATTGAAATTACCGTGCGAGCACACCTTGGATATATTCGTACTCTTTGGGCCAGTCCAATGAGTCCAAGATAGTAACTTCTGCTCTCGATTTGAATGACTAACAGAATGTAATGATCACTGCGCACGTTTATATATGTCAGTAACTAATCAGTTACACTTAACATCGGTAAGTAAAAACCAATGTGTACAAGACAGTAATACTCTTACCTGAAGTGGTAAGGAAACAATATCTTCCCTTTATAATGTTGGTCCCGGAGGGCCCTAACAAGGTGTCCACCGTTTCCTCGTGGTGCTTTGTAAACAATCTTGATTAACTCGGCTTGGGTCGACGAACCCAATCTCCCAGTTTTTATTTCTGTCACATTCATCGCTCTTCATTCTGCATAATACCGTAGTGATCGAGCATAATTAGAACAGGCAATGACCCAGCTAAGCTATAGACTTACAGACAATATTCATCTTTACATAAAAATAAATGAATTGAATCACTTACAGACAATAGGCAATGAGGATGCTCAAGTCGAGGGCGTCAAGCTGGTATAACTGATAGAGTTCTTCAAATTCAATAGTTATCTCGTCTGCACCGTTGAAATGTTCATCTGTAATTTTCATAACGATCATTGATCGACCTTCCAAAACGACCTCCTTGTACCAGTCATGCAGTCTTGCCATTTGTGTTGGTAGATTCTTGAGCTCATCAGGTGACACTAGATCCTTCCCGTATGCCCAGGACCATCTAGCAGGTCCCGTAAAGAATGGGACGACATCCTCTGCATCCAGTTGAGAAAGTGGAACACCATCTCTGCAGCAAATTGCGCGCGGTAAGCGGGATCGACTTTCTCAAGCGCAGAGCCCATATCAGTGGCCACCTTGAGCGGGGAGATGGACTGATTTGACTGATGTACGAGCTGGGCAACATCTCTTTTCTTTTTCCCGACGTAGGGAGCTTTCCTCATATTCCATACATAGTCATCTGGCCTATTCATCGAAATCTGCGATGGCTGAGTAAGAAAACCCACAGCAAATTGTGTTCGAGCTTCCGTATACTTTTCCTTTGGCTTAGCTTTTCTTTTCTCAGTGGCCTCCGCAAAGAATCTTCTCGATTCTTTTTGTAGCCACACGGTGGCTTCCTCGTCATTACACTTAGGTAAGTCGTAAGGTCTCGGGGGAGGAACCTTCGGTACTTTTGAGGGGCTCAACTTGGGGTTTGGGTCGTCGAAACCCATGGCGGTGGTCTTCATCCCCTTAGTGGGCGGTGGAGACGGCTCAGGAGTCGGCTGACGCGGCTCAGGAGTCGGCTGACGCGGCGACGGAAATCGAGATGGACTCATGCCGTGGTGGTCGTCGTAAGTGTCGTCATGTCGAATCGGAGAAGCGCGATGGTGGCCTTGGCAGTGTCCAGCCTGGAAACTTGATCATTTTCTTGGGCCATAGAATGAGTCCACCCTGGACATCTCCCAATTTCCTCTCATCATCCTCTCCAGGGAAACAAAGGTCGAGTGATTCAAATCCGGGTTCAACGTGATCCACGCCGACACGAGCATAGCTAGCTGGAATCTCATTGTCACGATACAGTGCTGTAGATTCACAAGTTAAAGCATAGCCGACCGTCGCCTTCAGGGATAAGTTTCTCATTGCTTCATGTAGCTCACAAGTTTTCTTCTCAATGATAAAATCCACAGGGTATGTTTGGTTCGATGCTCATCAGCACCGACCGTCGTGGAAGCCACGCTGCTTTTCTGTTGAGACGGACCACCTGCTTCACTATCTTGCAGCTGCAGCTGATGAGTTGCCCCTTGACTAGCTCGCTCGCGCCGCAATTCTTCTAGTTGCTTGGCGTACTCGCTCACGACCCTTTCCACTTTGCTCAATCGGTCGTTTTGCTCCTGCTCTTCCTCCTCTTTGCTCTTTCTCGGCTTCTATAAGAGTCACGGGCCTCGGGAAACCCTTGATGCCATGTCACACCTCCCCTGCCTTTAACAGTTCCTCCTTTTTCTTTAGTACCGAGGGCCTTCCACAGCTCGTCATATTCTCTGTCGGGAAAAACCTTCCCTCATGAGCATCCTTGATTGCATCAAGAATTGTTTGCCGGGGTATAGGAGTTTCTTTCATCTCATCAACTATTACATCACCTAATGTCTTATACTCCGCACCATGAGCAAGCATCCAATTTCTGACCCTACGGGGCCAACTATCTGTAACTGGAATGATCCTTTTTCGCGTAAACCCGCCTCAATCTTTTCCCACTTAGGCTCGGTAGCTATAGCCACCTCCACCCAAGTTATGGTTATATATCTTCTTCGATGCATTCAACTTATTCTGTGCCGATCTTTCCTTGGCTAGTTGTGTACCCTTGTAATCCAGAAATGCCGGCCAGTGAGCCCGCTGCCTCTCTAGTGTTCTAGTGAAATCTAGAACTTTCTGTTTCTCGACCCGTTCAAGGTATAGTCTGTTCTTCCATTTATTGAATTGTGAAGCCATCTTCTTCAGAGCCCAATGCTTGACTTTATTCGTCATGGCTTCTGTCCTTTCGGGAGTACCCAACACCGGCAGAGTGAAATGTGCCATGAGCTTCCCCCAACATATATCTTTGTTTCTGTCGGTGACATAATAATTGCCCTCTAAGTTTTTTATCTGATTCCATTCTGGAAGGCTGGTCGGAACATTGTCCCTAATAACAACTCCGCATTGATGCACAAACTTAGTGCGGACGTTGGGGGGCTACACCGGTTGGCCATCTGAATCGACTAAATCAATTCTGAAATGATCTTTTTCCCAACCCTTTGGCATGGCCTCGTTTAGTAGTTTGGGTCAATTTGGAGGAGGTCTAAAAAGAAGAAACATTTGTTAATTAATATATATATACAAATAAAATTTTACATCTGATCAAATAGAGGCTTAATATACCACATCGGACTGCGGGGGTCCACCAATTTGCTCGTTTGCCCTTGGACGATATGTTCCAACTCCATTCCCTCACCGGACTCGTTCAAAAACTCGGAGCCATGTCAAGTGTGTTCATCACCATCCGCGGGTTGCCGAATAAAGCCGAACAGCACATCTTCCCCTTCTCTGGATTGGAAGGGAGGAACATCTCCATCATCCATTGCTTAACTATTACAAAAGAAAATAAAACAATGATAGCATTAGCACAATAATTAAATGTAGGGCACTTTACACTTAGTAGAATAACACAATTTTTACAAGAACTAAGCAAAATGTTTAAACTAAGGAAAATAACTACACTTAGCAAAATTTGAACTAACACTAACGTGAAAACGGGAAGCCGAGAAGCCGGAAAACGTGAAACCAGGAAGCTGGGAGCCAGGAAAACGTGAAAATGGGAAGCCGGGAAAACGTGAAACTGGGAAAACGTGAAAACTTTCCGTTCCGGGGTGGAGTTCTCACGTTTTCCCGACTTCACGAATTTCCGATTTCCCAACTTCACGACTTTCCATTCCGACTTCATGACTTTCTGTTCCGACTTCCCGACTTCACGACTTTCCGACTACACGACTTCCCGACTTCACGACTTTCTGACTTCACGACTTTCCGACTACACGACTTTCCGATTTCCCGTTGCGACTTTACGACTTAGCAAATATACTAAACCATACGAAGCAAATCTACCTAAGCAAATATACGAAGCAAACTATCCTACACTTAACAACTAAAAGTTAACCTAATCAACAAAAATAACAAAAAACAACTGAAAAAAACTTCGCAAAAAAATACCTAAATCGGGCGGCAGCGGCGGAGGAGGAGGGCTCGGGCAGCGGCGGTGGAGGAGGAGGAGGTCGAGGGAGCGGCTGGCCCGGGCGGCGGCGGCGGAGGAGGAGGAGGGCTCGAGCGGCAACGACGGAGGTGGCGGAGAGGGACGGCGCTGCGCGGGCGTGGAGGAGGAGGACGGCGACGCGCGGCGGAGAGGGGCGGCGGCGGCGCGTGGACGAGAGCGACGACGGCGGCGTGGTGGATTTGGGCAGCCTGCCGGCGCCGTACGTAGAGGCGGAGGGCGGCGGCGCAGGGGGGAAATCTTGTTCCCGGGTCGTGGCTCGACCCGGGATGGAGGCGTCCGATTTTATACCAGGGGACCTCTGGTCCCGGGTGGTGCCACGACCCGAGACCAGAGGTCTTTTCCCCCAGCACGCGCAAATTGACCTCTTGTTCCGGGTGGTGCCACGACCCGGGACCAGACGGCCCTTTTTTCGTTCAAGCGCCCAAATTTTCAAACTTTAGCGCGCAAAATTTTAAAAATTAATTTGAATACAAATTTGAATAGCTTCTCCATACTTTCGAATCTGAAAAAAAATTCAACATGAAAAGTTTTTGAATTTGCAAACCTAATCCAAAGCAATTTTCTGTTTTCTAAATAATTGTTCTAACTATTCAAACTATTAACCATTTTGCCATTTTCAATTTAAAATGCATTAACTAATATTGTTTAAATTTGAAAGACATCTCTTTATTTTAAAAATATCTTTAACAACATCTCACAGACTTACATAAAAGGATACATTATTGCACATCACTAACAATTACGTTACTACATAAACAGACTTGTTGGCTCGGAGGCCGTAGGATTAGGGGAACGACGGGAGGAGCCAACCTCGTTCTCGCGCGCACGTTGTCGACAGAGGGCACGAGCCATTGAGGATGAGTCTTTCAGCGCCCAAGCCAGCTCGGAAGCCTCCTTCGCCTTGAGCTGACAGGAAGTCCTGGCTCACTAGACACGGTCATCGTGGACGGACTGCAAGGAGGGTTCAATGGCCTCCTGCATCTGCGACCCGCCGCCCTCTTTCCCATGGTCGCTCTAGTCGAAGTCGTCGTTGTCGTTCTCCTCCTCATCGGGACGGGCGGCGGCGGCAGGTGGAGGTGCGGCCGGCAAGTCGTCGTATGCGGCCGCGGATCCCCATGCCACCCCTGCGGCGTACGCATCCTCGTCAGGGTCAGGGACATCGGACCACGCGTGCTCGTACGTCCTCCGCACCTCCTCCGGCACCGGAGCAGGAGGCCGGTAGAATGGCATTCCTCTCCACGCTGGGCTCGTGGGCATACGGCGGGATAGGCTCCCGCGGTAGCGCCCAAGTGCGCTCTGCCGAGCACGCTCGACCTGGTTCAGAAGGCGCTGCGGCGGGCGTGGCGGATCCATTTCGTGGATACGATGCCTTCATGGCTTAGCGTTTACGTACATATATATAGATCTTGAGGGCACGTCGCTGGGGCAGGGCACGTGTGACCAGGTTAGTGCTGAGGTAGGACACGTGTGACCAGGGCAGCGCTTAGGTAGGACACGTCTGACCAGGGCAGCGCTGGAGTTGGACACGTGGCTAGGGCAGCGCTGGGGGAGGACACGTGACGGACCCGCCTTTGGTCCCGGTTGGTAACACCAACCGGGAGTAAAGAATCACACGGATCGTGTGTTTCTTTCAACCACTTGTGAGCCGTTGGATCAGAGGTGTGTTTCTTTTGAGGGCTTGTGAGTTGTTGGATCAGCAATATCAGGACCACTTCGTGAGCCACATGACCCTATATATAGCCCCCCTCCTGGACATGTTCGGCACTCACTGTCTACTCATTGTAGTTCATTTTGGTACACTGTTTTGTTCTATCTACCAAATACTTCAGTTCATCGACCGAATACAAATCATTCGGATTTCCGTCATACGTCCAACAGTGCATTTGATATATTTGCAGGCACTCACAAGCCACCATTGGGCTGTATGACGGGGAAATCGTGTGTTTTGTTTCAAACTCTCTCGAACCACCATTCTTTTCCTTTTTAATCTTCACTTTTTTTGGTTTCGTTCTTTTCCTTTTTAGTTTTGCTTATATAAAGCCCAGGGGGGAGACCTGAGGCTGCCCCTAGCTACGACTCCGTTCTTTTCCTTTTTAGTCTTTACTTTTTTTTTGGTTTCGTTCTTTTCCTTTTTTTAGTTTTGCTTATATAAAACCCAGGGGGAGACCTGAGGCTGCTCCTAGCTACGACTCCGTGTCTGCGCCGCTCGACGCCCTCCTTCGCTGGCGCCGCCCCTGCCTGTCATGTCCTCTGCTGGCCCCTAGTCTGTCCCCATGCCAAGGTATGCTACCCTCTCTCCCTGATCCCCTACCTCCCCTACGTAGGTTGCATGCACCTTAGGTGTTTGATCAAATTCCCCACTAATTTTTTCAGATCTCGGGCATTTGAGTCGGCGATGTCCGGACACCTGTTGCACAATAACGGCAGTATGCGGGACTGGGCTCCGCCGGGCTGGCTCTGGGAGCTGGTGTTATCTTCCGGAACGCGTAGCTTGGTGAGAAATCCGGCCGACGTCGTCGACCCGGATCTTCTTTGGTGGAGGTCGCGTGGGCCAGGGTCGTTCCAGAGGGAGCCGGCCCCCAAGGAGGTGGTACGTCACCGTATAAGGGAGGAGAATGAGCACGTCCGTCGCTACATGTATATGTTGGATACGCCGGCGGTGTATATTAATACATGGCAGGTATTTCATAGGGTTCCTTCTCATGTGAGTATTGGCCCTTTGATGGTTCCTGCTCTTTGGGTGAGGAGCGCTCCCCGTGATGCACCCCGCGGCTTAGGACGAGGCAGAAGTTAGTTGTATTATTCGTGATGTATTAGGGTTAAATAAAAATGGACTCAAGCTATGTAACCGGATTAAATAAAGATGTATGCGTGATATATCTTCTTGCATGAAGTCTTTTTATGTGTACTAGTTGCTGTGTGAGAAATGGTAAACTTGATTTTCGACAAAAGTTGCACAAACATTTTTCACAAAAAGCACTATCATGTAGAAACAACTATAATAGAATGACATGATCTAAAAATTCAGCACATACATCAAAAGCTTCAGAAAGCTTGATCACATCATACTTAAACAGGGACATAATTAATACAAATAATAGTTCAGATATCCATTACAGCATAATTAAAGATACACACATATGAAACTGCAAACATCTACGAACCTAGATCAGGAGACCCCAAGCACTACATAATAATAGAGATATAAAAGTGTTCACCATTGCAAACACTACTTGTCCTCCGGATCAGAATTCCCCCAAGCAAGAGACCCATGGGGCACTGGTGGTGGTACTAGGTGACACTGCCCATAGTTGATGATTCTAATCTGGCGGTACACCTCGTATGCAACGTACGCATCTATTGCTGCATACTCAATGTTGGTAGCGTCAAGTGGGGTCTTCTCCCAGAGTTTGTGTTGATCCTAGTGGAATTTTGTCTTCATATCAGTGTACTTCTCGTCGATCAAGGCGAATGCCATATTAGCCATTGAAGTCTTGTCATCCTCAAGCTTGAAAATGCGTTGGAGATCAATGTGGCAGGCAGATGGTATCTCAATACCCCAGGTGCGCCTCATCTTGATCTTGTCATTCATTATATCAACGCTAGCAAAATGTATGCCGCTGCGAAGAAGGAACTCCATGAGTTCTGGACACTGCTTGTCACTACTGCAACAACAAAGTGGAACATATGTTAAATACTGCTGCAACAAGTATATTTCGGCATGCACAAGTATGTATAATAAGAATCATGACAAGTATATATATTTATTTTGGCACAAGTACTATATATAATAAAAAAAATCCCCATATATGATTCAAATGGACATGTTGCTATCCTATATATGCAATTTTTCTATCCTATGAATTAATCAAAGAAAAGTCGTGAAGTCGGAAATTCGGGAAGTCGTGAAATCGGGAAAGTCGTGAAGTCGGAAAGTCGTGAAGTTGGAAAGTCGTGAAGTCGGGACGGAAAGTCGTGAAGTCGGAAAGTCGTGAAGTCGAAAAGTCGTGAAGTCAGAAAACCGGAAAGTCGTGGAGTCGGGAAAACGTGAGAACTCCACCCCGGAACGGAAAGTTTTCACGTTTTCCCGGCTTCCCGGTTTCACGTTTTCCCGGCTTCCCGGCTTCCTGGTTTCACGTTTTCTCGGCATCCCGTTTTCACGGTTTACCAGATTAATTTACATATAAAGATCGCATATATATAAGAGGGACTAGAACCGTCATCTATTCGATTACATGGAGATCATCAAGCTAGCCACTATTATTCGTATTACCTTGCCCACTGGAAGACCATGACATGTTTCTTGAAACAAAGTTGGATGACAGCAACATCTCTTTGATCGGTCGTGTACTCGATATCAAGGCCCATGAACTTCTTGTTGTTGTCTTCCTCCTCTTCAAGCCAATATTCGAAATCGGAAAGAAAATCCGGCACCTTGGCGATGTCGTTCATGTAGACGACATTGAGATTGGTCGTGCCATGTGCGAGCACCTTCCCGTAGCGAGTGATTGGATTCATGGTGGAAGGATGGGAAAGAAGAGAGGAGAGGGAGACGAACAGAAATGGCCGCGGTTACTGTAGCAATCACGGATCCCGTGCGTTTTGATCGATTGGGCGCGTGGGAGCCAAACCGTTCGGACCTTTAGTCCCGGGTGGTAATACAGCCCGGGGGGCTCGCGCCAGTCTCGGGTCGTAAGCCACCAGGGACTAGTGGCAAAATCGGCCCTCAACTAAAGGTCTCGTTTCTAGTAGTGATATAATTTTATTTCTTGAAACATAGATTCATCTACCTAACTATACAATCTATACTTTCATTTTATACGTCTAGAGGTAATTACACAAATTTGACAGAATCGATCGGTTGACCACATGTACTGAGTGGGACACCTCTCAAGCACGCCAATTGTAAATAAGCAGCTACACCGTGCCCCTCCCTCCTCTTCATCGCTAGCAGTAATGCACCATTTAGCTTAGCTGCTCCTACATCCTGCTATGCACAAGTACAGATCAGCAGCCAGCCATCGTTATGTACATTGCTGACTGATGGACCTAGCGGACATGGACAGCCTGCTGAAGCGCGATGCCAACTACGTTCCCCTGAGCCCCGTCACCTTCCTACCATGCGCCGCCGCGGTGTACGCCGACCATACCTCTATCGTCTTAGGTGGCACCGCCTTCACCTAGCGCCAGACGCACGACCGCTGTATCCGCCTCTCCACCGCGCTCCACGCGCTTGCCATCTACCTGAACGACGTTGTGTCTGTGCTCGCACCCAACAGGCCGGCGCTCTACGAGATGCACTTCACGGTGCCGATGGACGGGGGTATCATGAATGCAATAAACACCCGCCTTGATGCCGTCGTGGTCGTTGCCATCTTGGCGCACGCCTAAGCTGTTCTTGGTCGTCTACCAGTACATCCGTGTGGCCACCGAGGCCTCAAGAGCATCACGTACGCCATGTTCTCGCCGATGCTGGTAGTGATCGAAGATATGCACGTCAACGGCAGATGCCATGTACGGCACCATCGCCGACCACGGCGTTACCCACATATGCATGGCGCACGTGCTCTTGAACGTCCTCCTTGATGTGCAACGCGATCAACGGCAGAGGCCATGTACGGCACCATCGCCGATCACGGCGTTACCCACATATGCATGGCGCACGTTCTCTTGAAAGTCCTCCTTGATGCGCGACGCGATCAACTGGCGCACGTGCATGCGTGCTACTGGAGACGGGTGATACGTCCAAAACGTATATATAATTTTTGAGTGTTTCATGTTCATATTATGCCTTTGGCACTTATTTTTATATTAAGTTTATGATTTATTTGGACTAACCTATTAACAGTTGCAAAAGTGCACAATGTTCTTGTTTTACACTTTATTGTGTAGGAATTATCAAGAATACAAGAGGAAACCTTGTTGGAGTCGAATTGGATCTTTGCTGAAATCTGTCCCATAACTGTTTTCGGAGTTTGCCAGTTTGACCCCCGAAGATGACGTCAAAAGGGTATCACTGTCTTTTCAAAGTTGTCACAAATTTCCATACGGTGAGTTTAAGCCCGAGATCAGCCAGTCGGAGTTCGGATGTGGCCTGTAGGCCCAATATGGTGAAATCCTAAAAGGGGGTGACGGAAATCCGAGAAGATATATAAAGGGAGGAAACCTAACTCGTGGAGGACACCTCCACCCACGAATTTCAGCCACCAAAAGCCACGTTTTTGCCTCCCCCATGGATCCCATCTCCATGGGGGAGGGCTCCCAAGAAGCCATGAAGGAGGGAGGCTAAGGGGCGGCTCTCCACAAGCTTGCCGGCGGCAGGGAAAGGAGTTCCCCGCACCGCCGGCGCCGGCGCCGCCCTGCGCCGCCGCGCTGCCCCTCTCCGCCGTCTTCACCGCCATCTCCATCACCATCTCCTCCTTATATTCATTGGTTTATCCTCCCATAAACCTCTGTACCGTCCTATGTAAACATGGTGTTTGATGCTATAATATTTATCCTATGATCTATGTCATGTTTATGTAGTTTATTTGTCTTTTGATTGCTTTGTTGAATGTCTTTGCTTCATTAGAGTTGTATGTTGGTATGGTACTGTCTTTTGGTGTCCATTATACTTGTGCGCGCATGGATCAACACCCTAGGGTTAGTAGTATGTGCAAAGAAAGGGGAGTAGTTCTGCCGGAGTGACAGAAACCTAAGGACTCAAACTGGGTAGTTGCATGTATGGGAGTAAGAGGGCCCTAAACTTAAGCCTATGGTTGGGGAAACCTTAATGCATTGTTAGTATTTACGTATGTTTCCTAACAATCCAATCATATAGTACTTGTAATCCCAATTAGTGGAGTGCATGTATATTTAGCCTCTCCCACATTGAAAACTGCATCAAAGACAATGAACTAGATGTCTTCACTAATTAATCTTGGACAAAGCCACCACAATTACCACCACTTTTCCACACTCATGGTACTGTTAGTATATGATTACTTAGTGTATTTTATTGCTACAGCACTAACTTTTACTTTCTTATATTTATTTTCTTGCAAAGTTATCTCTCATACCCGTATCTAGTATTATTTCCTAGATAAAGTAAACGTTTAGTGCGCGTAGAGTTGTATCAGTGGTTGATAGAACTTGAGAGAATACTTATCCTACCTTTAGCTCCTCGTTGGGTTCGACACTCTTACTTATCGAAAAGGCTACACACGATCCACTATACTTGTGGGTTATCAAGACCTTTTCTTGCCCCGTTGCTGGGGAGCCATAGCGTAGGTGAATATTCTTGTGTGCACTTATTTGCTTTATCTCTAAGTAATTTTTATTTTCAGTTTTAAGTTGTTCTCTATCTTAGTATGGGTAGGGAATGCGAATTACAAAAAAAATTAGTTGTACTTGTTATCTAAAAAGCTTTCAAAAAGAAAAGTGATTGGAAAGAAGAGTATTGGTTAAGTGGGGGTCGACCTTGAACACTTATGTTCATGCCTATAAAACCAAAACAAATCTTTCCATGGAATCTTTTCATCAAAAACATGTAAATATTGTGTATATACCTCTGCACATAAAAATAAAATTGGTTATAACAATCTCTAGTAGAAAGTTGATGCTAGATTTGGATTTCTGCACATGGACAGATTTGTGCGTGATCCTCAGATATGTACGCAACTTTCATTAACTTTGACTTTTCTTATTTGAGGTACGTAGATAGGTCGAAGAATTCGATCTTTACTGACTGTTCTATTTAGACAGATTTTGTGCTTCTCTGTAAATAAAATCGTGATAAATCTCAGATTATTATTTTGACTTGAAACTTTTTGTGCATAAACCTGAGATTATTATCTTTCATTAATTTTGATTGTTGTCACTTGAGCTACATAACTATCTCGTTAAGTGTCATATTTACAGACTATTCAGTTTTGACAGATTTCTATCGTGTTTATTCAATATTGTACTTAGGGTCTCTTGATTTACTTAGTTTTTCGACGGACAACGGAAATAATAATAACTTCGGTATATACAGTGGCTAATATTAGATAAATATTATGTAATTTGTCAATGCTTGAACGTGAGTGGATTTTATTTAATGAGTACTAACCCTACTAATGAGTTTTGTGAAGTTTTATGTGGATGTAGCTTATAAGATCAAATCGATATGGTGATATGAGATGGACAAGAAGACGCAAGATCTCAAGCTTGGGGATGTGTAGGTGCATCCCAAGAACATATTCAAGAACATACAATCATCTAAGCTTGGGGATGGCCGAGTCATCCCCTATTCATCAACAAACATGAGGTTATCTCGTTCATACTCTATATTACCCGTCCACATGATATGAATCGTCTTAACGTGTATTATAATTGCTTTTATATGTCTTGGTTTTACCTTCTTTAGTTTTCTTAGGCTTCTTATTTGGTATTTATTGCTTCTTTGCTCTCACTTATAATTTTAAAACAACAAAAATATTTTCTTTTGTTTTGCTTCTTTGTTAGGTTCTTTATTTGGTTGTTACTTTTGGTTTTCTTTTAGAGTTTTCCTTGCTATAGCTAGTGTGGGGACCCCGGACTAGCTGTCCGAAATACCCGATTATGTTTAACACAACGATCCCGTGATCAGTCTGTCGTTGCACATAATCCGAATTGGATACCAAAGTTAACATCCATTATAGTACCGAATAAAAAGTCTTTCATAAATGGTCATTTAGACCAAGTCTTACATAGGTGCCTTCAGGGGCCAAACCAAAATATCAGCAGAAGCTACGGCGTAGTAGACATCATTCTAACGACGACAACCCGACAGGCAGCTGACTTGTGGAGATCCTTAGTTGGCGTAGAAGTCGCCATACTCCTGCTCGGCGTAGTGCTCCTCCTCGTAGTCTGGCTAGGACAATAGCCAGGGACAAAACCAATATGAGTACATTTGAATGTACTCCCAAACTACCCCAACATGAGTATGCACTAGTTTTACCTTAGTTTACAACTTTTATTTCATTAAAACATCTCTATATCTTTATTGAAAAAGGTAAGAAGAGTTTTATAACTATCTTTAAAGAAGTCACCATTTTTATCTATTTCTCCCAAAACTCCTCCTTTTGCCGACCATATCCCATCATGGTCCACTTTCATCCAACCACCTCATACCGATCCGTTGGTATAGGTGTAGGAAACATTCTCCACTTCATTTTTCTTTTGAAACTCAATTCTTTTAAAAACTTGCACATGGTCAAACTAGGGCCTCCCAACTGTCCATATCCGAGGACTCGGCTATTCGAATAGTTTTACACTCTGCAGAGTTAGCACGCTTTTCCCACATCCATCCGGCAACTCATCGTGTCTGCCACGTCTCGCCATACAAGGTGTATGCGAAGTAAGCCGCCGACCATAGCCTGTCCTTTGCTCATGCTAGTATAGGACCCTGCCCTTATGATATTTTCCACCACACTTAACCCAGCCCTTCAGAATCTATGTGTGAGGACTCATAGTTTTGCCCGGCGATTTATGGTGGAACCTTCAATCCCCCTCCTTATCTTTCCATAGAGTTTGAGCGAGGACCCGGGTCAAGGTAGGTCCTCAGACCAGCCCTTCATGCATGACGGAGTCATCCCCGTTGATGAGGTATCCAGTACTAATATGAGCAAATTATATGACTAAGCCCTTTCCCATATGTGGTAGATGTGGTCGCACAGGGTATCGGATGGTTGATGTAAGTACAAGGACACACTGTGCATTTTTCATAAACATCACCATTTTCCACTTCTCCATTCCAACACCGACATCTCGGCATTTCATAATCTCACAAGTAATTTCAAAGGAGTTTTGAATAAATCATATTTATTTTTCCCATCCTATAATTTGATATAACTATCTTATATTTCTACATAAGTGGCAAAATAATTTCCATATACTTTTGAAAAGGGTTTTTATAAATCTTGCCTTGAGAGTAAAACAGGTTATGAAAGTAGATGCATATGTTTGTAGTGCAAGCTCAGAGAGTAGCTTGCCTTGCTCGGCAAAGTGACCTTGGTCTTGATCTTCAGTTTCAACAAACTCGCCTTCCTCGATAAATCCGGCAACGTGCTCGTCTATTTAATAAACAAACAATGCTAACAATCACTAATCTATACAAGCAATCATCTCAACATAACAATCATAAACATCACAAATAGCTACTGCACACACAAATCACACAATTTGGTTTTCAAAATAATTGAATTAAACATTATTTAATTACTTCTAAATTAGGGCAGAAACTTGTTGACCACGTTTAATTGCACAACTGGAGTTCTGTTGGTCACAAAAATACAAACTAAAATTCTATGGAAAGCTACTGATGTGTAGAAGACAACACAATTTGATTTGGATCAATTGGAGTTACTAAACTCCCTACACATTTGTTTGAATCCAGAAGCTTAATAACTTTGGCTACCATTTAAATTCTGTTGTTCCAAAATTAAATCCTTTTAGGGGCAACTAAACATGGCTAACTGTGATCTAAAAAAATCGGTCCTAATTAATTTGGGTTAACCATTAAACACATTTAAATGTTTGAGTGCAGAAGGGTGTTTCAACTTCAACTTTATACTAAACAATTTCTACTGCACAAATAATTCTACCAAAATTAGGGAAGCTAATACTTGGCAGTACTAAGCTAGAAAAATTGGTTTGGAATTATTTGGACTAACATAGTATTAGAAACAAACAAGTTTAGAATTTAAAACTTCTGTAGTATTTTTAATAATACTTTTTATTTATTTAATTAAATCACATGAGACCACTTGGGTTGGTTAAACAATTTCATAATCTTTCCAGAACAATTGAGTTTGATTTATTTGGATTCCTAAATCTTGAGATATTGATTTTCTAAGTTGATGCCAGTACTGAAATTTCCAGAGAAAGTTAAATTCGAAAATGTGTTCTGTTTGGATAATGTTCAAATTTCTGACATGGGGGCCTACACGTCAGCAGCACAGGAGAAATATCTCGCGCGTGGAAATTTTTAAATATCTTACGGGTGGGGTCCACTTGCCAGTGGCTCAATTAAACGAAGCGGTACGCGACCGTTGCTCAAAGATCGAACGGCTCACGGAGCCCGCGTTCATCGACGACCTAAACAGAGCGTCGCTGGAGCTCCGGCGACGGCGAGGGTGGCCAGAGGGGGTACCTGGGTGGTCCAGGGACGGCGGAGAGGACGGCGTTCGACGGCGGAGGTCGTGGGGAAGCTGGGGAGGCGAGTGGAGCTTGATGGGGAAGCTCCTGGCGTCGGCGACAATCTCTGGCTTCTCCGTGGCCGTGCTCCAACTCCGGCGAGATCCTACGGGGGTTCCTGGGCACGATACAGAGGGGAACGGTGATGGGGGTCCTCCCCTGGGATGGCTGCGGTGCTGGGAGAGCGCAGAGACGCAAGGGAGAGAGTGGGGGGGGGGGGGCACGGTGTTGGGCGACTGCGGTGTCGACAACGCCGTTGCCACGGCGACGGCTATGGCGCACGGCGCCCGCGGCTATCCCGTGGTGCTCTTCCTCTTCCCGTGCCTCTTTTCTTCAATTTCTTGGACACGGCAAGGTCAGTGAGGGGAGAGGATGCAAGCATCAATTCGAAGAACAAACTTCGAATTCGACCAAATTGCTTCGGTTGAAATCGAACCGATGATGAACACAGTGGTGTTTATCACGTGTTCGACGAAATGTGCACACCATTTCTAAATTTGAATTTCTGAAATTTGATTTCATAATTTGCTTCATAAATATGCATAGGTATTTGTGGTGCTGTGTTGCATTTTATTTGTCAAGTGCAACATAGCACACTTTGTGATTTGAATTAATAAAGAAAGTAATAGAATTTAAATTTAGGTTTTTAAATTAAACTTTTGAGAGGGAAAAGTTGTAAGAATAAAAAATGGGAGAGTTTGTACAACCACTCCACTGAATTTTGTTTGAAACCATTTTAATTTCTTACTTGGAGAATTTGTGTGACACAATTGTCACTTTTATTTTTCTTGCTTTACTTGCTATTTTATTTCTTTGCTTTCTATTTTTTTATTTAGAGCAAGCAACACAATTAGCAAGAAATAAATAACACAAGCAACAAGAATTAATTACCACAAGCAACAATTTGCAAACAACACATAATAAGCAACAAAAGTTTTTGTTGGCTCTCATTTTTGGAATAATAATACTGATAATATTTTTGGCATGTTACAGCTAGCATGTTTAGATCTTGTTTAGCCTCTGGTCTCTTAGTTTATAAAAAATAAAGTACCAAGTTTTACCCATCTAGCTTAGTTGATACAATTGTAAAAAGTGATTTTCTATTTTCGGTATCTACTGCTCATTGCGCGATTTTTCATGTTTTACTGGAAACTCTAAAAATCACGAAATATTACTGATTATGTATCACCTAATTATAAGCATGCAAAAAAATTGGCTAAAATTTCGGACATGTTTAAGAGCACCTAAAAATTGCGTTTTCCAGCTGCTGTTTTTTGGGACAGATTCTGACTTTTGTTGCAAGAGTGACCTTTTTTCGTTTTTCATTTGATTTTTAATGGTTCTTACCTTTCATTTATAAGTTTCCCATTTAAGCAACCTTTCTGTAACCTAAAAACAAAATTTGATTTGGTAATAACAGCACTTGGAAAATATTATTTATTGCACTAATGTCTAACCGCAGAAAAGAATGGGAAAGTTTTTGTGTTGAAGTTTTTTCACAGAGAATGAAGGAACACCAAATTGTGAAATGTTGAAGAATGGCCAAAGTCATAAGCTTGGGGATGTCCCCGCATCCCTCTTCATCAATAACCCCTCGGTTTGCAAACCTTCAAACTTTGTTTTTTGAGCAACATATGAACTTGACTAAACTTGAAGCGGCTGTATTTTATTATCTATTTATCTTAGCATCAAACACCAGTTACATTAATAAGTGGATCCTCACATATTTTATTTATCTTCTGTTTTCAACATTTACTTGGTTAATGGATTATTTGATGAAACTTAAAAATGATGTGTGAATGATATTGTTTAGTGGTTATATTTTCTTATGGTTAGTATCAACTAGCTAATAGTGTATATTATGATATTTTGATGTTAACATGCATTGTGCTGTTCATAAGATGGTATGGTATCGTGGTATCCTCCTTTGAATGATTCTTTTGAATTCACTTGGCACATGCTCACGCATGCTTATGACTGAAAAACAAAAAGTCAATTAAGACTTGATGATTTATTTTGCCTCGGAGTTCTTGTATCACCTTTATGCCTCTGTTAATTTTGTTTTGTCGCAAGCATGATTATGACGGTTATTGCTCTCTTGATTGTCGCTTCCCAGCCTTTTGCTACCCTCCACTTGTACTGAGCGGGAATGCTGCTCGTGCTTCCAAATCCCTGAAAACCAAGTTATTCCAAAGAGTCCACTATAAATTCCTATGCATGGCATTTCAAACCATTCAAGTAAATTCTCATGTGCTACCTTTAAAACTTTCAAATTACTTCTCATTTTGTGACACTTTTTTTAGCTCATGAGGAAGTAGTAGTTGGGTTTGTTATCTTCCATACTAAATTAAGTACCCTGACTTGCATGCTTCATCTGCTTGTCACTAATTTTGCAAAGAGCTGGTTAGACCATTATAACATCAAAAAGCTAAAACAATAAAATAGACACTCCTCCATGGTATGTGATTGTTGGCAGGCACCCGAGGATTCGGTTAGCCATGGTTTGTGTAAGCAAAGATTGGGAGGAGTGTCAAATTATATATAAGTGCATGCTATAAATGCTTAATATCAACATCTCAGAACCGCTCTCAACTTGTTTAGTATGGAAGATAACATAAACTCTATTGCCATTCGTTGACAGGAACAACCACCTCCCAAAAAAAGTTTACTTCTGTTTAAAAAATAAAAAGCTCTAGCACATGTTAATCCCTGCTTCCCTCTGCGAAGTGCCAATCTTTTATTTTCATGTTGAGTCACCATCTTTTCTTTGTGCACCTTCTCGAGAGCATAGTTGTCATTCTTAGTGTAATGTGTTTGTCCCGGAATGCGGTTAACTGTGCTATAACTTTGATACTTTTATCTTTGATATCTTTACTTCTAGTCTTCCCTTGAACTTCAGAGGTGCCTGGGCATTTATATTTTGCTGTACAAATACGAGCAAGCGAGATACCACTCTACCATGCTTTATTATGATCATTACAATCTTGGTGATGTTTATAAATTTCATATTATGAACTCTTAGTTGGTTGATACTTTTCGTTAGGTAACATGATTGCTAAGTTTTATTATCCATACATCATGTAATTGTTAAAGAACTGATCATAGCATTTACAATCAATTTTTTTTTATCATTTATCTACTCGAGAACAAGCAGGAATTAAGATTGGGGATGTTGATACGTCCAAAACGTATCTATAATTTTTGATTGTTTCATGTTCATATTATGTCTTTGGCACTTGTATTTATATTAACTAGCACAAATGCCCGTGCGTTGCAACGGGAGAAGCAAGACGGACGAAACCAAAATAAGGTGCTTCATGTAAATTTCGAACGATGGATTCAAGTCGGACTTAAACAATGGATTGACACAGAACGGGCTTTGTACAGTTAAATCTATGAATGAGTACTTAATGAAAGGCCACTCTAGACCTTTACAAACGTACTTATAGAAATTATAAATTATGCTGAAAATTAAGATTTTTATGTAGCAGCGGCAACGCATCCGTTCTCTGGTATACAAAATTTCGCACATGCAGAATACAATTCCCCTCTCACTCGTTTTTTCCTATCTTCTTCACCAGAGTTAGACACTTTGTTTACTCCCTCTCTCTTGGTTCTCCCGTTACTCATTCTTCCCAAGATCCCCACTGCTGCTGTGACTCACGGCTGAGTCTCGTTGAGTTGCTGTTCCACGCCCCCCGCCTCTCCATAGCCTTGATTCCACGGCGGCAACTGCCGGCGATGATGGCGCGATGCTCGTAATTTGATGGAAAACATGAGCGAGCTACTGGAAACTCAAATGTTTGTTCATGCAAGAAACTGATAGCATTTTCTGTCAAAAAAAAAAGAAACTGATAGCATATGAAGATTTCGGCACTAAAACTCAAACCATATTGAATCCGTTGGATAAGACAGGGCACTGATTGGACCATGTAACACCTATGATTTTGATAATCGCTCAATAGTAACGCAGGTTCTTTATCTAAAAAAAAGTAACGCAGGTTGTGGTTAATCTTGTGGCCATCCAACTTGGTCAGCTACCTGGGAAGCGGCTGGTGCGCCGTGGTGGGGAACCGTGAGGTCAAGCTGGCATGGGTCTTGGGACGCGGTCACGCGGATACGGGACACCGGCGAGCAGCCGCGCAACGGCGCCGGCTCGGTGATTCTCACGACGGGGGCTGGTTCTCCTTGGGTACTACGGATTCACCAGTTCCCTCGTCCGACAGAACGTGTAAACATCGAGCGTCCTGCTCCTTGGCCCAGACGCTGCTCGGCTGGTTGTGGATGCTCGAGTCGCCGAGCGCCTAGTGCCCTATCTGGTAGCCAACCGGCGCAGTTCCTCGAACGCCGCCATGCAGGGGCTCGCACCGCGCACGGCTCGGAGTGTGCTAGCGGGTCTCGGAAGGCCGCAGACAGCATCACGAAACGTTATTTCTTTTTGAACCGTTATTCTCCGTTTATAGGTGGCAGTGGTGGTAATTTCCTCCAACTTTATGGGTAGTTTAAATGACGTACGAGAAGAAGGCTTTGCCCGTGCGTTGCAACGGGTACAAAATAAATTGAACATACTTAGACTTTGAAAGTGCCGCCCTCTGTCTAAATCCCATTAGCTATCATCTCTTCTATAAAAATACCATATGCCTTTTGATAAGTTTATTATGCCATAAGAAAAGTGGATCATGCGTAGCGATATTAAAACTTACAGCATCCAATGGCCTTTGTTAAGCATGACAAACAAAGTACATCAGGCAACATTGGCATGTCAATATTGAGTATAATATGCTGAGCATACCTTTATTTGGACTAAATAGCTGGCTGCAAAATTTTGTTGACGAAGGACGTTACTTGCTCCGTTATCGTCATATTCTCTTTGTAATTACAGACTTTCCTACGGTGTCAGTATTTGTTTGATTTGGATGCAAAATCTATGTTTTAAATTTTCAAATGGATATCTTACAAATACATGCACAAACCAAATAAATATGTTATATGAAAAAACTAAGTTAATTGATAGTTATTTTCGGAAAGCTAAGACAATACATACGTTTGTAAGCAATACTAATCACGCCAATTCCTGCAGAAAAACATATCCATAGAAATATATATTTATACGCTTAAGACAAATCTTGTGCAAGAGAGTACGGATCGCAAATCATAGCAGCAGAACATCTCTGCCTTTGGCACCCCCTATTTTTCTAAAACAAAAACCATAGCAGCAGGGAAGAAATAATATCGTGTCCCGCATCTGATATGAATAGCTCTCAGCTCGAACAAATTCCGAGTGACATCTCTAACCTGATACGGAGCGCAGACTTAGTTCATCAAAGCGTCGAGGCAAACATGACATGTAGCTCACCAAAGCGTCATACTTCTTCCACGAAAATCAACCTATCCCCCAACTTTGTTCAGAACCATAGTACACGCAACAGCAAGTTTGAAAAAAAAAAAGAATCGAGAAGGGGAGTAACGCCAAGCATCAACACGCCTAGCTCAGTAGCTCTCTGAGCTGTCGGGCATCGCCCACGCTAGTCTTGATGGTCCAAACAAGCTCAAGTGCTCAACCAAGTGCAGTAAAGGCTATCCATGGCGATATGGCCGCGCGCTAGCGGCGGTCGGGATTGGGAAGAAAGATGTAGGGGTGGCCCTCTGTCCGGGCCGGCTGTGTCGCAAGATGAAGGGACATGGGAGCACGTAGTTGGCGGAGAGGTCAAGGACGCCGTGTCCGGTAGTGGGCTCCACTGCTCCAGCCTCGCCGTGCGGTAATCGACTGGGCTCCTCGCATGGACAAGGACAACGGTGTTGTTGCCATGGAGCGGGGCTGCACGCTCAATGGACGACCCCAAGGGCGTTGTTGCTTTGTTGCCATCGGCCTAGACGTGGGCTTCGTCGCTGTTACATCGGTTCTTCCTCGATGGGATCTAGGCTCTCGGTAGGCGTATTTATGGGAGGGTTTCCACGGTTCCACCACGAGTCAGAATCCAGGCCGAGAGGGAGACGATCGAGCGAACGCGACGTACCAAACCAAAAGATAGCGATGACGTGCTCAGTTTGGAAACGAACGAAGAGAGACAAAAAAAATCTAAATGACTTACGGGTGGCACTGGTGGGTAATTTGCGTCAACTTTAGGGGTAGTTTCAACGACGTACGAGAAGAAGTCTTAATGCTTTTATTAGTAGGTATAGATTTTATGATTTATTTGGACTAACCTATTAATAGTTGGAAAAGTGTACAATGTTCTTGTTTTACACTTTAATGTGTAGGAATTATCAAGAATACAAGAGGAAACCTTGTTGGAGTCGAATTGGAGCTTTGCTGAAATCTGTCACAGAACTGTTTTCGGCGTTTGCCAGTTTGACCCTCGAAGATGACGTCAAAAGGGTATCATTGTCTTTGCAAAGTTGTCACAAATTTCCATACGGTGATTTTAAGCCCGAGATCAGCCCAATCGGAGTTGGGATGCGGCCTGTTGGCCCAATATGGTGAAACCCTAAAAGGGGGTGACGGAAATCCGAGAAGATATATAAAGGGAGGAAACCTAACTCGTGGAGGACGCCTCCACCCACGAATTTCAGCCACCAAAATCCACGTTTTTGCCTCCCCCATGGATCCCATCTCCATGGGGGAGGGCTCCCAAGAAGCCATGAAGGAGGGAGGCTAAGGGGCGGCTCTCCCCAAGCTTGCCGGCGGCGGGGAAAGGAGTTCCCCGCACCACCGGCGCCGCCGCCGCCCTGCCCTGCGCCGCCACGCTGCCCCTCTCCGCCGTCTTCACCGCCATCTCCATCACCATCTCCTCCTTGTATTCAGTGGTTCATCCTCCCACAAACCTCTGTACCGTCCTATGTAAACATGGTGTTTGATGGTATAATATTTATCCTATGATCTATGTAATGTTTATGTAGTTTATTTGTCTTTTGATTGCTTTGTTGAATGTCTTTAGTTCATTAGAGTTGTATGTTGATATGGTATTGTCCTTTGGTGTCCATTATACTTGTGCGCGCATGGATCAACACCCTAGGGTTAGTAATATGTGCAAAGGAAGGGGAGTAGTTCTGCCGGAGTGACAGAAACCTAAGGACTCAAACTGGGTAGTTGCACGTATGGGAGTAAGATGACCATAAACTTAAGGCTATGGTTGGGGAAATCTTAATGCATTGTTAGTATTTACGGATGTTTGCTAACAACCCAATCATATAGTACTTGTAATCCCAATTAGTGGAGTGCATGTATATTTAGCCTCTCCCACATTGAAAACTGCATTAAAGACAATGAACTAGATGTCTTCACTAATTAATCTTGGACAAAGCCACCACAATTACCACCACTTTTTCACAATCATGGTACTGTTAGAATATGGTTATTTAGTGTATTTTATTGGTGCAGCACTAACTTTTACTTTCTAGTATTTATTATCTTGCAAAGCTATCTCTCATACCCGTATTATTGCTCTAGTATTATTTTCTAGATAAAGTAAACGTTTAGTGCGCGTAGAGTTGTATCAGTGGTTGATAGAACTTGAGAGAATACTTATCCTACCTTTAGCTCCTCGTTGGGTTCGACACTCTTACTTATCGAAAAGTCTACACGTGACCCCCTATATTTGTGGGTTATCAACGGGCGTGCCGCGTGCGTGCTACGGTAGACGGGCGCCTACCACGATTTGGACCGTTTGTGGAAAGAAACAAAACGGTGTCAATTTGTGGAAGGAAACAAAACGGTGGCAATTTGGTTGTATTATGTGATTTGGTGGGAGGGTAAAACGGTCCAAACTGGACATTGTTAAGTTGTCAAACATTGGGACGATCTGAGCTGTTTGATCGGATATAGAATGGTTCAGATTTAAAGTATCCCAACAAGTTTGCTCGTATATATACGTTCATATTTCTACCTAGATATAGGTAAACATAGAAACTTGATTGCATAACCATCAGTAATTTAAATTTTTTTAAATATAGTGATTACAACAATTAAAATTAAAATTTGACAAATTCTAATAAAAAAACTTGAGAGTCCAAGTATTCAATTCCTCTGAGAGCCTACAAATGTCTGACTAGATCATCTTGCAGTCCGCTACGAATTGTTTCATCATGAAATTTCCTAATGCACGGCAAGAAATTCAGAAAACTCGGTGGATGCTCTGATGTGAGTCAACAAGAGGAACCTGGTACTCAAACTATAGATCAAACACCATACCAACATCCCACTCACTACTCACAATGCATGTTGTGCATAATAACATAATGGATTAATTGGATATATGCCACTACAATTTCCAGCTATTTGAGAAACGCCACTCCAACTTTCATCTTTTGAAAAACGCCACTACAATACCATCAATAGATGCCATTATGCCCACTTTAACACATATACCTGCCAATATACTTAGGTATTTATGTCGTATATACATATACAAGGTGAACCCACCTGAATCTAAGAAGAAAACATATGATAGAAATATGACAGAACAGAACTGGAAAAATATATGTGATAACTGTAAGATGAAGAAAATAATTGACATGCGTAGATAACACTAGTAGGAAAAGGCTTATAGCCACCAGCATACCACTGGCGGACGTCTTTTTCGCCCGCCAGCGCTATGACCGCTGGCGGGCGGTTTTTCGAGTCCGCCACTGGTTCTGGACGTACCGCTGGCGGACAGCAACACTGCCCGCCAGCGGTAGGAGCAGAAATCTGGGAGGAGGCGGGGCAAGCTACCTCTGGCGAGCAGTATACGTGCCCGCCAGAGGTACTAAACGTACCGCTGGCGAACGCAAGACAGGGCCCGCCAGCAGTAGTGGCCGCGGCTGAGCTCACCTAGAAAAAAAAGGGGACAGTTCTGCTGGCGGGCTGACTAAAGAGTACGACAGGGGTCAGTTCAGTATCGCTGGCGGGCACACTAAAGTGTCCGCCAGCGCTAAGTTAGCCTGTAAAACAAATAACTAGGAAAATTATATTTATAAAAACAATCTATAAATTTCCTTAGGAACCATTGCTTCCTATACCATGACACACATATGTGTCGAATATCAGCACTTTATCACAAACTATGCGTTGAGAATTGACATAACTTGGTCATTTTGATCGATGCATGAATTGAAACTTGTAGATGTTTCACAAACATTCTTTCATGTGAAATGATAAACTTGATTTCGACAAAAGTTTCACAAACATTCTTCAAAAAAGCACTATCATGTAGAAACATCTACAAGTTTCAATTCATGCATCGATCAAAATGACCAAGTTATGTCAATTCTCAACGCATAGTTTGTGATAAAGTGTTGATATTCGACACATAGGTGTGTCATGCTATAGGAAGCAATGGTTCCTAAGGAAATTTATAGATTGTTTTTATATATATAACTAGCTGGGTGGCCCGCGCAATTGCGCGGCTAGCACATATATATTTTGAATCTTGATATCTGATTTAACTTTTTCTAATTGATTTCACTTTTTGGAAATCAAACAGAAATAATAAACCAAAATCTATATAAGAACTAATATATTGAATTTGTAGAGTTTTCTTATACTTCCACGTTCCAGGTGATAAATCTGTTGCAATTACCAAGTAACTAATTGATTGTTTAGCATTCCAAGTTTTATTATTTATACCATTGATCATACTGTACTATTAAGTTAACTCGTTTACTCTACTACACTCTTGCAAGTAATCAACTGCGTAGAATTGCACGTGGAGTGATCTGCCATGTTTAATAACACGAAGAAAGATTATTTTGATCATTCTTGTTCATTCGCCTGAACTAATGAATAAAGTTTGTACGCATAAATGCACATGTTTCAATCCTTCTCGTATGCTCATAATGAAGTTCTACCTCAATGAACACTCTTAAAATCTTAGCATATCTCTTCTACACTTGAATTCGAAGCACGTATATATGCATCATAACATTTCAAGTGTTTTCCAAAATGTATGTCTCTTCTATCCTATTTGAAGTACATCCTATTTAAAAATTCGCGCATCCCTAAAGGTTAAAGTAGATAACGTATAAAACTATTTTAAATATGTATGTACGCGTCATGAAATATTGTAGCGAGCCATAATATACCCCATTTATTGTTAAGAGATACGATTACTAAACATATTTTGGAAAATATATGACAATTATATAATGGTATATTTTTTAAATAATGCACTTTTTAAAGAAAAATCTCAACATTTTTGTTTCACTCTGACCCTTTTCTAGTGTTTACATGAGAATTGAGTATACAAATAAACATGCATATCATTGTTTAACTACAGATTTACAAACATAGGACCTACTATACAGGGAAAATACAAACATGCAAGCCGTAGAAGTTACCAGACATTTGCCCAAGATTTTACTGTATCCTACTGTCATGTATTCCACAAACAATTATCGAGAAGGCCGTAACGAATGCAAAAAATAAAGAACAGATAAAATATATAAACAAAGGTTGTATGGAAGCTTTAGTGGATGGCAAGAAACACCAACGATTTTATGCTTTCTCGCCAAGAAGATCAGAGGTAGCGGACATTCTTTTTTTCTTGACGTGAAGCGGACATTCTTCACATAAGGGATTTCCTACACGGATATATTTTGGGCAGCTACAAAGCCATAATACCATCAATACGGGGTTTTAGAATAACATCTATTTTATTTACACTAACCAAACTTAGTGAACAAAAACCTCACACCAATTTAGTTGGCTGTAACCTAACAACATAGATACCGGGAGAAATAAATCATAAGCACGTGCCTTCATCTTATAGTTTCGCTTCCATAGGGATACGTAGTCATCCCTGCAAAAAGCAAATAAATAATGCCCTTTCCAAAAAAAAAAACCGAATGAAGCATTAGAACGTAACCATGTATGCTAGCCGATTGAAACTGGCAAAGCTTATTACTCCTTGTTGTTGTGTCTAGGCTGCCAATAACATTAATACGGAGTACCTCTTATAAAACCTTGCATGATGCATGCATTAGATGGGCTGCCAATAGTTGTTGGGTCTAGGCTTCGTGGAGGTCTGCCTGGTGCCGGATGTAGCAGACAGTCGCCCATATTTCCCTTTCTTGCATGTTTAGAAAAGATTTGCCTGAGAGAGCAATCTCACCTCCGCCTGCATGCGCGTTGAGTCGACACCATTACTCTATTGTGGTGTGTTCCTTGAGATCTTCTTACGCTGGCCAGGTCCTCAAAGAAACGTCCTCCACTTGCATATTGTGCCAAATTGATGGTGTAGTTGAAGAAACGCCGATATATATGCCGCTGGCAAGATAAGTAGATAACGGAAGCGTCGTCGATGCGGCAGCATGATCGCGAATTCGCGATGTCAAAGGGTCGTTTCCGTTGGTTCATACGAATGTCGCAGGGCCACGACGCTGGGGCGGTGCACATCAACGCGTGGTGCGGGAGGCGGCGTCGGCCCGGGCATGCCGCTGCTGGAGAAGTTCAGGAGCGGGCAACTTGCCAGCGCGGCCATGCCGACCAGTGCACGGCGTAAGAGGGTCCTTCACTCCTTCTGTGGTTTCTTCATCAGCTAGCTACCAGATGTTTGCACCCATGGAAAATATTACCGTCGAAAATTATCGCAGGGATAGGACTATCAGTCGAGGAAGCCCTAGTGGAGACGTGCAGCGTGTAATGTCGCAAAGTTGCTTGCGTACACCATCAGTTCAGACCAAATTAAGCCAATCAATTGAAAAGACATGGGAAGCATGCTTCGTGGCACATTGTCCAGTACTCTGAACTTCAACGCAGGACTCGTGGACTCCAATCGTGGCCTGTTTTATAGAAGCAGATATCAACTCTGACGAACTACATATCAATCGATCTCGTGGGTATGTCGACTGTGAGTCTGAATTTGACAGAACGGGGTTGACTTACTAAGTGTATGATCCTCGTCGGTCTCGAGTTTGACCAGCAGCACGAACTTCGTGGCAGCCTGCATGGCCACGGCAATCAATCAGATTGCGATCATGTTCTCCATGGCCTTGCAGGTGAAGCAATCTCTGCACTTTAAGTATTTGATTAAACGTGTGTGTCCATGATCCAAGAGGAGAAATTCTGGGGAAGTCCTGTACTCCATCAACGCCGCCTGAAACGATATGAAGCTCGGTTTCCTTAAATTCAGGCAGCCACCGAAACCTCGAGCTGCCACCACCAGTATAGTTACCGCGCCCGCAGCCATGCCGTCGATCTGATGACCGTCCGGTTCTATCCTGCCAAAGGCGCGCCGCCACGCCGTCGATCTGACGACCATCAGGTCCTATCCTGCCAAAGGCGCACAATAACGATCTATGACGCCCAATGCTCTCCGGCGAGAGAAAATCGTCTTGCCCTCGTAATTAGTTTTGATCCTGTGACCTGCGATGTCTTTGAATTTCTATCCAGACACGCACAGATTCCATGTCTCATGCAAACTGCGGAGTCCATATCTCAATAAAAACTGGATATGAGTCGGCCTGGTATACCTGCCTGCGGGCTAGTATTTTTTTCCTTCCGACGTGAGATATATATACGTGGCCAATCTCCACCCTTGATATGCTCTAACGTAAAATAGATGAATCCTGACCGTTGTTTGTCTTGTGTTTTAATTATATAATAGATGTTTGTGAAACTTTTGTCGAAAATCAAGTTTATCATTTCACATAGCAACTAGTACACATAAAAAGACTATGCAAGAGGATATATCTTTTTGAGTGTTTTTCACTCTATTTATTTGTTTACGCGAAAAACTGTCGATCGATCGACGATAGCCCAACAGGACGACTAATCACACCGAAAGAGATCAAATATAAAACAGTGTTTGCATTGCAGAATAATTCAAAGTAGGGAACATTATTTCCCTCAGTTTATTACAAAGCAACATTGATCAAATTAATATGCAAAAAGTATCACGCTTACATCTTTATTTAATCCGGTTACACAGCTAGAGTCCATGCCATTTTTATTTAACTAACTTCTGCCTCGTCCTAAGCCGCGGGGTCCATCACGAGCGCTCCTCACCCAAAGAGTAGGAACCATCACACGGTTAAAACTCACATGATAAGGATCCCTTTGCATTACCTGCCACGTATTAGTATACACCGTATCCAACAAATGCATGTAGCGACGGACATGCACATCCTCCTCCCTTATATGGCGACGTACCACCTCCTCGGGGGCCGGCTCCCTCTGGAAACTCCCTGGCCCACTCGACCTCCACCAAAGAAGATCTGGGTCGACGACGTTGCCCGCATTTCTCACCAAGCTACGCGTTCCTTAAGATAACACCTCCCAGTGCCAACCCGGCGGAGCCCAATCCCGCACAGGGCCTCTATTGTCCAACAGGCGTCCGGCCGCGGCCATCGCGTCGGTATATGCCCGAGATCTGGAAAAAAAATGGGGAATTTGATCAAACACCTAAGGTGCATGCAACCTATGTACGTAGGAGAGGAGGGGATCAGGGAGAAAGAGTAGCATACACTGGCGTGGGGACGGACTAGGGGAGGTCCACGGAGGTGTGGAGGGGCGCTGGCGGAGGCCACGGGCATGGAGAGGTCGTCGAGCGGCGCGGACAAGGGCGGCGGCGGCGCTGTGGTGGCACGAATCGGAATAGGATGGCATGGAACTGGTCGGCCCCTGTCCTCTTATTTAAGGGGAAAAAACCCTAGACGTATCCTCGACCGTCGCCGCCCCCACACCGTCCACAGCACCACGGCGCATCCTCGACCGTCGCCGCCCCCGCGCCGTCCACAGTCGCATCCTCGACCGCCGCCGTCCCCGCACCCGGCCGCATCCTCGACCACCGCCGCCCCCGCGCCGTCCCCGCACCCCGGCCGCATCCTCGACCGTCGCCGCCCCCGCGCCGTCCCCGGCCGCATCCTCGACCGCCGCCGCCCCTGCGCCTTCCCCATACCCGCGCCGTCCCCGTCGACCGTCGTCGAGGTAACCGCTGCCGTCCATCTTCCTCCTCTCCCTAATTTAGTTCAAATTAGCTTAGTTCAAATTACTTGATATTTTGGTTAGGTTCAAATTATCCTCTATGGTTAGATTTTTGCAAAATTAAAATGCATAAATTAGTGTGGTGAAATAATCTAATTTGCAGAATTGAAATTCCGCCTTTTTCGTTGTGTATAAATGTGTGCAGGTACTCCTAGAGACCTTTGAGATTGCCGGAATGTTGATTAACTTCCATTCCGGCAAATTCAGGTACTCATATGACATATTTTTAGCCGAAGTCATGCCAAAATTTCTCGTGAATTTTGACATGACTTTGGCCGAAAATGTTGTTATGTTTTGTATTCTTATTAGGTTGCCGATGATTAAAATGGTGTGGCACTATATCTGTGATTCAGAGGTGGTGTGAGTGAAACTTGTGATATGCACAAATATCAAAATTTCTGCATCCTACAAGTTTCGCTAACGCCATCTCTGAATAATTTGTGTGTCCACTCTAAGTATGAGGCATTCTTTAGAGTTGACTCTATTACATTTTTAGAATGGCGATGAGGCATTAATCATTTTGTTTGTGTTTTTACATCTTATTACAATTTCTATACTGAAATTTGTTGTTTAACATTTTTTATTTGCCTTGTATACATCGAATGCCGCCGCGCCGCCGCTCCATGAGCGGGTTCATTTGCGTTCGTCACCGCCCATCTGGCCGCCGGTCCGCGCAGATCACCGTGGACGGCCACCATTGGTACATGGGGACTTTCGACACGGCGGAGCTCACCACGCGCGCATTCAACGCGGCAGACTGGAGGTTTGGACGGCCGCGTTCTGACCTCAACTTCCCCGACGTTCCGAACCGGGAGGAGGATGAGTTCCTCGCGCCGCCGATGGAGATCGTCGACGTAGACGAGGCGCGGCGTAACCGCCGCCAGGGGATAGCTCGCGGCGCTGCCCAGATCGACGAGTGGCGGATGGACGCGTTGCGCCAGAACCGTCCCGTTCTGGTGTAGGCGCAGCTGGACTTCTACGCCTCGAGGAACAAGAAGAGGCAGCGAGCTCCGACGTCGCCGGACCCTCCAGTGCAGCGCCGCCGTGCAAGAAGACTGGCGACGACGATTCGTCGTCAAGGTTCGACTTGAGCTTCTGGGATGATCTCGTTGGGTCAGACAACTCATCCGACATCAGTTCATGCTGGGGTCATCTCGATGAGTAGTTTTAGGTTAAATTTCAAGTTAGGTTAAGAGATGAACTAATGCATGTTGTTTACCTTATCGAACTTTAGCTTAAGTACTATGTCGTGTTAGGTTAGTGATGCATGTGTGATGAACTAATTAAGGTATCTATGTATGGCACTTTGATCATTTGTATGTGGTCGTCTATATTTTTGTTGTTTGTTTGACGACTGTATTTGAATTTACTGTACTATAGATAATGCTGGAATACGATTTTCCGAAAAAAGAAATTCAAAAAAATATACCGCTGGCGGCCGCGGCTGCATGCCAGCGCTGCCAATCCTCGCGCTGGCGGGCAGAAGTTGTGCCCGCCAGCGGTAACGATCCTTACCGCTGGCGGACGGCCGCCCGCCAGCAGTAAAACATTACCACTGGCGTAATCACCGCTGGCGGGCGCCCGCCCGGCAGCGGTAGACCATTTCCGTCCGCCAGCGGTAGGCCTTTTCCTACTAGTGTAAACATTCTAACGGCTCCAGGAAGATGCGTACATGAAGGCTAACGTGTGTATACGAACGTGCATAAGGCCATGTACAATGGGGAGTGCTTAGAGAGGTGCTTATGAAAATAAACCAGATTTTTTGTGAAACACCGGTTCTTATTTGTATAGGAGAGGTGCCTAGTTAAGCACCAATGCTTAGACAAGAACCGGTTTATTTTCTTAAGCATCTCCCTAAGCACACCCATTGTACATGCCCTAAAGGGAGATTCAGGATCAGGTTCAAAGCTCTATCATTCACCATCAGCAAATCACAAATATTCAGCAGTTCTGGAAGTTCTCGAGGCAGTTAACAAACATTCAGCAGTTCTCTGGGAAGGTTCAACATTCACAATGTTCACTCTCTTCAGCCGCAAAGGGACGGAAGTTTGGGGGAGCTTCCATCCGATATGAGGGTAGGGTATGTGGGAATCAGGTCCTCGCTGCTGCCATGCTCGCCGCCGTCCACTGGCACCAGCGCCGCCGTCCACCCACTAGGGGATTGAGGAATCAGCGGAGCTCCCGCCCGGTCGGCGAGGCGGAGAGGGATTGCGGGAACAGGTGCTCCGGCAGCCAGGATCCCTAGCTTCCGCGGTTCCGCCGCGGCCCTGCGTCGGCTTCCTCTGCCGCCATGCCCATGCTCGCTGCCCGCAGCCGCCACGATCTAGTTTTGGGCCAGGGAGTGAGAAAGGGAGACTGTTTCTAGTTAACCCAGTCATCCAGTCCATGCCTGGCATGGCCATGCGTGCGTCACTCCAAAAATAATACAAGTAAAAAAAAGGTTCACCAGGACCCATATGTATAAACAACATGAATACCTAAGTATACTGGCTGGTATATGTGTTAAAGTGGGCACACTGGCATCTATAGAATGTATAGAGAATTGGAGTGGTGTTTTTCAAAAGATGAAAGTTAGAGTGGTGTTTCTCAAATAGCCGGAAATTGTAGTGGCATCTATCCAATTAACCCCATAATCATTCACGATCTACCACATTTTATCCAGTGACCATGATAGCTAAGTGTACAAGAAAATAGGAGCACATGTTCAGAGCACACCAAATACCTGGTCCACTTATTTCCGTAACCTCTCTTATCTTCGGGGTTGCGGATTGTCTTTGCAATTGTCGACCAATGAAGATAAATGTCATCTGCTAGGTAGTACCCCATTTGTATTGGTGGCCATTGATCTCATCATTAAACTCGGTCTTCGGCAAGTCTCGTAAACACTGGAGAGCGTTGTAAGGGCATCTCCAGTCGTTCGGCCCCCCCAGGTTTTGGTGCGGCGCTTTTTAGCGTTAGCGCCGGCCCGCACCAAAACCTGGGGGGCGAATTTACCAGGCGTTCGGCGGCCCAGAAAAACACATGGCAACATAAATTTGAAAGTTCTTGTTCCCGCCCCAAAAAATAGCCCGAGTTCGGCGATCAAAGCAGCCACAGTTGGGCAATCATTACAACAAAACGCCACAGTTGGGCGATCAAATAGTTTCAATCAAGCCACAGTCGGGCGATCACGGCCACATTCGGCATTCTGCTAACGCACATACCAGATAGAGGCCGGCGACGCCGCGGCGTCAGAGTTGACGTCGATGATGGGCGTGGTGGTCGAAGCTGGCGTAGAGCTCGGAGTGGCAGTCTCGGCGGCCTCGAGGTCGATGATGGGCGTGGCAGCCTCCAGGTCGATCGCCCTGGCAGCAGTCTCGGCGTTCTCCAGGTCGATGGGCGCGGTCGGCGGAGTGGACGTAGGCTGGGCGGGCGGCGTCTCAGCTGGACGTGTCCGTCGGGGTGTCGTAGGTCATGTCCGTCAGGGTCGGCACTGGAGCCGGGCTGATGTCGCTGAGGATGAGACGTCGCTGCGCCATGAACCATGTCCTCGCCTCGGGGTCCATCGCGGCCGAATCACGCACCATGATGAAGGCGAGGTCGTGGTTCCTCTTCTTCACCATGGTACCGGTCCTGAGGAGGTCGATCTTGACCTTGGAGTTGTCCACGAGCGCCTTCCACATCTTGTTGGTGGTCTCCTCCCTATTGGCGGCGTGTGTCTGGGCGTCGGCGATGCAGGTCTCGAGGAACGCCTGGATCTTTGCCGCTGCCAGCGCGACTTCCCTCGCCGCCTTGACTTTCTTGTCACCCATTGGGGGCGGCCATCAGACGCACCCGCCGCCATGGCGTCCATGACATACTCCTTGCCCTAGCCGAGCCCACTGCGTGTTTCCGCCCACTTCTCGCACCCCTCGATGACGATGAAGACGTGGAGGAACTTGAAGTCGGCCTTCTCGTCGTCCTTGTACGCCTCGAGCATCCGGACAATCTACATGGCGACGGGACCGATAGCAATGAGCTACATGGCGATGCAAAGAAAGGTATCACGGCGGAAATTCTCACCTCCATCTCACGGTTGGTGCCGCTCTTCGGCCTGTTCGCGACCTCCTCCTGTATGCTGTGCCACTTGTTGCAGGCGGCCTGGATGTTCGCCCAATGGTTGTCCATGGCCTACTGGCCGTGCTCCGTGACGCACATGTGGAAGTCGGGGTCGATCATCCGGCGCTCTTCGTACGCCGACTTCACCCTCTTCTAGTAGTTGTCTAGGCACTAGTTGGCACCGACATTCGGGTCGAGGCTGACTGTCTTCCATGCTTCGGCGAGGAGGCCATCCTCCCTGGTCGTCCACTTGATGCGTGGCTCGACGGGCGGCTTCGGCGCCGCCTTGGGGGCCTTCCTGGGACGGCGGCCGCCCGTGTCGCCATCCTTGGTCGGGCCTTCTGCTCCCTCCGCAGCTGTAGGCGCCGTCTCCTCTCCTTCTTCCGCCTCCGCCTCCTCCGTGCCGCCACCGGCGCCAGACGCACCTTGGCCGTAATCCCCGCCGCCCTGCGAGAAAAACTCCCCACCTTGCGAGAGGAAGCCCGGGCATGCCTCCGCCGCCGCCGAGCCGGTGGTGATGATCTCGTCCATGAAGCTGCTGTCTTGGGGCATCCCGCCCAACAGGGACTGCGCGGTGAAGGGAAGGGAACGGCGGAGCGACGGCGAAGATGCGTAGCCCGGTGAGCCGACGTACATCATCGGCGGATGGTGGGGGAAGGTGAGGTTGGGGTTGAAACCACCATGGGGGTCAGCGTCGGCGTACCCAGAGGAGTAGGGTGGGGGCGCGTTCCAGCGCAGCGACGGCGATGGCGAGGCGACGGTGGTTTGGCTCCACCCGGCGAACTGAGGATGAGGACGAGGAGAGAAGCCGCCCCTCCGCTTGACCGGCGGCGCGGCAGACGCAGCCGGAGTTGGCGGCTCATCCAGGATCTCCACCTCCTCTTCCTCTTCTTCTTCCTCTTCGGCGATCTGGCCCTTGGGCTCCGCCAGTTGCGCGGCCAGCTGCCTCTCCGCTGCGCCTTCTCCCTCGCCTGGCGCTGGATGTTCTCCGACTTTCGGCGCGCCTCCTCAGCGATCCACTTGGCGTTGCTCATGCCCGGCGGCCTCTCCTCCGGCGCTCTCGGCTTCCGCGGCTTCTTCCCGGCTTCCGCGGCTTCTGTGAATCGGGTGGGAGCCATGGCGGCCAGATCTGTGGGAAATGGCGGGATCGGGCGGGAGGGAGAGGTATATGTGGGGGGAGAAATGGAGGGAAAGATCAAAATTATGGAGGGAAGAGGGCAAATTATGGAGGGAAATCGCCTTGCCTCACCGACAAGTCTGGCCCGCGGACGCTGATACATCTCCAACGTATCCATAATTTTTCATGTTCCATGATTATATTATGCCAATTGCTACATGTTTTATATACACTTTATATCATTTTTATGCATTTTCTGGGACTAACCTATTAACAAGATGCCACAGTGTCAGTTCCTGCTTTTTGCTATTTTTGGTTTTAGAAAAGTTGTTCTGGAAATATTCTCGGAATTGGACGAAACAAAAAGCCAAGTTCCTATTTCCTGACACGTACACGGAGTCCGAAGAAGAGACGACCGAGGGCCGTGGACCGTCCTCACCACCTGGTGGCGCGGTCCCACCTCATGCCGCGCCGCCACGTGGTGAGGAGGCCTCGGGCCTCCACCGACGCCGCCCCTTCGCCTATAAATTGTCTTTGACGGGAAAACCCTAGGGACCCGAGTCAATTTCCACGAAAAGTTCCAGAGCCGCCGCCGTCGTCAACCCTAACTTGGGAGGGTTCTGAAGCTCTTCCCGGTACCCTGCCCGAGAGGGGAATCATCACCGGAGGGCTCTACATCGCCATACCTGCCTCTGGAGTGATGTGTGAGTAGTTCACCTTTGGACTATGGGTCCATAGCAGTAGCTAGATGGTTGTCTTCTCCTCTTGTGCCATCATGTTTAGATCTTGTGAGCTGCCTATCATGATCAAGATCATCTTATTGTAATGCTACATGTTGTGTTTGCTGGGATCCGATTAATATTGATACCATGTCAAGTTGAATACTGTGATATTATGTCTATATCTTTTATGATCTTGCATGCTCTCCGTTGCTTGTTGATACTCTGGCCAAGTGGATGCTTGTGACTTCAAGAGGGAGTATTTATGCTAGATAGTGGGTTCAGTCTCTATTTAATCTGGGGGAGTGACAGCAACGCCTAAGGTTGTGGATGTGTTGTTGCCACTAGGGGTAACCTAATGATACTTTGTCTAAGGATGAATGTGTTGTTTACATTATGCACTTTACTTAATGCAATTGTCTGTTGCTTGCAACTGAATACTAGAAGGGGTGCGGACGTTAACCTGAAGGTGGACTATTTAGGCACAGATGCATGCTGGATAGCGGTCTGTGTACTTTGTCGTAAGGCCCAAATGAATCTCATAGTAGACACCACAACGTGCACATGCATGTTATGCACTTTTCAATATTGTCAATTGCCCAGCTGTAATTTGTTTACCCAGCATGTTAGTTATTTATTATGGAGAGACACCACTAGTGAACTGTGGACCACGGTCCATTCTTTTACATCTGAAATACAACCTACTGCAATCATTGTTCTTTTTCATTCTCTGCAAACAAACATCATTTTCCACACTATACGTCTAATCCTTTGTTTTCAGCAAGCCGGTGAGATTGACAACCACACTGTTAAGTTGGGGCAAAGTAGTTTGATTGTGTTGTGCAGGTTCCACGTTGGCACCGGAATCCCTGGTGTAGCGTCGAACTACACTCCTTCACCAACAACCTTCAGAAGTGACTTTGATCTCCTACTGGTTCGATTAAGCCTTGGTTTCTTACTGAGGAAAAAACTTGCTGCTGCACTCATCGTACCTTCCTCTTGGGGTTCCCAACGAACGTGTGACTTTCACGTCAACAAGCAGACGCCTTTTGCCTTCCCAAGCGGAACCCAGCTCGCTGGGTTTGGGCTGGCACTACTAGGAAAACCCTTATAGGTAGGTTGTATTATGTGGCGCACCCTTAATTGGTGCACCACAGAATTATTTTTCTGTGGTGCACCTGGCTTGGTGCGCCACAAAAAGTCACATTTCTGTGGCGCACCAAGCCCGGTGCACCACAGAATTGCGGAAATTCTGTGGCGCACATTGCCAGGTGTGCCACAGAAAGTCATCCGGGGGCGGGTGGGATTTGAAAAAAATAATTCTGTGATGCACCAGGCCTGGTGCGCCTTAGAAGGGTTTACCCGGTTAGCAATTCACAGATTCCTCAAATTCCAAAAGAAAAAAAAAGTTATTTCAAATAGACGATTTTTCGCAGCAAAATCAAAAAAAATTCAAAAAATTCAAAAAAAGACACAAAAATGTATAACAAAGAAGATTGTTGAATTTTTTTGACGTGTTTTGACTTTTTTGAAAATTTTGGATTTTTTTTGGATTTTTTAAGTATTTTGAATTTTTTGAAGTGTTTTGACTTTTTTGAAATGTTTTTGACTTTTTGGATTTTTTAAGTTTTTTGAAATTTTTTGAATTTTTTTGGATCTTTTGAAACTTTTGAATCTCCTTTTGAAAGTTTAGAAGTTTTTGAAAAATCTGAAATTTAAAAACACACATTTATAACACATATGTAACATATACACATATAATCCTTAAGATGGTTCATATGATATATATATCAATATGAACTTGAGTAGCACAAGGGTAGGTGGACTAGGTGGAAATTAGAAGTTAAGCTTGCTAGGGGTGGAGCAATTTGATGATGGGTGATCTAGCGGGAAGGTATCAGTTCAAAAAATCTGAAAATAATTCTAATAATTAGGATTTTTCATATTATTTCATATTTTGATTTTTCTGATTTTTTTGAAACTTTTTATATTTTTTTGCATTTTTTTGAATTTTCTGAATTTTTTTGGAATTCTGTGGCACACCAGGCTAGGTACGCCACAGAGTGCCTGGTGCGCCACAGAAAAAAAATTTAGTGGCGACGATTCTGTGGCGCACCCAGCAATTCTGGGGGTGCGCCACAGAATCATAATTTGGTGCGCCACTGATAGGGTATTTCCCAGTAGTGTGGGTTCGCCGGCGCGAAACGGCGCTAAAAACGGCGCTAAGCGAAGCTAAATCGACTTCTTGGGGGCGGCTGGTAGGATTTCCTTCGCGTCGGCGCTAAAAAAGCTTCCTGAGGGGGCGCTAGGGGGGACGACTGGAGATGCCTTAACACGTTGATGTCAATTTGAGGACCGGCCATGCCAAATAAATGAATCACATCCACACGTCATAATATGGCACATCCTTTTTTATTCTAAAGCGTCAGCAAAATGGAATGGGACCATTTGTTGGGCTCCTAGAAGAATAGTAGTTGAATAGTAGAGCATGACTCATTGCTCTTTGACGATTTTTGTTGGCTAGCCGTCCGTGTCTCGATCCTCCGCCGTCGCAACTCCCATTGTATAGCTAAAAGAAGAGTGAGAATCATCTGATTCTTTTCATCATCGGCTTTTAGGTTGGCATCCTTTCACGTCATTCATAAAGACATGATCTTGTTGTTGCTATCCATAGCCTATTGGGTAATAATAAATCAACAAGGAAGAACAGAACTAGGCAATTAATTTCAACCAAATTAACTATTTGGAAAACAGCCAAACATTTTGCGTTCGGGACAGGAGGGAGGTAGTCTCGGGCTCTCGGCCGCCAGTACAACGAGTTGTGGCGCCACAAACAAGAACGGAGAGCGGTGGCGAGTCAGCATGTGTGGTTGTTGCATACTCCTCTTGGAGAGTTGGCGATGAAAAGGGGTTGTGACCCAAATTGGTGGCGGAGAGAGGGAAACGAAGATGACATAGTGGACGGGGGCAAGGGCAAATGGCTACTGGCATTTGCCTCTCCGTACTTATGACACAACAGGACCAATGTGAGACACGCTCTCAGACGTTGTCTGGCCACCCAAACACGCCTTGAAAGTGGAGGTGGATATAGGTATCGGGATTTTTTCGAGCTGGCAGGACCGATGGGGCGCTGCCAGGGCCAAAATTTCCGTCGGTGCCCCATTAGACCGTCCAGCGGGTATCCTGGGCGCCGGTGGCGATGCTCTTAGAGCATCTCCAACCGGAGTTGCCAAAAATGGCCCCCAAATTACGACCGGACGTGTCCGCAGACACTGTCCGGGCTAATCCCAAAAACGACCTCCTACAACTATGCCCCCCATATCCGCACCCTCAAAACCATACTAGCCATGCAACGTAAAACTACGTAGATCATCGGAGCTCAACTGCATTACAGCTTGCATAGATCGATCGGAGCTGATAGTTCGGACAGACAAACATAGTTCGGATTACAGACAAACGACTAAAAATATAGACAAATTAACAAAATAGGGCAAACTGGCGGCGCCGCCATCCTCTGTGCACGCCGGTCCCTTCGCCTTCATCGACGGCGCTTCACTGCTTTGACGCCAGCCCCTTCCCTTGTCATCACCGGAGGGGCGGTGGCGGCGCAGCATCTCGAAGGCCGCGTACGGGTCGGCGTTGGAGGAGCCGCCACTGTTGGAGCGAGCGGCGAGGACGGCGCGGGTCTGCTCCTCGGCAAGCCTAGTCGCGCGGTCGGTCTTGGCCTCCTCCTTCTTCGACTCGGCGATGGCGGCGTCGAGCGTCGCCTTGTTCTTGCGGCGGAGGCGCCTGGCGGTTGTGTACGACCGCTCCAAGATGGCCAATGGCAGCGGCTCTTCCGCCGCGGCGTGCAAAGCCCGCTCCACGGCAGCGGGGTCCGCCTTGCGCAGTTGAAGATATGCCTTCCCCTCCATCTCCGGCGTGCGCATCCGCTTGGGAGACGCCGGGGTCGTCGGAAGAAGCCGCCATCCGTCGGCCCCGTCCGGCAGGATCTTCCACCCTGCTGGAGCTTGGACGGGGGACGGTGGGGGAGGGGCGGCGGAGATGAGGAGGCGCAAATCTTACCGGATGGGAGCGTGGCGCCGGAGCCGATGAAGCCGCAAATGACGGCGCCGACTGTGCACGTGCTCTCGCCGGCGCAAGCTCGGACCAGCGGCTGCACTCACCACCGCTAGGCGGCGGCGCCGCGCTGGATCTGCCGCACTTCTTCAAAGAGTGCTCGCACGCGATGCGAAAGGCCTCCTCTTCCGCGTCTTGTACCGGCAGCGGCGCCGCCGCGTGAAAGGGCAATGATGTCGCCTAGAGGGGGTGATAGGCGATTAAAACTATTCCGGTTTAGTCTTGCTAATTGCGGAATAAAACTAGGTGTTTAAAATAACAAGCCGACAACTTAAATAAACTAGGCTCACCTATGTGCACCAACAACTTATGCTAAGCAAGACAAGCAACAAGGTGATAGCAATAGAATACTTCAAGCACGAAGGCTATCACAATGTAAAGTGCATAAGTAAAATGCTCAGGTATAGAAATAACCGAGGCACGCGGAGACGAGGATGTATTCCCGAGTTCCTCCTTGTTAAGGGAGTACGTCTCGTTGGAGAGGTGTGAACCAACACAATGGTTCAACAACCACAAAGGTTTCACCTTCTTCTCCGATGAACCGCACCACAAAGGTTTGGTTCACCTTCCACTATTGGAATCCTTCGAGGCGGAATCCGGAGCCTTTCAACAACAATCCGGGTCACAACCCACAACGGGATTGGGGGCTCCCGAATGGCTTTACAAGTGACCACAAAGGTCTCAACCACCACACGGGTGTCTAGGGTCCAAAGACCCAAGAGTAACAAGTTCACAAGCTTTCAAATTCCACGAATCCTCGTGGAGAGCACATCGATGCACCAAATGCTAAAGGCAAGAGCACAAATGCTCAAATCCTTCACTCTCAAATTCCAACAAAGCAACAAATGCTTATGGGGGAATAAGAGAGGAAGAACAAAGAGGAGATGCACCAAGAACTCCAGGATCATGATCTACTAGGTTCCCCTCACTAAGAGGAGAGATGGATTGGTGGAAATGTAGATTTAGATCTCCTCTCTCAAATCACTCAAAGATATGCAAGAATCATGGGAGGAATTGGGAGAGGGGCAAGCTTTCTAAGGTCAACAATGGTGGGGAAGAGAGAGAAAAACGTGCTGCAGAAAAGTTTGGGCTCTTTCGGGAAGAAGATGCCTTTTATAGGCCTCCCAGAAAAAGAGCCGTTGCAGAAAACTCACACCGGAGACTCCGGCCTAAGTGACCGGAGACTCCGGCCTACACCGGATAATCCGGACCAAGGACCGGATAATCCAGTCTCGGCCAGGGGCTGAACCACATCAGTCACGGAGCAGTTCGGGTAGAGATTCCGGCCACAGAGGCCCGAGACTCTGGGCCAGGGGCGGAGACTCTGGCCCAAGGGCCGGAGACTCCGGCCTAGGCCAGGAGCTGAACCACCAAAACCTCTTCGACATGGAACCCTAGGACCGGAGACTCCGGTTGGGACACACCGGAGACTCCGGCCTGGAAATCCAGCAAAACTGCAAACCCAACAACTTTTGCGAGAAAACTCCAAATGAGATGAAACCAACTTTGTTGGAAACATAACGACAAGAGCTTTCCGACAAGAGCTTTCCTAAATGGCATGGAAATATTAAGAACCATAAATAGAGTTAAGTTAGCACACATTAGAAGGTGTGGAACTTTACTCAAGGATAAACCGATAATATTTTCAACACGAAAACGCAAAGAGTTTCCAAAAGAAATCCGTTTTTGAAGAACCTGGGATTGTCATGAAGATCACGACAAGCACCAAAACCCAACAAGGAGAAAAGCCATATAAGAACCAAGAAAGATGGAATGCCAAGAATGCAAAGGTTTGAGCTCTCCACAAAGATGCGATCAAGTTACTCACTTGGGAGCCCCTCTTGATAGTACGCCGTCTGTCCTATAACCCGTCTCCCACTAACAACATGAGACCGGTAAAATAGAAAACCTATCAAGATCATACCTTTGCCTTGCGCATTCCACTTGAGCTCGATGATGACGATCTTGACTCTCTCAAGTTGGAACACATTTCTTGATTGTGCTTGCTAGCACATGCTTGATGAAGACTTCTCCAAATGCTCCCCCATACTCCATTATGGGAGGGCCTCGCTAAGCTCTGTCTTCATGTCTCCTTTGTAAGATTCAATCAAATGATATCATCCGAGATGCATCATATTAAATTTTCACTTCAACTTCTTCTCTTGATATGTATGATGGCTTGAAGGTAAACATGATTGTTCACTCAATCTTCTTTTCCAAGCCACACTTGCAATAAACTCAACTCTACACACGACCATTCTTCATATAAACCCTTGAATAGAGCATTGGTCATCATGTCATCTTCAAGAGTCCAACACATGAACTCCTATCTTTTTCCATGGACATGATCTATAAGAATATCTCAATGTAAACATTAGTCCATAAGGATTGTCATTAATTACCAAAACCACGCATGGGGGCAACATGCACTTTCACCGCGTCGCTCTGCTCCTCCTCCGAGAGCCAGTCGACGGAGGATGAAGACATTGCGCCGGCGAGCGGAGAAGGCGAGGAGACTGGACGGCGAGCGGAGAAGGAGAGTGAGGTAGGGTTTGGTCGGTGGGGTACTTAGTGGGGACGGAGGAGCCACGCGGCGGAAGTCAGCGATGACGGCCGGCCGTTCCGCGGCGACGGTCAGCCTCCTTTGTGGGTCCGCGGTGTCAGCGGCTGAGGGGCGGATGCGTCCGGGCCACCCCAAACCCGCCCCAGATATGGGCTGGCTTTGGGGTGTGCCGGACCGCCCGGTCGTTTGGGCTAGCTATAGGGGCCACCGTTGGGTGGAGATTTTTGGCCCAAAACGTGTCCGGGCTGTCCGCCCGGACGTTTGGGGCCTGTTTAGGGGTTATGGTTGGAGATGCTCCTACCCAGTTATATTTATTCAAACTCTTACCTGTGAAAAGAATGGATACAAAGCTCAATCCTAGCTAAAGAAGTACATGATGCCCCTATGCAGCACAAATTACATTGTTCTACCGTCCAAAGGTCGTGTCTCGGCAAGCCAGAGGAAGGACCGTGACCAGCCTTGGATGGGAGGCGATGTTCAGGGCTGGTTACAGTTTTTTTAAGCAGAGCTTGTTACGTTTGCAACTTGATCTGGTGCCAATCAATCAGTAGGAAAGTCAAAACAGAGCAAATCCTGAAGCTAGCCATTGAACTTTGACTTTATTATGCACAGAGTGAAGTAAGCATAGTCTTGGTAAACGAACTCGCCTGAACGACAACGTCAAATAAGTATACAAGTGATCATCAAGCAAGTATTTGTTCATGATCACTTTGATGCACAGGCGGAGCTTCATGGAGGCCAAATGGGCCATGGCCCCCCTAGGTTTGGAGTAATTGCTGAATTTTTTTTTTTTTTGAGAGTGCTTAACTGAGAAGAAAAGTAGCATTTGGCCCCCCCCCAACATAAATATTTTGCATTTCTGCCAAGCTCCGCCACTGCTTTGATGCTTGCGTATGCTGTGTGGCCTGCAACACCATTGTCTCCACAGTGAGCCCCGGCCCGAACGTCATCATCACACCCCACTCAGGCACCCCGACCCCTCGCTGCTCCTTATGCCGCCGCCTCAGCTCGTCCAGGACGAAGATGATGGTGACGCCGAACATGTTCCCGTACTCGCTCAGCACGTGGCGGCTCGCCGCCAGCTTCTCGGGCTGGAGCTTCAGCACCGCGTCGATGTGGTCCAAGATGGCAGACGATCCGGGGTGCACCGCCCAGAACAGGTCGTTCCATTCGGCGCCGATGCCGAGCGGTCCAAACGAATTCTGGAGGCACTGCTCGATGTTGTCACCGATGAACACCGGGACCTCCCTCGTGGAGATGTTGCCGCCGTACCCGCCCTTGGTGAGGTGCATGTAGATGGCGTGGTCGGAGTCCGGGATCACCGTCTGCGCGGCGGACACCATCTCGAACAGCGGGTGCTCGACGGGGCTCACCGGGTCGGCGCCCACAATGACTGCGCCCGCGCCGTCCCCGAAGAGCCCCTGGTTGATGAGCGTCTGGAAGCAGCCCTTTTTGGGGCCGCTAAAGAGCATGACGGTGAGCTCCGCGCATACCACGAGGACGCGCGCGCCACGGTTGTTCTCTGCGAGGTCCTTAGCGAGGCGCAGCGCGGCGGAGCCGGCGAAGCAGCCATTGAGGTACAGCATCGTGCGGCGGACGGAGCCCGAGGAGCGGGATGAGGCGGAAGTCAACGCCCGGGATATGGGCGCCGGAGTTGGTGGTGACAACGAGGTGGGTGATGTCGGTGGCTCGCCTGCCCCACTCGGCGATGGCCTTCTTAGAGGCTTGTGCGGCCAGCTCCGGCACGGCAGTGGCAACGATGTCGAGCCGCGCGTCCAAGGACGGCGAGTCGTGGTCGAGGAACTCTGGGTGGGCGCGGAGCAACTCCTCCGTGTGGTGCAGGAAGCGTTTCTGAACGTCTAGCTTCTGGTCTGTAAATGTCACCATGTCACTCTAACGATGGCTTACATATAGAAGTCATAAGAAACAATCAGCAAAATGGACTGAATGAAAGATGCTCAAAGAAGCTGAACTGAAGCGTGCTTACAGACTCTCTTGAATTTTTCCTTGAGGGCAGTGAGGTGGTCACTGTTGGTGGCACGGAAGTAGAAGTCCGGGAACTCCTCCTGGGGCACGCAGCTCGCCGGGTTCGCCGTGCCGATGGCGAGTACGGCGGCGGGTCCGTCTGCGCGCTGTGCACGCCAGATCTCGCGGACGTTGGGGGTGTCTGCTGGAACACTTCCCATGGCTGTCGAAAGTGAAACTCTCTTGGCCTGTATGTTTCCTCGATGGAGCCAACGTCCTGCGTATATATAGTGGGTGCGTTTGGAGGTCGCTAAGACTGCATCTTGTCGACAACAATTAGTATCCATTAACAGGCGCCGAGATGATTGAAGCGATCGAGTATACTTTGGCGGCTGATCCAGGCCTCCAGCACGCAGAAAATCAGTGTTTTCCTTGCAACATGAAGCGTGTTGTGGGAGTTCCCACGGTTGACCAATGGCTTCCGTCAGGTTACAGCAATGGCCGCTTCAGTTTCAGTTGACACGGCTCCGTCATTCTTTGGTGTCGATTTTCCTCCATGAGACTGGACCGATGCGTCCCGAAACTCAAATTGTTTATGCTGTTCTTAGGTCAGTGCATATCACCGGCTGCTCGATCCGATCTGGAAGCTATTTTCTCAGGACGGCAACTAGAAATATAGGGTTACGAATATCTTCTGTTGAAATACATTTGGCTCATATGATATGTTCAACATTCAAATGCGATCGGGAAAAGTCTGTGTGCAAGCCATGGGTCTTTGGCATGTCACTGAAGAAGCGGTGCAACTTGCCAATCTGAAATAGTATTTGAATGAGTAAACTGTTTTTTTTTTTTGTGTGTTTGTGCAACCAAAATGTTCAGAGTTCTTCCTAGTTGCAGTTTACTAAACTTTCTTCACAACTCAGAAATAATGGAAAAGTATACCTCCTCTAGTCATGATGATCACAGGGGGTACGAGAAATGTGCACAAACAGGGGAGGTTCTACGATGATCATGTACATGGTGTGTATCTTGAGTGAATTTTTTAGTCATTAAGGATTTGTTCAGTTTTTTTTTTTTTTTTTGAAGGTAAGTTGGTTTTGTTTTGAAGTTCGGGTGTTGTGATTGATGATTGTTTGGCTCCAGTAGCTGCGAGTTGTAGATCATTGTGGCAGGGTCTTTTTTTATATTTTTCTTGGGATGTTTTACGGTACATCATATTACAGATTTTGGCGTGCAAGTATACCTTGATTGGGCCGATATCGGTTCGGAAGATTTGGCCCGCGGTCAGCTTATTTCAACGTCTATATACTACACATAACAACAGTTCTTACCAACGAGCGCCGCCGCTCGCGAACTCCCATCTCATTGTACCACGCCACACATTCCATTCAGATGCAGATTCAGACTTTTACAAACATGAGTAGCACTCCCATTCAGATTCAACAAGCAAAAACAAACAAGTTGTAGGAGAAAAAGAGAGATTGAACAAGCAAGTATATCCACCTTCCCTATGGACGGCTCGTGTTGCGTTGATGCACCGGAGAAGATCAATTTTTCTTTTATCTATCTTCTTGGCTGTGTGCATTCCTAACGTGTCGACTTGTTCGTAACATTATGTTGGTGCAGTCTGGCTATAATTGCTATCTTACAATCATATCATTATATGCCCTTTATCTATATATATATATATATATATATATATATATATATATATATATATATATATATATATATACAACTGGTTGTAGATTAAGGATCTACAACCAGCGTCCCCCTATAAGGCGCGGAGTGCCTCGGGTCCGACCTGACCCGCCACCCGACCCGCACCCGGCCCCCGACCTCCACCTAGCCCCGACCTCCACCTACCCCCGACCCCGCACCGACCCCGACCCTGCACCAACCCCCGACCCCGCCCACCTCCTACCGGCGAGGCGAGCGAGCGAGCGAGCGGCGGCGGGACGCCGACGCGAGGGAGCTCGCCGAGCCCACGGCACCACGCCCCACCTAGGGGACCTCCTACTCCAGCGAGGCGAGCGAGCGAGCGGCGGCGCCCCGCGCCGACGCGAGGGAGCTCGCCGAGTCGTGTCCTCGAGATCCCCACCTAGGGGACCTTCTACACCGGCGAGGCGAGCGAGCGAGCGGCGGCGGGACGCCGACGCGAGGGAGCTCGGCGAGCCCACGGCACCACGCCCCACCTAGGGGACCTCCTACTCCGGCAAGGCGAGCGAGCGGCGGCGCCCCACACCGACGTGAGGGACCTCGGCGAGCCGTGTCCTCGAGATCCCCACTCGAAGGACCTTCTTGTCCGGCGCAGGAGGGCGAGCGAGCGGCAATTTGACCTACTGCAGAACTCCTTCCCTCGGCGTGTTCCCCGTTTCGATTCGCCGAATCCTGAGGTACGCACCCCCACCTCCCACTCCGTAGCACTCTTCTTCTCTGTCTCCGGCGCCGATTTGGCCACCTTGTGACCTTCTTCTCTGTCGTACTGTACAGATGGCTCCAACAGCTCTGGCTTTAGCCAAAAAATTCAGTGATGCTGCCATGGCTCGGAAGCATCGACCTGCTCCTTCAGGCGATAAATTGCCCAAGGTAACAAATCTGTACTGCCCAAAATCATTACGTACTGAATGTTTAGTAGGAAAGGATGAAAACAAGTTTATGAGCGTCTGTATGTGTAGTAGGAAAGGATGGAAACAAGTTTTGGTCCTGTTAATCTAAATAACATACATACAACTGCAGCTAGGAAAGTTTGTTGCATTAGTAGAAGTACAGCAAATGGTTTTATGACAGTACATGGAAGGTAGTTGAGCAGTTCAACTAGAAACGAAAACAAGTTCAGTACCTGGGGAGCAGCTACAGACATTTTTTTTTAGAAAGTTTTTAGCATTATGGGAAGTACAAACTTATTTTTCAGAGAAGTACATCGAAAGGGAGTTGAGCAGTTGAACTAACTCGAATCACATATTTGTCCAAATGCAGGATGGCAACGAAGAAAAGAGAGTCAAATATACACCGATGTCCTGGATCCGATGCCAATTCGATGGGCAACTACTGACAATCCGGAAGGGAGGACTCCTGACAATCCGGAATGGCGGACTCCTGACAATCCGCAATGGAGGACTCCTGATCTGCCCGCTGGTTACTTTGTGACCACAGGCAGATTCTCATACTCCGCACAATCGCAAGCAACCCCGATTACAACTGATGATGCTCCATTATCAGAAGTGAGTACATATGGTGGACCACCTATATCAGCCCATATTGAGCGAGTTGTGTGTCAGGTCGCTACCTCGCGCCGGATTCCTGGGTTTGATGGCACCCAAAGTACAAGGCCTGAAGTTGCTGCCACACAGCGTCCACCCAGGAGGCCTGAAGTTGCTGCCACGCAGCGTCCACCCAGGAGGCCTGAAGTTGCTGTCACGCAGCGTCCACCCAGGAGGCCCGAGTTTCCTGCCTCGCAGCACCCACCAAGGAGGCCTGAATTTCCGGAGTCGCGGCATCCTACAAAGCGGCCTCAAGAAGAAAGCTCTGTGCCTCCGAAATAGAGGGCTCACGTCGTCCATGATGATACGCATCAGGTCGAAGAATACCGGGATCCGTTGCTACGCAGGGCGCTGGTGACACCACCAGGCCCCATATTTCCTGGCCAGAATCAAACTCCTACAGCAGCGCGGAGCTACACGCATGTAAGTAACAACAAAATAAAACTCAACCGCATCGGATGCAGCGTTATGAATCTTATGTTTCATTGTGCTTTTTGATCTATTAAAAGCTCTGACAAGCAAAACTGTATGTGTTTGCAGAAACCCGATCTTCCAGATTACTTACTACCTAAAATGAAGATGTGTTTCGACAGTTTCGAGAAAGCCAGAGAGTTCTACAACAGATATGCGAGGCATTCTGGGTTTGGTGTCAAGACTGGCCAGCACAACGGTAACAACCGGTACCTTCAGTGCACCCGGGAAGGCAAATATAAACCCAGTGTTTCTGAACCCGAGCGACAGCGAATGAACAGCACCAAGAGGTGTGGCTGCAAGGCAAGACTTAGGATGAAGGAGAAGCCAGATGGGACAATTGTCATTGAGGACATCCAGTTCGAACACAACCACCAGCTGTTACTATCACCAAGCATGCTCGTGTTTCTGTACTCGCACAAGACACTTGACCCGTCTCTTCTGGAGTATGTCAAATTCCTTCAGTTTCAAAACCTCAAGCACTATCAGATAATGTCATTAATAGCCAGTTCAGTGTTAGGAGCACAGTACATGACGATGCATGGTCGTGACCTCCTAAACCAGTAAGTTGCATTTCCACCTCAAAAATCATAAATGTACTTGTGCGCAAAAAAATATCCTATTACATTGGACTTCCCAGGTTATCATCCTTATGTGCTTCTTATGTGCAAAATACAGAAAGGCAAAGAACTCTAAAGAGGACAACGTCGACGAAGTCCACAAGCTAGTCATGTTCTTCACCAAGATGAAGGCAGCGAATGATCAGTTCTTCTTTGACATCCAGGTTGACGAGAGTGACCATATCAAGAATATCTTCTGGTCAAATGCCAGCTGCCAAGGCAATTATGAAGACTTCAGCGACTGCGTGCCGTTCGATACAACATACAAGACAAACAAACACAAGATGCCACTGGGAGTGTTTGTTGGGGTGAACCACCACCTGCAGTCCTGCATTTTTGCATGTGCGCTTATTAGAGATGAGAGTGAAGACTCATTTGTCTGGCTGTTTCAGACCTTTCTGAAGTGCATGAAGGGGAAGCAACCTACAATCATTCTAACAGGTAATAAAAAGCATTAAAAAAAGATGTATTGTCCAAGTGCATGTTAACTTTCTTGACTTAGTAGTGCACTTCGTGGGCAGTTCAAGTGCAAAAAATGAGCAGTACAGCCAATGAGACTGATTTGCTTTGGTTTTTTTTTGGCGCAGACCAATGCCCATCGATGGCGCTGGCGGTTCCAAGGGTCTTCATCCTAGCACTGCATAAACTTTGCCAATGGCACATTGACGAGGGGTAGACTCATCAAGACCCATGGTTAAGGTCCCTAGGTTATGAATATGGGGGAGAGAACGTGGTAGAGCTGGAAGTATCGTAAGCTTTCAAGCAGGGCAAAGATTTTACCCAGGTTCAGGGCCCTCGAGTGGAGGTAACACCCCTACGTCCTGCCTGTCTGTTATTGCTGTGTGAATATGATGGTTACAAGAGTCCCGGCGAGATGTCGATCTCGCTAGGGTTTTTGGTGGCTCTGAAAGTACGTGGTCTGGTTCGATGGCCCTCCCAGTCCTTAAATAGTAGGCTGGGTCTCGGGTGTTCGTAACCGACTCGATTTACAAGTAAGGAAACTCTAAACCGACTATTGCTTCGCCAAACTTGGAGGATACTTCATCTTCGTGGGCCTCCCTTCATGGGCTTCATGTAGGCTCTGATAGTTGGGCCTATTCGATACGTGCACCAGGTACCCTCATGGTAGGGTACCCGATAGGCATACCCATGTCAGTAGCCCCCGAGTACTTGTCTGATTCGAAGAGTCGGGCATGGACTCATACATCATGCACGTTATGTTCTTTGCATTTGTGTCGTATGATTTAAATGTTTGTATGAAATAGCACATGTTGGCTATGTCGAGTGTTTCATCGACTATGAATTTTTGCTTATGATAATCAAGGGATATTAGCTTAGCAGGCCCGGCACACACGACGGATCGGGGCCAGTTAACTACCATTTGTGGCAAAACCATACTAGCTTTCAATCAAACTCGAGTCCCCGGACTCGAATCTGGAACAAACTGGACAGACTCGAAACAGCCGTTGAGGTCTTACGGAATCGAACTGCAGTATAATTTTGAATCAACCCAACGCGTCCGTCGGGGATAATTCATCATGTCTGCTGACACGGAAAATTTAAGGATAACGCTGCTGGAGCGGTCCTTAGCCCAGCTCGACTGATCGGTGGGTCTTACCTTTGCACTATGCATGCAGCATCCAAGGATCGTCGGATCAACTCGGGAATATTTTGAGTGTGATTTTGCTTATGAACTTAGTCGAATGTGTCGTCGACTGACACTTTTGCCATTATTCTATCGGGTGCGCGACAGCGCTCCCGATGGGAGTAGCCCCCGAGATTGTGCTTTATTGCTTGCAATGGAGGATAATCTCAAAATCTTTTACCCTGCACATTTTAGTCAAAGAATTTTTTTGATACGCTCCCGATGGGAGTATGATACTATAGTCGAAAGAATTTCGACTGGCTTTATGATCTTTACTAAAGAACCAACCGAGACTTATGCGAGAGACCACCCGAAGATATCATCGAGTGATTTTTATGCCAGTTCTGAAGGATGAAACAACGTCAGCAATGACGCATTTTGCGACTGCCATCTCTGACAAGCGGTGGCGTGCCTGGTAAGACTGATGGGACGTGACACTTCTGTGTGGGCCCATTTTTGCAGAGCTGACCAAGTGTAGCGCCGTTTGGACTTGATTTGACCGCTCTGGCGCGGTTTTCACGGGGCGTGATGATGATTTCCTAGTTTCCCGTGCGTAGTGGGCGGAGTGGCCTGCGACGGTTGCCTTCCGCGGCCGCCACGTGTATGGCTAGATTTCGCGCGGAGCGTATGCCTTTGTTTTGACGGTTGCGATCGTATTGCGATCTGTGGTAAATAGTGGAGACGGCGCTGGCAGAATTTTTTACTTGCCATTTGCCTATTTGCGCCGCCCCTCGTCTCATCTTCCTCCTCGCGCCCACCTCCATTGCTCTGCAACCAAGCTCTCTTCTCCACCCTCATCCACCGCTGCGATGGCGAAAGGTGGAGGCTCCAAGCGTGGTGCCGCTGCCGCTGCCGCGACCGATGCGGCCAAGGGCAAGAAGACTGTGGCGGGTACATCTGCATCCGCCGCGCTGAAGAAAGGCAGCGGGGACTGGGCGAAGTCCACCATCAAGGACGCCCATTTGGTCAAGTTCCGCGAGCAGGGGTATCTGCCACCCGCGGAGCAGCTCGCCGTCCGCGCGCCATCGCCCAAGGAGGTACTCCCTGAACCACGCGCTAACGAGCGTGTTTGTTTTGCGGAGTTTTTGCCTAGGGGCTTTTCGCTTCCCCTCCACGATTTCGTTCGTGGTCTTCTTTTTGCCTACGGGGTGCAGATCCATGATCTCACCCCAAATGGTATTATGCATATCGCGTGTTTCATCACGCTGTGCGAGTGCTTCCTCGGCGTCGCACCCAGCTGGGCGCTGTGGAAAGCCATCTTCATGGTACGGCCGAACAGAGGAGGTGGTCGCACCTACCCAGTTGGCGGCTGTGGAATCCAGGTGCGCAGCGACACCCGCTACTTCCGCCTGAAGACCGTCGACTCCGCCCAAGGCTGGAGGAAGGGGTGGTTTTATGCGACTGTCGAGCATGACGCAGCCGCCCCTTTCTCGACTGCTGCTTTCACCAGGACCAAGGCATGGGATCACCAACTCTCAGCCGAAGAAATGGAGGAGGCAAGCCCTTTGCTGGCTCGGATCGGAGGCATGCTAGACAAAGTCACAGGCATCCATTTGATCGCCACCTTTGTGAAGAGGCGGGTGTGGCCACTCCGTGCCCGAGCGCATCCCATGTGGGAGTATGAGGGCACGGGTGACTCCACTCGAATGAGCCCAGAGGAACTGTCAAGGAACGAACTTGTGACGCACGTGCGCCACATCACCAGCCTGACGACAGCCGACCCTTGCAACATCGATTGCCCCGTCATGCCATACGGGACGGAAAACCCTTTGCTTGAGGTATGTCTGTAGTTTAATAGTTTGCCACTCGTAGCTTCTACGATATGTGCTTTTTGACTCTGACTTTGCAATTTGTGATATGTGCTATGCAGGGTCATTCGACTGCTGCCTCCCTTCCTCCTCTGCCTGAAAATGGAGAGACTGAAGAAACTCAGGCACTGGTGGTGGACCCGAAAGGGGATCAGTCGCCCATCCCTTCTGCCACCAATTCACATGTGGAGGAAGTCGAGGAGGAAGCAGCAGAAGAGGTCCAATCTGAAGACAAGGCCACCTCTGACCAAGAAGTCGATACCGCGCCACCGAAGCGGCGTCGACTGGCCAAGAAGGCGCTTTCTGCTGTGAGTTCACCCGCGAGGGAGCAGGGCTTGGAGGATGACGAGGAATCAGGCTCACCACCTGTTTTCCAAGCCACTCCTTTGCGTGCGTGCTCAACAAGCTCAACTCTTCCTCTTCAGTCGAGTGGTACCCCAGCCTTTGGGGGACCAATTTTTGGCGACTCCGAAGATGAGGAAGATGAGGAGCACAGGTATGTGCTTTTTGAGTATGAGAATTTTGTGCTGTCACATATTTATGCTGACCGTCTTTTTGCTTTGTCGTGTTGCCCACAGCGCTGAAAACAATCAGCCTGGGACTCCTCCAGTCGAAAATGTTCCAACCCAGGAGCAGTCGAATTATGCACCGACTGGAAACGAGGCTGCCCAGCCAACGGCCACTGATGCTGTTGTTGAGCCAACCAAGGCGGCAACTCCAGTTATCGGGACATCAGTCGCGGCTCCTGAGCCGTGGATGAACCACGTAAGGAGCTTTTTGCTTGACCCGTTTTAGTTGTAGGTCTGTGAAAGTTTGAATTTTTGCTGAACTCGTTCGCTCGCAGCCCTTCTACCACACCTTGGCAGATTCCGCCAAGGCTTATGTCCAGGTGGAGCAGGAGAGGGACACCATGCGCGCCGAGCTAGAGCGGCTCAGTCGTGAGTTCTCCTTTTTGCCTTTGTTTTGCCGAATTTCTTTTTGCAATGCTTGATTTTGTCAAGTATTGAATGCACGTGATCTTGCTGGGCCAGGCGAGAAGAAGGAGCTGGAAGATGCACTCGCCGCACAGCGCGAAGAATCGAAGAAAGAACTGGCTGCCGCCACCAACTCAGCCGCTGCACGCGAGCGAGGATATGCTGACCAACTCGCGGCACTTGCGCAGGCCATGGGAGGTGAGTAATCTTTTCTCCTTTTGATATGATAATATAGCTGTCGAGTGTCATGAAATGACTTTTGCCTTTTGTTTATTGTGCAGAAGCTGTTGGCGCACCGGCCTCTGCGGACGTGTCGAGTGTGATCTTCCGCTGGACCAGGTTGTGGGCGGCCTAGGCGCCGTATGCACCCAGGCGAAGGACGCACTCGCCAAATTGACGAACACACTTGGAGCTGTATACAAGGTGGTGTTCCCGACTGGCGTAGTGCCGTCGACGGCGGACGACTTCGCCGACGTGTTTGGCCCTGGGACGTCCACCATGGCGGGTTTCGCTCGCGCCAACACGGTACGCGGATCCGAGTCCACCATCAAGCTTCTTATGGGACATGGGATAGATTGCGACTACGAGGCAGCACTGTCTGCGTTCCCTCGGAAGCCAGATGGGAAGCCCATTTCTCTGAAGGGGGTGAGCGGAGCCGCCGCGCGACTGGCCGAGGTTTTTATGTCCACCATGGAGCGTCGGGCACTCGAGACTGCCAATCGTCTGCTTAGGAAATCGAATACTTAGGTTTAGGGTAGCCGTACCCTTTTGGTTTATGCCTTGTAATGATACCTTCTGAACTGCGCGAGTCTGCGCTTTGTTTGTGCTACCTTGTTTATGCAAATAGTCTTTTGCTAATGTCTTTCACTCGAGAGTTGTATGCTTATGACATGAGTTTAGCTTCTGACACAAACTTTGTGTTTGTGATTATGCTCTTTGAACAGTCACGAGAACCTGCTACTGCGACTAGTTCCTCGCAGGCTCCAATCACCACCCGATCCCAGGGTCAATTGGTAAATGATGCCAAGGTGATGGAGTATATGAAGGCCAAATTTGTGAGAATGGAGCAAGATCTGAAGGACGCCCAGGCTGAGCTGAATCGATTGAGGGCGAGGCCCGCGTTGGCCACCCAACGCGAGAAATATGTGCTCGGGGAGATGGATCTTGTGAACAGGCAACTCGAGTGTAAGTTCGAATCTTGCTCTGTTTACAAGCTTTTTGCGTAGCTATTGTCCTTTTGATCTGACTGGTGCGCCCGTTTTTGTAGGCTTTGTCGACAACTTCCAGGCTGAAAAGATTCGCGTGGAAGGGCGTCTGGATAGCGTGGTTGACAACCCTACGACTGGGCGTCAACACTTTTGGCTTGATAGGTACCATGCCCGCATACTCGCCACCCTGAAGGATCGCGTCTGGCGAAGTGCTGAACTGCTGGAGTTATGCCGGGCAGCGTTTATTCGCCTGAACGAGACTCTTTTTCCTGCGGGGCCACAACCACAAGGGATTCGTGCTTTGTTGAACATCTTCCGTCAAACAAATCCCATTCGAGAGTTGCTGTCTCAGAGACTTGTGATTGGAGCCAACGCTGCAATGGCGTATATGCGTAGTCGAAAACCAAGGTTGGTGTTGCGGACACCTGCGGCCGGAGAGGTTCTCGAACAAAGAGACCTGGATGACACGATCCGAGCTGCGGAGACACTAATCGAGTGCACTCGCGAACAGCTTTGTGGTCCCGAGCTGCCCGTAAAGGACGAGCCTGAGGATTAGAATAGTTTGCGAGTGCAATTTTTGCATAGGGGGCAGCCCCCGAGTGTAATTTTTGACTCTTTGTATATTGTATAGTTTGTATACTTTGATTTTTCGTCGAGCCCCCGAGTCAGTCGAGCGGGGTTTGTGAAATATGTGTTGGTTGTGAACCAATGACTGTGCAGCCCCCGAGTATTCGAGTGCGGCTGCAGAGTTTTTGTGTCATTTGTTTGGACCCTTGTTACGCAGCCCCCGAGCCTTCGGGTGTGGCTAAAGCATTGTGTTTCTGCAAGAGCGAGAGCTCATTTGATCAATAACACAGCCCCCGAGGGTTTCGGGTGTGGTTAAGGTATGAATTATGCGGGTAGTAGTCACAGAGAAGTCGAAGGAACATTGATTTTATTCCTCTTTTGAATGTTAGGCTGCAGGCCGCCTCATTAAAAACCTTCCAGTCCCCTTAGGTACCCTGGTAAGGAAAAGAGCGCGTCTGAAACCTGCAGCCATCCGACATATAGCCTATTACATTGTATGACTGTGAGCACTTTATGCGTAGAAACGGCGCAGATGCGCAACGTTCCAAGGATTATGAGAGAGTTCGCCTGTCTTCGCGTGCTTCAGTCGATATGCGCCTCCACCAAGGACCTCCGTGATGATGAAGGGACCTTCCCATGGGGAAGCGAGCTTGTGCACCTTCTTTTGCTTCAGTCGAAGAACCAGGTCGCCCACAACAAAGGACCTGGTTCGCAGTCGACGGCTATGGTAGTTGCGGAGATCCTGCTGGTAAACAGCTGTGCGGGCCAAGGCCGTGTCTCGCGCCTCATCGAGCAAGTCGACTGTGTCTTCGAGTGCTTCTTCCGCGTCTTCTTCATTATATGCTTCAACTCGTGGCGCATTGAACCTTACATCTGATGGCAGGATTGCCTCTGCACCATAGACCATGAAGAATGGGGTGAACTGCGTAGAAGTGTTGGGAGTTGTGCGTAGGCTCCATAGCACAGATGGTAGTTCTTCAACCCAAGCACCCGCAGCTCTTTTGAGTGGCACCAGGAGGCGCTTCTTGATCCCACTTGTCACAAGTCCGTTGGCCTTTTCGACTTGGCCATTGGATTGTGGATGTGCCACGGATGCGTAATTGAGCGTAATGTCCTGCTCTTTGCAGAAGGTTTTGAACTCCTCAGCCGTGAAGTTTGTGCCGTTATCAGTGATGATACTGTTTGGGACACCGAAGCGGTAGATGATGCTCTTTATGAAGTTGACTGCCGTAGTAGCAGTCGAATTTGTGATGGGGACCGCCTCGATCCACTTTGTGAACTTGTCGACTGCCACCAGTAGGTGAGTATGCCCGCCATGCGATGATTTTTTGAGTGGCCCAACCATATCGAGCCCCCATTGGGCGAAAGGCCAGGCCAGCGGTATAGTCTTCAACGCCGATGCGGGTGCGTGCGGCCTTGTTGCGAATTTCTGGCAGCCGACGCACCTTTTGACTATGTCCTCCGCGTCTTTGAGTGCTGTAGGCCAGTAAAACCCTGCGCGAAAGGCTTTGGCTACGAGTGATCGACTGCTGGCGTGATGCCCACAGGTACCTGCATGAATGTCTCGAAGTATGGCTTGGCCATCTTCGAATGCGATGCATCTTTGGAACATACCTGATATGCTGCGCTTGTATAACTCGCCGTTGATAACGGTGTATGCTTTTGATCTTCGAGTCACGCGTCGGGACTCGGTTATGTCATCTGGTAGCTCGCCACGGAGTATGTAAGCCAGAAAAGGTTGAGTCCAGGTTGGCTCAATGAGAAATACCTCGACTGGGGGGTCCTCTGTGCTAGGCACTTTGCTTTTGGGTGGCGTAGTCGACGGAGGAGGCTCTTTTCTCCTTGATAGATCTGTGTTCGATGCGCTCGAGGAAGACACCAGGTGGAATTTGTGCGCCAGTTGAGCCAAGATTGGCTAGCATGTCTGCTTCTTCGTTACTTTCCCTTCCTATGTGCCTCAACTCGCAGCCCTCGAAGCTGCCCTCCAGTGTGTTGTACAGGTCGCGATAAGCGATCATGTTGTCCGCGATTGCGTCGCAGGCCTTCATTGTTTGCTGCACCACGAGATTGGAGTCGCCGTAGATCATCAATCGAGTGCACCCAAGTGCTTTTGCCATCCGCATGCCATGGATCAGGGCCTCGTATTCAGCCTCGTTATTGGAGGGTAGTTTGAATCCCATCTGCAAAACATAACGTAGCTTGTCCCCTTTTGGTGATATGAGGATGACGCCTGCGCCTGCGCCTTCGTGTTTCTTGGACCCATCGAAGTACATGGTCCAGGAATTGGACACGTCTGGTGCTCCAGGTAATTGGGCCTCTATCCACTCGGTTGTGAAGTCGGGTAGGACTTGTGCTTTGATAGCCTTCGGGTGCTCGTACTTGATGTCTCTTGGAGCCAGCTCGATGAGCCATTTTGCGACTCGACCCGTTGCATTGGGGTTTGTGAGGATATCACCGATTGCTGAGTTACTTACCACGGTGATCGGGTGCTCGGTGAAGTAGTGTGTCAACTTCCTTGAGGACATGAATACAGCGTATGCCAGCTTTTGATAGTGCGGGTACCGCTGTTTTGATATGGAGAGAACCTCGCTTAGGTAGTAGACTGGACGTTGTATGCTTTGGATGTGTCCCTCCTCCATGCGTTCGACTACCAGTACGGTGCTCACCACCCTGTTTGTAGCCGAGACATACAGGTAGAGTGGTTCCCGTTCCTTAGGTGCGACGAGGATCGGAGGGCTTGTGAGGATCCGCTTGAGATCTGTGAAGGCTGCTTCAGCTTCTGGCGTCCACTCGAACTTGTCCGCCTTCTTCATCAGTCGATAGAATGGTAAAGCCTTTTCACCCAGTTTGCTGATGAATCGACTGAGCGCTGCTACTCGTCCTGCTAGTTTCTGCACATCATGAAGCTTTGAAGGCCTTTGCATTGTGAGGATGGCCTGTATTTTCTCCGGGTCTGCTTCGATTCCACGGGCAGAGACTAGGTACCCTAGGAGCTGCCCGGCTGGAACGCCGAACGTACACTTCTTAGGATTGAGCTTGATATGGAAGCGTTTGAGGTTTGCGAACGTCTCCCTCAAATCGTCGAGTAGTGTGTGTTCTTCCCTTGTGGTAATGACAATGTCATCACGTAGACCTGGACATTGCGTCCGATTTGCTTTTTGAGGCAGTCCTGCATCATGCGCTGGTATGTTGCACCCGCATTTTTGAGCCCAAAGGGCATAGTTGTGTAGCAGTAGACCCCGAGTGGGGTTATGAACGCCGTTTTTTCTTCGTCTTCTTGCTTCATCCTTATCTGGTGATAACCTGAGTAAGCATCCAGAAAGGAGAGTCGTGCGCATCCGGCGGTGGAGTCGACGATCTGGTCGATTCGGGGTAGCGGGAAGTGATCCTTTGGACAGCACTTGTTCAGCGCTGTGAAGTCCACGCACATCCGAAGGATGTCTGTATGCTTCTTTTCTACGAGTACGGGGTTGGCCACCCATTGTGATTTCTTGATTTCCCTAATGAATCCTGCTGCGAGTAACCGGTCGACTTCAGATTCGACTGCGGTTCGCTTTGGGCCGGAGATTCGACGCATCGTTTGCTTGACTGGCTTTGCATCTGGAAACAATTGGAGAGAGTGCTCGGCGAATTCCCTGGGAATACCTGGCATGTCGGCTGGACACCACGCAAATATTTCCCAGTTCTCACGGAGGAATTCGACGAGCGCGCCTTCCTATGCGATAGGCAGGCTCGAAGATATGTTGACTGTCTTGGACGGATCGGTCGGGTGCACCTGATGCGACCTTGTGTCATTTGTAGCATTGAAGGATCTGTCGACTGCCAACTTCTTATGCTCTGGAAGGAGTGTGCGGTCGTTGGTAATCGCCAAGTCGGCGAGTGATTCTTCCACCCCGAACATCTCGGAGATTTTGCTGAACTCGCGGTCGCAAGCATCGGACCTTTGAAAGTTTCCACGGACAGTGATGACTCCCTTTGGTCCTGGCATCTTCAGCGTGAGGTACGCATAGTGTGGCACCGCCATGAATCGAGCAAACGTCGGGCGACCAAGAATAGCATGGTATTGTGATTTCCAGTCGACGACCTCGAACTCAATCGACTCTGTCCTGAAGTGGCTTTTGTCCCCGAACGTAACGTCGAGTTGTATGGTGCCTTCTGGGCTAATTGCTTTGCCAGGAACAATACCGTGGAAGGTATTTGAAGATTTTGGGAGGTTTTCGACTGACCTGTTCATTTTGCGGAGCGTGTCCGCGAAGATGATGTTTATGCCGCTGCCTCCATCCATGAAGACCTTGGTCATGGCGTAGCCTCCTATTTGCGCGTCGAGTACCAGAGCCGCATGTCCTGGTCGAACTACAGCTGGGGGATGATCCTCTCGACTGAAGCTTATGATGGTTTCCGATCCCTTCAGAAAATCTGGCACGGCAGGAGGTGCCATGACAGCCATGTTCACTTGTCTAGTGATTAGCTTTTGCTGCCTGTTGGAGGGGCGACCCTTTTGTATCATGTACATCTGCCCGTGGGGCTGTGGATATTGATCATCTTCCCCGTAGTACGGGTTGTATGGCACCTGCGAGGTTTGCGCCTGGAGCAGGCTGTGGTGGTGGTTGTGGTGGCGGCTGTGGCGCCATGAGAGCGGGCACAGCGTTCGGCTGTGGTGCGGGTGCAGGCGTGGGCTGAGCAGGTGCTGGGCCGTACCTTTTGAGTCGTATCATGTAGTCAGTCGCCATTTGGTCGAATTCCCTGCAGTTCCTTAGGGTGTGATTGGAGCGTAGTTTTCCGTCGTCCCCCTTGAAGAGGTGGAATCTGCACCAGTCGTCCATCTTTTCCTCGAATGACCGCTCGGGTTTTGCGTCGCTACGTTTGCGCCATTCTTGCCTTTTGTAGCTGTCGCTCCGCTGCTCGCGATCTCGACTGTCCCGTCGATCATCCGAGCGTCGATTGCTTCTATCTTGGTCTTCCCGGGGTTGTGTGTATCCAGCCGCCATGAACTCGGGTCTGTTATCGTCGTAAGGACGTTTGGAACGTTTGCGCCTGCGATCTTCTCTGTATGAATCTCTGCGCCTCGACTGCCGCTTTCGTAGTTGTCGCGTGTTGGGGAAGCACGGGATCTGCGTACAGAATCCTCTCCATCTGCCCACTCAGTCGCAACTTTGATGAGGTCAGCCAGGGAGGTTGGCTTTTCACGACCAAGTGCCTCTTTGAAGTCCTTCCTGGCGAGACCTTGTATGAAGGCATCCATGGCCCTGTCTTCTGACACTTTGCCAACCGAATTGCGTATTTCGGTCCACCGCCGTATGTATGATCTCAACGACTCGTCTGATCGTTGAGTGCATGTCCTTAATTCCTCGAATGTCTTCGGGCGCTCACACAGAGGCTCGAAGTTTTTGATGAAGTCTCTGCGGAAATCGTCCCACGAGTCGTATGATGATGGAGGGAGCGACTTGAGCCAGTCGCGGGCAGTTCCTTCGAGCATAAGTCGTATGTACTGCATCGCCGTGGTGTTCGTGCCACGCTGGCATGCCACGGCGAGTCTGTAATCTTCTAACCACCCAGAAGGTTCTTGGCGACCGTTGTACTTGGGTTGTTCGCCTGTCAACTTGAACCGTTTGGGCATCCGCGTCTCACGGATGCGTCGAGTGAAGCACAATGCTCCGCATGGCTCTGGTTCACGATCAGAGTATGAATCGCTGCTATAGGATCTTCGAGATCTGCTTCTGCTGGACCTGTGCCGGCGCGTGCTTCTCCTTCCTTCATCCGAGTGGTGGCTGCGACCACTGCGATGATGTGCTGCGTGTCGTGAGTCGACTATGTCGCGATCGCGATTCCTTGCTGGAGTTTTATCTTCTGGCTGTATAGCCTGTGCCGCTAGAGCTAGCGATTTGAGTTGTTGGCGATGCAGGGCTGCGTTAGGGTCATTCGCCGGAGGTTGCATTGCCTTGAGGTAAGCACCTACGGAGAATAATGCACCCGCAGCAGTTTTGGGCACTGGGATTCCATTAGCGTCCTCTGTCATGAACGACAGGTTACGGGTGATTGCTACCCTTTCATGTTCTGGAAGGCTTGCCAACCGCGACCTGGGTCGTGGGGTTGGTTGCATTGTGGACCCGAGGGATTGCTCCCTTCTTCGGGCACTCGAGAGGCTGGCTTGCCTTTTGCGCTCCTCGAGCGTCGCTCGGTAGTTTTGCAGTCGAATTGACTCCTGCCAGTTGAAGTACTGGAAGGTCAACATCTCCTCTGGGGTGGAATTTGGTGGCATCATTGTGCACTCCTTTATGACTTTATCTGCTTTTGCTGCCATCTCCTCCGTGATTGTCAAGGTTGTGACCCCATCCGGCATGGTTACCGTGCATGGGAATTGTGCAGGCCTGCGAGCGGCTGCGTCTGCGGATGATTCTGCGGTGAAGGCCACGTAGACCTGATGGGGTGTGACCCGAGGACAGGTGTATGTGCTGTCGATTCCAGTCATGGACTCGACGTCGCCGTCGAGGCTCATGTCAGAGCCAGTATGTTCATCGAGTAGATCTTCGAGGCGAATTTCGTTGTCAGCGTGTTTATCGCCTATGCTCATCTCGGTGTTGGCGAGGCCATTATGGATGTCTGAGCCGAGGTTGGTGTTGGTGAAGATCTCCGAGTCGACGTTGCTGTCGTTATGAATCGCGGGCTCGTAGAAGTCGTCGAGGGAGATCCCGCAGTCGAAACTTTCGTCGAGTGGTAGGTTGAAGTCGACGTTGCTTGTGCGGTATGCTGATTCTGCCTCATCCCCTTGGAGTTCCGTCATCATGAACCTGTCGAGCTCGCCGGTCGACATGGTTGTTGCGGGCGAGCAGGCTCAGGAATCGACGACGGGGCGAGAGCAGTCGACGGAGCCTCGAGTGCGCCCAGCACCGGTTGTTGCGGATCTGTCGAGTCCTGCGTACCAAGGTTGTTTACGAAAAAATTGAATGCTCCAACGGTTAAGCTCAAACCTGATTCAAGGCCAGAAAACGCCTCCTGAAGCTCTGGCGAGTGCGGATTGAAATTCATTGGAAGAGCAGATGCGCTTTTTGCGGGTGAAGCGGGCAGGCCGCCGCTTTTCGAGTAGGTCGGCGAGTCGCCGTGTCGCCTGGATCGGCGAGTTGCTGTTTGCTGACATGGCCGGCGAGTTGCCGTTTGCAGATGAGATCGGCGAGTTGCCGTTTGCTGGTGTGATCGGCGATTTGCCGTTTGCTGTTGGGACCGGCGAAACTTCGAGTCCAGCGCTATTCTTTCCCACAGACGGCGCCACTTGACGAGGGGTAGACTCATCAAGACCCATGGTTAAGGTCCCTAGGTTATGAATATGGGGGAGAGAACGTGGTCCGGTTCGATGGCCCTCCCAGTCCTTAAATAGTAGGCTGGGTCTCGGGTGTTCGTAACCGACTCGATTTACAAGTAAGGACACTCTAAACCGACTATTGCTTCGCCAAACTTGGAGGATACTTCATCTTCGTGGGCCTCCCTTCATGGGCTTCATGTAGGCTCTGATAGTTGGGCCTATTCGATACGTGCACCAGGTACCCTCATGGTAGGGTACCGATAGGCATACCCATGTCAGTAGCCTCCGAGTACTTGTCTGATTCGAAGAGTCGGGCATGGACTCATACATCATGCACGTTATGTTCTTTGCATTTGTGTCGTATGATTTTAAATGTTTGTATGAAATATCACATGTTGGCTATGTCGAGTGTTTCATCGACTATGAATTTTTGCTTATGATAATCAAGGGATATTAGCTTAGCCGACCCGGCACACACGACGGATCGGGCCAGTTAACTACCATTTGTGGGAAAACCATACTAGCTTTCAATCAAACTCGAGTCCCAGACTCGAATCTGGAACTAACTGGACAGACTCGAAACAGCCATTAAGGTCTTACGGAATCGAACTGCAGTATAATTTTGAATCAACCCAACGCGTCCGTCGGGGATAATTCATCATGTCTGCTGACACGGAAAATTTAAGGATAACGCTGCTGGAGCGGTCCTTAGCCCAGCTCGACTGATCGGTGGGTCTTACCTTTGCACTATGCATGCAGTAAGGAAACTCTAAACCGACTATTGCTTCGCCAAACTTGGAGGATACTTCATCTTCGTGGGCCTCCCTTCATGGGCTTCATGAGGCTCTGATAGTTGGGCCTATTCGATACTTGCACCAGGTACCCTCATGGTAGGGTACCCGATAGGCATACCCATGTCACACATGATAAAGAAGTTCAGGGAACCGCTCGGTAAACTATACCGGTTGCATCCCAGCTTCAAGGATGAGTTCAGAGCGGTAATAAACTGGCCGCTGATGCGACTGAATTCGAAACTGCAAGGCAAGCGCTCGTACAAGAATACGACCTCCAGAACGATGCGATGATGTTATCCCTGTTGGATGATAGGAGGGAGTGGATTTCAGCTTACTTCAAGGAAGCTTCTACGCACGGATGACGTCTACCCAACGTAGCGAGGGCATGAACTTCGTCATGAAGAAGGTGTTTTTGAAAGAGACCTTACTCTGCACCGCTTTGTGGAGCAAATAAATAACTGCATACAATCAAGGCGAATGTTAGAGCACGAAAAGACGATAGCAAACCAAGTAAGTTGTTTCCAGCTTTTCAAGTAGTGTACTTTCGAGGTTGTTGCCTGTTTGAGCAGTGTTTAAAAGCATTACTGAACATGCAATTAAAGTTCAACAGATAGTTTAAATGGCAGTACAGTGTAGGTAGGAGGAAAGTTCAGGTTTAGTTGTTGAATTTAACTGCATGTTCAGTACGATAATGCTTGAGTTAGTAGTGTACTTCATGGCAGTTCAGATACAAAAAAGTGAGCAGTACAGTCCATGAGTTTTAGTATCAGAAACCAGTACAGTACATGGAGACTCATTTTGCTAACACGCTTTATGTTTCTGTTTACTTTCTGCAGGCCAAACCGACTACGAGCACTTTTATGTATGCATTGGGAACATACAGGTAGCCCCCTGATAAGATCTCACTTACTGTTTGTCAAGTTTGATCATGCAAAAATGCAGTCTTACCAAAACAGGAAATGTCTACAGGTCTTTTCTGCGTGCATGTGATTGCGATGCTGGAGCACTTGAGGGTGCACGTTATACCTGACGACTACATACTAAGGAGATATACCAGAAGTGCGAACCTGGTTCACACATTGATAGGGCTGATTCCAGGACTGTAGCATATGATGGGTCCTCTATTGCTTATAATCACAATGAGGTTCTCCAGCTATGTTTCCGGCTTGCTAGGGCCGCTTCCAAGTCGGACGAGCAGCATGCAGTATCAAAAGCTGGACTCATAGAACTGATCGATCGAGTTGAGGCGATAGGCTGCTCAACAGCAGCAGGTTCTGATGAAGAAGAAGAAGGTATTCCGGCACCTTTCAGACACTTTGAGCCTGCCATTGAAATTGAAAACCAGACCAACAAAGCAAAACAACAGCTGAGACGAGTGCTCGAGTCATTCGACCTCCGCTCATGTCGAAGACCAAGGGAAGTGGAACCAAGGCCGGAAGCAAGGCCAAAGCAGCTGCTGCTGAGGATAAAAACTTGTACGAAGGTTTGAACCTGGACAGAGAACATGCAGTATCTGTGGACAGAAACTGAATCACAACGCTAGAAATTGCCCTTACTGGATGACCCTCCGAAACATGGCCCATCAGGTCTAGTGGCTGCGATGAAAAGTTCTGCTGGAGGATCAGTTGCGACGAAAAAATGTACATCTACTGCTGCAAAGAGCAATCCTGATGCTGACAAACTGGCTGATGATGCATATAAAGGCAAGGTAATCAAAGCGAGGCGAGTGGGGTATGCGGAGAGTGTACAAAAGGACACAATGCTCTGTCATGTCCTATGAGAGAGGACAAAATAGACAAACTGAAAGCAGCTAAAAAGAGTAAAAGGAAGAAATATGTGGAAGAAGAAGAAGAGGATGAAGAAGAGGACGAAGAAGATGACGAAGAAGAAGAAGAAGCAGAGATGATGATGATGACGATAGTGCTGACAATGATGATGACGATAGTAGTGTGATGATGATGATGAAGGAGGAGATGGTTGCTAGCGCTAAGTTGACGAGGGAATATCTCCCCGGCAACAGCACCAGAAACAATGCTTGTACGTCACACGTCAGTTGGGAACCCCAAGAGGAAGGTATGATGAGTGCAGCAGCAAGTTTTCCCTCAGTATGAAACCAAGGTTTATCGAACCAGTAGGAAAACGAGGTTGCTTCGAAGGTGTTGGTGAAGGAGTGTAGTGCGGCGCAACACCAGGGATTCCGGTGCCAACGTGGAACCTGCACAACACAATCAAATTACTTTGCCCCAACTTAACAGTGAGGTTGTCAATCTCACCGGCTTGCTGAAAACAAAGGGTTAAACGTATCGAATGGAAGATGATGTTTGTTTGCATAAAACAGTAGAGAACAATGATTGCAGTAGATTGTATTTCAGATGTAAAAGAATGGACCGGGGTCCACAGTTCACTAGTGGTGTCTCTCCAATAAGATAACTAACATGCTGGGTAAACAAATTACAGCTGGGCAATTGACAATTGATAAGTGCATATAACATGCATGTGTGAGCTGTGGTGTCTACTATGAGATTCATTTGGGCATTACGACAAAGTACATAGACCGCTATCCAGCATGCATCTATGCCTAAATAGTCCACTTTCCGGTTAACATCCGTACCCCTTCCAGTATTAAGTTGCAAGCAACAGACAATTGCATTAAGTAATGTGCGTAATGTAAACAATACATTCATCCTTGAATAAAGCATTGCTGTTTTACCCCTAGTGGCAACAACACATCTACAACCTTAGAACTTGCTGTCACTATCCCAGGTTAAATAGAGGTTGAACCCAACTATCATGCATAAATACCCCCTCTTGGAGTCACAAGTATTCACTTGGCCAAGGCTTCAACAAGTAACGGAGAGCATGCAAGATCACAAATGACATAGACATGATAATATAATATTCAGCTCCACATAGGTATCAATATAAGTCAGATCCCAGCAAACACAACATGTAGCATTACAATAAGATGATCTTGATCATGATAGGCAGCTCACAAGATCTAAACATGATGGCACAAGTGGAGAAGACAACCATCTAGCTACTGCTATGGACCCATAGTCCAAGGATGAACTACTCACGCATCACTCCGGAGGCGGGCATGGCGATGTAGAGCCCTCCGGTGATGATTCCCCTCTCCGGCAGGGTGCCGGGAAGAGCTTCAGAACCCCCCGAGTTAGGGTTGACGACGGCGGCGGCAGCGAATATGTTCTGGATGAAAGGCTCGGTGTTTTAGGGTTTTCACGTCTCGGGGAATAAATAGGCGAAGGGGCGATGTCGGCGGACCCCCGAGGGGCCCAAACCACAGGCGGCGCGGCGGTGGGCCCCTGCCGCCAGGTGGTTTGGCCACCTCGTGGCTCTTCGTCTCTCCTTCGGACTCCGTGTACGTGCTGGAAAAATAGGGACTTGGCCTTTTGTTTCGTGCAATTCCGAGAATATTTCCAGAAGTAACTTTCTGAAACCAAAAACAGCAGAAAACAGGGAACTGGCACTGTGGCATCTTGTTAATAGGTTAGTCCCAGAAAATGCATAAAAGTGATATGAAGTGTATATAAAACATGTAGCAAATGGTATAATATAAGCATGGAACAGCAGAAATTATGGATACGTTGGAGACGTATCAAGCATCCCCAAGCTTAGTTCTACTCGTCCTCGAGTAGGTAAAACGATAACAACAAATAATTTCTGAGGAGACATGCTTTCACACAATCTTGATCAATATATTGCAAGGCTCATGTCATGAATGAAGTGACTCAAAGCAATGTCTATAGTTTGCTAACAAATAGATAAAGAGTAAACAATGAATCATATAAGCAAAAACTTTTCATGAATAGTACTTTCAAGACAAGCATCAAAAAGTTTTGCATAAGAGGTAACTCATAAAGCAATAGATTCAAAGTAAAAGGCATTGAAGCAACACAAAGGATGATTAAGTTTCAGCATTTGCTTTCAACTTGTAACATGTATATCTCATGGATAGTTGTCAACATAAAGCAATATAACAAGTGCAATAAGTAAACATGTAAGAATCAATGCACACAAAGTTGACACAAGTGTTTGCTTCTAAGATAGAAAGGAGTAGGTAAACTGACTCAACATAAAGTAAAAGATAGGCCCTTCGCAGAGGGAAGCAGGGATTAAATCATGTGCTAGAGCTTTTTAAGTTTTCGAAAGCATATAGAGAGCACAAAATAAGTATTTGAGAGGTGTTTGTTGTTGTCAACGAATGGTAGTGGGCACTCTAACCCCCTTGTCAACCAGACTTTCAAGAGCGGCTCCCATGAAGGACGTTATCTCTACCAGCAAGGTAGATCATCCCTCTTCTCTTTTGTTTACACATGTATTTTAGTTTCTTTATAGATGACACTCCTCCCAACCTTTTGCTTACACAAGCCATGGCTAACCGAATCCTCGGGTGCCTTCCAACATTCACATACCATGGAGGAGTGTCTATTTGCAAATTAAGTTGCTTACTGATAAATCAGGGCAAAACATGTGAAGAGAATTATTAATGAAAGTTGTAATTAATTGGGGCTGGGCACCCCGTTGCCAGCTCTTTTTGCAAATTATTGGATAAGCGGATGTATATGCCACTAGTCCATTGGTGAAAGTCTGTCAGAAGTAAATGACAAGATTGAAAGATAAAACACCACATACTTCCTCATGAGCTATAAAACATTGACACAAATAAGGAGTAATAAAGTTTTGAATAGTTTAAAGGTAGCACATGAAATATTTACTTGGAATGGCAGGAAATACCACATAGTAGGTAGGTATGGTGGACACAAATGGCATGGGTTTTGGCTCAAGTTTTGGATGCACGAGAAGCATTCCCTCTCAGTACAGAGTTTAGGCTAGCAAGGTTGTTTGAAGCAAACACAAGTATAAACCGGTACAGCAAGAATCACATAAAAACATATTGCAAGTATTATAAGACTCTACACTGTCTTCCTTGTTGCTCAAACATTTTACCAGAAAATATCTAGACCTTAGAGAGAACAAATATGCATCCCAAGTCTCAACAAGCTCTACGGTAGTTCTCCACTACTAGGCTTTAACTACATGATGCAAGAGCTTAAACATGATCTACTTGAGAGCTCAAAACAATTGCAAAGCATCAAATCGAAACAAGACAATGATCTACAAGAATGCATATGTCTTTTCCAATACCAACTACTACATGTAGCATTTTCTTTCTTCCAAACAAACACCAATCAATTTATTTAAACATAAACTCTCCAAATGATAATATAATGCAGCAAGAGAGTATTTATAAACAAGTGCTAACAGCTCGAAGAGATGCATGAAAAACAGGAGCTAAAAGCACTGCAGTAGCTAGTTAAGAATACTCAACAAATATAAGTGAAGAACATGAGTATTCACATGAAAAAGCGGAGCGTGTCTCTCTCCCACACAAGGATTGCTAGGATCCGAATTTATTCAAACAAAAACAAAAATAAAAACACACAGACGCTCCAAGTAAAGCGCATAAGATGTGAAAGAATTAAAATATAGTTTCACTAGAGATGACCTGATAAGTTTGTTGATGAAGAAGGGGATGCCTTGGGCATCCCCAAGCTTAGACGCTTGAGTCTCTCTGAATATGGTTGGGATGAACCACGGGGGCATCCCCAAGCTTAGGCTTTTCACTCTTCTTGATCACATAATATCACCCTTCTCGCTTGATCCTTGAAAACTTCCTTCACACCAAACTCAAGACAGTTCTCATTAGAGGGTTAGTGCATAATCAAAAATTCTCATATTCTGTAATGATACAATCAATCCCAAAGCTTCTGGACATTAGCTACAGCCACCAATGCTTTGTGGAGCAAAGAAATCCACACAAACACAGTAAAAGAGCGAATGCAAAACAAAAGGCAGAATCTGTCAAAAACAGAACAGTCTGGAATGACGAATTTTTTCGAGGCACTTAAGTTGCTCAGATGGATCTGGCCTAAAATAATGAAAGTTGCGTACATATCTCAGGAATATGCGTGATTTTTTCAGAATTTTTTGAATTTTCTACAGGGAGATAAGCTCAAATCCGTGACAGCTAAAAATCTGTCACTGCGCAGAAATCCAAATCTTGCATCAACTTTCAATATAGAACTTTACTTGGCACAACATTGCGATAAAATAAAGATACAAAGGAGTTGCTACAGAAGTAACAAAACTCCTTGACTCAAAGAAAACAAAAATAACAGCAAATAAAAACGATGGGTTGTCTCCCATAAGCGCTTTTCTTTAACGCCTTTCAGCTAGGCGCAGAAAGTGAAAATCAAGTGTTGTCAAGAGAAGAAGCATCAACATCATAACTTGCTCTAACAATAGAGTCAAAAGGTAACTTCATTCTCTTCCTAGGGAAGTGTTCCATACCTTTCTTGAGAGGAAATTGGTACCTTATATTACCTTCTTTCATATCAATGATGGCACCAACAGTTCGAAGAAAAGGTCTTCCCAAAACAATAGGACAAGATGCATTGCATTCAATATCCATAACAATAAAATCAACGGGGACAAGGTTATTGTTTACTGTAATAAAAACATCATTAACTCGCCCCAAAGGTTTCTTCATAGCATTATCAGCGAGAAAAACATCCAAATAACAATGTTCCAAAGGTGGCAAATCAAGAATATCATAAAGCTTCTTGGGCAAAACGAAATACTTGCACCAAGATCACACAAGGCATTGCAATCAAAATCATTCACCTTTACCTTAATGATGGGTTCCCAACCATCTTCTAATTTCCTAGGAATAGAAGCTTTAAGTTTCAACTTCTCCTCCCTAGCTTGCAAAAGAGCATTTGTAATATGCTTTGTAAAAGCCAAATTAATAGTGCTAGCATTGGGACTTCTAGCTAATTTTTGCAAGAACATAATAACTTCAGAGATGTTACAATCATCAAAATCAAAATCATTATTGTCAATGGTGGTGGAACCATTGTCTCCAATAGTTTGAAAAATTTCAGCACTTTTATCAGAAAAAGTTTCAGCAGTTTTAGGCAATTTCAAACGCTTTGCAGAAGTAGTAGAGACATTACCAACACCAATAACATTACCATCAATAGTAGGAGGCTTACTAGCATGTGAAACATTAGCATTACTAGTGGTGGTGATAGTACAAACTCTAACTATACTATTCTCTTTTTCAAGTTCTTCCTCTTTTTCCCACCTAGCATGCAATTCAGCCAACATCCTAATATTATTATCAATTCGAACTTGGATGGCATTTGCTGTAGCAAATGACTTAGTATCTTTAACTTCATTAGGCATAACTTTCAGTTTTAGAATTTCAACATCATGAGCAAGACTATCAACTTTAGAAGCAAGAACATCAATTTTTTCAAACTTTTCCTCAACAGTTTTATTGAAAGCTTTTTGTGTGCTAATAAATTCTTTAAGCATAGCTTCAAGATCAGAGGACACACTTCTATTGTTGCTGTAGGAATTACCATAAGAATTGCCATAACCATTTGAAGGATAAGGCTTATAGTTGTTGCTACCAAAATTATTCCTATAAGCATTGTTGTTGAAGTTGTTGTTTTTAATGAAGTTTACATCAACATGCTCTTCTTGAGCAACCAATGAAGCTAAAGGAACATTATTAGGATCAACATGAGATCTACCATTCACAAGCATAGACATAATAGCATCAATCTTATCACTCAAAGAGGAGGTTTCTTCAACAGAATTTACCTTCTTACCTTGAGGAGCTCTTTCGGTGTGCCATTCGGAATAGTTGATCATCATATCATCAAGTAGCTTTGTTGCTGCACCTAAAGTGATGGACATAAAGGTTCCTCCAGAGGCTGAATCCAATAAGTTCCTTGAGGAAAAATTTAATCCTGCATAAAAGGTTTGGATGATCATCCAAGTAGTCAGTCCATGAGTGGGACAATTCTTCACCAAAGATTTCATTCTTTCCCAAGCTTGAGCAACATGTTCATTATCAAGTTGTTTAAAATTCATAATGCTACTTCTCAAGGATATAATCTTAGCAGGAGGATAATATTTCCCTATGAAAGCATCTTTGCATTTTGTCCAAGAATAATACTATTTCTAGGCAAAGAAAGCAACCATTCTTTAGCTCTTCCTCTCAAGGAGAAAGGAAAAAGTTTCAGTTTTATAATATCCCCATCCATATCCTTATACTTTTGCATTTCACAAAGTTCAACAAAGTTATTAAGATGGGCAGCAGCATCATCAGTACTAACACCAGAAAATTGCTCTTTCATAACAAGATTTAATAGAGCAGGTTTAATTTCATAAAATTCTGCTTAGAAGCAGGTGGAGCAATAGGAGTGCATATGAAATCATTGTTGTTTGTGCTAGTGAAGTCACACAACTTAGTGTTCTCAGGAGTACTCATTTTGAAAAACAAAATCAAAAATTAAACAAGTAACTAATTTTTTTGTGTTTTTGATAAAGAGAGCAAACAAGACTAAATAAAAATAAACTAAGCAAGACAAATAACAAAGTAAAGAGATTGGGTGTGAGAGACTCCCCTTGCAGAAGCAATTCGGTTTTCCCCGGCAACGGCGCCAGAAAACGTGTTGCTAGCGCTAAGTTGACGAGGGAATATCTCCCCGGCAACAGCCAGAAACAATGCTTGTACGTCACACGTCAGTTGGGAACCCCAAGAGGAAGGTATGATGAGTGCAGCAGCAAGTTTTCCCTCAGTATGAAACCAAGGTTTAATCGAACCAGTAGGAAAACGAGGTTTGCTTCGAAGGTGTTGGTGAAGGAGTGTAGTGCGGCGCAACACCAGGGATTCCGGTGCCAACGTGGAACCTGCACAACACAATCAAATTACTTTGCCCCAACTTAACAGTGAGGTTGTCAATCTCACCGGCTTGCTGAAAACAAAGGGTTAAACGTATCGAATGGAAATGATGTTTGTTTGCATAAAACAGTAGAGAACAATGATTGCAGTAGATTGTATTTCAGATGTAAAAGAATGGACCGGGGTCCACAGTTCACTAGTGGTGTCTCTCCAATAAGATAACTAACATGCTGGGTAAACAAATTACAGCTGGGCAATTGACAATTGATAAGTGCATATAACATGCATGTGTGAGCTGTGGTGTCTACTATGAGATTCATTTGGGCATTACGACAAAGTACATAGACCGCTATCCAGCATGCATCTATGCCTAAATAGTCCACTTTCCGGTTAACATCCGTACCCCTTCCAGTATTAAGTTGCAAGCAACAGACAATTGCATTAAGTAATGTGCGTAATGTAAACAATACATTCATCCTTGAATAAAGCATTGCTGTTTTACCCCTAGTGGCAACAACACATCTACAACCTTAGAACTTGCTGTCACTATCCCAGGTTAAATAGAGGTTGAACCCAACTATCATGCATAAATACCCCCTCTTGGAGTCACAAGTATTCACTTGGCCAAGGCTTCAACAAGTAACGGAGAGCATGCAAGATCACAAATGACATAGACATGATAATATAATATTCAGCTCCACATAGGTATCAATATAAGTCAGATCCCAGCAAACACAACATGTAGCATTACAATAAGATGATCTTGATCATGATAGGCAGCTCACAAGATCTAAACATGATGGCACAAGTGGAGAAGACAACCATCTAGCTACTGCTATGGACCCATAGTCCAAGGATGAACTACTCACGCATCACTCCGGAGGCGGGCATGGCGATGTAGAGCCCTCCGGTGATGATTCCCCTCTCCGGCAGGGTGCCGGGAAGAGCTTCAGAACCCCCCGAGTTAGGGTTGACGACGGCGGCGGCAGCGAATATGTTCTGGATGAAAGGCTCGGTGTTTTAGGGTTTTCACGTCTCGGGGAATAAATAGGCGAAGGGGCGATGTCGGCGGACCCCCGAGGGGCCCAAACCACAGGCTGGCGCGGCGGGTGGGCCGCGCCGCCAGGTGGTTTGGCCACCTCGTGGCTCTTCGTCTCTCCTTCGGACTCCGTGTACGTGCTGGAAAAATAGGGACTTGGCCTTTTGTTTCGTGCAATTCCGAGAATATTTCCAGAAGTAACTTTCTGAAACCAAAAACAGCAGAAAACAGGGAACTGGCACTGTGGCATCTTGTTAATAGGTTAGTCCCAGAAAATGCATAAAAGTGATATGAAGTGTATATAAAACATGTAGCAAATGGTATAATATAAGCATGGAACAGCAGAAATTATGGATACGTTGGAGACGTATCAATGGTCAAGAAGAAGAAGATGCTGCTGAAGAAGAAGATGTTGAAGAACCTGAAGATGAAGAAGTATGTATGCAAGAGCCAAAGCCATCAGGAAACGACAAAAGCCAGTTTGAGCATGACATAGACAAGCAAACCAAGAAAAAAGAACTAAAGGATGAGACGAGTACTCAAGTAATTCGACCTCGCTCATCTCGCATACAAAAGGAACTGTAACCAAGGCCGGAAGTAAGGGCAGAGCTGCTGCTCCTGAGAATAAGAAGTTGTACGATCCAAGGTTTGATCCTGGAGTGAGAGTATGCAGTGTCTGTAGACAGAAACAGAATCACAACGCTTGAAATTGCCCCTTACTGGATGACCCTCCGAAATGTAGTGATGATGCTGCTGCTGAAGAAGAAGATGCTGAAGAACATGAAGATGAGCAAGTTTACAGATAAGAGACAAAGCATTCAGGAAAGGACAACAACAGCTTTGAGCATGACATAGACCAGCAGACCAAGAAAGCAGAACATCAGGCTGAGGCAAGAACTCAAGTCAGTCGACCTCCGCTCATCTCACAGACAAAGGGGACTGTAACCAAGGCGAAACAAAAGCTGCTGCCCCCCACACCTCCTCATGCTCGCTCCGATGGGCTGCTATCGCTCCTCGCTGCTGCTGAGAATAAAAAGTGTACGATCCAAGGTTTGGCCCTGGAGTGAGAGTATGCAGTGTCTGTAGACAGAAACAGAATCACAACGCTCGAAATTGCCCATTGCTAGATGACCCTCCGAAATGTGGTGATGATGTGCTGCTGACAAAGAAGAAGATGCCGAAGAACCTGAAGATGAGCAAGTAGATAGACAAGAGCCAAAGCCGTCAGGAAAGAAGAAGAGCACACCTAAAGAAGAAGAAGATCCAGCTTCAAGGAAGAGCACCTGTCGTGGGGTCACTCTTCGACTACCCCACGGTGGGGATACCTGGGTCACGCAAGCCCATCAGCCTTTTGACGAGGCCCAAGGAAGGCCCAAGGAGGACGACGTGCGGCCCAAGATAGTCGACGCTAGGTCATGCGACCCCGCCATGCTTGTAAGAGCCATCGGCACGTTCACCTGAGACCTAGCCTACCATTAAAGGCTAGGAGGGTCCTTCGTCTAGGGTACGCTCATTAGCCGCCCACACAAAACCCTAGCGAGATTGCCATTGCCATTGTGCCACAATCACCAACAATAACCAGACAAGCAGGAATAGGGTGTTATCCTCCGGGAGACTGAACCTGGGTGTAAAGCCTGCTTGTCAGCCGTCGTGATCACTAGCGCTCATCTCTCTCCCCCTCAATCAACCCGGGTGCATATCCTAGGGATTTGCCGAGTCCACACCTCGTCAATTGGCGCCGTCTGTGGGAAAGAACGAGCGCTGGAACCATGGTCGCACCGGCTCCATCAACTTTGAAGACCGACGTCTGCATCACCAAGGGGCCAATCTGCTCCGGCTCCTTCGAGTACACCTTCCACCCGCCGCCCACCGCTCGGTGTACGCCGATCTGCATGTAGGTATGTGCCTCACCTTCGGTACCAGCACTACTTCGTAGACAGCTATGGAGTACTCAGATCCACGGCGATCGCACCGCCACGGTGGTGGCACCCGCATCTACCGTGACTGCGCCAACCACGCCCCCACCTGCTACGGAGATCGCATCTGCTACGACTGCAGCGGTACGTCTTCGACTGCTGAGAGATCGCGTCCGCCTCGACTACTCCC